>JASMMZ010000001.1:11714078-11922029 GCA_038502455.1 Anisogramma anomala
CGGGTGTGTGTGTGTGTGTGTGTGTTACGCGGACATCCAGCAGCAAAATTTGGCACAGGTGCTTGCTTGCTGCACACCAGGAGCGGCGGCAGCGGTAGCAGCAGCATCACAAACGGCCCATGTGGAGGGGCGGCCCCAGAAGCACACCGCGGGCGGCACCGGCGGCGGCGGCGGCGGCGGCGGCGGCGGTGGTGGTCATGGTAGTAGAGGCGGCGCCGAAGATATCGACGTGGCCTTGCGTTGACTTGACCCAGAGGTGCTGCTGCTCCCCTACCTAGGTAAACGTCCCTACCTACTTGCTGGCGGTCGGTCCAGCTCTCCACAACGGGGGAACCGACAACGGTCGAGAAACGGGTGGCAGACTTGCCAACAACCGCCCCCCTTTTTTTTTCTCTTCTTTTTTTCTTTGTTACAATTTTTTTTTTCTACTTCCTTTTCTCTTGGGATGTGTTCAGCAAGGGCCCAAACAAACTTTGCCCATGCTTGTACTGCGTTTCATCACCTGCTCCACGATGATACGACCATCGATACAAGTTAATCCGTAGTTCCACCGTGGCTTCTGGGGCCGCAAACAACACCCTCGCCCCATGATGAATCCACCCGCGACATTCTTCCGTTCGGCGTCGTCGCTTCGGCACGGCGAGTACGGTATGGAATCATTGTGTTGGTACGGCCTACTGATGATCACGGTGCAATGGTTTTGTTTGTGTACGTACTGATGTTTGTGTGTGAATCGTGGATAGTTGTTGGTGTTTAGGTCTAGGTCAGACTTGTAGTGCAACTGCAAGTCTGTTATGTGTGTACATAGCGTACGGGCTATATAGGCCGTATTGTACGGGCTAGTTCCATTTACGCAATTCCGATAGGGATGTGGCTACAGCTAATTGAATTGTAAGATAAGTTGGCTACTACGTTGAATTGTAATATAAATCTTTATGATATTATTTCTATTCTGGTAATAGTTAAACAATTGATTATAACTTTATTTGTAAATTATATCAATATTTTGAAAAGCAGAAATACTTCAGTTAAACTGGTTTTTCATTAAGATTTTATTGATAATACTAGTAGTTTACTTAACATTCAATTCTTTTTTTCAATACTATTCTAAGTTATTTATAATAGGTTTTATTGTTTTTAAACTATTGAACTCAACTGTTAATATTCTTCATATCATAAGCTAAAACAAGAACGTTAATATATATAGATTTGTTTATATAAAAGGAAAAAGGTAAGTTGAAAAGCGTGGTAACCAGGGTTATACCAGTATTAACAATGAGTGAATTGGTAAAGGTAAAACTTATAATAACATATAACTGTAAAATCGTGTTTCTCTTTGAAATAATGCAAAAAGTTGTATTTCTTGAAAATTCTTTTATAAAATTGTAAACGGACTGAATTGTTTATTATTATGATGATAAAACCAGTAGTATAATTAAACGTATATTTACATTCATTGAAATGATTTCTCTTATATTGTATGAGGCTCTACGCGTCTTGATTCTAGGTATCTTATATTTTTGCCTAAAATTTATCAAGTAATTGATATTATAGCTTTTAGTATAAAAAATTGGTTATTTCATATAATAGTTTCAAATCAACTTATTGTATCTAATTTCATCGGGGTTTTCAAACAAATTAATTGTTATAGCCTAGTTGAAGGTTCTTGTAGTGTTGACTTTAAAGTGGGTTTTTATTGCTAAGTTAAAAGGTTAAGTTCGTGTGTATCAGTCGTTTGAAATTATTCAATTATTTTATTACAACCTATTAAATTAGATGTAGGTTAATACAAAAACTAGTAATCATGTGATTCAATACAGGAATTAAAACTACTTTCATTACATTCGTTTGAAATGAAGAACAGATATTGGCATGGATAATAATGAATATTGAAATAGAGAAAAATAAATTGGATGCAAGTGGATCCCTAATAAGGTACCTTTTGACAGGTAACGAAGTTCAGCAAGCGTCTCGTAAAATTACCTATATGAAATCTACTCCTTTTTTGCTTGCGTTTACTGATAATTCATTTATTGATATATATTAACTATAGTTGACCACTAACCTTCACTCTTTGTAATTTATTATGCAACTTTTTTTAACTCATTCTGCTGTTTCCTTTCATTATTCAAATATATTAAATTCTTTCTTTACGTATAGTTTTCGCAGCCTCTTCTTGTTACGGGTACGTAGCCATAGAAAGTCATGTAGTAGTTAAGTATTGGAACAATATTTCATTCATAAAAACGCGACTAATGCAACCACAACAGTGTTTTTATCGAATATAACCTTCACAAACCTGCTTAGCGGCAAAAGGCGCGGCCGCTCCTTTAGAAATGAGAATAACGATATAGAAGAAGCCGTGAATAAGAGGTTAAAAGTAGTAAAAGTATTTTTAATCATGTTGTTATCGAGTATGAAAACTCAATTAACTGCGATCACAAATGTACTCTATATTCCATTCGAATATAATTCCTATAACCCTTTTAAAGCTAAAAAGCATAGCCGTTGATACCCGTTACTGTGGATATTATCATATATCACTATAGTTAGTAAGCGGCCACGCTGCAAGATGCACTCTTACAGAGTACACAGTAACATATCACGCTGTAAGGTGTATTCTTACAAAGTGCATGATTGCGTGCTACTGCCTAGAAGGAACATTGGCAGGGTATATGATAGTGTGCTACTTCCTAGAAGGGACATTGGCAAAGTGCATAGTAAAATGATACGCTCCGAGTAAAAGCTTATAAACTCTCACCTAAGGATACACTCTCTAAATACCCATTATCTCATTTATCTATCTTTAATATACACTATTTAATCTTCTAATTATCTTCACGTTAACGTACATGATACAAACAGACCTTACCGATACTAATTGGTAACTAACTCGGTCGACTACAAACAGCCTAGGAAAAAAAGACAAACCTAGTTAAATATCTATAATTAGATATTATAACAGTTCTAACTATTCCGTATTCTAATACTACGCTTTACAAGAAATAAACGAAAATGTAAAAAGAATATAAAGTACAAGAATGTTAAAAAGAACCATTTTAATACCAAATTATCAATTCAGTTAATACCCTTCAACTACTAAAAGCTCTGTTACGTTATCCATCAAATCGGTTAAAGCTTTAAACGTATACAGGAACTTTTTAAAAAGCGTCCTATTACGTTTCAGGCCCTGTAAGCCAAGACTACTGAGTTTCGGAACCCTTCGCTAAAATCTATCCGACCGAAATACAATATCCGAACCATTTGAATAAACTTCAAAAACGACCAAAGCCACTTTTATAAAGCCATCGAAATCACTCCACGCCCTACAAACAATATCTAAACTGCTTACCAAGTACACACTAAACGTCTAAAACAAATTTTGAAACGCTCCGGCACATTTCGCAAATGTTAAACACAATATTCGAAACGTTTACCATACCAAGTCTTATAAACTATTTTAAACTTTATAAATACACCCTTTTATACCTTTTCCCTCAATTACATAACCTCGGATGCCTCCTTTATTTTCCTTATATTACATCGCTTATTTAAATCATTATTTAAGACGTTTAATTTTACTAGTTCCTTAATTAACGCAACGCTTAGAAAACGTTAAACGATTAATTTAAAAAGACTATTTAGTTTTTAATCACGTTTCATTTGCATTTACTTAATATAAAAAACGTTTAATGCCTTATGATAACCGATTTAATATATTCCATTTGTATTTAATCTACGTATTATACCCTTTTTTTTTTTACCGTTCTATTCCAAAACCCCCTTTAAAATACATAATCTCAAGCGTATGATTATTTCAATTACTTAGCTTATTTTATACTAGCACCTTACAAACGATAACTCCACTCTTATAAAACAACACATAACAAGACTAACCAAAGTAAACTAATATACAAATCTCCTGTTTTAAAATACAACGCTACAAAAGAAGGGTTGTAACTTCTCAATCTTAATATGTAGGATAATCCCATTAAAACTCTGGCGATAAACTTCAATATTTAGGCGATGAATACGTACTTTAAAAACTTATTTTTTGTTATTAGAAAGAAAAGGCTCAAAAACTCGGAATATTCGATGATTTTCAAAAAAGAATTCTTCAAGTAAACGCTTGAAATACAGTTTACGATACACAATTCGATTTTCAAAATACTACAAGTATAAAAACGAAACGGAATCAATCAATTCGTTTGGTGGAAAAAAAGGCCGCATTATAAAAACCTTGATTACGATAATCCAGCTCAATGAAATATCAAATTGGGAAGATAAAAAATAGAATAAGTAAACTTTATAAAAGAATACGAGTTGGCGGAACGAAAAATTTATTAAAGAAATGCGGAAAAAGCTTAAAAACTCTCTACGTACGCAAAATTTGAAACGCTTCAAAAAAATGGACGGCGCTCCACAAAAGGAAGATGGAGTTAGAAAAATTAACGAAAAAGAAAAAAATGCTATAAATGTTATCCACCATTCGGATCGAATACGATTTTTTCCAAATCGTAATTTTCAAAAAACACAAACTAAACCCCTCCTTAAAAGCAATTAACGTCTTTTTTAACCGTAATGAAAGCGGCCCACATGAGGAAAACAGTACTCTAGAAAACAAAATAAATGATGCCAAATAATAATACAAACTTTACAAATTAATACCTATCAATCAAAACCCTTATCTCGACCTTCCGCCACACTAATTCCCTATTAATAAAAGAAAAAATACAAAATTTACGAACATTATGAAATTATGGAATAAAGACGAGAATTATACTACCAAACCTTACGACGTCCTCGATAATAAAAGCTGTATGATATTAAACACATATAAAAAACAAAAAAAAATAAACATTTACAATTATAAATAATTTTACCCGATATATTAACTGAGTAACCTGAAAAGTGATATAATTATCAGATAATGTAAGTAAATTGATATACGAAATATTGAAACCGTTGAAAAATGTATTTTATGACGTAAATAAACTACAAATTTTACGATAATGATTAGATGGATAATATTTGGAAATCCGTAGAGAAGAACATAGAAATGCTAATAAAACCCTATAAAAGGTGCTTATCGCCTTATTAACGAAGTTTCGGAAATGCTAAGAGGCCTTTAAATTGCAGTATATGAAGAATAAACTGTTTATTTAAGTAATTATAGAAAAACTTCCGTTAAAACCCACAATTTAACCTTACGTCATTTAAACTGGGAAAAAGATTGAAGGATGTTTATACGAGCCTTAAATAATTACTTAAAACCTTCATATGCCGCTAAACAAACTTTAAATCAGTATTTATAACCATGAAAACTAAAAATAAAAGCCCGTAAATTATTAACGAAAACATGGCCCAAAACATTGATCACGTCCTGACCCGACGACTCAAAATATATCTAAAATATAAAAAAATGAACGCCTTAAATACGGTTATAAAAGAAAAAAAATCGAAAGAGAAAACCCCCCAAAACAATAAAAAGCTGTTACTACTGAGAACGCCCTTATAATTAGACACAAAGATTACCACATACACTAATATATCTATACAAAAGGATATGAAGCTTTACGGGTTTCTAAAGACGATATATTATATTCAATAAGGTCGGCTAATAATTGATTAACTATTCGGTATACGAGTAGATTCGGGTAAAATGAGAATTTCAAGCTAATTACCCACTCGAACACCTAACAGAAGCCAGTTTTACAACGTATATAACCGATATCAAAAAGAAAATTTCCCCTCCATAATTACCCTCATAAATATACCTGTAAGGAAAACTATTCGGAAGAAAATAAAAATTATGTAACGACTCAAAGTAAGGAAATAGACCAATAAGTATTTATCAGCTTATTAAATACCTTATTTTTACATAACACAAGTTTGAATAATGAAAGCGATGTATTTAACGCTTATATAACGTCGTAATTTACACTTTCTAATAAGTACAGCAACCGGTTTCAAGGAATTATGCCAAATTCTAGCGTAATAGAAATCTCGACCACCGGAAAACAATAATTTGATATCTTCACGGCGAAATTCTTCAAGTGTTGGTAGGCCTTAGAAGTTGCAACGTTGTCGATTCGATTGGTCTTTGAAGTAACAGTAGTATTGCAGTAGTCAGATGGTGGATGTATTGTTCTAGGTTTGGCAGACCGCTAGCCGGTCTACACTTTAATTTGTATAGCCAATTGCTTGGCCCTTACCCTCAAGTGAAGTGCAGCATATTGCATTTCACTTACACCTAATGCAGTAAGTTCGCACAAAGCAATACACTTACAGTACGGTTAACTTTACTATAATTATAGTTGACCTACTATACTGCATGTAATACTATTCCAACACTGGCGGCTTTTTAGTTTGTACGCGCACGCTAGTGTGGCTAACTAATCGTTTTCGATTATCACTGAATTACTTCCTCGTCAACTGGATAGACCCCTGTCAATTCCAATTAACTCCTATACTACATTACACCTAATTGCATGAAAATTGACCTTATTTAACCTCAATTGCTCCGCTGCTCCAAGGTCCGAGTTCATCAACTCCCACAAAAAGTTATTTCGTTATAGCCCTTCGCAACTTCAACTATGTCACTTAAACAGATTACCATCATCAATCCCCTGACAATCTTCCAATATGTTAGCACATCCCTATCCGTCATTACGTTATTTGGGTTTTCTGGGCGATTTATCCACGTATCTTTCAATACGTATGATTGGCTTATTGCTATTTACAAACCTTTTTAGTGTTTCATTTAACGTGGCCTTCGTTATTACATTTGAAAGATTATCTTTGCCATCCATCCATCGAAACTCCCTAGTTTCACTTCTTTCGTAGGCTTTACGGAGTGCCATCACGTCAATTATCAGGCGCTTTTCGCTGGTGGTTCCAAGCTTTAATAGGCATTCGAAGAAACTCCTCGAATCGATACAAATTACCACTGGAATAAAGGGAATTTTTAACTGCCTGGTAATAAAATTAAGGATTTGCTATAACGCTATACCTAAGTTAAAGCCCGCTATTATACCATAAACCTCCGAAGTTAACACCCTTCGTATAATCCTTTTACACTTAACGAAGGTCTAGTAAATTGGGTTGCCGATAATGCTAAATTAATCTTCCCATTTATTTTCGTTGACGAGGGTTATTAGAAAGCCGATCTATAAAGATAAATCGGTATTATTTGTAAAAGACCCGTTCATAAAGATTATTAACTTTGCCTTTAAAAGGTTGATAGGCACTATATTAATCCCGCGGTCCAAGTTTCGTATCTTTCACTTTAACCTCTTATTTAACCGGTCAAAGTTTTTATTCGTTAGTATTTATACTTGTACCGTAATAGATAAGTCGTATAAGGTTTTCAGTTAACATAGGATAGCAATATAGTTACCCTGTATACATTGTTTCAAGGACTGTTAAGCCCTAGCCTTATTAATCTTATCGATTGTAATAAGGATAGCGCCCTAACCCTTTTAGCGAAAACTTAAACCGGTTTCAATACTGAATATACGGATTAATAATCTATTAAAGTTAAGTTAATTGCTTTTTATTAATATCGTTATCGATTTATAATTTCAAAACTTAAAATCTTCGATCGCTTGCTATTTCAATATTACAAAGTTCGTCGTTTCGATGAAAAGAGTATCGTTAATTTATATGCCTATTATACTAAAGTCTTTCTCTTAAGTTATTAATAAAAACAAATCGTATGTTAAAGACTTTATCGTTAATCGGGACTCAAAATACAACTAATAAGTCAATAACTAGTAAACGCCTGCCTTAACTAAATTATACAGTAGTTTAATATATCGTATTACCGTTTCAAGTAAGTAAATGACACGGAGTTCCTATAACAGCTTTAATAATATAATCCGTTATAAATCCATTGCTCATTATATATAGACTTACGTAATATTATGTCAATCAAATGTAAATTTACTTTTAATTTTAATTAATAAACTTGTTATTAGGGCAATTATTAGGAGCTAACTAATTTTCTAAATCTTTAACAACTACGTAAAGATTTAGTCCTTGCCTTTATCGCTGTATCTTTAGGCGATTAATTGTAATTTTTTTATGAGGCTGCTCCGTAGTCTTACCCTTAACCTCGTAAACAATCCTCGATTTAAATATCGTGACATTTAAGTCCTAAAGGTTAAAGTTAGCCTTTAATATGAATTATATTGTACCTCCAGTTAATAGGCCGTCGATTTCGACTTTATCGCCTTCCTTAAAAGTTTTACTGAAAGTTTAATAATTATTTATACCCTCAATTTCACTATTAAGTTCTCGTTATTCCTTTCTTTCCTGCGTACCAAAGTAATATTGTAAGTACAACCTGGTATGTATTCCTCCTCTTTAACGTTTCTCTTCTTCGAAGGTCGTCTGTGCCGACAGTGTTCCATTAGCTTGTCGATGACGAGCGGAAAAGGTTCGTATTAACTCGGTAGTTTAACTTTAAGGTTTTTATCGTCAGTAGCCCTAATTTAAGGTTTAACCTAAGTAATTCAGAAAGACATAAGGCCGTTAGCAATTTCAATAACTACTTTAAAGTTTACGATACTTAATATCTTATATGACCCCTTTTATTTACTCGGCTCCCACCATACGAGGACTTTACTTTATAATAACAAAGTAAAAACGTCGATTATTATAAGGCCATTTTTAGTATTAAAGGCATTATTAACTTAGTGACGTGCCGATTACCTTAGCAATTCCCTCAAAGCTTTATTATAAGCCGTAACACGTTTTTAAGTACTTGCCGAGGGCAGAGATTCACTCGTTAGGTGTAAATACGCTCTAAAAACCAATAACGTTGACACCAGACCGTCTGGGCCTACAATATCGTTTAAGCCTTTTACTACTATCTGTAAACATGCATCTGGATCTGTAAAACTTTTAATTTCCAACGTAAGGATACTATACGTTTGGCGAAATAGGGCGTATACCCTTTTAATCTTTCCAATACTCTAATAAGCTTTCACAGGTACCTATTTATACTAAATACCCATCATCTTGGTATTTTTTCAAAACCTCACCGTCACAAATGTTATACCGGTATCGTAAATAACGACGTTAGGTGGACCTAAGTACGTGTTAATCTATAATATCCTCAATATTTTCCATTTATTCTTTATCGAAAAGTACTCTTAAAACTTAGCTTCGTAGAAGGAAGTTACAGAATCAATGTTGTAAAGAACAGGCTCATTATTCAAGTAAAATATATTAATAAAAATTCATAATTAAAGTCCTTATCGTCTCTTAATACAAAGTTTAATCTCTGAGAGGCTTAAACATACGTTTAATAGTAGTGGTAAAGCCTTTTAATAGATTTCAGGGTAACATATTTCACATCGTTATATCCTACGGACTTTAGGACTTCATAAAGTCTGTTAACAGCTAGGTAGTTAAAAAGCTAGTGTAGTTGGCGTATTTCCAACTCCATTAGGTTTAATACCTTTACTTCCAAACCTTAAAGATAAAACCATAAGTGCCCTCACTTAAAGGCAAATAAAAACCTTTAGTTGTTTTTAACCAACTCGTTTACGTTAACGTCCACGTTAACGCCAAGAGTCTTCATATTCTTTAAGGAAAGTAAAAAAGGGGTAGGGGACATAAGAATATGAGATATAATTATACCTATAATAGTTTAAACTATTATTATCCTTAATAATAATAGTTATTCGCCTGGTCCAAAGCTAACTTTAGGATTGCCAACATCGTAACAATTATTCACAATGACTATAGTGTTTTGCCTCCGTAATGCCACGTATTACAAATAACTTATTGTCAAGTACTTTGTTACCTTTGTATTTGGCATAATACCTTAGAACGTATGGTCCGCGTAACGATTACAGAGATTAACGGTGTGTAAGAAATTAGGGGTATAGTTAGGGTAAAGGTAAGGGTCTTTACCACCTAAACAGTATAGGAAGATATGGTCGACTAGTCATTAGGTTGCCGTATTAGGAGTAATATTTACGTACCACTTAATTATCTTAAGGGAATTACCATTAACAGGCTTATCCCCCTTGAAGTTTATAACCTGCTTTAGGTATTCTAATTAAAAATTAGTAGGATATTGAATGTAATACATTATTTTTCTATTGTTTCGTTCGGCAAAGGGGTAGTGAATTGACTAGCACCCAGTTTTACAATAAATCCAATATATTTTGCCACTGTTATAACGATAGTGCAGGCGGTTAATAAGTCAGCCTATATATTGTTAACGCTAGCATAGGTATTACTTCTAATTCGAGGCTGAGGTCAAGGTCGATAGGCCAGATTTTAAACGTTATTAGTATCCGTACTTATGGTTGACGTAATTAACCACCGCAAAGTCTTCTTTATTTACGTTAGGGAAGTTGCCGACTTAGGGGTACATTTCGAACGAGTTTAGTGTACGTGTTATTATGGTGGTAAACGAGGAACACAACTAGTTAAAGAAGCCTTAGCAGGGGATATTTGGATGTTGTAAGGTATATTCGAACTCGCTAATACCCGTGATTGCTGCCTGTACCTGTTTGCGAAGTGTGGCTTTGTCAGTATAATCTTTTCCCATTATCTTTTAATATATTACTAATTTATCAAACATTTAATCAAAAACATTTATTAGTAATTCCTCCTTTTTCTTCTTTGCTATTGTTATAGTCCACCGCATAACAACCTAATTCGTATAGTATTACGCGAGGTAAACGTTGTATTCGAAATATCCTTTTATATCATCGTAAATCTCATGAAACGTTGTGATGCTCGTTAAAAAGGTTAGGTAGTAATCTTTAGCGTGACTTGTAAGGATTCCGGGAAATAGTAAGTAAAAACCAGAAAGTGTAACTTCCATTTATTTGTAAATGTTTAAAAAGGGCATTATCTTAGTGTCAAAAAAGTTGTAAGGCTTTCCGTCATACCTTTCTATGTTATCCTAAATCTTAACGAAATCCGTTATCAATTTGTAATTAATGTTAACCATTATAACAAGCCTTGGAGGGAGGTCGCTATAGTCATCCCAAACATAATTAGTGTTTCCTAGCAGCTTAAGTTTTAAAGGTTCCGAGGCACGGTATTAAGGGTAATTGATAGTCGCCTAGCCTGATAAGTAAAGTCTTGTAGTAAGGCTTGTAATCAGTTTGCGTACATAAGGTCCAAAGGGAGAGGGTTTTTAATACGCTTGGCGATTATATAGCTAAGGGTCGATAGAGCTTTATAAGTTTTAAAAGGCCTGACGATCTTACTTAATTGACTGGTATAAAACGCTAACGTTAATACCTCTGGCTGCGTTGGCAGCCCTTGTTTCGCATACTCTTCCGTCGTTAAGAACGTACTCTGCGCTGTCACGTAAAGGTACCAGGCCACCGGATAGGTTAATAGGTTCCTTATCATTAACGTGCAAAAAGGCTTAACTTAGCTAATATTAAAGGGGAGGTCCTTTAGACCGCTTATAGGGGCGGTAAGATTCCTTAACGCTCTTTCCTTTAGGTATTAGGTCTTAATGGCACTTTTCGAGTTAGGCTAAATTAAAAAAAGTTTTTTTACCAGCCTTACGGAGCTCTTTTCCAGTACGTAAACCCTTAGAAGTTTAAGTTTTCCTCTTAGTTTGGACTTGACAGTCTTTTAAACTCTTTTCTATATATCTATGGTCCAATTCTTGAAGAAATTACGGTATTTACAAAAGGCACGATTACCGCGGACAAGTTCTTCGCCGCTGGTATACTTAATAATATGACAACCGACAAACTTAGTCAAGTACTTTTCAATTAACTCCTTATCGACATCGAATCCCTAAAGGTTGTAGTTTTAATACTTAGTAAAAACTAATCCAAGATTCTTAACTGTTTTTTTCCAAACGGGGTCGGTAATAACTTAAAAATAAAGACTTGCGGTAGCCATCTTAGAGTTCTGGCTTATATATGGCGTGTAAGGCGAGGAACTTGGTGATCTTAGGCGTAAGGAGCTTGGTATTTTGGCGTAGAGTCGCGTAGGAACTTAACGACTTAGTGAAAAGTCGTGTAATGTAGCTTTCTTGGCGTGACTTGGCGATTCTGTGTATTTTCGCTTAAGGCAACAAAATTAAATATTAAAATAACGTGGAAAGTAAAAAGAGTGAAGTAGGGGCAAAGGTTTAATATAAAGGATAAGGTCGAGGGTCGTTATTATTAGTAAAAAGCGAAGGTTATTTGTTATTTAGCTGTAAAACTCAGTCGTTTTTACAGTAGAAACACCCGCAGTAATACGAACTTAGCCGTTTGTTAACTTACCGTGCTTTGAGAATTCTAATAGTTTATCTTAATGTCTTTAAAAAAAATTAATAAAGATTTCTTAATATTTTCGATAACAATACCGTCGCCATCTTTAAGCTTCCATTAAAACCGACGCAACCTAAAAGTTGTTTCTACTAACTGCCATTAAAACCGATGCAACAGTAAAAGCGTTTTACAAGAATCTTTCCTCTACTATAACCGCCGTTATTTGACGTAAAGCGTAACCAGAAAGTAGTTTCTTCTTCTACTTAGCTTATCTGTACTTAACCTATAGGCAGGCAAACACAATTCAGTGTTGATAAGCCTTAAACGTTACAACGTTGTCGATTCGATTGGTCTTCAAAGTAACAGTAGTATTACAATAGTCAGATGGTGGATGTATTATTTTAGGTTTCGAAGACCACTAGCCGGTCTGCACTGTAATTTGTATGGCCAATTGCTTGGCCCGTACCCTAAAGTGAAGTGCAGTGTACTATACTCGAATTACACCCAATATGTTAAGTCCACACAAAGAAATACACTTACAGTACGGTTAACTTTACTGTAAGTAAAGTTGACCTACTTCACTGCATTTAATACTATTCCAACACTAAGTTTTAATTCGCCTAAAAATAAATTCCGATTTTTTTTGTTTAATAAAGATAAAGTGTCGTTATTTAATATAATCGTTATGGATACAAGATTAGAACTGGTTGAAATTTACGTAATGAACTTTAATTTATTTTAATATTATTATGAACTAATATAACAATTTGAAAGTAAGGTTTGAAATATAATTAATCAAATCGTGCGCACTTTAACTAATATATCCATACCACTCCGTTAGAAGTTTAAACGTTTATGGTTTTTATTAAAGACACGTATAATTTGAATTGTGTACCTAATGAAACTGAAACGAAAATTATTATACGGACGATTAAAATATACCGCTATGAAACAACTTTTACGGCTGCTTTATGCAACAAGCCACAATAATATAGAAAAAAAACTCACTGGAGGTTATCTAGAAGTTCTGCCACGAGTGCCAATTACACTCGCAAACTCTACGGCGGTTCAAATTCCGCCTTCAGAACGACGTGGATTTTCACTATAAGGTCAGTATGAATATAACGTACCTTGACGGTCAGCCTGAAAACACTTTATGTACGCAAAGTTTGAGACGCTCCGAAAGACTGACCACGCTCTATGAGAGGTAAACAGAGCTTAAGAAACTAACGGAAGAGGAAAAAAGACCACAAAGATCATCCACCACTCGAGTCGAACACGGTCCCTCTTTAGAACTCACTTTTGAAGAGGGATAAAGACTAGACCACTCGTTAGATATAATTAACGCCCCTTTTAATCTTAGAAAAAGCGGTTTAAATAGGTAACACACTATTCGCGAATATAATACAAACAGCTCCAAATAATAATATGAACCTTATGAATTAATAACTATTAACTACGACACCTATTACAACCTCTTGCTACATCGGATTCCTATTAATGAAAGTAACCCCACGAAACTGATAAACTTTACTAGGTTGTGGGATAATGACTAAAACTATAATGGCGAACCTTACAACGTCTTCTGTGAATATTATTATATACCTTTATAGATAGTATATTTAGGTAGCAGTACATTACGCTGTAATATACTCTCCTGTAGTATACACGATCACGTGTCATGCTACAGGCTATACTCTTGCAGCGTATATGATAACGTGACACGCTGCAAATTACAGTCTCATGCATGGAGCGGTCTAGAAGGGGCGTTCCAGAGTAGTATGTTCTTGGTGAGGGCTGATAAGCCCTCACCTATAGCGTACACCTCTAGATGCTTCTTCTTGACTATCATCACTTACTTTACTACAATAAAAATCTTTGATTACTCTCTCAATTGATTTTTTTCATGTGAATAAGTATTTAGACCCTACCAACATCTTTGTTAATAAGATACGTATAATATTAAATATCCATAAAAGGTTAAATATTCCAACTTTATAATTCTACGTATTTGTAACCGGTATCATAATTGGGCAAGTTGAAATAGTATGTATATCATATTACGTAAAAAAAACATTTGAAAAATATTATAATCATTGTAAAATATACATTAATACAGAAATAAACTACGAATTTTACGATAGAAATTAGACGGGTATTATTTGGAAATACGTAAAATTTAACGTAAACACGCTTATGAAACACTATAAGAGGTGTTTATAGCCTTATGAACAAAGTTATGAAAATTCTAGGCGACCCTTAAACCAAAACATAAGGGAAACAAAATATTAACTTAAGTAATTACAAAAACTTATTGTAAAAACCTAAATTTTAACCTTACATCATTTAAATCTGAAAAAGACTTGAAAACTTTTTGTATGAGCCTTAAAATATTACTTAAAACCTCGACACACTAATAAATAAGCCTTGTATTAATATTTGTAACCGGGAAAGCTAAAGATAGAAACTTGTAAATGACTAAAATAAACATCGCCAAAATGATTTATTACGTTTTGAACCGACCATTTCAAATGTACCTAAAAACGAAAAATAAAGACGCCCTAAATACGGTTATGAAAGCAAAAAATACTAAGGAAAAAACCTTCAAAATTAAATATAAAGAAATAACTAATAAGTATATCCTTATCACTATATACGAAACTTATTACATGTATTAGTATACTTATGTAAAAGTATAGAAAGCTTTACAAGTTTTTAAAAAGATGTATAATATGTAATAAGGTCGGTGATTAATTAATTTACTATATGGTACACGAGTAGATTCGAGTTAAATTACAATTTTACCGATTACCTACCTGCTACCAAACGAAAACTAATTTTGTAACTTATAAAGCCGATAACGAAAGAGAAAAAAAGAATTTCAATATTGACCCTTACGAGTATACCTTCGGGGAAAACAACTCCGAGGAAAATGAAAATTACATAACGATCCAAAATAATGAAACATATGAACGAGTATTTATAAGCTTATGAAATACCTTATTTTTACATAACGTGGGCCTAAATAACGAAGACGATGTATTTAATGTCTATATAGTATCTTGATTCACATTTTCAAATAATTATAGCAATCAACTTGTGGGTATTATACTAAATAATCACGTAATAGAAATCTCTACCGCTGAAAAACGACAATTTGACGCTATCGCAGCAAATTTCCCAAATTTTCACTCGGCTGAATAGATAAATACCGAAAATATTTATTTCACAAGAATAAAACGCCGTTATTTTACATAATCATTATAAATACACGATTCTAATCGGTTAAGTTTTACGTAGTAAATTTTAAAACGACAATTTTATTTGAATTATTTCGTTTCAAAAATGAAAAACTCAATTTCAAAATATAATTGAAAAACTTATCCGCATTTTGAACAATATATTAGTATCACTCCGTTGAAATTTTGAATATTTGGGTTTTCATTTTCAAAACATGTAATTAAAGTCGATTAGCTAACGTAACCGTAATAAGAAAAACCTATACAGACAATTTGAATACTTGGTTACGAAACATTTTTCACGACTATTTTACATAACAGGTTGCATAGATATCGGAAAGAAAGAATTAGAGGCTATTGAAAAGCTTTGACACGAGTATTAATTACACGCGCAAATTTTACGGCAATTTAAATTTCACTTGAGGATGACATGAAATTCAATTACAATTTATTTTAAATATAATGTACTTTGACAGTCAACTTACCCTATACGCTTTCGATATAGTAACATTATTTCAAGTTGCGAAATTCACGCGGAATACTTCCATTACGAATGACTTGAATGTTTTGGTATATTGTTAGACGAACGTTTACCTTAGGCTTCTTGTGGATATTACTATATACCCTCATAGCTAATATACATAGGCCAAGTGGCAGTGCATTGTATTGCAAGGTGCACTCCTGCGGAGTGCACGATAACATGTCATGCTGCAGGCTGCACTCTTGCAAGACGAAAAGTGCATCATACGTGGAGCGGTCTGGAATGGGTATTCCAGAGCGCACTGAAAAAGGGCTACTGCCCGTATGAGAGGTTTATAACCTCCCATCCGTGGCGTGCACTATCTGGAATACTTCTTTTGAACGATCTATCTTTTTACTTCAATACCAATCTAACGATTACTCTTCTACTCTTTTTACTTCACGTGAAGAAGAAAGAGACCTCACCGACACTTCTAAACTAAATTACCCATGATATAAGTATAACTTTCAACACGACTAAGTGGCAAAAAAAAACTAGAATCGCTGGTAATAAATATAAGCAGATACCAATAAAGGCGTTATATGGTATCAAAAAGTACGAATAGTATTACAAACTATTAAAAAAGACGCATACGATATTATCTAAAAACCTAAATAGTATTGATACGAAAAAGTTAATCTTGTAAATAGTAGTAAACGTTGTCAATGAAATATTCAATCTGAATAATACAATATTGACATTCCCTATTTTTAACACTACCACAAAATTTATATGAATCCAATGCTACTACTAGTTACGGTATAAAAACCAAATATTTATGTAAAAGTTATAGTGGTATACCGTTTTTGACGGGTTAGAAATGATATTTAAAAATTAAAAGATATAAAAAGCGAACCGCATCAAATAAACGGTTTAAACTTATTTTTAAAATTTAATGTTATAGTTCGAAAACCGAGAAACAGATAAATTAGTTTTTCAAGGAAAAACGGGTTTCAAGGCTATAATGTATTCATAAATTTACTAATAATACGAAATTATTTTGTTAAAGGTCAATACGAAAGTATAAAAAGGAAAAAAGGGACCATAACTGTATAGAATCGTAATCTGATAAATAATAATACTCAAATTACTTTTATAATAACGAATCCAAACCTTTTCCGAAACCAATACACCACCCGAATATATCATTCCAACCATCACTACCTTTTAAAACGGGTTAAATTTTACCAAAAAACAAGTACCACGTTGTCGAAAGCGTTTACGTAGCTTAAAAACAAAAAAAAAAAAAACGCTTTAAAGCTTTTATCGTAAATTCTTTTCTAACCTAAAACGATACGAAGCATCGTAAGTTAAGTATAAAACTTAGTAACGAATGCAAAATTACAGCCTCGGGTAACCCGTTCAAATAGTCAACCTATAAAAAAAAAATCTGTTTTAATCGAATAAGGCGTTTTTTATTTTATAATGTTCTACCCAACGATTTACGGCGCATATAAAATCTCCACCACCTGCTCAATTTAAGAAAAAAAAATATACAAAACGGAAAACTCCTATAAAAACAATCGCCTGATAGTTGAATAGTACGATAACGTTATTGAAAAATATATTATAACCTAATTACCTACTTTACAATAATTAAACTAGCTGGAATAGCAGTCAAATGCAGTACAGTCAAGTCAACTTTACTTGCAGTAAAGTTGATTGTACGTACTGCTAATTAACTGCAGTTCATGGTATTTGAATACGCTGAACTGCAATTGTAGTGCAGTAGGTGCCCACTTCAAAGAGGGGCACAGACCAAAGCGTTTGGCCATACAAATTAGTGTGCAGACCGGCTAGTGGTCTGGTAAACTTAGAACCAATACATTTCAATCAACAATATCAACGTAACACCAATTACTTCGAATACAGTAATTCGAATCGAATACGTTGCAACGATAAAGGCCTACCAATACTGATCAGTTCTTATTAGGTTAAGCACAGATCGGCCAAGTAGAAGAAAAAGTTGCTTTCCGGTTGTTACACTTTGTTTAGGTAAGTTAGAGGAAAGGTTTTTGCGAAAGGCTTCTATACGCTGTGTAATTGTTTACGGCAGCAAGAAGGGAAGATTTATAGTCTATACAGCTATTCGAGGCATTTTATAAGTAAGCTACAGTATCGGCACTAAAATACCAAGAATTCTTTATTAATAATTTTTAAAGGAGTCAAAATTAACCGCATAAAAGTTTTAAAGATTAATAAACCGGCAAGTTGGCAAACGGCCAAGTTAGTATTATTACGGCTGTTACTATAGGTACTACCACTGCAAATTTCAAATCGTAAAAACAACCAAGTTTCACGACCTTCAACCTATATTAACTTTAATGGAAAACTTACGACCCACTACTTTATATTACTTTTTCCCCCTTATATTTTTCAATCATCGTTACAATAGCTTCAACACGTGCTAAAATCGATGTATTTACTAGTCCTACCAGGAAGGAGGCAATTGTAACCTTCGTCACCATCTTCGAAAAGCATTGTAGCAAAGATCTTTATTTCGCAAATACTATTAAAGATTTTACCCCGAAGTATTTTACCAATGTAATCGGCTGCTTTATACTCGACTTCAACGTTTTTGGAGTTAACTAATAACTTATAGCCCTTGACGTCCTTCAAAAATAGTTTGGTAACTAGAATTTAGATATGTAAAAGAAAACAGATAGCAAACAAAAATAAAAATAAAGACTAAACCATTTACTCGAAGCGTCGAACTCCCGGCGAAATAAGGGAAGAAAAGTAATCTGGCTAACTTACTCTACTAATACGCCCTGAATAAAGACCCTTAATAAACTTTAGTTAAGGGAAAAAAGATTGTTAAAGACAATAACCCTTAACGCCCTTATATACGTTCGTAAGAACCAGCCTAAGATTAGAAAATGTTTTTAGAATCCTATTACCAAAGGGTTTCAACTTATTAGTGTTACTGGTCATGAAGAATTAATCAACCTACGCGAAAGCCTTTTAACCAACTAGTTAATTACACAAAAACCTCGACGTACTCTTTAATACTAAAAGGATTATTACTAAGTCCCTCGCGGCGGACACCCCCAAATATCTTTCACCTAAGCCTCTTAAAACGTTTAGTTTTAATAACCAAACTTAGGGCTAATTCATTTTACATGCGAGTCTATTCTAGGTACAACTACTAGTTCTTTCCCTTTAAATTCCGCCAGAGGTAATTATTCTATCTACTAATACTAACAACTTTAGCCCCTTTCTCAGTTAAGGAACCTAAAAGGTCTCTACCACTTAGATATTACCTGTCACCCTAGACGTATTTCTATAGTAGATACAGACTACACAGTGATCACCACGTTCATTAAGATTTGGGGAGGAAAAAAGAAATATAGCGGTAAACCGTATAACCTCCTCGACTTCAAGTTGCGCCTTTCTTTTAACATGTGCCACCAAATAAAGATTAAACTGCCAAATTTTAACTCGTTATTTCCTAATATTCTTACCAGATGACCCGAGGATTACTACCTCCAATATTTAATGAATTATTCTTTATTCCGCGAAATCTACGATAGTTTAGATAGTTACTTTGAGTACGATATTAATTTTACCTAGCACTACACCGACTGGAATATTATCAAGTGGTTTGTCATATTGGATTATAAGAAAGAATCTGAGAGTAAAATAAACCTTTTGAATTCAATTCTTAATAAGCTAATGCTTTGTCAATAAGTAATAGAGAACGTAGAAGCTAGGGAAGGCACTTTATGCTAGCATGTTGGGAAAACTATTAAGGGCCGTAAGGAATTAGAATACGCCATTCAATACCTAGATACCATCTGCGAAGAGCTTTTTAGCCAATTAAGTTTCTCGTTTACGACCGTGATAACTCGAGTCTCTAGCTTAATAGGTACATACCCTTAAGCTCCGGAATTCAGTAACCAGGAAGAAAACTTTTCCCACTCGTATTACATCAATCGAAAGTACCAAAGGCCCGGCTAGTACGGTTAACGGAAGGCCCGGACCTCTTCTTACGGAAAAGGGTATTCCTTTTCCTTAAGGTCTTTAAGTCGGCTAAACAAGTTAACTTTAAACGTTCAGAAATGCTGGATTTACAGCAAACAAGGCTGTGAACTAACACGTTATACTGTCGCTGAAAATAAATCAAAGCAGATCATATACTATAAATAATTCTTTTCTACTTTTAATTTGTATTTAATCGAATTAATAATACAAATTTTCTTTTAAGAAAAATAGGTTATAGGCCATCGGTTGGTACGAAAATACTGGTATCAGCATTAGCTCGAAAGAAATATAATAACTCGCCAACAATGCTTTTTTATACCGTATTATAGGTAAAGACCCCTACTGCTGACATAACTATAAAGTCCTTAGCCTTATACATTTCTTTACCATTGAAAATTGATACGCAAAATAAGTCTTTTAATAGATTATATCGGATATGGGGGCTACACAGTATTTAATAAAAAGCTATTCGCAATACGTCGTATTACTAAAGAATACTAATATTGTACTGAAACTCGACTACGAGAATGCTAATAAAACTAAGGTTAGTTTTAGCTTTGGAAAAAACCTATTATTACTAGTGTCGACGGCGATTAAAACTTTGGTTTACTCTATTGTGCTCCATATTTTAAAATACCCTAACCTTTTTTCATTTGCATTAATAAATGTAAAACCTCAACTTTAACTTCAACGGTAAGACTAACGAGTTAATATAAGTTAAAGCCGGTAAAAGGTTTATATTTAGCTTTAAAAAGAAGCAACTTTGATTTTATATTCAATGGCTAAAAGCAGTAATATTAAACTTAACGGAGGCGGAACTTTGTTAACTATATTGTAGGTTTTACTACCAAGCAACTAATAGGCTATATAAGGTCTTAAGACCAATTAGCTATAAATATATAGATTTGCTAACGCTAATGGTAATTAAAATATTTTATCATTACTAATAAACACACTTCTAAGCCCCCCTTAAGTTTATGTTTACGTTAAAAGAAAATTGAAATTTTAACTCAGAAGTCTTGATAAACGTATTTTACCTAAAAGGTAAGCTCGTATTATATGTTTTAAACTTAGCTACAGCTTTTTACGACGCTAAGTTCCTTACAGTCATTACAGCGAAGGAAACGTAAGAGGTATTATGTGTTTTGTAGATTAACACGCATCTTGAGCCATCAAACGTATTAATTTACGACGCCGGCACGAACTTTATTACGATAAAATTCCAAGTTAACGCCAGAACGATAAAGATTTGATATTAATAGATTTCTGTTAAGGACTACTAGAGTATTAGCAAGGTCGAAAAAGTATATAACCTTTTAAGAAAGACTTAAAATATCCTTACACTAGAAATAGAAAGCTTTACAAACTAAAAAGCATGTTTTTAAATAACGATAAATTGACTTAATGATAATATTAACCCTAATAAACTTATATTAACTTTACCGATTTTTGGGGCCTACTTACATATAACAATTAAGTTGCTACACTCGTCAAATACTTAAAAACGCATTATAACATGTAACAAAACCTTGAAAAAACTGAAAATGGAATCGGTACACCGCCAAATGAACGATACTCTTAATACCAAGAACGGAATATCAACAATGAACGTGTTATCCTGTTATAACCCAAGGATCAACAGCAGGTCATGGAATAGACCAGCAGTCCGCTACGCTATCAGAAGCTTGATATCCAACACATCAAGCGGAGATATCTCTTATGTAAGGACCTCGGGGTTAGGGTTGGGACCGCAAGGACTAAAGAGCAGTCCAGTCGATACTACATCGGATCGCAAGAAGCGACCAGCGACTTCAGCAGTCCAGTACTGGAGATGGTATGAAGGCCATAGGATATAAGGACACGGCCATCACCACACAGATAGTATTTCCTTCGTAGAAATTCAGTTGTCAATCTAAGTATTCAGTCTACATACTTGAATAGCCTAACAGCTAGCGATCATTCTACAGCACGAACAAACATCTTCTTGATATTGTACCTTTGTTACCTCTGCTACCTGACTGCTAACATAAACCCCCTGACACCTTCTATTCACTCATAAATATTTAGTGTGATCATTACATATCCCTCTCCGTTTAAAGTAAAATAATTACATAACGAAAGTCAGGTAAATAATATAAGCTGGATAGAATCTTAAATATCACTAATTTAAACGTAGTAATTAAAATTATTAACGGCCCTATAACTTTCTGAACCATATAGGTTAAGCCGTATCGAAAACCCCTGAAGCTAAATAAAGATCCTAACGTCAACAACTTCTAAGCCGAACGAATTAACTAATACAACCCACCCGAATCGATCGTTAACAAGCTAATATATCGTCGATGGCGTGAAAAAACACTTAAAAGGAGGATACACACTAAAAGAGAGGACGGCAATAGAGACTATAGGCCAGGTAAAGCATATGAAACGGCGTGGATATCTCAGAAGGAGAAGTGTAACAGAGAACTTGCCCTTAAGTTACGTGCTGAAGGCATTATTAACTCACACAGAAAAACTTTGAAGGAAAGCGACCAAGTAGATATTAATAGTCTTCTTTTATAAAGAGTCGTAACATTTATACCTTTAACGTATTTTAAAGGCTAAGAAGTTACTATCTTGAAGCTAAGAATAGTTTATAAGGTTAAAGTAAAAACCACGAACCAGCCGTACGAAAAATTGCGGCTAATCGTTTAAGGATACAGTAATAAAAGTAAGGACTAAATCCTTATTTAATCTCCTACAATCCAAAAGATTAGCCAACGTTCGATCGTTATAATTACTGCTAGTTTAACTATTATCACAAGAGGTTAATTCATATATAATAGCCGTGACATTACATAAGCTTATATATAATCTGTCACTGATCTTTAGCGGATTATACTACTGGAACTACCAAAAAAACTAAGGGTCAAGTTTATAACCAGCATAATAATACGCAATATCAAGCCCATATACAGATTAGCTAAGGCAGGCGTTTATTGGTTTCTGACGTACTAAACGTACTTGAAAAATTGACTGGGTATAAATACTTCAATACTTATACTTATTAATCACGGAAGGTAAAAGCTTTGGCATCATACGTATACAAATTAACGATATAATTTTCCGCGAAAACACTATGTTTATAGCGGATAAATAACGTGTTATTGAGAAATTAGGCCTTTGAAAATATAAGACGATTAAAATGCTGGCTAATAGCATACAACTCGACTTTAATAAATCTTTAATCTGTATTCATAGTATTAAGGCTAAAAACGACAGTTATAATGGCCTATGTTAAAAAAGGTAAGCTATAAGCTTAACTATTATCGATAAGAACGACGAGGCAAGATTACAAAGATATCTATAACGAAGGGCCTATACAGATTACATTATTAAGCCATACTAACTGGAAATATCGCACGACCTTTCCATTATGATATAAAAACAAAATCTATAAGATATAGAATTGAATAGGTTAAATAAGCGGATTAAGTAGCAAATGGATCGCATAAAAAGAGAAATTAATGTAGTTTTTATAAATCTGACAAAGGCGAAGTTAATAATTTTTATAGATGGGTTATTTTCCAACAATAATTACCTAATATCGCAAATAGGCCTGTTAATAATACTTATCAACGAGAAAACGGCTAAAGGGCAATTTAATATCACCGAAAATATAATATGTTGAATATTCATTAAGTGTAAACGTGTAGCCAGGAATATATTAACTTCAAAAGTTTACAGTATAATGACCAACATTAACATCGGTATGGTAACTAACGGTATAATAAGAATTATTACCAAATAGTTAGAATTACTTCAGATAGGTATAATGATGTATATTAACTTCTGAAGCCCATAAAAATGCCTGTTAGCGCTAGGTACAACTAATGAAAAACGTCTAATAATAAAAGTAATCGCATTAACGAGAGTATGAAAAGCCCAAGAAATCAATAAGTTCCGGAAAATTAAAGGTAAAGATAACCCTATCAACGTCATAACTAATGCTACGCCTAATGACTCTTTGGAAAGATTTGAAAATAGCAATACGTTAGGCATAAAAATAGATCACTACGTGAATCGTCCGGCATGTAACGCGAAAAAATAGGGTAACCCGAGAAAACTGAAAAACTACTAAGTTAGTAACTTTAATAGTAATTATAAAGAAGGTAATAATAGCAATAGTTTAAACTAATGGTAAAAGGTACGCAATTCGTAACATACCTGATTTATATAAGTCTGTGGCGAAAAACTTGTATACGGGAATTGAGGAACAAAGGCCCCGGAGGGATAGAGTAAAGGGCCATAAAAGGCTGTAATTTAGGTCGATTTCAGCATAGATTAATCGGAATTAATAGGGGTTTAGCTTATTATTAACTTATGGATTAAGGAGAGATTTCAAAAGTTTGCTGCCAATTAATGGAAAGCCACGCTAGCGCGAAAGCACAAAACAAAAATCCGTTAGTATTGAAATGACAGTCAAATGTAATACAGTGAAATGAACTTTACTTGAAGTAAAGTTAATTGTACGCACTGAAAATTAACTGCAGTTTGTGGAATTTAAATACACTACACTGCAAGTATAGTATAATAGGTATATACTTCAAAGTGTAGCACAAGCGAAAGTGTTTGGCCATACAAATTAGTGTGCAGATCGGCTAGCGGCCTATTCAACTTAGAACCAACACATCTCAATCAACAATATCAATGCAACACTAGTTACTTCGACCACAGTGATTCGAATCGACTATGTTGCAACGATAAAATCCTATAAACAAACCTATTGTTTGATTTAAACCTTTGCCGCCTCCTTACATACCCTTCATAACTTTCGTATTTAATTTTGTAATATTATATAGGTTTATATGTGATTAATATAGAATTTTTTAACATATATTTAAGCTTATGTGCCTATAAAGCCTCCAAAATAAGATTTGTTCGAAAAGATTTCACTTATTTCAAAATCACTCCATAGACTCGCTAACATTAGAGAATATTAGGATAATACCTACCAAAAGCATTATAAAACCGGGTTTAAATGGTAAAATCGACCTTCAACCCATAACTACTAGGTATAATACTACGTTTTGAAGGATTTACACTTATCGGAATATAGACGGACGATACAATCATATTATATAATATGCCGGTTCTCCTTATAAAACAAAAGAAACTTTAAAAAACCAGTTTAAAAACGAAACCCAAAGTATATCTGGCGGAAAACCTCCTAACAAATTTTAATGGTATAATGATCTCGTTATAAAATTATATTTTACACCTTATACAGGGGTAAAATTAGATAAAGTTTTTTTTATTAACTAAATTAACATGAAACGAATTGACAAATATAAATATTAACGTGTATATAAAGTTTAATATATATCGATCGTATAATTAAAAAACACGTTCAATTTTTTTATTACCACATAATATTAAACAAACCCGTCTGATAATATATACAACGTGTTTAATAAACGCCTTACATGGAAAAAAAATAACTTACAACTCGTTTCATACTTTATATCGTTCGATAAACGTATAATAAAGTCTCCTAATTCTTACTAATAAATCCTTTACGAATGATAAAGGTTGTAATTTATAAAGATAATCTATAATTATTTTAAATAACAAAATATCGATTCCAAACCAATTTACGTTGTATAATAACGTTATTTATTGAAGCTGGACCAAGTATAAACGGGTAACTCCGAGGGTTTTCACTTTTAAAATTCATAATATAGTTAAGAAATTTGACTTCAATAGTACCATAACGATAACGGTTCGAATAATGATTTTGAACTTTAATTTAAAAACCCTTCTTTTAGTAATTTGTTTTAAATTTTTTTCCTATTACGAATACCTAATTGAGCTTAACAACACGAACGAAAAACGCCTTATACTTAATATGATAGCTTCAAGCAATTTGTATACAAACAGCGAAATTAAAGAAAAGGATAAATTAGCGAAAAGTCAAACCCGGATAATATAATAATCAAAGGCGACTCGAGTAAGGTATAAATAGCGTTTATATTTAAAAGCAACGGTTTTATTAACTTTATTAAAAGTGTTTTTCAACCTATCCATAATCAAACATTTTACATCTCATACTTATTACTTTCCCCTTAAATTACTTACGTAAGACTATTTTAATATATTATCAATTTGGAAAATTTCAATCTGTACAGCTTTAACGCATCATAACTTTTCATTTATACTATTGACAACGTTATTAAAACATTTTTACTCTTCATTTTTAACGCTTATCATTTAAGTTACGATTGAGGTTTTAGAAAAATTATTTTATTAGTATATAACTTACTACACTAAAGCCGCGTAAGCAAATAAACGTAAAAACAGGCAACTAATCATTACGAAATAACGAGGGGGTAGAATGGGCTACGTATTCTTGTTTTCTTATTCGCTCTCATTTTCATCGTTCTCGCCGCCATTAATACTAACGCTACCACCACAACCACAGTCGACGCCGCTGTTGGCGTTGTTACCGGGAGGATATTCCCGTGCCTTAAGTTTCATGCCTTTATGCAAAGGGCGCAGAAGGTCTTTAACTTTATTACTATGAAGAGCGATGAAGTCGTCGAACTAACCTACATAATGCATATGCAAGCTCGCCTTCTAGGCGGTAACAGTGGTTGTCGTCTCCTTAAGCCGTCAGTTAAAACCTATTACTAATTAATATCGATTTATTTTAGTTATTATAAAAGGTGTTGATTTTAAACACGCGCTGAATAAAGTATTGAATTAATACGTTATGATTAGTTACGGCTAAGATTATAAATAAAAAAAAGTAGCCAACTTACTGTTAGAACGTTGGGCATATAATAAAGCCTTAGCTTAAGGCTGCAAAACTACTTCAATGGGGATATATCCGCTACTATTCCGCTCGTAACGGTAATAACAAGCTAATGAATCCCTGCTTTAACGGTAATCGTTAATAAACTTACTCGCGGCTACGAACTTAATATACGGTACGTAAAACGTATTTATCAACGGTCCGGGGGCGCGAATCCGAGTACGCCGTTTTAATACTTTACGCGTCAAAAAGACCTCGCGACATACCGTCGCGAATAGCAACTCGAGGCAATGGAACCGTTAGTCCGCCTGGGCCTCGACTCCAAGTACATTAATATAACGAAAATTAAGGGGGAAATAAGTAATACAAACCGCGTTACAATTTGGCGATATTACGTTTGAGGTAACGAGAGGTTACCGTAGGTAATGAGGCCTTTACCTATGGCGAAAAATTGAGGTTAATAACATTAGGAGCCCCCCGCTCCTCCCCTTGAGGGGTGGGGGAGAAGGAAGGAGGAGAGGGAGTGATGACTTTATCTGCTAATGTCTTTTCTAGACAGTGGCATGATATCAAGCACTCTGCAAGAATGCACCTTGCAGCGTGGCATGTTACCGTTCACTCTTCAAGAGTGTATCTTACATCATAGCCACTTACTAACTATAGAAATATACGATAATATCTATACAGATAATCTTTTTTTATTTCGGTACGTTCCATATCCGTAATCTAGTAGTAATAATTTATTTTATCCAAGTCCCCATTGATCGTTCCATAATAATGGTCATTTTTGGTATAATTCGTCCAGGGTTCTCATTAGCAGTTTTGGTAGTGATAATATTTATAGTGTAATATTTTAAAACCATAGTGAGTTTAAGTAGGGTGATAGCAGTATTGATTGGGATGGTTATTAATTTCTATAGGAGTGTAATCGTGATGGTATAACTAATGGTTTTATATATGTTAGAGTTAATATCACCAGGTATATCGGTATTAATTCAGGTCCAACTTTTTTTTCTCTCTTTAACAACATGCTATTTTTTATAAAATAAATTTCCAATAATTCATTTAGCGTATGTACGCCTTAATTATTATTTCAATTAGCCATTTGAATAGTTCGTATATGTTATTTATTTTGCTAGTGTTATGTTTTAACCGCTTTTTTAAACGGAGATAAGCTAACTGTTACAGTATTCTATATCCATAATAACCTTGTAATTAAAGTTTACGACCTTATAAAGGCGGAATTTAAAACGTCGTCAAGCCTGAAAATGTAATTGGCATTCGTAGCAGAATTATTCGATAGTGTTTAATACATTTCCCCCTAAATTTGTGTTACTTGTTACGTTAAATTACCGTAAAAAGCGCTCCGTAACCGGGTATCCAAATCGTCGGTATGCTATTTCAAACTCTAGTTATATTAGGTAGATGGTTCTAATTATACGTAATGTTTATAGAAATATAAACATTGAAATTTTAAACGAAAAAGTACCAATATATTATTGAAACCGAGGATAAGTTGATTAGTTGTATTTCGGACCTTCATTTGATACTTATTTATATTTTTTAACAATAAGAAGAATAGCCCGTTTAAATACATTAAGTAAAACATAACCGATTCAAATTGTATATTGGTAACTATTGTACCGAGTAGAGATGCTTTGCCTTTATTAAATATTTGTTTTCCATATTTATCTCCTCGAGCGAATTGAAATTCGGGAAATTTCGCCGCGAACACGTCGAATTATCGTTTTCTAGTGGTCGAAATTTCTGTTACATTGGTATTTGGTATAATAACTTTAAACCGGATAACGTACCTATTAGAAAGTGTGAATTACAATGTTACATAAACGTTAAATACACCGTTTTAGTCATTTAGGCTTACGTTATATAGAAATAAGGTATTTTGTAAACTAGTAAATTCTCGCTGGTCCGTTTTGTTATCCTCGGTCGTTACGTAATTCCTATCTTCCTTTGAATAGTTTTCTCTAAAAGTCTTTTTATAATGGTAAATGTCGAAATTCTTTTTTACCCCTTCGCTGTCGTCTATATACTTTGAAAAATTGGCTTTCATTTAGTATTCAAGTGGGCAATCAGCCTAAAATTATCGTTTAATCTGATCTATTCGTATACCTGATAGTTAATCGACTAACAGCCGACTTTATTTATTCAAGATAGCGTTTTTCAAGAACTATATAATTTCGTAGAATTTGATGTAAAAATGTTCATATATGGTGAACTTAGTACTAAAGTTATATGGATGCCTTTATTAATGACTGTTTCATTCTAAGTTTATGGGGCTTCCTCTTCAATATTATTTACTCTTATCACCGAATTCATGACGTTTACACTCTTTGCATTTTACATATACCTTAAATCGTGGGTTTAGAAAGTAATGAGTAATTTCGGCGAGGTTTACTTTAATAATTTACAAACCCTAATCTTTGGTTTTAGTGACTATGAATGCTAATCCAAAGCTTACTTATTAGCGTATCAAAGTTTTAAGTAATATTCTAAAATTCGTATAAAAAGCCCTCACGTCTTTTACCAATTTAAATAGCTAAAGGTTAAATTTTAAGTTTCTACGTCAAACGTTTGTGGTTACTTAAATAAATAGTTCATTTCTCCTATACTCTAGTTTAAGGGCTGCCTGTACTTTCCGAAACTTCGTTAATAAGGTGGTAAACACTTTTTCCAAGGTTTTGTTAACTTTTTATATTTATGTTTTACGAATTCCTAAATAATACTCGTTCAATACATACGGTAAAGTTCGTAGTTTATTTTTCGTATCTAAATCCACTTTGAAACGGCTATACCATCCTGGAAATATATCCACCTATGCGAAGTAATGTATATACCACTTTTCAGCTTACCGAACGAATATATCAACTAAAATTGTATAAAATTATTAATAAATAGTATCCCGTTTTTTATAAATATTTAACACTATACGGATTATATTATGTAAAACGTCGTAAAATTCGTCACTATTATTCTCGTTTCTATTTCAAAATATGCCAAAGTTCGTAAACTTTGTCAAGTTACTTTTATTAGTGGGAAACCGGTATGGCGAAAGTTTGCGATAAGGGTTGTAATTAATGGGTATTAGCTTTTAAGGCTCGTATTATTATTTGGTACCATTTATCTTATCTTTCGGAGTGTTGTTTTACTTACTGAAGCTGTTTTTGTTACGTCCAAAAAGAGAATTCATTGTATTGAGGGAGTGATTTAATTTATGTATTTTGTTTTAAAAAATTGTTTTGGTGATGAACAGTGTTCAAACCGAGTAGTAAATGAATTTCATAGCCCTTTTTTCTTTTTCGTTAATACTTTAGGCTCCGTATATTTTTCTAGAGGCGCAGTCAGGTTTTTGAATCGTTTTGGACTTTGAGTACATAAAGTGTTTTAAAGCTTTTCCCCTATTTCTTGAATAATTTGTTTTCTATGTTCCTCCAACTATTCTCCTTTTATAAAGTTTACCTATAGCACCTTTCTATCTTTTAAATATAGCATTTAATCGAGTTGAGTTATGGTAAACAAAGCTTTTGTAATACAGCCGTTTTTATTACCTGGGATATTGATTCTTCCACTTCATGATTGTACCCGTAGTACTTTCAAAATCGAGTTGAATGCAATATTCCACATTTCAAACTTTATTTGAAAAAATCGACTCGGAAATTATCGAATATACCGAGCTTTTAGGTCTTTCTTTCTTAATGAAGAAAAAATACGTTTATAATGAAAGTATTCACCACCTAAAGGTTTAAGCTTTCCGTTAGCGGTTTAATTGTATTATTTCCTATGTTTAGATTAACAAGCTTTAAAACTTTCCCTCGAATCGTTATATATTAGAATAAGCGATCTATATATTCGTCATATTTAATCAAAAATGTTGCGGGTTATTTCATCGGAGAAATTTTATCGTATAAAATGGGCTAATATAGAACACGCGAAGTGATAAAATTCATTATACGTCCTTGATCATATATTTCAACGGGGTTTGAAAATTGAACTTTCAATAAAGGCGTATTCTATATACATAAAATGCAAATTTAATAAGTAAATGCAATCCATATAAAGTTTTAACGCTTGTTAATTTAATGAAAATACAAAGAAAACGAAATTGAAAATTAGTCAAAGGTTTTAAATTAATTTTTTTACATTTCGTAAACATAACTTTAGCTTAGTAATCAATGAACTTCAATGTACTAAATAATGATTCAAATGAACGGTGTAATATAAGGCGAATGATAATGCGTATGGGGTAATATAATCGTGGGAAAATGTATGGGGAAGTATAGTTGTAAAGTTTGAAATAGTATATAAGGCTTGATGTAATAAACGGTTCGAATATTATTCTCAGCCGTCACGGAATATGCCGAAGCGTTTCGAAATATATTTTAAGCATTTAGTATATTTTTAGTAAACGCTTTGAATGTTACGTTTAGGGTGTAAAGTAATTATAAATACACACCAACAGTAGCTTCTATCGCTTTCGCGGTGTATTTAAGCAATTCGAATATTATGTTTAAGTTGGATAAATGCAAGTAAAATGTTCTAAAACTTAGTGGTTTTAACTTCCGTGGCCTAATACGTGATAAAACGCTTTTCAACAAGTATCCGGATACGTTTAAAGAGCCAATCGAATTTATTAATAGCGTAACGTGGTTTTTAATAATTAAAGGGTACCAACTAAGTTCATAATTTCATATTAAAATGGTTATTTTCAAAGTCACTCTACTCTACTATTTTTTACATTCCCGTTTATTTCTTGTAAAGTACAATATTAAAGTACAGAATAGTTCTATATGCTCCAACATCCCTATATAGAGATTTAACTAGGTTCGTCTATTCCTTTTCAAGCTGTCTTAGGTTATCGGTAAGGTCTGTCTGTATCAAATACGTTGACGTAAATATAAGTTAAAGAATGATGAATATATATTAAGGATTGATAAATGTGAAAAGAAGCATCCGCAATGTGTACCCTAAGGTATAGTATATTATTATACATTTTGTAAGAATGCATCTTGCAACGTGATACTTTATCATTTACTTTGCAATAGTACATATTACAAAGTAGCCGCTTACTCACTATAGAAATATATAATAATGTCCGTACAAAAAATCTCTTCTTTTTTCGGTACATTCCGTATCCATAATCTAGTATTAATAGTTTGGTTTATCCGAATCTCAATCAATAGTTTAGTGATAACAGTGTTTAACATGTAATTTTTTCAAGGTCCAAATTTATGTCTTTGTGAACGATAGTAACAATAATATAATTTATTCGAAGCCCTAAATAATTTAGGTTGTTTGGTAGTATCATTAGTTTGAAAGTTTATAAATCCTTATAAGAGTATAATTATAAAGGCATAATTATTGTTATTAGGTGTTTTAGAGTTAATATAATAAGATATATAGTTATTGATTCAAATGAAATTCTTTTCTTTCCCTTTTAACGACGTACCCTTACTTACAAAGTAGGGTTCTAATTAATTCATCCGTATATACAAAACCAAGCCACTATTTCAATTAGCTATTCTAACCGTTTGTATAAATTGGTAACATGATTAATATGATGTTTTAACCGTTTCCTCAAACAAATAACCTATGAAAATAGGTTTTAACGACGTCGTTCATCGCAGTAGTGTGAACATGAAGAAGCCGCCGCCACCACCGCCGGCCGTAAACCTAACCTTCAACTTACCATTTATAATAATATATTGTCGGTCCCAGTTTTTATCTTCGGCCTCCTCGTCACCGACGCCGCCGACTAAGTGTTTATCCTCCTTTTTTTCCTCTTTTCCCTTCCCCTCCACCTCTTACCCCTTAAAGTGAGGAATGATGGACTTCTAGGGTTATTAACCTTACTTTTTCGTCATAGGTAAAACCCCTATTACATATAACGACCCCTCGTCTCTGTAAAAGTAATATAGCCGAATTGTAACGAGGTTTATATCACTTATTTCCCCCTAATTTTTATAATATTAATATCCTTGTAAATAAGGTTAAAACGGCCGAGCGGGTCCGCTACCTTATGTTATAACTCGCGAAGCTACATCGCAGGACCTTTTTTAACACGTAAAAGACTCAAACAGCGCACACGGGTTAACGTTCCCAGGTCGCTAATAAGTACACCCTATGTATCGTAAATTAAGACCGCGGCTACAGATAATTTATCAACGATTATTGACAAAATAAGGGCCAGTTAGCCTATTTTCACCGTTATAAACAGATTACCAACGAACACGTCTTCTTTCTAGTTGTTTTCAAGTCACAAATCGAGGCTTTATTATGTATTCGCCGTTTCCATGGTAAGTTACCAACTTTTTCAATTCGTAATCCCAATCATATCCAATTATTACCAATTATATTAACACCTTATTCTTGGCGCCTTTAGAAATGATCATTTTTATATTACTTAAAAATTGATACTAATTAATAATAAACGTTATCTGGTGGTTTAAGGAAATGGAAACCGCTATTACGGCTTAGAAGGTGAGTTTATATATATAATACGCAGGCGATTTCGACAACGTTATCGCGCTTCATTGTAAAGAGGGTGAAGAACCCACGTATCCCCTTCTTAAAAGTATATGGACTAAGGCATGGAGCTATTTCCAGGCGACGTTACTGACATCGAAAACTACAGTAATGGTAACGGCAATGCCAACAGCAACGGCAACAAGGAAGACAAAGACCAGAACGAAAAAAAAAGAAAAAAAAAGAAAAAAACGCAGCTCTTGCCACCCTTTTACTATTTGATAGTAATTAACTGCCTGTTTTTACATTTGCTAGCCTATCCTAAATGAGTGTAATTCACTATATAATGATAAAATTACTTTTCGAAAGAAAAATTGTAATGTAAGTAATAAACACTAATGAACAAAAGTGAAAAATGTTTTAATAACATTATAAATGGTAAAAACAAAAAGTCATAATTACGAAGTGTAAAATATTTAATTAAGGTAAAGTCGTAGAATATTTTTGATAACGTTAACGAAAAAAATATTCATAAATACAAACGCTTTTAATACTCTATTCAGAGCTTCTTTTATTATTATATTAATCGGATTCAAATTTCCATTAATCCACCTTATATTTTTAATTTCGTGGCGTTCGTCAAACTCACGTAAAACTATAATATCAATTATAAATATCTGTTTACTCCTGATACTAAGTTGAACAAAATATTTGTCAAAGGAAAACTAGTTAGTGTCAATTATTAAAGAGTGGGGTTGGGAATCAAAGTTCGAAATGATTATCCAAACCATTTTAGTTATATTAATACTGGAGTCGAATTCACCAATTATACCATAGATTTCTCACGAAAAACCGCTCCGAATAACTCATTTACATTAAATTAAGCTTTGATAAATAACGTCATTATAGAACATAAAACCGTTTCAAATCGGTATTTCGTTACCAAAAAAAAATCATTCGTAAGTTGTAATCGGTATTATTCGCAACAAAATTATTAGTAAAGATAAAAAGTTTTATTATACGTAAATAGAGCGGTAGAAATTGTCGGCCGCGCTTCAAATTATCTATTTGCCTCATAAAACGTTTATTTAACGTTTTACATATATTATTCAACGAGTTCATTCGATATTATATGATGAAAAAACGTTAAATGCGGATTTTTGCTTTGAAACCAATATAATCTAAGCTTTGTTTTTACGTTAACATCTCTATTAGTTATTTAGTCCCATATAAATTAGTTTATTAAAGTAACTTTATATAAATGCCTTTTTTGTACAGGATTAAGAACATTGATTCGAAGTGTAATTATTATGCTGTGAAAATTGATTGGGTATTTTCTTGCTAGGCACCCTTTGGATTTCTCTTTCGAGCTGGCCTTGAAAAGTTTTCCCTCTTTTATAGCAAAAGAAGATGTATTGAATAACATAAATATATAGGTCTTTTATATTCTGATAAGTGTAAATACTTTAGAACATGATATTAAGCCTAATAAATATGGGTCGAAAGATGAGTAAGCAATTATGAGCCGCTTCTTATAATACCTTTAATGAGTATTATACTAGTATACCCTAACTTTAACGAATCTGTAAAGTGGTTTGAGAATAAGTAAAATGGATTCGGGAAAATAAGACGTTCAGAACTTTATAGGTATACATATGTAAATACATCTTTTAAAATAAATAGATAATTATATATAAGTTTATATAATTTGATGAAGTTTAATACGAATGTTATAAGGGGTATATAGGAACGCGATGAACGTTCATATCAAACGATAACTCGGTCTTTATGAAGTAAGCGATTAACTTGTAATATATTTTTTTTCCTACGTTATCGTATTCTTTAACTATTAAACGGAATTTTCTTGAGGTTTTACGGTTTTGTTTTTGAATTCGTAAACAAAACGAGTGATATGGATTCTATACACACTGTAAATTATTGAGTCAAACCTTTTAAAGAGAAAAAACTCCTTATTCGATTGAAGCGGATATTTCTTTATAGGTTCATTAATTCAAAATGACTACCCGGGCTATAATAATGTCACTGCTACCAAATTTCATATTCAACTTGCGGTCCATTTTTCAAGTAATAAAAGAATTTACGACAAAACCTATAAAACGTTTTTTATTATTGAAAACGAACAGAAGCCCTAGATAAATTAGTGACGGTTTCTTTTATATAAATTAGCTAGTTTAAGAAAGTGGGAAAAGTTATATAGATATATCCGGAGAGTGTATACGTTTCGGAGGAGGTCTGAATTTATTACTATTAAAGTTGTTCAATTAGTACTATTTATTTGATTGCAATTTTACTCCGATGTTGTGCACTTTTTCCTTTTTATACTTTCGTCTTATCGTTAAGCGGAATGAACTGGTCGTATTTGGTAAGTCTAAAAATATATTTTAGCGTTTTAACGCGTTGATTGTTCAAAGGATAATTCCTCCGTTTTGCGTTCTTGAAACTAGGACTTCAAATTATAATATCAGGCTCAAAACGCCAGTTTTACGCAAGCCGTTTCTTTTAACGAATACTTTCGAAACATCATTTTTAACTAGCAAAAAAATAATACCGTCGTAAATTTTACTACAACATTCGCTTTTTACATCGCAATAAGTAATAGTATTTAATCTATATAGATTCCAGGGTAAACGCTAGAAAAAAAATCTGTTAAAATTAGGTTATTCGGATTGAAAGTGTTGTTTACAACGTTTAATGCTATTTACGGGATTTAATCTTTAGTATTAATACTTTTTAGTTACTTAGATAATATTGTATACAACTTTTTATACGATACGTAATACCGTTTAAACTTTCCAATACTTTATAACGCTTTTACTGGTATCAATTTATACTTATTACCGGCGAGTTTAGCTTTAATTTGCCCTGTAATCGAGTCGAAAGCTATAACTATATCGTGGATAATCGAATCCAAAGACCCAAAGTAATCATTCATCTAATAATATACTACAATATCCTAGCAAGCCGTAGCGAACGCGCTCCGCTTAAATTTCGCGGCCTGAAATCATGTTACTGCGTCAACGGCGTGCAGGAAAAGCTGACCGTCAAAGTACATTATGTCCACAATGACCTAACTAACTGAAGCCTCGAACAAATTACACTACAACCACTGTCGCTACCAAAACTGCTGATTGGGACCTTAAACGAATTTCACCACAAACACTGTCATTACCGAACGATTGATTGAGACTCGGACAGACTAAACTGTCACTACTAGATTACGGATGCGGAACACACCAAAGAAAGAAAAGATTGCATGTGTGGATATTATCATATATCTCTATAGTTAGTAAGCGGCCACTCTGCAAGATGCACTCTTGTAGAGTGCACGGTAACGTGCCACGCTTCAAGGTGCATTCTTGCAGAGTGCATGATAGCGTGCCACTGCCCAGAAGGGATATTGACAGAGTGTGTTGGAATAGTATTACATGCAATGCAGTAGGTCAACTTGACTGTAAGTAAAGTTGACCGTACTGTAAGTGTATTGCTTTGTGCGGACTTACCGCATTGGGTGTAAGTCGAGTGTGGTACGCTGCACTTCACTCTAGGGCACGGGCCAAGCACTTGGCCATACAAATTACAGTGCAGACCAGCTAGCGGTCTGCCAAACCTAGAACAATACATCCACTATTTGACCACGCAATACTACTGTTACTTCGACCAATCGAATCGACAACGTTGCAACGTCTAAGGCCTACCAACACTGATCAGTGCTTGCCTGCTAGGTTAAGCACAGATAAGCTAAGTAGGAAAAAGAAAGCTACTTTTCGGTTACGCTCTACATTAACAACGGCAGCTAAGGTAGAGGAAAGATTCTTATGAAGGGCCTCTATTAGTACTACGCCAGTCCCCAATAGCAGGAAAACACATTTTTTTTTTGGTTGCGTTAGTCCCCAACGGCAATCTAAAAGTTTACGATGGCATCGTTATCGAAAACACTAAGAAATCTTCAGTGATCTTTTTTAAAAATGTTGAGATTCACTGTCAAAAGTCTTAACGTTCGGCAAGTTAGCAAACGGCTAAGTCAGTACTACTACGGGTGCTACTACTATAAGAAAAACGACCAAGTCCCTATTCCAAAACGACAACCTCCGCCCTCCACCAACAACAAATGACCTCCAACCTTACCCTTTATGTCAAACCTTTGCCCTACTTTCCTTTTTCTACTCCCCACATCATTTCAATCGTTAAATTCGCTGCTCTAAGTGAAAACGCCAAGTTACGCCAAGAAAGCCACGTCGCGTGATTTAACGCTGAGTTACCAAGACACTAAGTTACCAAGTCGCCAAGTTTTCACGCGACTTTACACCAAAACACCAAAAACCCTACGCACAAAATCACCAAGTCCCTCGCTTTATACACCTACTATGCCCTACACAAGCCTTAAGATATATACCGCCAACGTTTACTTTAAAGTCATTACCGACCCCACCAGGAAAGAAGCGATTAAAGCGCTCGGAGCTGCTTTTACCAAGTACTACAATTGTGACCTTTGGAGCGAAGACGTTGATGAAGACTTAACCGAAAAACACCTGGTTAAATTCGTCGGTAATTATATTGTCGAGAAAAATGTCGGCGAAAAACGTAACCGCGGTAACCGTATTTTTCGCAAATATCGTAAGTTCTTTAACAACTAGACTATTGACATGTAGAAAAAGATACAGAAAGTCATCAAGTTTAAAATAAAGGAAGAATTTATATACCGAGGGATCTACGTGTTAGAGGAAAGCTTTACAAGGTTGGAAAAGACCTTATTGAACTTGGCCTAGCTTAAAGAATACCCCTAAGACTTACGTCCTCAAGGGAAGGACGTTAAGGAACTCTAACGCCCTTACACACGATCTAAAGGACCTCCCCTTTACCCTTAACTAAGTTAAGCCTTTTTACTCGCTAACGATAAGGAACCTGTTAACCTTCTCGACGGTTTATTACCACTACATAACAACGTGGAGTACGCTTTGACCGGCGAAAAAACATACAAAGCAAGGGCTGTCAACTCATCTAAAGGTATTGACGTCAGCGCTTTACACCAGTCAATTAAACAAAATCTCCAGGTCTCTTAAAACACACAAGTACCCATTAACCCTTAATATAATCGCCAAGTACCTTAAACCCCCTTTCCCTTTCAGCTTACCTACATACGAGAGCCGACTATAGGCCTTACTATATAACTATACCCCTCGAGCTAGGCAACTAACAACTACCCCTAGTACCGTGCCTCGGAACCTCTAAGGTATAAACCGTTAAGAAATACCAATTAAGCTTAGGATAACTATCGCGAGCTTCGTACAAAACCTATTAAGATTGTTAACACTAACTATAAGCTAATAACATACTTTGCTAAGATCTATAATAACACAAAAAAGTATAACAGAAAGTCTTACAACCTTCTTAACACTAAGATAATACCTTTCCTAAATATCTGCAAGTGGATAAAAGTCTTACCCTCTAGTTTTCACTTACTATTTCCCGTAATACTTATAGGCTACGCTAAAAACTACTACTTAACATTTTTGATAAATGTTACCACTTTTATTGAGATATACCATGGCATAGAGGGCTATTTCGAACATATTGTTCACCTTGTATAATATTATATAAATTAGGCTACTACGCGGTAAACTACAATAATAATAAAGAGAAAAGATAAAAAATCACCAATAAAGATTTTGAATCAGATACTTAATAACTGATAATATATTAAAAGGCTATAGGAAAGGTTCACATTAGCGAAACCATACTTCTCGAATAGGAATGGGTAGTAGTCAAGGATATTAGCGAGTTTTAATACGCCTTATAACGCCTAGATACTACCTACGAAGGCTTTTTTAACCAGTTACATTCCTCGCTTGTCACCATAATAGCACGTATACCAAACTAGTTTGGTATATAGCCCTAAGCCGGCAATTTCGTTAACGTAAATAAAGAAAACTTTATGGCAATTAATTACGTCGACCGTAAGTACAGACGCTTATAACGCCTAAGGTTTAACATATCGACTTCGGCTCCGGATTAAAAGTAATAATTACGTTGAGGCTAATAAAATACAGGCGAATCTGTTAACTGATAATAATATCGTCGTAACAGTAGAAAAAGATATTAGATTTATAGTTAAACTAGTTATTAGTTAACTCGGCACCCCCCTACCAAGAGAAATAACAAAAAGGTAATGTATTATATCTAGTTTCCTACTACTTTGAAATAGGAATAATTAGACCAAGTTATAAATTTAGAGGGGCATAAGGCTATTAATAGTAATACCCCTAAGTAAATTAAGTGGGACGAAGATACTACTCCTAATACGGTAGTCTAATAATAATCCGACCATGTTTTTTAGTATCATTTACGGGGTAAATACCCTTACTTTTACCCTACCCCTAATCCCTTTTACACCTGTAACCTTTGAAATGGTTATAAGGAATATACGTTTTTAGGTATTATGCTAGATATAGGGCCAGTATGATACTTAATAGGAGGCTATTCGTAGTATATAACACTACGAAGGGAAAGCATTACAACCACTAAAATCGATCGTTACGATGCTGATGAAGCTAAAGTAAGCTTTGGCTTAGGCGAACAGCTATTGTCACTAGAGATAACGGTAATTCAAACTATTATGGGAATAATTACGTTCCATATCCTAAAATCCCCTACCCTTTTCCTACTCTATTTAATAAATATAAAGACTTTCGGTATTAACTTTGACGTTAATGTAGACGAGCTGGTCAAAAAAAGCCAAAGGTTTTTACTCGCCTTTAAGTAAGGGTATCTATAGTTTTATCCTAAAGGCCTATAAGCAGTGGGGTTAAACTTAACGTAGCCGAAGATACGTTAATTATACTAGCGCTCTTACTATCTAGATATTAAGAAGCAATATAAAGTCCTAAAGTCTAGAGGGCATAAATATAGAGAATAATTTACTTTCGAAATTACGAAAAGGTTATATTAATATTGTTGAACATATACCTAAGCCCCCCCAAGATTTAAATTTATGCCAAAAGACGACAAAGACTTTAACTATAAGATTTTTATTAATATATTCTACTTAAAACATAAGCCTATTCTTTAGGTCGTTAACTTCGTAACATTCTTTTACGGAGCTAAATTTCTTTAGTCACTTTCGGTAAAAGATAAATAGGAAGAATTAAGGATATTATAGATTAATACGTACCTAGGTCCACCTAACATCGTTATCTACGATATTAGTACCAACTTTACGACGGTAGAGTTACAAGAAAATGCTAAGATAATAAGTATTTAGCGTAAACAAGTACTTGTAAAAGCCTATTAAAGCATCGGGAAGGTTAAGAGGGTATACGATTTACTCCGCCGAGCGTATAATATCCTTACGTTAGAGATTAGAAGCTTTACAGATCCGGAGGCACATCTATGAATGGAAGTAAAAGGTTTTAATAACACCGTAAGCCCTAACGGCTTAGTGCTAACTCTTTTAGTCTTTGGACAGTACCTAAGCCTGACGAGTAAATCTCCGCCTTTGGCAAGTACTTAAAAACGTGCTACAACTTATAGCAAAGGTTTAAGGGAATTATGAAGGGAATCGGCACTCCGCCAGATTAATAACGCCCTTAATACCAAAAAAAGTCTTTTAAAGATCTATATATTTACTTTACCATTATAAAGTAAGGTTCTTGTATAGTGGGAATAAGGTAAATGAAAAAGTCTATATAATATATTAAATATTATAAACTTTAAAGTAGTTATTGAAATTGCCAACGGCCTTGTATCCTTTCGAACCACCTAGTTTAAGCCTTATATTAGGGGTACAAAAGATGAAAACCCTTCAGATTTCTGAGTAAAACGACCGAGCCAAAACGAACTTTTTCCATCTGTTATTAATACGCCTATAAAACGCCGCCGGCGTGGGCGACTTCAGAAGAAAAAGGAAAACATTAAAAAAGAGGAATATATATCAGGTCGTATTTATAATACTACTGAGATAAGCAGGGAAAAAAAAAGGATAAAGAAGACTTTGTAATGAAACTTAGGATATAAAGGACTATTAAGACTTGCCATAGATCTTTTCAAAAAACTGACAGGGTTAAGATCGACGGTTTACTAATTTGAGGTATAATACAATTTATACCGAAGGCTAACTTTAACCTTTAAGACCTGAATATTATAATCCTTAAATTAAGTGTTATTAACGAGTTTAAAGGCAAAACCACGGGGTGTTAGTGAGAAAAGTTGCAGCTAATCGCTGGAAGAGACGGTAATAAAGGTAAGGACTAGATCCTTATGTAGTCACCAACAATTTAGAAGATAAACTAACGATTAATGGTTAACTTAGTAATAAGTTTACTAGATAGTTTTAAAGGCAGATTTACACTTAATAGCCGTAATATTATATAAGCTTATATATAATTAGTAACGGACCTGTAAAGAATTATATCATTAAACCTAACGCAGGAACTATGCATCATTTACCTACTAAAAAGTTAATACGGTATATTAAACTATTACATAGATAAATAAAAGTAGGTGTTTATTAGTTTCCAATCTACTAGTTATACTTTAAGTTTAGGCTAACGATAAACTTATTAATATACGATCCGTATTTATTATTAATATAAAAAAAGGGCTTCGGTATAATAGGCATATGAATTAACGATACCCTTTTCGTCGAAACAGCTGGTTTTATAACATTGAAATAGTAAGCAATCGAACACTTTAAGCTTTAAAATTATAAACCGGTAACGACGTTGATGGAAAATAACTAACTTAACTTTAATAAATAGTTGATCCGTATATTTAGTGTTAATACCAGTCTAATTTTCTGCCAAAAAGGCTAGGGTGTTATTCTTATCATAATCGACAAGATTAATAAAGCTAAAGCTTAATGGTACTTAAAACAGCGTATACGATGTAGCTATATTACTACCTTATAATAACTGACAGCCTTATACGATTTATCTATTACGACACAAGAATAAATATTGACGGATAAAGACTTTAATCTACTAAATAAAACGCTAAAGTAATATATGCGAAACCTAGACCTCGGGGTTAATATAATACCAATTAACCTTTTAAAAACCAGGTTAATAATCTTAAAGAACGGGTCTTCTATAAACAACACCGACTTATCTTTAAAAATCGGCTTTTTAATAACCCTAGTTAACGAAAATAGGCGGGAAGATTAGTTTAACATTATCGGTAATCCAATCCACTAAACCTCCGTTAAGTATAAGAGGATTACATGAAACGTATTGGTATCGGAAGTCTATAGCATAATAACAGGCTTTAATATAGGTATAACATTATAAGAAACACTTAACTATATTATTAGGAAGCTGAAGATTCCTCGTATCTTAATAGTAATTTGTAACGATTAGAAAAGTCTTTCCGAATACCTATTAAAGCTCGGAACCACCAGCTAAAAACACCTAATAATCGACGTAATAGCACTCCGTAAAGCCTAAGAAGGGAGGAAAATGAAAGAGTTTCGATAAATTGAAGGCAAAAATAATTCTATAAATGCCATAACGAAAGTCACGTTAAATGTAATGTTGGAAAGATTTATAGACAACAACAAGCTAACGATATATATCGAACGCTACGTTAATGGACCACCCGGAAAGTATAAGTCACGTAACGATGGATGTGGATGTGTTGGCAAGCTAAAAGACTGCCAGGGGATTGATAATGGTAATCTATTTAAGTGGCACAATCAAAGTTACAAAAAGCTATAGCGGAAAAACTTTTTATAGGAGTTGATAAACTCGGACCTCGGAGCGGCGGAACTATTGAGGCCAAATAAGGTCAATTTGCATACAATTGGGTACAATATAATATGAAAGTAAATTGGAATTAACAAGGGGTACGAGGCCGCTATTTAACGCTAACCGGAAAAGATTGGTCATCCATATCAGCGTACGCGCACAAACTAAAGAGCCGCCAGTGTTGGAATAGTATTACATACAGTGCAATAGGTAAACTTTACTAGAAGTAAATTTAACAGTACTGCAAGTGTATTACTTTGTATGCACTTACCGCATTTGGTATAATTCGAGTGTAGTAAGCTGCACTTCACTCTAAGGCACGGGCCAAGCACTCGACCATACAAATTACAGTGCAGACCTGCTAGCGGTCTGCCAAACCTAAAACAATAAATCCACCATCAGACCACGCAATACTACTGTTACTTCGAACAATCGAATCGACAACGTTGCAACGTCTAAGGCCTACCAACAGAGTGCATAATAATGTGCCACTGCCCAAAAGGGACATTGGAAAAGTATATAGTATAAAGCCACGATTCGGGTAAAAGCTTATAAACTCTCACCTCAGGGTTAACTCTCCGGATACCTCTTCCCACATCTATCTATTTTCAATATATACTGTTTAATATTTTACTTACCTTTACGTTAACGTATAAGGTACAAACAAACCTTACCAACAGTTACTATTAGAACGAAATTTTAATCTTATTTATGTATATTTTACTGATCCTTTCAATCAATTCAATACGTCAAATTAACATTTTTCAAAGGCGGTTAACATGTCAAACATTTTTATTTACGAGCACCTATCCTTTGAAAATGGAATTGTTGTTGAGTGTTAAAACACTGATATTGCGACATATGATAATCTTCTTCATCTTAAACAATAAGATCTTTACAAACGATTGGTACTCCATGGGTTAAGGGAAAAAAAATTGAAGATATTGATGATTGAAATTATTATAAACCTACAACTTGTAATTAATAAGAAATGAAAAGTTTCGCCATTGATTTTATCGTCTTGCTTGACTTTCTCCAAGACTCATTTTACACAAATATATGAGAAATTTTAAATGCTTTTGATAATGCTTTTTTTATTGGAATACATTCCGCTTTAAGAAGGTTGTTATATTGTAGGATCGCAGTAGAGTATTTGTGTTTGTACGCGTAAGATGACTTTATATATAAATTCATAGTCAACTCTAATGTAAGTAAAGTTGAATTATTACACAGAAATGACGACTATTTCAACACTGACTATATGAAATATATGAATATATAAATGGAAAACATTTTGAAGTTTTAATGTGTTAAAATACACGGGCCGTATTGTTAATTTAAATTTGCCGAGAACGTGAAGTAGCGGTTGTGTTCGTATAAATGAAGCGTAAAGAGGTAATATTTTATAGTGGTAGCTTTAAAAGCCATCTGTTAAACCTACTTAAAAGAGAATAAATAGTTTCTGAAGAATTTACCTGTGTCAATTCCATTATTATCCATGTCAAAATCCGTTATTTTAACATTGTTATTGGAATAATATTGACTGCTGTTTTTAGAAGTTTAATTATGGTGCAGTCAAGTTAATTACAGTACAGGCAACTTGACTGTGCTCATTGCAAAGTAAGTTGACTTTGTAGTTCTCAATTTATACTAATGAACGGGCCAAGAAATTGGCTATACAAATTAGTATGCAGACCGACTGGCGGTCTGCCAAACCTAGAACGATACATCCACCATTTAATTACTGCAATAATACTGTTACTTCGATCGATTCGAGTGGACAAACGTTACAACGTCTAAAGGCTTATCAAAACTAATCAGTGCTTATTAGGTTAAGCACAGATGAGTTAGGTAAAAAAAGAAGCTACTTTCCGGTTACTTTTTACATCGTATTGCAAGATAGAGGAAACATTGATGCGAAAGGGCTTTAAACCCTGCAGCGGTTTTTACGGCAATGAATATAGAAAATCTCTAAATTGAAGCAGTTTCTACGACAACTTAGAAGTGGAGACGTTATCTCCAATTGAAAACATCAAGAAATATACATTGAAACCTTTTAAAAACAAACGTTAAGATTAAAAGTCAAAAGTCTCCAACCGTCAAAAAAACGATCACCCAATTATCAAATTCCCTACAATCAACAAACGACCAAATCTCTACTAATACTATAGTACATTGCTAAGTACCAAACCACTATGATGACCAATTTTAACTTCAACAACAAATTACCTTTAATTTTACCTTTTACACTTAACTTTACATCTTATACCAATATTTCCTACTTTTGTTACATCACAAGATAATTACTCGAATATGTTAATAAAAACGTTAGAATTTTTACGCCGAGCGAAAGGTCAAGAAGTGTTAAGTCATACCAAACAGCTAAATTACGCCAAGCGGTTACATTATATTGTTTCCAAATCGTCAAATCCTTGTACTACATCAATCAAGGTTAACTCCCCAGCAAAAACTTTTAACTAAAATCAAAGAACTCTAGGATAAAGATGATAGAGAAACTTGGATCCTTTTTTACTAAGTATCATGGTAAAAACCGCTAATTTAAATATATCGATACGAATTTAACGAAAAAGTATTTGACCAACTTTTTCAATTAATTAATAATTAGATAAAAACTTCACAAAGTTAAACTTAACATATAAGGTTTTCAACAATTTTACGGTTATTTTCCAGACTAAACTATCAATATGTGAAAAAACACTTTCTAACAGTTAAAGATAGGATAAAAAATTAACATTCGTAGTTGTATGATTTTTATCCTAAAGAAGAAATGAAACCTGTTAAATGATTTTTTTCGATTTAGTCTAAATGAACAAATACTTTTTAAACCTTCAAATGAAAAAATTGGAAAGGAAAAGGAAAGGCTATTGTTTATAATCATTATCATTTACGTTTTAGAAACTCACTTTAAAATATTTTGTTAAGTAAACCTTTTAACTTTAATATGAGTCTTTACAATTATACGAAAAATAAATTGTTTGTTAGAATAGTAGTATTTGAAGTGCAGCAGGTCAACTTTATGTACAGTAAAGTTGACTATACTGACTGCAAGTTGAGTGTATTGTTCAGTGCAGGCGTACTATAATTGACTGCAAGTTAAATCAAGTATGACCCCACTGCACACTAGGATATAAGACAAGCAGTTAGCCATAAAAATTACTGTGTAGACCGCCTAGTTGTCTGTCAAGGCTAAAAAAATATATCCACCATTTGAGCACGTAATATTACTTTCACTTCGACCAATCGAATAGATAACATTGTAAAGTTCAAAGCCCTACCAATACTAATCAGTGTTTATTAGGTTAAATACAGATAAACTAAATAAAAAAAGAAGTTATTTTACAGTTACGCTCTAAGTCAACAAACGACGGCTAGGGTAAAGTAAAGATTTTTGAGAAGAGCCTTTATTAGTATTGCGACAGTCTACAATAACAGGAAAACAGAAAAGACTTTTGGGTTGCGTTAGTCTATAACGGAAATCTGAAAGTAAGCGACGGTATTGCTATTGAAAACACCAAGAAATCTTCACCAAAGATCCTTTTTAAAGACGTTGATATTGACTGTCAGAAGATTTAAAAATCGTTTAGTTGGCAAACGGCTAAGTTAGTATTACTGCGGGTATTACTGTTATAAAAACAACTAAACCCCACGACCTATAACGTTCAATCTTCGCACTTCACTAACAATAATAAAAGACTTTCAACATTACCCTTTACACCAAATCTTTATCCCTACTTTACTCTTTGAATTTCCCTACGCCAATTTATTTGTCATGTTTGCTATTTTAAGCGATAATACCAAAAATCGCCAAGTCGCGTTAAAAAAAACCACGTCGCGCAACTTAAAGCCAAATTCTCAAGTTCTTACGCAGCGTTACACTCAAATACCTAGTACTTACGCCTAAAATAGTTAAATCCCTTGTTTTACAAAACTTATACGCCCACCGAGTCCTACATAAGCCAAAACTTCACAATGAAATTTAATTTAAATTAAATAAAAACTATCAAAGCATGAGGACCCCAATTTTCCAAGCATTTTGTAAAGAGCTTTAGGGTTGTAACATTGATAAAAACTTTACGAAAGGCACCTAATCAACTTTGTTAATTCATATATGATTAACCACGGTAAAGGCGAAGACCTTGACGGCGGTAGCCATGCATTTTACAAGTAATATGAGTTCTTAAACAACTAAACCATTAACACATGGAGAAAGATCCAAAAAGTTGTCAAGTTAAGCTTAAAGGAAAAACTTTAGCTAAAAAATATTTACATAACAAAAAAAAGAACCTACTATGCTGGCAAAAACTCTTTATAGTTTTGCCCAACTTAAAGAATGCTCTTAAATTCTATACCTTAAAGGAAAAGATATTAAGGAACCCCAGCGCCCTTATATACGATCTAGGGAACCTCCCCTTTACCCTTAGATAATTCAAGCCTCTTTACACGCTCACGAAGAAAAACCTGTTAACCTATTCGGCAGCCCAACAACTCCACGCGCAAGTGTGGAATACGTTCTTAGCGACGGTAGGGCACGTAAAGTAGCGGCTACCAACGCGGATAGATGAATCAACGTTAACTCTCTACACCAGTCAATTGAATAATATTGTTAAGCCTTTAAAAACCTTTAAGATCCTCTTACCCCCCAGCACTTTAATAAAAATCAACTTGCCCTCTAAAAACCTTTTCATAGAAAGTTTACCTATACATGAAAGCCCATCATAATTTCTACCACAAGACTTTACCCATCGGGCCAAGAGACTCTAAATTACCATTAACATCATGTTTCGGAAAATTAAAAGCTTAAACTGCCAAGAAACACCACTAATAAAAATTGAGATAATTAATGCAACCTGCCCCTAAAACATGTCAAGATGGTTAACATTAACTACAAACTTCTCACGGATTGAACTAAGATTTCGAAAGATGTAGAAAACTATGACGGGAAGACTTACAACCTATTCAGAGCGAAAATAATACACTTTTTAAATATTTGTAAATAAATAAACGTTCCCTCTTTTGGTTTTCGCTTACTGTTCTCCGGAATACTTACAAGGCACGTCAAAAACTATTACCTAACCTTCCTTACTCGAGAAACCACCTTTTGCGAAGTTTATGATAGCATAAAAAGCCATTTCGAACACGATGTCCACTTTGCCTAATATCATACAAATTAGGCTATCACGCAATAAACCACGATAATAACGACAAGGAAAGAGGAGGAAACATCAATAAATATACTTAATCAGATACTCAACAAGCTAATATTATGCCGGAAAATAATATGGAAAGCCCACGTTAGCGAAGCTATACTTCGCGAACAGGTACAGGTAGCAGTTACGGGCGTTATCGAGTTTAAATACGTTTTATACCACTTTAATACTACTTGTAAAGGCGTTTTTAACCAGTTACGTTTTCTAGTTGTAACTGTAATGTTACGTATATAAAAATCGCTTAATACATACCCCCAAGCCCGAAACTTCTCTAACGTAAAGAAAAAAAAAACCTTACGGTAGTTAATTACATTGCCTACAAGTACGGTTATAGGCGCTCTTAAAGCTTAAGGTTGGGCATATTGACCATGAACTATAGGTAAAAGCTACGCTAGCGACAATAAGGTCAAAATTCATGGGAACTGCTAACAATATATATTATCATCGCGATAGTAACAAAAAATATGAAATATATAATAAGTATGGCTATTAATCAACTCGACACCCCTCCGCCGAATAAAACAACAAAAAGATAATATATTATATCCAATACCATACTTCGTCTAACCAGGAATACCTCAATAAAATAGTCCACTTCGAGGGCGACGAGCTAATCAACGATAAAAATGCCTCTGAGTAAATTAAATAGCATGAATATATTATCTTTAACGCGGTTCAGTAACTAGTCGAATACACCATCCTGCACTACCTGAGTGGTACAAACCCCTAACATTTCTTCAATTAAGCTCCTAACCTCTTATATACCTTTAACATTCGCAATAGTCATATAAAACATACGTTTTAAGGTATTGTTACAAATACTGGGGAATTAAGGTACTTAATAAAAGGCTATTCGCAATACGAAGAATTACGGAGGGAAAGAACTACGGCCACTCAAATTAATCGTTACGATACTATTAAAGGCAAAATTAGTTTCAAACTAGGCGAATGACTATCGTTATTAGGGATAAGGGTAATTTGAACTATGATTAAATCGATGACAGTTTACATCCTTTAGTCTACTACCTATTTTTTTCTTTACTTTAAAAGATATAAAAACCCTTATCGTTAACTCTAAAATTAATACCGATGTTTTAGTTTTAAAGCCTCAAAATAGTGGTATTAAACCTAACATAACCGGAGATACATTAACTATACCGGAGCTTCAACCACCAAGTCGTCGACAAGTTATACAAAGTCTTCATATACGTAAGGCATAAAGACATAAAATAATTCACCTTAAAATCTATCGAAAAGCTTTTTTATCACTGTTAAAAGTATACCTAAGCTCCTTAGAAATTCAAGTTTACACTAAAAAACGTCAAGAACGATGATTTTTAGGTATTTATAGATATATTATACTTAAATAGTAAACCTATCTTTCATGGCGCTAATTCCTCAATCTCTCTTTACAAAGCCAAATTTTCCAAGTTCTTTTCGGCAAAGAATACGTGGAAATTACTAAGGATATAATAGATTAACACGTACTTAAGCCCATTTAATATCGTCGTCCACGATGCCGGAACCAACTTTGCGGCGGCGAAGTTTTAGGAAGATGCCAAAATAATAAGTATCTATTGTAAATAGGTATCTTGAAAGACCTACTAAAGTATCAGGAAGGTTAAGAGGACATACACCCTACTTCGATGTACGTAAAACATCCTTACGCTGAAAATTAAAAGCCTTTCGGATCCGGAGACACGAATTTAAATAGCGGTAAAGGGCCTAAACGATAATATAGGCCTTAAAGTCCTAATGCCAATGCTACTGGTCTTTAAAACATACAAACTCCTAACGAGTAAATCTCTGCTATTAATAAACACTTAAAAGAGATTTACGACCTATGGCAAAACAATAAAATAACTACGAAAGGAATCGGCATGCCGCTAGGCTAATAATGCCCCTAGCACCAAAAAACGGCTCTATAATAATATACATACTTGTTTTATCGTTACAAAGTAAAGTTCTCGTGTAGAGAAAGCCTAGCAAATGAAAAGACCTATATAAAACCTTAAGTATCGCCAATATTAAAGTAGTTATTGAAACTGTTAACAGTCATATCTTTTCAAACCATACAAGTTAAGCCTTACATCAGGTTTAATAACTATAAAGACCCTTAAGTCAAACGACCAAGCTAATACGAAACACTTTCACCCGTTATTGATTAGCCAATAATACACTGCCGGCGCGGACTACCCCCGAAGAAAAGAAACGTTAAAGAGGAGGAATACAAACCGGGTCGCATCTACAATAATACTGAGGTAAATAGAAAAGAGAAGGATAACGACAACTTAGCACTAAAGCTTCGAATATAAGGTATTATCAAAACTTTTGGTAAGCCTTTTAAAGAAAACGACAGGGTCATGATTAACGACTTACTGACTCGAGGAGTTGTACAATTTTTGCTAAAGAAAACTTTCAACCTTTAAGATCCAAACGTCACGATTTTCAAATCGAGGAGTATTTACGAAGTCAAAGGCAAGACTACAGGGCGGACGTACGAAAAATCACGTCTAATCGCTTAAGGATATGACGATAAAAGCAAAGACTAAATCCTCACATAATCACCAACAATTTAGAAAATCATCCAACGCTTAAAAGTCGTTTTGACAACAAGTTCATTAGCGAAACGTAAGGCCAGTTTACGTTTAATAATCGTAATATAAAGCAAGCCTATACGTAATGAGTAGCGGATTTATCAAGGATTGTACTTCTAGAAATACTACAGGAATTATGGCTTGGTTACCCACTAGAAACGGTAATACGATATATTAAGCCTTCATTAGAATTAGCTGAAGCCGGAGTTTAATAATCCTCAACCTAAAAGTTACAATTTAAATAACAACTCGTTATACAGTCTTTAATATATGACCCGTACTTACTAATAACGTAAGAAATGAATTTTGGCTTAATAAGTATGTAAATTAACGATACACTCTTCGTTAAAACGGCTGGCTTTATGACATCGAAAAAGCAGGTAGTTAAGGACTTTAAGTTGTAGGATTGCAAGCTGGTAACGACGCTAATGAATGGTAACCTACTTAACTTTAACGGATAGTCAATACGCATTCTTAGTATTAATGTTAGCCTTAAGTTTCACCAAAAGGGCTAAGGTACTGATTTAGCTATAATTAATACGATTGACGCTATTAAAGCCTAACGGTACCTGAATAAAGTGCCGTGACAGCTATATTGCTACACTATATCAACTGGTAGACTCTTACAACCTCTCCCCATTTCGACGTAAGCATAAAATCTTACTAGTGCCGACTTTAACCGGCTTAAAAAGAGGATTTAATAGCAGATTCTAAATCTAAACCAAGGGATTAATATAATCCCAATCGACTTGTTGAAGTATACGTTAATGATCTTTAGGGATATTTCTTTTACAAATAACATCAAATTGTTCTTTCAAATCTGCTTTTTGATGGCCTTCGTTAATAAAGATAGACGGGAAAACTTGTTGAACATTATTAGCAGCTTGATTTAATAAACTTCTGTTAAATGTAAAAAAATCATATGAAGCGTACAAGCTAGAGAGATTCACGGAATAATCGCAGGCTTTAATGTAAGCATAACACTATAGGAAACCCTTAACATTATTACTATACATCTTAAACTTCCTAAAATCCCGGTGGTAATCTATACAGACTCATGAAACCTGATCGAATACCTTTGAAAATAAGGAATTACCAGAGAAAAACGCCAGATGATTAACGTAATAGCATATCGCAAAACCTATGAAGTGTGGAAAGTTAAAACTTTCCCATGAATTAACGGCAAAAATAATCCTTCTAATGCTATAATGAAGGCATCGCCGAATAAGGCCCTTAAAAGGTCTATGAATAACAATTGACTAACCATACGGATCGAAGGCTACGTCGATAAGCCGTCCGGCAAGTCCAAATCACGTAGCAAAAATCAGAGATTTGCTAGCGAACTAGAAAACTGCTAGGGCATTAACGATACTAAATTATTCAAGTTGTACGGATAAAATAAAGGATGACATGTGTTTGCAACAGAAGAAATTTTTGTAGGGATCGATAAAAGCGGACCTCGGAGCCGTGAGGCAATTAACGGTAATTGTGGTCAATTTGCATCCAATTCGATGTGGAGTTGAATTGAAATAAACAGAGGTTTGACCAATTAATGAGGTCGCAGTGTAGTGCTTATCGGAAAAGACTGGTCAATCACACTAGCGTGCGTACACAAACTAAAAAGCCGCCAGTATTGGAATAGTAGTATTTACAATACAATAGCTCAACTTTATGTACAGTAAAGTTAACTATATTGACTGCAAGTTAAGTATATTGTTTTCTACGAGCATTCTGTAATTGACTGCAAGTTAAGTGCAGTATAAACCCACTTTACACTAGGGCACAGGCCAAGCAATTGGCTATATAAATTACTGTGCGAACCGGCTAGAGGTCTGCCAAACCTGGAACAATCCATCTACCACTTGACAACACAATACTACTGTTACTTCGACCAATCTAATTGATCACGTTGCAACCTCTTAAGCCTTACCAATACTGTGAATAAATTATGTAATCTAATTTTAATTCTTGATAACGCGAAGTATGTATTTGGTAGTGTTAAAGTACGAAAAATAACGGTTGCTAACATCGTACAAGGAATTGAAGTTGGCGTTATCTAACGGTTAATTAAACAAAGGTAGTCACGTTTTTGATAGTTATTTTTAAAATTGTCAAGTCCTTTGAGATTTCCCAAAAATCTTCAAGTGTATTAAAACATAGCCTCCCAGTATAGGTACATTAATATATAAATGTTCATTATTTATCCTACTATAGGACTTTATACCTCGAGCCAAACGACTAGCAACTACCCTAATCAACTCGAATTCGAAGACCTTAAACTTGAGTGGGTTAGAAATATTGTCGACGACTGGAACGCTTATCGTAATCTATCCTATAATCTAGTCAGGATAATTAATTTCTGTTGATAAGCGGTGCTTGATAGGCCTTCCAACGGTGCAACGTTGCCGATTCGAATTGTTCTGAGTAACAGTAATATTGCGTGGTCAAATGATAAAAGTATTGTTATAGATTTTGTAGACCGCTAACCGATGTACACAATAATTCATATGGCTAATTGTTTGGCCCGTGCACTAGTTTCAAGTGGGCTGATATTGTATTTAACTTTCAAGTAGACCTTTGAAATAATATATTAAAGTTGCAATCAATACAGTCAACCTATTTTAACTGACTGTATCATTATTCCTTCTATTCCAACATTTGCGGCTTTTCATCTTATATGCGCACGCTAGTTTGGTCGAACAATTATTTCTTATAACCTTTCAAGTACCTCCTCATCAACTCGTTGGACTCCTATCAGTTCCGCACCCAAATTGACCCCAATTACCTTCTTTTGCTCTAAGGTTCCGAGTTGCGACTTTATTAATTCCCATACCCAAATATTTCATCATAAACTCATGTAAACCTTTAACATTGTCGTACTAGTTCATTAGTCGCTAACTTTAATTCCAAAGCAGTTTTCTAGTTTCCAAAGTCCCTCTGCTTCCCTCAAAGTTTGCCGGCACTTAAATTAACCTTAACAGGTGGGATCTTATCGTAACCCTCGATAAGTATAATCAATTAATTACCATTCACGAAATTCTCCATGGTTTTCTTTAACGTCAATTTATTTATAACATTAGCTGAATTACTTGGTAATACTATTCCAACACTTACATATCATTAATCCACCTAAAACTACTTAATTTCCTTACTATTGGAATAGTATTCAATTGAAGTCCAGTTAAGTCAATTATACTTATAGTTAGTTGATTTTACTGACTTAAAATTGACTGTGGTTTGTAGGGTTTGACTATATGAACTATAAGTCAAATGCAGTAGGTGCACATTTCAAAGTGGCACATGAGCCAAAGCAGTCAGGAATAAAAATTAGTGTGTAGGACGGCAAGCAGTCTGCTAAACTTAGAAAAAGCAATTAATCCACAAATTTCAATACAGCACCAGTTACTTCGATCACAGTGATTCAAATCAACTACTTTACATCAATAAAGGCCTACCAACACTAATAAGTGATTATTAGGTTAATAAAAAATAAGATAAGTAAAAAAAGGCTACTTTCTAGTTATGCTATGTAATTGCATAAGATGGAAGAAAGATTCTTACGAAGTGCCCCCTTTTACTAAGTCTATTATTTACAAGTAACAAAAAAGAAAACCTTCCAAGTACGTCAGCTATTTAACGGTATTTGAAAAGTGACTACGGTATCGCTATTACAAAAAACACCAAAAAATTCTTAGTAACATAGTTTTAAATCAAATCGTGAAAATTAATCTCCTCAAAGTTTCAAAGATTAACAATTCATAAAGTTGATAAATTTTTAAATTAATACTATTACAGCTACTACTCTTATGGGTACTATTACTACAAATTTCAAATCGTAAAAATAACTACGTACGACAACCTTCAACTATAAATACCAACTTGAACGGCAAATAAACTTTAACCTAACCTCTTATATCGAACATTTACCCTTAAATTACTTCATTCAACCGTGGATATAGCTACCAAAAACGCCCAGATTAATGTCTTTCAAGAACCTGTCATGAGTAAAATAATTAAAAGCCTCGGACCCATGTGCATTAAACACTTCAACAACGATTTGTGGTTCACAAACGCCACGAAAACTGTACCCATATAAATCTAACTAGTTATGTTAGACGATTCCTTTTTGATGTTAACTACGACAACCAGGTCCCTCGTAGAAAGGCCATATATGACTACGTCGAATTCTTCAGGGATTGGAGCCTAAATATATAGAAAAATACAGAGAAACAAGTAAAGTTTAAGTGAAGAGGTACATTATAGAAACAAAAAATCGTATTGCCTTTAAACCTTAACAGGGAAAAGGGAAACCTCGCCGAAGTATTTTATTAATACGCCACTAACAAAAACCCTTAATAGGTATAGGAAGATAGGCGTAAAGGGATTTCTAATGACAGTATTCCTTAATGGTCTTAAACTCGTTTTCAAAGTTACTCCCTAGTCTAAATAAGTTTTTTAAACCTCTTCGCCTAAAATTGACGGGTTGATATTTTCAACGGTAAAGAATCTATTAATCTTCGCGTCGTAGTTCCTTAAATCTATTAATCTTCGCGTCGTAATTCCTTAAATCTATTAATCTTCGCGTCGTAATTCCTTAAATCTATTAATGAACAAAGAAAGAATATTAACATACACCTAAATACTAAGAAAAGTATTACTAAGTATACGTAAACCCTTGAGTTTCTTTCCCCCGAGCCCCTTACTATATACAGTTATAACAGGCAAGTTGAAAACTAGGCTTTACACGTGAGCCTATAATAAATACGATTACTAGTTTTTCCTCCTTCAAAGTTAGCTAAAGGTAACTATTCTATACATTCATACCAACACCTTTCCTAACACCGGTTGAGGGATGTAAAGGGTTCCTACAACCAGTATATCAACCTTCGCCTTCAAAATATCCCCAAAGTAAATAGGGAATACTCGATAATTATTACGTTTGTCAAGATTTTGGTAAAAAAGAAAACGTATGACGATAAACCGTACAATCCTCGACATTAAATTACGACAGTTTTTCATTGTTTACCGCCAGATAAAGGATCAATTACCAGGACTTTACTCGTTATTACTCAATATCCCCACCAGCCAAATCAACAACTACTATCTTCGGTATTTGACGAATCACTCTTTTTTTCGAAAAATTATAATGGCTTTAAATTTCACTTTGACTTTGATATTAATCTTGCTCAATACCTTACAAATTGAAATATTGTTAAATAAACCTATATATCAAATTATAAAAAAAGACGAAAAGTAAAATAGATCTCTTTAACTGAATTTTTAATTGATTAATACTTTGCCAATAAGTCATGAGTAATATGAAAGTTATTGACATGACATTATGTTAATAATTACAAAAAGCTATTAGGAGATATGAAAACTTAGAATATGTTTTTATAACCTGAAGCTATCTATCAAGGTTTTTCTCTCTGTCGCTAATTATAGTATTCGTTTACGGCGGTAATAACAATAGTCCCTAATTCGATTGTTATATACCCTTCAATATTAAAGTTTAGCGACGATAAACAAACCCCTTTCCATACGTATTATATCGATCGTAACTACGGAAAGCCCAATTGATACAGTTAACGGAAGGCCCAACCCTTGGTACTTAATAACAAATTCATGTACGGAAAAAAATCCTCCTCTTTGTGAAAATCTTCAAGTCAGTTATGAGAGTTCACTTTCATCACTAAAAAACATTATATTAACGGTAAGAAAAGCGATTGGTAAATACTTTACTTTAATTCCGAATATAAATTAAATCAAATAATATGCCATATATGATACCCCTTCACCTTTAACTGGAAATACGTTTACTGCGTCGCAAACTTGAAAGACAAGGATGTTAAAAAGATGAAAATAAACCCAAAACCATCTGTAAATACGAAAATACAGAAACCGGTTTGAAAATCATATAATAACTCACCGACCACGCCATTCTATATTTCCTAACATGTAAACACCTCTATTTCCGGTATAACGATAAAAGCCTTGACCCTACTCACCTGTTCACTATTTGAGACCGTTATGAAAAACATTTCCTTCAAGGTATTATGCGAGATATTAGGCAATAAGATACTAAATAACAGAATATTCGTAATACATTACGTTACGAAGGTATGTGAATAATTTTATGAAATTGAACTATACGAATACTGTTAAAGCTAGAATTAAATTTCACTTTGAAATTGAATTCCTTTTACTGGGATAGACAACTGTTATTAATATTTTCAATCCTATGATTTTCCACAATTTAAAATCTTTCCCCCCTTTTCTTCTTTACTTTCAAGATATAAAACACCTCGTCATAAACGTTGACATTTTGACTGGTAAACAGGTTAATATTAAAGACGTCTAAAGGTTCCCACTAAGTCTTAAATAAAGGAACCTCTTATTCCAGTTTTAAAAGACAAAGGTAATGTTATTAAACTTGACGAAGTTAGAATTTCTTTAACTATATCGCCGATTAAACCACCCGGCGATTAACAGGTTATATAAGGGTTTAAAGGTGACTTTTTAGGGAAATATGAACTTAATAACATGAAAAGCAATTGAAAAGCTTTTCTATTACTGCCGAATATACTCCCAAACCATTTTAAAGTTTAAGCGTACATTCAAAGAAAATTAAAACTTCAGCTTTAAAAATTTTGTAAACAAGTTTGAGGTAAACGGTAAGCTGGTACATTACGTTATTAACTTCGACACGAAATTTCACGATACAAGGTTCCTCAAAACCATTACGACGAAGTAAATATATGATGTATTTCGTAATTTGGTAATTTAAACGTATCCAAGACCTCTAAAGGTACTGATCTCCGATACAGTTACCAACTTTACTACGTTAAGATCGCAAAATAATGTTAAGTCGATGGAGATTTAATGTAAACAGGTTCCTGTTAAGACCTATTACCGCATTATTATGATCAAAAAAGCTTACGCCCTTATAACAATAACTTATGATATCCTTGCCGTAAAAATTAGAAGTTTTACAAATGAAAAATCACGGCTTAAAATATCAGTAAAAGGAATTGACGATATTGCTAACCCTATTGGTCTTATACCAACTTTGCTGGTATTTAAAGTTTACAAACTCATAACGACTAAATCTCCATCATATTCAAACAACCAAACACGTATTATGACATACAACAAAGACCTAAATGAACTGAAAAAAAGAATAGGTACGCCGCCAAATTAACAACGTCTATAAAACCAGGAACAAACGATCGATGACAAATATTTTATCTTTACCTTTTTAAAGTAATGTTTATATGTAGCGAAAATCTGGAAATGCGATAAGACTTATAAAAAATTAAGTATTACCAACGAAAATATAATGGTTAAAACCGCTAACAACCTTGTTCATTTTCGTACCACATAGCTTAAATCGTAGAAAAAGAAAAACCCTCAAGCCGGAGAAAATTCCCTACACCAAAGAAACTTAAATAAAAGGATTAGCCAATATTATTCTCCTGAACTAATTGTTAACAAGCAGATAAAATTACGACGGCGTAGAAAACCACTGGAAAAAAGAATATATACTAAAAAAGAGGATGGTAACAAAGACTACAAGCTTGGAAAAGCATTCAAAACGGCGAGAGTGTCTCAAAGTAAAGTCTAACAGAAAGCTTACCTTCGAATTACATGCTAAAAGCATCATCAAAACAATGGACAAAACTGTCAAAAACAGTAACTATGTATACATTAACGGCTCTCTTATAAAAAAAAGGTATTGAAATAATACCATTGATGCAATTTAAAAGCTCAAACGTCCCAATATTCAAATCGAAAATAATTTACGAAGATATGTGCAAAACCAAAAGATGGCCGTGAAAAATGTCGCGGCTAATCTCTTAAAAATACGATAATAATGATAAAGACTAAATTTTACTTAATCGCTTAGAATCCAAAAAAAAAAAAAACATTCAAATGTTGAAATTGATACCAATTTAACTGCTCGCGTAAACATTGAGCTCATAATTAATAAAAGTGACATAACGTAAACGTACACAGAATCTGCCACTATACCTTAGCGGATTATACTACTGAAAATACCTAAAGAACAAAAGGATAAGTTTGCAATGAGTACCGTAATACGTCGTACTGAATCTTTATACAGACTAGCCAAGGCATATTTACATTAATTCTTAACATACTCAACGCACTTTATAAATAGTTTACGAAAAAAAAACACACATGTTTGACTTATATTTATTAATGACGCCGGGAAACAACTTCGGTCTCGTAAACATACAAACTATCGATACGTTTTTCCTCGAAAACACTGGGTCTGTGACGGCGGAATAACGTGGCATCCGAAAGTTAGGACTTTGAGAGTGTAAGTTGATTAAAACGTTGAATAAATTCATATAACTTAACTTTAATAAATAGTCAATCTGTGCCTTTAACATTCAGGCAATCGACGATATACCCGGCACGTATATTAGCCTATGTTAAACAGGGAAAGCCACAAAACTGATGATAATTGATAACGCTGATAAAACAAAATCACCACAATATTTGCAGCAAAAGTCACATGAGGTTTACATTGTCATATTCTACCGATTGGAGGCATAATAAGGCCTATTGACTGCAGCAAAAATACAAGATCTATGAGACAAAAACTTTGATAAGTTAAATAAAAGGATTCAATGGCGAAAATGAAATTTGGAAAAAGGTATTAATATAATTCCGATGAACTTGACGATAGCAAAATTAATTATATTTTTAAACGGCTCCTTTTCGAATAATAGTTTTCTTTAAGTCTAAATTGAGTTCCTTATAATACTCATTACCACGGGAAAATATAATAAGTAATTTACGATTACCAAAAACCTCGTTTATTAGATATCTGTTGAGTACAAGCGTATAATACGAAGCCTGCCGACTTTAAAGGTTTAAGATATAATGATAGGCTTTAATATTGGTATGGCAAATAACAACACGTTATGGATTATCATCAAACAGTTGTAATTACCAGAGATACCTGTAGTTATATGTACGGATTCTTGGAAACTTTACAAATGCCTATCAAAGATGGGTACCGCCAATTAAAACCGTCTAATACCAGACTTAATATCTATAAGGAGGGTATATAAATCCCGGAAAAACGGTAGGTTCCCGTGGATTGACGGTACAAATAACCCCGTTAACGTTATAACCAAGGCTACACTTAATAGCATCCTGGAAAAGTTTGTGCATAGTAATACGATGATTAAACGAATAGAGGGCTATGTAAACCGCCCGGCACATAACTTTATGGAATAGGAATACCCTGATAAACTCGAAGATGGTAAGGGTAACTATGGAAACAGTGGTAATAAAAGTTGGTGGAACTAATGCTACAAGATTCGCATTTTATTAATTGCGTAATACGCAAAAGACTATAACGAAAGATCAACGCAAAAAATTTAAAAAACGAGCGATTCGAAGATATGGGGAAAAGGGCTGTAATTAATGTTAATTTCAGTATAAATTAACGGTGATTGATTAAGGTTTACCGTGTGAATGAAAAAAAGTATCTTAGGGGTGGCTACCAATTAGTAGCTTACCACGCTAACTAACAGGTACAAAACAAGAAGCCGCTTGTTTTGCAATAACAGTTAATTAAAATACAGTGAAGTCAACTATACTTATAGTTAGTTAATTATACCGACTTAAAATTGACTATAGTTAATGGGATTTAACTGTATTAACCGTAAGTCAAGTGAAATATGTGCCTACTTTCAGCTGGGGCATGGAACAAAGCTGTTGACCTTACAAATTAGTGTGTAGACCGGCCAGCAATCTGCCAAACTTAGATCAAACAACTCATCAATCAATTTCAATGCAGGAAAGTTATTTCGAACATAGTGATTCGAATCGACTACGTTGCAAAAATAAAGTCGCGCTAACATTTACCATTGAAAATTTTGTGAAATAATATCTCGTTAATTATAAAGCGTTTTTCTCTTATTATTCCGAATTTCGAAAAGTATTCTAATAAATGTTTTCAATCGATACAAATTAATACCAGCATAATTAAAATATTCAACTACCTAATAACTATATTAATACGTTTCTATATTATTATACCTATAACCTGCGAAACCAATTAGTTTCCAATAATCCTCTTATGTTTAAGTGAAATCCAATAAATCTGGTTTTCAATTTTTTTGAATGAATCCAATTATAATCTCTTTTGATTGACAATCGTTATGAAACTCTGATAAATAACAATAAATCTGCATCATTTACAAAAAAAACGTCCGTAAAACTATTAATTTAACCTTTGAAGGATTATTTAGGATCATATTGATCCCCTGGTTAAAGTTTTTGATGTCCTAGTTAATCCTTTTATTTAATCGATCCTAGTTCTCATCCATTAGATTTTAAACTTGTCTTGTAATCGAAAGATTGTTGGAAACTCCTGGTTAGTATAAGGCCGTGATATAACTGTCCCGAAAGCGTTTCTTTATATACCTTCAAGCCTTTACCACATCAGTCTTATCAATTGTAGCTAAGTTGAAATCTTCATTATTTTAACGAAAGCTAAGATAATTATTGATATTGTTAAAACTATACTTACTCATTAATGATCGGTTATAGTCTATATATTTACCTTTTTCCAAAAACGTTAGCGTTTTACGATTCCCAAAATTTAAATCCTTAATCGCTTACTGTTCTGATTCCACGAAGCCAGCAGTTCCAACGAAAATGGTATCATTAGTTGACATATCCACTAAGCCAAAATCATCATTTTTCGTGATTAGAAATCACGGGTTGGAGGTTAAAGCTAATATGGCTAGTGTCCACTTAAATTGGGATGCATACGTTAAAAACAAATCAACAACTCTTTTGGATTTTCTATTCAACAACTTAATATATCGTACAACCGTTCCCGAGAAGTATTTGTTACGAAAAGTTTACGATAATTCCAATAAAAAGATCCCTTGTTAATCAATCGCTAATTACATCTACATTTAGGTAATATGATAGATATAACAGGTAATGTTCCTATTAACATTAATTGAAAAACTCGATACAAATATAATTACCAAAACTTAACTAATCTCTTGAACCGTTAACGAGCATATAATATTCCAATCTTTACCTTTATCACCGTATTATTTAGCTATGAGGCTTAAATTTTCGTACGGCCTTCGGGGAACCTTTCTCTTGTCCTTGTATATAATACTCCATTCAAAACTCGTAACATTTGGGTTTTTAAAATTACAGTTGCTTTTAAACATGAATTGTACCACATCTCGAATAAAGAGTCCATTAATCTCAACCCTATCGCTCTATTCAAAAAAACTGCCTAAATTCCTAATTATTCCTTATACTCGGAACTAACAGCTAAGTATTAATCATTATTATCTTTCCTGCTAATGTAAACAGTTTTATTCTTCTCACCCAGTACATATTATTTATTCTTATCATTCATTCTCTATGATTGTCGGCTACGTCATTAAAGTTCCATTGGCTCACCGATTACAAAAGGGGATTGATTTTGTTAGATTATTCGCTTAGCTGAGGGTCATTTTTATTAACGTCATATTTACTGTTAATCACCACAATGTAATATTTAATATAAATTGTATGAACTTTTGCAAGACTGTTAGTAGTCACAACAACGACTTTAGGGTTAATATTATTGAAAATATTAAGTAAGCCATCCCATTTATCTAGCTATTGCTAAACGAATACTTTACTTTATAATAGAAAAAATGATACGTCTATCGTCGCGGAGCTGTTTCTAGTATTAAGGACATCGTTAACTTAACCCCGTATCAATTTATTTGATACTCTTTCATTGCCTTATATTACCCTAAAACCATCTTTTGAATTCTTTCTAATAACAGAGATTCATTTTTAAAACAAGAATATACTACAAAGATCAAGATCGTAGGAACTAAATAATCAAGGCCCACAAGATTATTTAGACCCTCAACCTCTATTGAAAAACGTACCTCCCAATCTGTAAAGATTTCAATCTGCAACGCCAAGATATTATAAGCCCTTCAAAATAACTCTTATACTCTTTCCACCTTTCTAATACTCCAATAAGCCTTAAAAAGCACCTATTAACACTAGACTCACATTGTTTGAACCTCAACTCGAAATCTAGCTACCGCGAAGTTAATACTAATATATTCATCGATAACGTTTGATAAACCTATATATTAGTTGGTTTACAATGTTTTAAACGTTGTCTACATTTCCTTTACCAACAAGGACTCAAAGAATTTTACTCCATAAAGAAAAAGGTTATAAAGTTTATCATGTGAATGATAGTCTTATTATCCAAGTACAATATGTTGATGATGGTCTCGTAATGAAAATACTTATCATTTTTAATATAAATTGAAATATTAGGGGGGCTTCGATATACATTTGAAAATAGTGATAAAGATTTCTAATAGTCCTTAAAGCAAAATATTCCATATTTTTATAAGTTGGGGATTTCGAGATTATAGTTAGTTTATTAACGTCTGGGTAATTCAACCGCCGATGTAATTAGAGCATTGATAACTTCGTTCAATTTCCCAACTTTATCTTCAGAACTTAATGATGAAACCAGCAGTACATATAGTTAAAAGCCAAAGGGAATCTACGTCCGTTTTTAACCACTTCGCCAACGTTCACGTCGACATCAACGCTGAAAATCTCCATAATTTAAAAAAGGAAAGAAAATAGAGTAAGTAATTTGAAGATACAAAACGTAAAGAAACGAACAATAATTTAAATAATAGTAAATCCAGAAGAAATTTACTTTTTCCCGAAACCGAAGCTAACTTTGGTCTTATTAATATATTAACGAACAAATCTTGTGGTAATAATAGTTTCCCTTTATAAGATTAGGTATTACGAATAGCCTGCTATCAAATACCATACTACCCCTATGTTTAAGATAGTAACTTTTAATATGTGGTACGAGTAATGATTACGAAGGTTAAAGGTATGTAAAAAGTTAAATTCATAATCGTCTAGGAAAATGTCGGTATCTTCGCCACTTAAAAAGTTCAAAAAAGCGTAGTAAGCTAGTCATGAATATATTTCAAAAACAATATCTTTAAGCCAAGTGACTCATTTTAAAATATTATCATTATCATCAACCTCTTGACCCTCTTAATTTGCAATGTAGTCTAAGAAAACTTGCCTACAATCAATAGGGTACTAGATATAATATATTCTCTATTTCCCATCGCTTTTAGTCGAAGTGTAACTAAGTAACCAATAACCGGACTTACTCCAAATCCAATACCTCTTACTACTATTACGACGATAATTTTGAAAATCAATAGATCCGCCTGAGCTTTATCTCTGTTACTGTCGTCAGTATTGTTATGGCTTCCAATCTGAAGACTTAAAACTATATTTTAAGAATTGGTATCATCCATACTTACGATGAATATCATATATTATCGCGCGATCTTTATTATTATAATCACGAAAATTGAAAAATGAAGGGTATTTATCAATTGAAGGTAGCGTACGGAAAAATAAAGTCCTTGAAGAAGATGTGAACTAGTAAAAAAATATTCATACGTGGTATCTAGGCGATATAGAGTGTATTTAAACTCGTTAACACCCAAAATAGCCATTTAATCCTGTTCTAAAAGTATAACGTAACCAATGTAGGGTTTCTGAATTACTTTATGACACAATATCAACTTATCAAACATTTAATTAAAAGGTTTTGTTAGGATTTACTTCTGTTTTTTCTTCATTATTATCATCGTTCACCTTATTGTAGCCCAATCCGTATAATATTTCGTAAAGTAGACGTTATACTCGAAATAGGTTTTCGTACTATCTTCAATCTCCCAGAAAGACTTTGCTCTCGTTAAAAAGAATAGGTTTCAGTTTCTGGCGTAACTTATGAGGGTTCCAGGAAATAGTAGGTGAAAACTTAATGGGGGGACCTCCATCTATTTGCAAATGTTGAGGAACAATATCATTTCAATGTAAAAAAATATCATAAGGTTTTATATTGTACTATTTGACTTTATTACAAATTTTCGCTAAATTTGTAAAACTCTTTGAATTAATATTAACCATTTTGTCAAATCTAAAAGAAAGGCTATAATTACCGTCCCAGTTATAGATAATATTTCCTAATTCTTTGGAGTCTCGATAGTCAGGATAATTATCAATTGCTTGACCCGAAAGATAAAGTTTTGTAATAGAAACTCGGGTGAGCTCGCGTGTAAAAGTGTACCTATCATGAAAAACTTGACTTTAACAATTTTAGGGAAAACTTTTACGATTTCAAAGAAAGTTTTAAAGGATAAAAAACATGACTATTAAAGTGAACGTTTGAAGGGATTTAAAGATCTTGTATAATTAACCGATGCATAGAGCCGACATTTTTTTTTGATGCGTTCGCGGCCTTTACGTCACGTATTTTGCCCCCCCCCGGGGGGCTCGTACTTTACATTACCGCGAGGAGGTATTAAATTACCGAATAAGTTCCCAAATTTCCTATTATAGACTTATAAATCATTGGTGCTATTGGGGAGGTCAATGGTTTGACGTAACTATGAATTTGGGGGAATTTCCCTTGAATATGTATAAGAGAGTTAAGGGTCGTGAATGCTTTTGCTTTTTTTTGTAGGTCTTAGATTCAATGATCTTAAAGTCGAGGATTGTAATGGTAATTCTTAGTTCAAAACAACTTAAAATGATTCACCCGCTTTTTTAAGGCTTTCTAAATAATATAAATTTCACACCTCTTAATTTTTGTCTTTCATTTGGATGTCACGGTCCGTTGGATCGTTTTTTCTTTATTAAAAATTTTATAGCAACAGAACTTACCAATGTTTCTGAAAACACATTGGCCACAACCTAAATATTTAGCGACGTTCGAGTCGAAAATGTATTGGATAACGTAGTCAGTCAGGTGTTCTTTATTTAGGAATTTATCGAAGTCTTTGATTTAAAGCTCTCCATCATGGTGATTGAACAAGATAGTGTCGAGGGCCTCGATTACCTTTAGGTATTATTGACTGGGAGCTATATTACCGTTTTAGCTAGAAATTTGACGTTAATACTTGTGGTTTAGATAAGGTGACTTTGCGATTTGTGAACATGTGGACTTGTTAATATAGCGTGAAGTCGTGTAATGTGTTTTTTTTTAGTGCGACTTTGTGGTATTTTTGCTAGAAGTAGTGATTCAAACTTGTTTAATTGACGATCTTGTGACGTAGGGTAAAAAAGAGTGGTGTAGAGAGAAAACCCTGTGTAGAGGGTAAAGTTTGGTATATGAAGTAGAGTCGAAAGTTATTTGTTGTTGTTATTGTTTATGGTTAAAGGCTGTAGAACTTAGTCGGGTTTTTCTTTGTGATTTGAATTTTGCTGTAGTAGTAGTTGTAGTAGTAGTAATTTAGCCGTTTACGAACTTGACGATATTTGGAACTTTTAGCGATCAATCCAAACGCTTTTCTTTAAGAAGGATCTGTTATAAATTTCTTGGTATTTACGATGACGATACCGTCGTAACTCCTAAATTTCTGTTTTGGACTATCTCAATCTGGAAGTGTTCTTTACTTACCGCTTTTTAGGACTGATGCCATATGTAGAGGCCTTTCGCAAGAATCTTTCGTCTACTTTGGTCTTACCTCAAGCTTAACCGGAAAGTAGTTTCTTATTATATTTAGCTAACTTGGGCTTAAACTAATAATCACTGGTTGGTGTTGATTGTCCTTGTCTAATAGGACTTTAGCCATTGCAAAGTTTTCAATTTTAATTGTTCGAAATAACAGTAGTATTTTGTGGTTATGTAGTGGATGTATTGTTCTAGGTTTGGCAGACCGCTTCCTAAGCTACATACTAATTTGTATTTTATAATGACTTGGCTCATTCTATAGTGTGAAGTAGGCACATACTGTACTTCTCATTACAGTAGACCCACAAAACAATAAACTCAACTTGTAGTCAGTATAGTCAACTTACGTTGTCTAACTGTATTACAATCACTACTGTTCCAACAATATCAACTATAAGCTTCTCACCGACTTAAACAAGATCTGGAATAACACAGAAAAGTATAACGGGAAACCCTAGAATCTGTTTGATACAAAAATAATACCGTTCTTTAATATCTAGAAGTAAATAAGGGTTCAACCTTCTGGTTTCCACTCACTATTCCTAGAAGTTCTTAAAAGTTACGCCAGGAATTACTACCAGATATTCTTAAATAAAACACACACTATCCACGAAATTTAAAACAGAATAAAGAGTCATTGAAAATACGACGTCTATTTTACGAAATACAATACGAATTGAGCTACGATAAGATAAACGATAAAAGTTGCAAAGAAGAAAGCGGAGTAAATACTGATAAATATGGTTAAACAAATACTTGACATGTTAATGTTATACCATCAAGTAAAATGGGAAGTATATTCTAGCGCCACTATACTTTGCGAACAGGTACAAAGAACTATTCAAGTCGTTTAAGAGTTTTAATACAATTTATAACACCTATATATAACTTACGAAAGCCTTTTAAGCCAGTTACAATCCTTATTTACACCTTTGATGACACGCACCTCAAACGTAATTTATATATACCCCCAAGTTAAAAACCTTTATAACTGGAATAAAACAAAATTTCTTATTACGAATTATATCAACCGTAAATACTAAAAATAGTTAGGTTTAAAATCTGGTCTAAAATCCTTGAATTGAAATTTACACATGCGACAACAAAGTAGATAAGGCTCAAGTACACATGTTGATTGAAACTTTAAAAAATATCGTTATACTATTAGAACAAGGTGTTGGATTTGTAGTAAATCAAGTGACGAGTTATACCGCCACCCAAGTGCTTAACTCTACGAAGAACAGGTAATATATTATAGATAGTACTATATTGCTCCTAAAGAAAATTATTTGAACCGTGTCGCAGATTTTTAAGTTGAATATGCTTTTGATAATAAATATAATACGTCGAAGTTAGTTACTTAACACAACAATATTGCTCCTGAAGTAACTTAATAACTAGTTGACCTCTGTTTTCTATTACATTTCATGGGCTGAAATCCTTACCTTTGCCATCAAAATCAAATATATAACAATTGATACAGCTTTTACCTTCGTAACCGTTACATAAATTATAAATTTCGATAACCCATTCCATAGAGAGGGGTAGTACAATACGTAAAAAAAGAATTTTCGAAATATTTTTATTACAAGGAGAAAATGCTACTATGGTGAAAATTAATCGTTTGAATACCGGTAAAACCAAATTAAGCTTTATTTTAAGTAAAGAATTTTGGTTGTGAAAGTCATCAACTATATGAATAATCTGTAAGCCGATTAAGTTTCACATTTTCAATTCCTGTACCCTATTATTGCTTTGCTTAGAAAATATGATCATATTCTATATTAACGTCGATGTTTACATTCATAAGCTGGTTAAGAATAACTTCAGGTTTCATTTTATCTTGAAATAGGAACGTCTTTGGTTCCGGCGTTTATGGTTTAAGGTAATGGTGATAAATCTGAAAACGTCATAAATACGTCAATTACACTGAAGTTTCAATCACCCTATCATCGATAGGCTATAAAAAGTTGTCAAATCCACAGAGTATAAGAATTTGGAATTTTTTCTGAGGTTTATCAAAAAGATAAATTATTATTGACATATCCTCGTTTCAACACCCAAAAGGTTTAAGTTGATTTCCAACAAGAAATGAAAATTTTCATCTTTAAATATTAATAATATATTTTAATTGGATAATAAACTTATTACTCATGTCTTAAACTCGGAAACAATTTTTCTTAGTTACTAAAGTCTTTAATTTACTATCGGTCAAGAATATTTGGACAACGTTTAGGATATTATAGGTTAACACTTATTTTTGCCCGCTATACCTAATTGTTTACGACGTCGATATTAGCTTCATTGTGGTGAAGATTTAAGTTAATGCTAACATAAGTGAGATTCAATATAAACAACTACTTATTGAGGTCTAAAAGCACTGAAAAGGTTGAGAGGGTATACAGACTACTTTGTAAAGCGTATGAAATCTTCAAGTTAGTGATTAGAAGCTTTATGGATTGAAAAGGATGTTTTCAAATGGATATCATGGATTAATATAATATTATGGGCTTTAAGGGCCTGATATTAACGATATTAGTTTTTGAAATATATCTTAGTATTACCAGTAAATATTCCCCATTACCAAGTATCTAGTAAATGCTTACTATTTACGGTAAGTTTTGAAATGAACTAGAGAAAGAATATTCCCAACGTTAAGTTAATAAAGCTTACAGCACTACCACGGCGCTATGAAGACTGACATATTCACTTTGCCATTGTACAGCAAAATCCTCGTATAAAAAGAGTTAAGTAAATGAGACGTCTTATTGAAAATTAAAATATAGCAAGCCTAAAATTAGTTATTATAACTTGATAACACATAATAATGACGAATCATTTTCAGATTAACAAATGAACTAATATAACTTTCCCTCTACCTTAACGAATAAGTTCATAAAATGACGGCAGTGCGCTCAACTACCAATTAACAGCAAGACTAAAGATAAGGATAAGTAGTATACATTGGGGAGTATTTATATAAATATTTGGGTTAGCGGTAAGGAGAAGAATGATTATGATTTAGTCGTTATACTTTGCGTATAAAGAATTATTGAGACATCGGTCAGACTTTTTGACAAGAGCGATAGGTTTGAGATTGATGGACTCCAAATACGACAAATTGTACAATTTGTTTCAAAACGAAACTGTAACCTTTACGACCCCAACAATATGATCGTGAAGTTGAAGATTGTTCAAGAGGTTAACGGTAAAATTACGGGCAAACTATACTAAAAATCAGGTTTGATTGATGAAAAATACGGTAATAAAGTTAAAAGCTGAATCCTAATATAATTGTCAACAATCTAGAAGATTAGCTAACGTTTTAGTAATTGTATCAGTAATAGATTTATTGGAAAAGACTAATATGAAGTTTTTATTAATAGAAGTCATATTATTGACAGGCAAACATAGTTTATAAGTAATTTCAAAAGGATAGGTTTAAGCGAGTTACCGTATAAGTTCCGTAATAAGTACATATTAGAAACCGTTATGCCGTGTGTCAAATTACTATACGGATTGGATAAAGAAGATGTTGATTATGATTTAACCTATTCATTATACTTTAAGTTAAGGTTGTGTATAAGGTCTTTGAATTACAAGTTATACTTGATAATCAAGTAATATCTAGATTTTGTTATGGTAGGAATTTAAACTAACGATACCTTTTTCTTTGGAACTGCTGGATTTATAGTATCCGAATAACGTACGATTAAATATTCATAGTACTAGAATTGAAAGTTGATTGTAACTTTGACGGAGGATGTGAATTTAGATTTTAATGGATCGTTAATCCGTATACATAATGTTGACGACACCTAACTTGATATTACTTAAAAGGGATGAAGCATTAGCTTAGTTAAAATCAACAAGACTGACGTAATGAATATTTAAGAGGTACTTGAAGTAATTTATACGTGGTATTTATATCACGATCTTTTGCTATATAGAAGCATCGTACGATTGATTAATTGTATCATAAGCTTAAAAATGAACTTCATAGGATTACAATAAACTGAATGAAAGGTAAGATTAGTAAATAAAAAACTTGTATTGAAAGATCAATATGGTTTCTATTAATATGTCGAAGGCTAAGTTGATAAATTTCACAGACAGACTTTTTAGTAATAATACTAATTCATCGTTATTGGTAATATTACTTATCACGATAGTTAAAGAGGATATATTATACGACAACTAACATGAACTTTAAAGAATTTGATTCACTGGATTTCTGTGAAATATAAAAGGATTATACGAAAAGTATTAACTTCCAAGGTCTACCATATGATTTCTGACTTTGATGTAGGTACAATTCTGTTGGGAATAGCTAATATTGTTATTAAGCAGCTAAAGAACTTACATATTTTTGTTGCTATTTGTATCGACTCGAGAAACCGGTTCGAATACTCTTTCAAGTTGATAATTACCAACGAAACATATGTCATAGTAGACGTGAAAGCCTTTTCCGAAGTTTAAGAGAGTAGAGAAATTGAAGAGTTGAGATGGACTGATGGTATGGATAACCTTATTAACGCTATAGAAAATTTAAGACAAAATAAAATTTTGAAAAGGTTTGTGGACAGGAATAGGTAAACCAAATGAATAGAGGGTAACATTGAAATATCATTTGTTAATATATTACGTAACACCTAATAGAGATGGAAACAGTGATAGTTTGGTAAATTAAAAGATCGGCAAGCGGTCGAGGCGGAAGTTATTCTTAATGCGGTATTAATTGATTGGTACGGTTGAGATGTGCGCTTAATTGTATATATGTTGAAAGATTGTCGCGCGAAATCATATATAGAATTCATTAGTGGGAATACATATGGTAGTGACTAAACTTGCCATATATTCGGCAATGAAGTTAATATAGAGAAGACTTCATATTGGTGAAGAGTTTTTTAACAAAATACACTAACATCGTCACTGGAATTCAAGAACAAAAAGATATTAGTGTTGAAGCGGTATTGAATTATATTTTTAGAATTTCAATTATAAGAGTCAAGTTAATTGTAATACAGTCTACTTGAGTGCAATGACTGTAAAGTCAGTTGATTTTAGAGTGCTCAATTCAAACTAGGGCACCGGCTGAATAATTTTCCATACAAGTTAGTTTGCAGATCAGCTAGCAGTCCTCTAAACTTAGAAAAATGCATCAATCAATTGACTAGTTCGATACTACTGTTACTTTGAACGGTTTGAATCAACTAACATTGTAATGTCTAAAGGGCTATCACTAATTATATTGAATTCTTATTGTGCCCCTCTTTATTAATATACAGGTTGTGCTCTTTTTCTCCGTGATGTACATACTATGTTCGCGTTTGGTGAATAGCGTGTTAACTGTGTTATAAATTAATTATACATAAATAAATATTGCAGTAAAATATATGAAATATTTCAAATACTTCATCTTAATCAACTGTGTGAAAAAATAGATTTTGCGGTAAAATTTAGCGATCATGAAGTATTTCACCCTTTATGATCAAGTTTTCCAAAGGGTTATTTCGATATTAGAAATTAAACGAATGTATATGTATCGTTGCTGTTAGAACAACGTTAAAGTGCCTCGTAGTTAAAGTTGACTGCACTACTATAAGTTTATTACAGTAGTGTACCCAATTCAATCTAAAGTACAAACCAAGCAATTACCTATATAAAGTAATGCGTAGATGGGATCGAGGGTTGCTAAAATTGAAGAAAAAAACACTAATTTATCACGAAAACATTACAATATAAGTATTACTTAGACCACACTTCGAATCTATAAGGTTATAACGTCTCAAAGCCTTTTGATACTGATCAATACTTATTAAGTTAAGCATAAATGAATGAGGTAAAAAAAACACTACTTTTCAGTTATTCTTTATATAATACCCATGCAAAGGGAAACTTTTTGCGAAAAGTTTTTACGAATTGCGTCGTTTTTTCATAGTAATAAGTAAAGAAGACTTTTAAATTGCGTTCGTGTTTTACGGTAGTTAAAAAGTGGGTGCGGTATTACTATGAGGAATACTACGAAATCCATATTGAATTGTTTTTATGAAACCTGAAAATTGTTCAAAGAAACGTAAAATTATCCGTTAAAAGATTCAAGTTGTTTAAAAAAAAACGATTAATAAGTGACTCAAACATTTACAATTAACAAACCGAAATGTCTCTATTATAATTGCAGATCGTTAAGTCTAAAACCCATGAAGTCAAATACAACTGCAACGGCAACTAGTCTTTAACCTTAATTTACAAATTACTCTTTTTACTCTTTATATTAATCTTTAAAACTCTACCTTAAAATACCGCCAATCAATTATTTTGGGAAATACATTAATATTGTTATGACAAATTGAAATACCATTATTTTCAGATCGGGATAAATAGTAATATTATACAACTCCAAGTTCAAATCGTCAAGTTCTTACCACACTAATCAACTTTATTACACCGCTTCGAAATCGTAAATTTACGATTCATTACCCCGCTTAATTGAAACTAAAGAATTAGTTAAAATGTTAAGATAACCACTGAAAATACCAAGATAAAGGAAATATAACCTTCATATCTCTTTTAGTTAGGTGTTATAACAAAAATAAATAGGATGAAAATATTAAAAAAAGTCCAATAAATCTTTTTACAATTAACTTTATCAACTAGTTTATGCTCCAATTAAATGTTGGCGAAAAGTTTGGTCGTGATACCAGCGTTCTTCAACACATTCGTAATTTTTTTAAAGTCTAGATTATCAACATGGTGAAAACAATGTAGATAGAAGTTATGGCTAAGTTAAGGATAAAAGTTTGTAGATGACGAATGTTTATTTCAGACAAAACTATAAACAAAGTGTCAGATAATATTTTTTAATTATCATAATTGGAGGGTTATTTTCAAAATTGGCAACCTTAAAAGGCCCTAGAATCAATACATGCAATTTTAAACGATTACCAATACCTCTATACACGTTTGAATAAACCACCTTCTTATTCAGAATTTAGTTAAACCTTTAACCCAGTTCTCCCAGCAAATAGGTTTTATACACCAACAATAAAGAACCTGTTAATTTATTGGGAAATCTAATTCCTGTTCGTAGAAGCAAAGAGTACGGGTGCAATAAAGGAAGAACAATTGAAGTATAGGCTATCAAAGCAACAAGAGAAATTTAAGTCGGTGCTATTTAATATCTAATTGAGGAAGATCGTCCAATATTATAATTTAAATATTCGCATAATACGAGTACATAAAACCCGGAGACTTTAAAGTTAAAAAGCTAGAGCTGTAGCCCAAGGTGGTCGAATACTGTCTATAATCCTTGATAAAGAAACAAGAGAGACCCATACTCGAGAGCTTTTATATAACTAGCGATAAGGTATGACTTGTTATATAGTTGGTCAAATGGTGTAGATCTGCTTAAAAACAACTTGATAACACTGCGGGAATATAGTAATTGCTAAGGTTAAATAACTAGCGACCACTAGCTTAGGTATCATTCTGTAACATTAATACGGAGCTACCGGCGTTCGTTGTTACAAGTGCAAAACGTTTCGGTGGATTTCTTATCTGTGGGGGTTTTTTGTTTTAACAAACCGCGCAAAATGCCACGGCATATGATCAGAGGGGCAGGCTACCCTGAAATTATTCAACACATCGTAAATTATTTAAGTATTACTCTTATTAATACCATCCTCCCCACTATAAATGATCTGTTTAGTAATACCGAAAAACTATGACTCTATACCTGCTCAAACCTAATTTTATTCACACGACTCATTTAGCTTATATACACCTTTATTTACCTTTTAATTCATAAAATTAATAACAATGTTATTGAGGACATTGATAAGGTTTTAAGAGACGTAAATTCTTCGTTACAAGTTTACTTTACCATTATTAATAAGTAATTATTTTCCTTATATAAAACCTACCAATATTTTCCATAAAGATACATGAGAGTTAACCTGTTTAAAATGTACTTATCGAAAAAAATATAATAATTGTAAGTTTTACTTAAACATGAAGCATTAATACGTTAAATATATAATAATAATTGATATTTTTCCATAAGCCATTGAACATCAATTTATTATATTATCCTTGTATTTTTAGTGTTACTGATACGAGTATGAGTTATAGATATATCCTTCTGGATTAAATCTCGTGTATAAACAGGGTTATTGAGAAATTATTAGATGCTTATCTTATGTTTAACGCTAGAAATCGAAGTAAACCCCCCGATTTCTAAATTATTTCCTCTATATCATCAAATGATTTAATAATTCACAAACTTAAGTTATTACCGCGAAAATACCTACAAGGGTTCGGCGTATTACTTAGCGTCAAACAAATACACGCGGCGAAGTTCATGCGGTTTTGGTCATACCAGTACGTTTGGAAGATCTGTATATCATACAATTCCTTAAACAGAGGCGGAAAAATTATGTAATAAGATATTTTAGTCCGAAATATAAGTATATCCCAGAATTAATTAAGGAAAATCCTTGAAAGTATTGAAGGACAATTGAACAGATTGATAAAAATGGAAACGAAAGTACTTACTAACGAAGTCTGGACCGAGACTTCTACAATAACATTAGAGAATATGAATAAATGATTGAATATAAATAGAATATTACTAATCGTAATGAAAATGAAAATGAAAATGTATACGCTTATTATATATAGTATAGGTAAAGTAATGGCCAGAATCCGATTCCATAAACAAATAATGAGTTAAAGTAAATATTTTTACAGGCCAGGCGAAACGATTTAGTATTATATTTGATTGAATCGTCGAATAATTTAAAAGTATCGAGTGTTACAATATTGGAAAAGTCTAAAAGAAGCGTCAAAGTAGGGTCATTGTATCCTACTTATTTAATTAATAATTCCTTTTCCAGGGGGTTTCAAACCACAAACGATATACTTAATCCAAATTTTGAAGGTATTTTGAATATAGTATTGGGATAAGTTTTCACCGTCCTTGTCGACAACATTTACGGTAGGTGGTGAAGAATCACAAATTTGCTAACTCGGCAACGGGTTTGTAACTGTTTGAACAAATTAATCGACGTAAAAATTGTTATTTCCCAACTGAGACACCAAATTCGATAACGCTGGAATCGATAAAACGTATTATAAGATACTTGTTATAAAACAACCGCGTTAATTAAAAATTTATTCGATTTAAATTTTTTCAAGAGTTAAAACTTTATTGTTAACTTTTCATTATTGAAATCAAAGCAATATTCGTTAAAGTCCTACTTTACAATTCATAATTTAATAATTATTGCAGCTTATACGGGGTCGCTAAAAAAAACTCTCGACTCTTACGCAGAGTTTCGTAAAATGAATAATTAAATGATGAATTAATTATATTATTAGTAAGCCTTAGATGTTGCAACGTTGTCGATTCGATTGGTCGAAGTAATAGTAGTATTTCATAGTCTGATGGTGGATGAATTGTTTTAGGTTTGGCAGACCGCTCGCTAGCCTGCACTGTAATTTGTATGGTCAATTGCTTGGCCCGTGCCCTAGAGTAAAGTGTAGCATACTATACTCGACTTATGCCCAATATGGTAAGTCTCCGTAACGCAATATACTTGTAGTACAGTCAACTTTACTGTAAGTAAAGTCAACCTACTGCACTGCATGTAATATTATTCCAACATTGGCAGCTTTTTAATTTGTGCGCGTACGCTAGTATAGCTGACCAATCTTTTCCAGTTAGCGCTGAATAGAGGCCTCGTACCCCCTGTCAATTCCGATTGACTTCCATACTATATTGTACCTCATTGCATGCAAATTAACCCCATTTGACTTCAATTGCTCCGTTACTCTGAGGTCCGAGTTTATCAACTTTTATAAAAAGTTCTTTCGCTAGAGCCTTTCGTAAATTTAACCATGCCACTTAAATAGGTCGTCATTATTAATCCCCTAACAGTTTTCCAATCTGCCAGCATATCCTTATCCGCTATTATGTAATCTGAGTTTTCCAGGCGATCTATACACGTATCCCTTAATGCGTATGGTTAGTTTATTACTATCTACAAACCTTTCCAAGGCTTTGTTTAGCGTAGCCTTCGTTATGACATCTGTAGGATTATCTTTGCTATCGATTTATCGGAACTCCTTAATTTCACACCTTTCGTAGGCTTTGCGAAGTGTTATCATGTCGATTATCAGGTGTTTTTCGCTGATGGTTCTGAACTTTGAAAGGTACTTGAAGAGACTCTTTAAGCTGGTACAAATTAATACCGGGATAAAGGGAATCTTTAGTTATTTAGTAATAAGGTTAAGGGTTTCCTATAATGTTATACCTACGTTAAAGCCTGTTATTATACTGTATACCTTCGAAGTTAAAAAGTTTCGTATAATTATTTTAAATTTAACAAAACTTTAGTAAATCAGATTACTGGTAATACTAAATTACATTTTCCGCATATTTTCGTTAACAAAGGTTATTAAAAATCCGATTTGTAAAGATAAGTCGATGTTATTTATAGAAGACTCGTCTGTAAAGTGTATTGGTGTTATATTGATTTGGTGATATAGATTTCGTATTTTTTACTCTAACTTTTCATTTAGTTGATCAAAGTCTTTATCCGTTGGTATTTGTACCTATACCGTAGTAGATAAGTCTTATAAGGTATCCAGATGACATGAAGTAGTAATATAGTTTCCCCATATACGTTATTTTAAGTACCGTTAAGCCTTAGCTTTATTAGTTTTGTTGATTATAATAAAAATAGCGCTCTGGCTTTCTTAATGTAAGCTTAAACCACTTTTGAAATTTAATATGTTGATTAACGATTTATTGAAGTTGAACTAATTATTTTACGTTCAAGTCGTTCTTGACCTACAATTATAATACTAAAAATCCTCTATCGGTTACTATTTTTATACCATAAAGCCAATCGTTTCGACGAAAAGGGTATCATTAATTTACATGATTACTATACCGAAGTTTTTTTCTTACGTTACCAATAAATACGGGTTATATGTCAAAGGCTTGATCGTTAGCCGGGCCTTAAAATACGATTAATAAGTTAAAAGCTAATAAATTCCTCTTTTAAGCAATTTATATAGTGGTTGAATATACCGTATTACCGTTTTTAACGGGTAAATAACGCGAAGTTCCTATAGTAATTTCAATAGTATAATCTGTTATAAATTCGTTGTTAACAATGTGTAAACTTACGTAATATCCCGGCTATTAAGTATGAACTTACCTTTAGAGCTGGTTAATAAACTTACGGCTAGAGTAATTACTAAAAGTTAATTAATATTTTAAATCGTTGGTGATTACGTAAGGATTAAGTCCTTGCTTTTATTGCTGTATCCTTAAACTATTAGCCGTAACTTTTTAAACGGCCGTCCTATAGTTTTGAATTTAACCTCGTAGATAATCCTTGACTTGAAAATAGTGATATTCGAGTTTTAAAGGTTTAAGTTAACCTTCGGTATAAATTGTATTATACCTCAAGTTAGGAAACCGTCGACTTCGACCCTCTAATTTCCTTTAAAAATTTTGCCGAGATATTTAATAATTCTTTATATCTTAAGTTTTAATGTCAAGTTTTCGTTATTCTTCTATTTTTTACTTACATAAATAGTATTATAAATACGGACCAGTATGTATTTCTCCTCTTTAATATTCTTTTTTTTCGGTAGGCATCCGCACCAACGACGTTTCATCGGGTTATTAATAATATGTAAAGGGGGATCATATTGGCTCGGTCGTTTTACTTGTAAGGCTTAAGGGTCTTTATTTTTAATACCCTTAATATAAAGCTTAACCTGTGTAATTCGAATGAATATAAAACCGTTAACAATTTTAATAACTACTTTAAAGTTTGCGATACTTAATATCTTATACGGCCCCTCCTAATTTCTCGGCTTTCATTTTACAAGGACTTTAATTTACAATGGCAAAGTAAATACGTTGATTTTTATAGTTCCGTTTTTGGTATTAAGGGTGTTATTTACTTGGCGACGTACCAATTTCCTTCATGGTTCCTTTAAAGCTTCATTATAAGTTGTAATACGTTTTTAAGTACTTGCTAAGGATGAAGATTTACTCGTTAGGCGTAGATACACTTTAAAAACCAGCAACGTTAGTATTAAACCGTTAGAGTTTACGGTGTTATTAAGGTTTTTTACTGCCTTTTATAGGAGTGCCTTAGGATTTGTAAGACTTTTAATTTACAGCGGAAAGATGCCATAAGCTCGGCAAAGTAAGGCGTGTGCCTTTTTAACCTTTTTGATACTTTATTAAACCTTTTCAGGTAACTATTTGTATTAGATACCTATTATCTAAGTATCTTTTTGAAACTCCACTGTCGTAAAGTTGGTATCGGTATCGTGGACGAAGACGTTAAGTGGGCCTAGGTACGTATTAATTTATTGTATCCTTAACGTTTCCCACGTATTCTTTACCGAAGGGAACTTTCAAAACTTAGCTTCGTAAAAATAAGTTGCATAGTTAACGACTTGTAAAATAGGTTTATTATCTAAGTAAAATATATTAATAAAGATCTTACAGTTACAGTCCTTATTGTATTTTAGTGTAAACTTAAATTTTCGAGGGGCTTTGATATACATTTGGTAATCGTGGTAAAGCCTTTCAATTGCTTTTAAGTTAAAGTATTTCAGATTATTATGCCTGACGAACGTTAGGACTTTATATAATTAATTAATAGTTAGATGGTTAAAACGATGATGTAGTTAACGTTTCTCCGGATCCGATAGGTTTATTACCACTATTTCTGGACCTTAAGGATAAAAATATAGGTGCCCCTACTTAAAGGCCAGTAACAACCTTTAGCTATTTTTAACCAGCTCGTTTACGTTGATATTAACGTTGACACCGAAAGTTTTTATATCCTTTAAGCAAAGTAAAAAAGGGGTAAGGGACTTTAAGATATGGAATATAATCGCTCCCAAAATAGTTTAAATTACTGTTATTCCTAGTAACTTTAATTATTCGCCTAAGTCAAAGTTAACTTTTGTTTCGCTAATATTATAACGATTAATTTCAATAGTTGTAGTGCTTTCCCTCCGTCACGTTACGTATTACGAATAGCCTTTTATTAATTTCCTTACTACCCCTGTATCTAGTATAATTCCTTAAGACATATGGTTCGCGTAACGATTACGAAGGTTAAAGGTATGTAAGGGATTAGGGGTATGGTCAGAAAAAAAGTAAGGGTCTTTACCACCTGAATGGTATAAAAAGGCATGATTGACTAGTTACTAGGCTGCTATGCCAGAGGTAATATTTTTGTGTCACTTATTTTTTTATGGGCGTTAGCGGCGTTAGTTGGCTAATTACTTTTAGCATCTATTACTTGGTCTAAATAGTCTTGTTCCGAAGTAATAGGGTATTGGACGTGATACGCTGCCTTTTTTTCATTATGTTTGGTGGGGGGGTAACGAGTTTACCAGTAGTTAGTTTTACCATAGATTCAATATCTTTTACCATTATTATGATGATAGTGCTTTCGGTTAACGGGTCCGCCCAAATTTTATTAACATTAATGTGGGTATTGCCTTTGATTCGGGGTCGAGGTTAATAAACCTAACCGTAGGCGTTATTAATGTCCGTAAATGCGGTCGACGTAATTGATTACCGTAAGGTCTTTTTTATCCAGATCAAAAAAGTTATCGACTTGGGAATACATACCGAGCGAGTTTGGTTTACGTATTATTACAGTGGCAAGCGATGAGCGTAACTGGAGAAAAAAGCTTTTACAGGTAGTATTTAGGCATTGTATGGCGTATTCGAAATTACTAACGTCTGTAATAACTGCCCGTACCTACTCGAAAAGTATAGCTTCACCAGCGTGGGCCTTCCTTATTGTTTTCTGACACATCATTAGTTTGTTAAGGATTTGGGTAAAAATATCTATTGGTAATTCCTCCTTTTTTTTTCTTTGCCATTATTGTCATTCACCGCGTAGTGTTCTAATCTCTATAGTATTGCGTAAGGTGGACGTCGTGTTCGAATTAGCCCTTTATGTTATCATAAATATCGCGGAACGTAGTGAAATTCGTCAAGAAGGTTAAGTAATAATCTTTGGCGTAACCTATAAAGATTCCGGGGAATAGTAAGTGAAAACCAGAAGGTAGGACCTTTATTTACTTGCAAATATTCAGAAAAGGAATTATCTTAGTATCGAAAAGGTTGTAAAGCTTCCTATTATACTTCTTTATATTATTCTAGATCTTTGCGAAATCTTTTATCAACTTTTAATTAATGTTTACCATTTTGACAGGTTTTGGAGGAAGGTCGAGTTAGTTATTCTAAACTTGGTTGATGTTTCCTGGCAGTTCAAATTTTGAAGGTTTCGAGGTTTGGTGTTAAGGGTAATTGCTATTCGCCTGGCCCGAAGGGTAAAGTCTTATAATAGGACCTGTAGTAGGTTCGCATGTGTAGGTATATCTAAAGGGAAAAGGTTTTGAAGGGTTGTGGCGGTAGACTTGCTAAGGGACGATAGGAACTTGAAGGTTTTAGGAAGCCTAGCAATCTTACTTAATTAACTGGTATAAAGCGCCAACGTCAATACCTCTGGCCGTGTTTACAACTGCTACTTCACATGCATTGCAGCCGCTAAGAGCGTACTCCGCACTATTACATGGTGGTACTGAACCGCTGAGCAGATTAACAGGTTCTTTATCGCCGGCACGTAAAGAAGTTTGACTTATCTGTAAAAGGTACAATGGAGTTCCCCTGGAACGCGTGTGGGGGCGTTCAGGTTCCTTAACGCTTTTTCCTTTAGGTCGAGGGTCTTAAAGGCATTCCTTAAGTTGAGTTAAGTTCAAGAGGGTTTCTGCCAGTTTGATAAAATCCTTTTCTGGTACGTAGATCCTTCAGCGTTCAAGTTTAGCTCTTAGTTTAAATTTAATACCTTTTTAAATCTTCTTTCACATGTCAAGTATCCAATCACCAAAGAGGTTACGGAAGTTTCGAAAGGCTCGGTCGCCGTGGTTAAATTCATTACCGCCGTTTTACTTAACAATGTAGTGGCCAAAGTAGTTAACCAAATGCTTTTCCCTTAAGTTTTTATTGAAATTTTATCTCTATAGGTTTTTATTGTAGTGTTTCGTGGAAATGGATTTCAGGTCGTTAATTCCCCTCTGAGTCTTTAGGGTAGGTATCATTTTTGAGGTTAAGGTTTTTGTTGGACGTGTAGGGCGAAAGACCTGGTAACTTGGCGTAAAGGCTTGGTGTTTTGGCGTAAAGTCGCCTAAGAACTTGGCTAGAACTTGACGATTCAGCGTGGGGTCGCGTAACGTGGTTTTTTTTGGCGCTGCCTGATGTTTTCGCTCAAAATAACGAACTTGATGATTAAGGTAATGTAGGAAGTGAAAAAAGTAAAGTAGGGCAGAGGTTTGGTATAATAGGTAAGGTCGGAGGTCATTGATAGTGGTAAAGGGCGAAGGTTGTTTGCTGTAGGTCGTAGGACTTAGTTGTTTTTTTGTAGTAGTAGCACCCATAGTAGTATTGACTTAGCCGTTTATTAACTTACCGTACTTTAAGACTTTTGATGGTTAATTTTAACGTCTTCAAGAAGGATTAATAAAGATTTCTTGGTATTTTTCAGTAGTAATACCGTTGTTACCCTGGTCTGCTGTAAAGACTAACGCAACTTAAAGGTCTTCCTTACGTACTACCATAAAATCTGACAAAGTAGTAAGGGCTTTTCGCAAGAATCTTTCCTCTATCCAAGCCGACGTTTAACGTCAATCGTAACCAGAAAGGTGCTTTTTATTCTACTTAGCTTATCTGTGCTTAACCTATAGTCAAGAAAACACAGATTAGTGTTGATAGGCCTTAGACGTTGCAACGTTGTCGATTCGATTGATCGAAGTAACATTATTATTGCGTGGTCAGATGGTGGATGAATTGTTCTAGGTTTGGCAGATTACTAGCCGGCCTGCACTGTAATTTTTAGGGTCAATTGCTTGGCCAATGCCCTAGAGTGAAGTGTAACGTACTGCACTCGACTTACACCCAATGCAATAAGTCTCCACAACGCAATATACTTGCAGTATATTCAACTTTACTGTAACTAAAGTTGACTTACTGCACTTCATATGATATTATTCCAACATATATAATATAAACATAGTAGCTATACAGAATCAACAACGGCTCAATACTAATAATTGCTATATTTAAATTTTTGAAAGTTCATTAGGAAAAGGGTAGTAGATAAGTTTAGTTAAATCTCATATAAATAAAAAAGAACGTCAATAAATTAGAAGATTATTCATGGCTTGTTTGGTTGTGTTATTTGTTTCGGCGAAGAATACAATGTTTCAACATTGATTAAATACATTAAATTAGCAAAAGAGTATACACTAGCCACTCAGTTGATTTAATTCTCGATAGTTGACGATAATACGAGGAAATCCTTGAAACAGCCAATCATAGCCGAAAAACCTCTTTATACCAACTTCGTCGTTTAGAATTATGATTACGTTTGAAGTAACAGCTTCAATTAAGCGATTAATAATAACCATATGGTAAAGTAAATCGTGATTTTATTTCTAATAACGGTGGACTATAAAGTCGAAAGATAATTTATTTTGCAAATGTTTAAAAATTAGTTGTAGTTTCCAAAGTCTCTTGCTATGATATCGCTAATAGATTATCCACTTTTACATGATAAAATTACTATTGAAACTTCGAGTAGCAAGGTTAAACTCTGGTTAAATATACAATTTAGATTATATAACCATAATAGAGTTGAAGAACAAGGAAACGGTAATGATTGAATTGTACGTTACTTGCGTTAACGCTATAACAAGCCGTTTTTAAATGGGAACCCTGACACGGTCTCAAAAAATCAAATTTTATTATCATTTACTATACATTCTGAAATGTAAATCGTGAAAACTAATTCCTCATTAACGCGTCTATCGGCGGAAAACCTCCGATAATTTATACGTATCGTATCAAATACGCGTGGATAAGTGGAGTCCCTGGTGATAACAGCGTCCTAAGTGTTTTGAAAGTTGCTATTGGTGAGGAGTTAGTGGATTCTGGGGATAGAATCGCCGGCGATAGTATGTAAAATGATAAGTAATCTCGGGAACATATGAAGTTAGTTATTAATAGTAAAATAGGGCGCAAATTTGGCAGAAAAAGGTAAATATTGAAAAGTGATGAAGGAATCCCATATTCTCATAATAATATTATATCGGTTCATGCGTAATCCGCCCATTTATTGTAAAAGAACTTAAATCAAAATTAAAGAAAACATTTTTACTAGTGAATTTTTCTTTCTAAAAGTCGTTTTATAAATATAAAGTATTCCAAGTCTTTATGATCCGTGAAAACAGTAAACGAGGGAGCTATATTACGGTGTTTAACGTTCTATACTTTTGAACCATTTATAATTTCCAAAAGAGTTTTCTTTGATAAGTTATTACCTTCTTCAACATGATGACCATCTAACGACCCACCCTGTAGTGAATTACACCCGTCGTTTATTTCCCGTCAAATAAGATTATTAAATTATCAACGAAAACTCTTTTGGAAATTATAGATGGAAGTTGAAGAAGATTCAGATTACAAGATTTGTTGATGAGAATGTCGGCGAGTGTTTATAAAGTATGTTCAGTCTTTACAATTCGTAAGGATATTAAACGGGCGGGCCGTATCTCGTAGCTTTCTTCGTATTTTTCTTAGTAACATATAATACCCAATAGTTTCATATCGTCAATCTTATAATTCCATTCAAAAGTTAATAAATCGTAGAAATAGTATGTTATTCAGTGTAGCGTGACGAAATCGTTTCATTGAAGCAATTATCCTTTTAAATTATAATTGAAATAGTCTGTTTTCAAATGAATTTTCTGGTTAAGATCCTATTTAGTGAAAATTGGTTTATAAAAAATAAAATAGAATATGCTGTTCGAAGCCAACTTTCTCCTTTGGCCCCTAATAGAAGGAGACAACCTTTTGAGTTAAACTAATTAAGGAGTCGGTAGTTTCAAAATTGTATTGAACAAATTGTTGGTTAAAGTTAATAAATTTGAGAAAATTCTATAGTTTAGTATTAATGGAAGATTTGTCTATTCTTCCGATAGCACACAGTTTTTCCTGATCTATTCGTATTCCAATCTACTTTTCGATAACTAAACTCAAATATGAAGTCTTTCAAACGGCGAATCTATATTTTGATATATTAAGATTCAAAACAGTAGCTTTTCAGACGTTTATTACCTGTTTAACCTTAGCGAAGTAGTTTTTAATAATGTTGTTTGTAAAAGAACAAAGGCTAGAGCTGTCGCTTAAGGTGTTCGGATTTTGTGCATAAACCTCGATAAAGAAGATAGGAGAAACCCCTGCTAGGGAGCTGTTACAAAGCTATGAAAGACAGTATAAACCGGTTATGTAACGTGTAAGGGCATTTCCCCACATATATTTCGAGCGGTTTTAGAGAGTTATAACAACTATTAGAGCTATATCCCTAGCATATACTAGTTAAATACTAGTTTGTAATATTAACCTTCGTTGTATCCCCCTACCCCCCTTTAAATATTTACCAAATAAAACTACATTTATTTTAGCCGTTTTAAGGGTTACGCTAGGAATTGAATCTAGGATCCCTATTACAGAAAGCAGGTGTTTCAACTACTAAAGCACGAATCAAAAAAAATAAGGGAAAAATAACGGTAGTTACCCAGGTACGAATAATACTCCTTAAAAACCCTAATAACTTGGCCACTTATCGTGTAGCTACGTGAAAAGTGTTCGTGAGCTAAAGGGTCGGGAAGAGAGGTGCGAAATAATCACTTCGAAACGGCTAAAAATACCATAGTATCGTATGAAAAGTTTTAAGATATAGGACGATTTGATCCTATATAAAAGGCGCCCCACTCCCATCCCACCTTTATGATTACTTCCGTAAACTCCCCCTTTAGAAATCTAAAATTTCCCTTTCAAAATTATCCATTCATGGTATAAAAAGACCTAATATTAAGCGATTCAGAAAAGTAATTCCTCTCTTACTAGTTGATTTATCTTTCCTTTTTTTCTTGCGTTGTTGTTTTTCTATCGTAAAATAAATCCTCAGTTGGCTCTAATATTATATAAGACTATTAAAAAGGTAAGTATGCCTATTTAGGAGCTAGTTTACCCCTGTTAACGAACATATGGTTTCTGGCCTTATGGGCTATCAACACATATTTTCAAGGGATGGGCAAACAGATATGTTTTGAGAACATGTACCGTATAGTACATAATCTTCGAAATTTCCGCCAGAAAACGAATTGTAAATTGGATTTATATAACTGTAAGGAAGTTGTTAACGAACGGTTAAATACCGGTGCCCGATATCGGTTTTACTTTATTGGTACCATACGCTGTAGTTTCGGTTATTCGTATACGATTTTCAACGTAAATGCGGATATAAATATGGTTGTCATGGGAAAGTTTAAAGCTTATCTAACGTTTGAAGTTTAGGACCGAAATAACTTAAAGAGTTTGTACACCGTTTTCTAGGCGTTTACTAGCGGTTAAAAAGCTTGTAGGGGTAGGTTGTCGGAAAAATAAAGGCAATAAGGGTTCAGCGCATTATGTTAATATAGGACGACACTTGCGGCAAGGCGGGTTTCATGCCTGTTACTTTTGATGGTTCTGGTAGCCTACGGGTCGTATAGCTCCCAAATAAGAATCGTAATTCCTAAGTAAATTTATATAGAAAAGGGGAACGTGGAAATCGTAATTGATATGCGGGTGAAATATATAGCTCGAAGATACTAAAATACCTATTAAAATAACTAAGCATATTAATAGAAAATTCAGATGTATTAAAATTAATTGGGTTATTTAGTTCGAATATATGAAAGTCTTCTAGGTGAGGTTGAGGAGAGTAACTTCGAAGATATATTGGATGAGCTTTGAGTATCTTTAGTCTTTTATTTGTGTTAAGGTGCTTTTATATTTAGTATTCATAAAGTAGCAGCTTTTGCGTCGTTTCGTCACGTGAATTATAATAGTAAGGCCCATTTGAGGGGTAGGTATAAGGGTCCGTCGTTGTACTTATCCGATTTATAACGACATTCTAAAATATCGAGTACTGCGGGATTAAGAAAGCTTAACTGAGATTCCTAAGTTGGGTATATGTAACCTATCAATTTACTTAAAATTCGTGAATTTGGTATGTTTTTACGCTGGGGGCGCCCAACTAAGGGTTTATTTCGAGTTTGTAAAATACTTTTAAAGTGGTATTCCGGCTTCGTTTTGTCGTCGTCATTAATAATATTAATAGATCACTATTAAAAGTCGCGAGTGTAGTAGTTCGGGAGCGGATTCGAAGCGGCTTGAATAAGTTGATTTATCTAAAACCAGGGGAATTTTTTTTACGGTATATTAAATAAGATAATGTAAAAATTAACTATAGGTATTACACGATATTCGTTGTAAGGTAAACTTTAAATTTTGAAGAAATCATTTGGCAAATGGTTTTTAATATGGGGCTAAACATCGTTACCGACTGAAAAACGTTTCGAAGAGGAAACTCTATTTATTAATAACATTTTACATACGTTATTATATAGTCGTTTGTAAAATTGGTGTAAACTCCGTTATATCGCGGATAAGTTGGACAGAATCCTCAGTGTTTAAGCTTAATTTCGTAATAAGAAGAAAAAAACATTATATTGGTTATATGAAGCCGATATAATCGTTATAATTTATAGAAAATAAGCTAATACAAGCGGTGATAATAATGTTATTATTTGATCCTAGTTGATAACCGGGAAATGAACTACTTTAGTTAAATTGAATATGAACGACGAATGAATATAAATACGATAAACCCTTTTAATTGAAGCGTTTAGTCGCGCCGTAGGACTCGGGGTAAAAGGCGGTATCATGGCGTTATTTTACCCCCATCAAGTTGTGAAGTCGTTTTTCAAACCCGCAGGTATAATTTTATTCTCGGTTATTAATAATATTATATGGTAATTCAGAAAGTTGCCAATAGTAATTTATCAAAAGCTTTGTAAAAGATTTAGTGTTTATGGTAATTATTGCTTCAAAAGAAATAGCTTTACTTCAACGATCTGAAATATATGTAAGTTAAAGTGGGTCGCCAGCACATTCTCAAGGTAAGTCGACTATAAAGTCGATAAAAAGCTTGTTTTAAAACCGTTAGGAAACCGGAAAGGGTTTGAAAAATCTCCTTCGATTGTTTCTTTAATATTTAATACAAGTACATATATTGCAATTCCAATAAAAGCGATGGGCAACATGGTGAAATCTGTGTTAAAAGTATAATTGAAAAAGGATCATAATATTAACATCGCGGCTCAGATATTTCTTTGGGTGGGAATCATGGGTAATTTATATCGATACGTTAGTAAAATACCCAGACATGGGTTTCTATATAAGGTTATGAAATTGTAAAATCCTATTATTGTTTATTAAATATTTCTGTATTAAAAAATCAAATATTTAGTCGTAGTCAATAGAAATATTGAAAGGCGAACTTAGATTATATATATGTATTATACAAACTTATTAAAGATAAGTGACATCTCTGGTAATAATATCGTTTTAGCTATTTTAAAGGTCAATATTAGGAAAAGGATCATGACCTTTTGAAATAGATTCGCCGGTAACGGTTATCCAGGAGTTATTTGTATATAGGAAAGACTCGAAAGCGGCCGACTCAAGGCGTAGAACTTGAAATTCACGGTATGAAGGGGGTGGGCTGAAGAGATATTTTAAAATATCCTCTTCTAGCTATAATAACGTCTTAGGTTGTATATAAAATTCCATTTTATTACAATCGAATCGAAAAAGAACTTAGAAATGGCATTCGGATCAAAAAACCTATCGTCTACAAAGCCATCGAATCATTATAAAAATTTCAAATTTTTAAAATGAATAAATATTGTAGATGGAAGTTCTATACCCCAGAGCATTAAGTTTTTTTAAAATAAATTACAATGACGAGTAATATTGTATCGAAAATTTCGTAATGATATTTGGCGAGTGACAAATGATAAGAGTAATATACTACCGGGAGTAGGTTACCGTAATCTCCGCGTTAAAGTAGATAGCTACTTGGAGCCGAACTAAAGTAGTTTACTATCAAAAAGGTATTGAGGTCGGGATTTTACTAGACGAATACAGGTTCAGAAAGGAAACTAAGTTTAAACCTATCGAAAGCGGCATTTTACTCGCGCCCTAAACGGAAAATAGTGTCTTTTCGAGTAAACTGAATTAAGAACCTAATAATTGTAAGTTATTCGTATATGAAATACCGTTGAAAGTTGGCAAATTGAATGAAACCCGTTTCGTTTAAAATTAATTAAGAAGCCGCTTATTCCCGGATAACATGTAATATCCTTGAGTTAATACGGACATCGACATTTGCTTCTATTACATATGCAAGGTATTGAGTCTATTAAAGAATGAATTGATACTTAAATATATCGTAGTTTCAGCCCGCAAGATTGAAAGTATTTGGGACTAACTAAAACTTAAAGTAATAATTGTTAAGGGTATCATTATAATATATCAAAATATCGTCGAGGGAAATGAAGTAAAATTTTTTTAAAGAGATATGATGAATTATCAATACACTGTAAAAAGGTAGCCGGTATACTGAAAATATGAATAGGGGTGATAATCTATTTCAAAAGTAAATAATGTATACAATACGCAGTTTTCCAATCGTTTCTCTCTTCAATACTAAAATTATAAAAAACGGATTTAATATTCAATTAAAAAAACCCTTACTTGGAAAATATTTGTAAACGTTTGTTTAATAAATGGAAGAGAATAGCGATTTAACTTCGTAATGACGTTTAATCAACAATATTAGACATACAAACAAAGGTTATCTTCGGGGATTACAACAAAAAGCACGGGGGTATCTGGAGTAGCTGTTCATTCGAATATAGCACTAATCGAGTAATTTATTTGACGTCTTTCGTAAAATAAAAAGTTCCTCGTACTATATGGCATATCGTATGCTATAAAGAACTTTTCAAGATTAATTTGAGCTCTCGTTATAAAGGACGACTTTTTAATCGGTTTCGAAGTAGTAAAGGAGTAGTTTGTCTTCGAGGGCTTTACCGAATGAACGGGCGAACTTTGTAAAGGCGTTTGATACTTTTTTGTTAACGGAAACGAGTTGTTTCGGGACGAATATTTTATGAACATTTTCGAGTGAGACGATGGCGATCTTTGTGGTAATTTCTTGGTCCTTACAGACCTTTCGTAAAATAAGGTAAAATGTAGCGATATCGACACCTTTAAGCGGTTTTGTGTCGATGCGAAGCCCCGTTTCTAAACGCGATAATTACTTGTTTATCGCAGGGATAATATGTACTCTGAATGAACATAAGTTACTTATTGATGTTATATCCAAGCTTTACCTAGAATAACATCGTATTTTAATTAAGGGATAATATAGGCCTATATCCGGTGGCGGTATTTATTAAAATCGATATTTGAAAAGGTTATACGAAATAAGCTGTGGAGCAAAGGCGAGTATATGATACTTAGCGTCGCCGAGTCTTCAAAAAGGAATTAAGATACGCGGTAGCTTCAAACGGTGGGTAAGCTCTTTATTTATAGAGTAATAACATTTAATACTCAAAAAAAGAAAATGTGAATAAAATTAATAAGAGTATGAAGTAAATTTTATATAATTTGAAAACTATTGAAAGTTAAAACTGTGTTACTGGGTCGAATTAAAGTCCCGCCAGCTTTTTTATATAATTTTTCATAACAATTACCCTTTTTATTCCTAAAAGATAATAAAATCATCAGATAAAGTAAGGTGGATTTTTACAATAGCTTTGGCGTTAAAGCCGTTCGGAGGTTACGATAGATCCAATAGGTAAGTATGGAAACAATAGCTGTTCTCGTTATACTAAGAACATAGCCTGAGCTTCTTACGATAGAAGAGTTTAAATTAATCAACCTAAGTAGAACGCCGCTTAGAAATGGCTCGGAAAGCATTTACGACGGTTATAATAACGTTTTTTTAACTATTATAATCAGTTACATCGCGATCATTATTCCCATTACACGAAACACTTCCAACTATAACGTCGGTATTACCGTAACGAATATACAGGTTATACAGTCGTTTATCGATTTGTTCAACGCAGGCAACCCTTTTATTATAAGCCACGGACATGTCGAGGGGTTATAGCGTCTTACCTAGTATATCGTTACTAGATTTTTTTGAAATAGCGAGCTTAGTGGCGGATATTCAAGTTATATCGCTAACTTCCATGAATGAAGACTTCTAAGCATTGAAAAAGACGTAAAACCACTGGTAAACTCCCTTTTTATACTTATAAGTAAAATAATAGCGGAACTAGCCGAGGTAAGGTCTAGTGATAAACGTGAAATATAACTATAAAGGTATTATAGTCGTTACTGCTGCCTTCGCTACCACGAACGTAGTAACTTTTTATAATGGCTTTTATTAGGCTGTTTAATTATTGTAAAATAGCGTAAAAGTAATCTTTTTCAATATTAATAAACTTTCGGTTTTTATATAACGAATGTAATAACATAACCTTTTATACCGGAAATTGTAATTTAACAACGGAAAACTAAACCGGTTAGTTAAAGGGTTTATATTTAAGTCGTTAACGCCCTTTAAATAGAATACTAGTATCGTAATTAAAGTTAAAACTATTACAATTGTTGTTATCGGGGAAGTCAACGCGATTATTATTAAAAAGCAGCGTAATAGTTACGTTATTCGTAGGTTACGTAGTGAAAACCCTTCAAAAAGGATACGGCTTCGAAGATGTAAGCATACCGGTAATTTCAAGTTACCGGATTGTATTCGTTTACGTATTAAATATATTAGTATTCCATTACTTCAAATGTAAAACTTACTTTCGAAAGGCTTCATAAGAATCGATCAACTTTACATGTAGGGCGTCAGGAGAATATTTATATCAAATTGTAATATAATCGTAGTAAGTTGTTGAAACGCAATAAATTTACTTTTTTATGTATAAGTTAGCAATTTCTTTAGGCTTTATAGGTTTAAACTCGAAAGGTCGGAAAAAGATAATATAACCCTAAGTTACAACCGTTAATAAAAAGTTAAAATAGCCTTTGAAAATGACTCTAGGCTTATATGTTAAGGAACTAAGACCGGAGCTATTATTTAAGGTAATCGTACTCTATTTATGAACTTTGATAGAAGATAAAGGAAAAACCCTTACTAATGAGCTGATATGGAGATGTTAAAGACGGTATAACCCGGCTACGTAACATATAAGGGCATGCTCCCGAGTAGTTTCCGAACTACTTCAAACGTTATAATAACTAACAGGGCTGGATCACTTGTAAACTTTAGTCAGGCACTACTTTATAACATTATTTAAATATATCAAAATGTAATTAGGTTTAAAGATGTTATTAATATCGATAAATGTCGGTAAGGTCTCAAGCTTATAAGGTTCACGTGAACTAAGTTCTTTGAAGAGTAATCTGAATGATTGGTATTGAATTATGTTAGAAGATGATTCAGGAAGAAGCATTCCGAGGTTAACGCCACAGGTAAGGGCTAATAAGCCCTTCAACCAGAGCGTATCACTCTGGAATACTTCTTCTGAACCGATCCACGTATTGCCGTCAGTTTTTAATAGCTATTTCAGACCTATCCATGCATAATATACTTTGCCTCTTGCAAAAGTGCAGCCTACAACGAGACACGTTACCGTGTACCCTGCAGGAATACATCCTACAATACAGTACACTGCTTCCTAGCCTATATATACTACCTCTAAGGGTATATAATAATATCTACACAGACAACCTTTTCTTTTTTCATTATATACTCTCAACCTATAGCTTAGTAGTAACAGTGTTATTTGTAGTATTAATTGTAAAAGGTTCAAATCAGCACTTTCCCTAGTAATAGTGTTGTTGCCGTATTAATTGTAAAAGGTCCAAATTATCAAGTTCGGCTAGAGTTAGCAAAGTTTAGCCGAAGTGGTGATCATTATTCGGGCTTGGTTCGTATAGTTAAATAAGGGCGATATAGTTAGTAATAACGTTTTTTATAGTTATTAATAAAGGTAATTACGCAGGGGTAATTACGTAAGAGTAATTGCGTAGGGGTAATTATGTAGGGGTAATTACGTAAATACGTATTAGGTTAATATGAAGAAATAGCCAGCTATCGATTTGGACAAAACTTCTTTTCTTTTTTCCTAAAAAAAAAAAAAAACGCGTAATTTGAGCCAATACTAGTCCCTACCTTAACATAACTTTTATTCCCCATAATCAAATAAACCGCTCTGATAAATAAGTCTTTAACTAACACTGATATATAAACTTATACCCTAAACAAATTCCGCGTAAAAATAGGACAGCAAGGCGCTGTTTGATGCGAAAGCATCGGCGCATCGCCGCTACCGCAGCCGTCGCAGCCGCCGCCCCTAACACTATCACTACCAACAACAATAGCCCGCCTTCATCGGGCATAATATCTTTTATTACCGCCACGTAGCCCGCCCCCGTTACCTCGTTCGCCGCCATGCCGCCAAGTCCTGCCACCGTTACGCCGCCTAGCCCCGCCACCACCTCCCATCCCTCTCCTACTGCCGCCATGCCCCCTTCCCCCCCCTTTCTCTTTCTCGTCACCAATTCCCAGGGGGAGAAGTAGGGGGACCCTAAGGTTATAAACCTTACCATTTCCTTACAAGTAAAGACCCTATTATCCATCAAGGCACTTTTACATCGTAAACGTAACCTAGCATAATTACGTTAGGGTACTTATATTTTAGTCCCTTCGTTCATAAGTCTTTTACCCTCCACTTTTATAATTAAGGAGTACGAGACGGATCTCTTTCGTGGTTTCGAGCTTCGTATCGCTAAGGTACACCGTAAGGCTTTTCTGACGCATTAAGCGTTAAAGTGACGTATTCGGATCCATAGCTTTCAGTTGTTAATAGATAAATCCAATGTGTCGTATATCGCGTCTGCAGCCGTAGGCAAGTTTATTGGAGATTTCTATGAAAGCGGGGGCCGTTCAGATTTCTATTACCGCTACGAGCGGACTGGCAATTTGTACACTCCCGTTTTGGTAGTTTTAGGGTCGTAGGCCGAGGCCATGTTACGCGCCCACCGGCTCTTTGGTAAATTTCAACCGAATTTCAAAAAATTCGTCCAATAAAAATACAGCGTTTAGGGCAATACAAAGAACAAATCGCCGCAAATAACCAAAATAAACGGATGCTAATTCATAATAGGCTTTAACTAACGAACTAGGAAAGCGGAAGCCGTTATCGCCGTTTGAAAACAAGGTTTACGTATATAATACGTAGGGGAATTCAATAACGTTATCGCACGTAGCCGAAAGGAAATTAATCCCTCCCTTAAACCTTTACCTCAAGGTATAACTAAAAAAGTGTAGGGCTACATTCTCGTTAGCATTAATAATATCGTTAACGGAAATGGTGGTAACATAAATACAAGGGGGAAAAGCGAAGAAAAGGACGGTAAAGACACGACGGCGTCGTTTCTTTCCTTTAATAGTGAATAAATACCTTCGGGCCGGGCCGGTGGGCCTGGATATAGTATAGTACATTATATAGTAATTTTATAGCTTTTTACAACAGAATTGTTTAAAGTGATAAACACGATTTAAAATGTAAAATAAAAGACGCAATGGGCCAAGATCGGTATAATATCGTAAAACTGAAAAAAATAAAGAGTAATCAGGAAAAGAAATCATATATCGATAAGAATAGTCGTATCCAATAAAGAAAAAATCGGTGATCAGCGCGAATAGTACGTTTAAATAGAGTCAAAATGTGGATCTGCGCGAAATGTATCGATAGGCCGATCCGAGTTAAGGAAAATTAGTATAGTATTGTAGCTTATTAAAGTCCTGAAACCTTTTTAACAACCCTAATAAATAACTTAAAAATATAAAAGTTTCAAGTACGTCATTCGATATAACTTTTATCATTACGTCTTCCGGGTTTGACTTGCTATTAATCCATTTGGATTTCTCGATTTCCCGTTGTTTATACGATTTTCGTAATGCCATAATATATATTATTTACCTCTTATCATGTGTAATACCTAATTTAACCAGACACTTATAATGCGAAAAGAAGTTGTTACAAACGATAAAAGAACAAGGCGTAAACTAAAGTTAAAAACAATTATTCAGACCTTTATCGCCATAGTAATACCCGAATCGAAGCCTTTAACTGTATTATAAATTTCGGAAGCCAAAACTCTTCGCATAACTCTTTTACACTAGGTAAAGCTCTAATAAATAGTTTTTTTTCGAAACGTAAAGTCGTTTGGTGCCGGTATTTCTTTATCGAGGATTAGGATAAAGCCGATTTATAAATATCAATTGATATCATTGGAGAAAAAGCCGTTAGTAAAAACAAAAAGCTATACAATACCTATATTTAACACTACGAATTACAAACCTTGTTTTGAATTAAAAATTTACTACGAAAGGAGTTTATTAAACGCCTTATATATATAGTCCTTTGAGTCGTATTAATACTACGCGACGACAAAAAGGTTTAATACTACCTTTAGTTATTTCACAAAGGTAATATAAACGCCGCTTACTCGTTAACATCTATATTCGTCGGCTGGTCTTACGCTATTCAAAATGATAAAGACAACTGTATCTAACTACCCCTTTTACGTAAAGCTAAAAATACCTTTCCGAAATGTAAAAATAACGCTATGAAAATCGATTACATTATCTTTCGTCAGGTATATCTTAGGCTTAGCATTTTAGCCGGAATCCAAAGGTTTCCTCTCTATAAATAAGGAAAACGAAAAGTTACCCAGAATTAAGGTATCGTCCGTCCATATACCCATTAATATAAAGCCCTCGGAACGAGTTGTTAATATTAACGTGTATAAGTTAAAGATAAATATAATTATTTCGAATTTATTTTTATAATATCTTGAATGAGTGTTATACTAATAAATACCGGCTTCGACTAAGCCGTAAAGTGATTTTATAATACGTAAAATACTACTAGATCAGTAATATTACCGAAGGTCTTAAAATATATTAGCGTCAATACGTTATTTTAGCTATTTCTCAAGTGAGGTATACGCCTATATTATATTTCGAAGTTCGATAAACAGGTTATATAAATTGTTACAAAACGCAACGAACTTAAAGATCAGGCGATTACTCACTCGTTATAATATCCTTTTTACCTTTGTCGTTATATTCTTTTATAACTAAAAGGGGTTTTTCGTAAGGTTTTCCGGTCTTATTTTTAACCGCGTAAATAAGGCGAGTCGGAAAAATCCTATAAGTATCGTAAGTAATTAAATTCAAACGTTTAAAGAGAAATACACCCAAATCGATTAGTGCTATGATTTCCGTCTAGGTAAATTATACAAATTTAGTATATAAAGTAGTCACAATACCTTCACGGCGGAGCTTCAGGTTAAGTTCGCGGTTTGCCATTTCCTTTTACGTAATAAATTAGTTCGTGGACAAGTTCCTAAGGCGTTTTTTAGTTTTCTAACCAAAGGGGCGCTTTCGGTGACAAGGTTTTCACGTGGTCGGTACAAATAAACCGCTTTTATTTGACGTAATGAGGTTAAATTCGTATTTTGAGGGTAAAGTTAAAGTTAAGTTCGGCTTAAGTTAGTTGTTTTAGATAATATTTTAAGGAAATTTTATTCGTGTTATGGTTCTGGGTCGTCCTTTTCTACCTGTCTCTTATATTCGCGTACTATTATCTAGCGAAACAAACTCGTCCCGTACAATATGTTAATAAGCATATCGTATCATCTAAACCAGCTGATCCAACGAAAGCTTATCTATCCATCTTTTGTTTTAGAACCCAAAACTTCAAATTATAATAGTGAATTCAAAAGTCCAGTTTTAAGTATTCTCTTCCTTATATCCAACGCTCTAAATACATTGTTTTTTACTCGTAATGAACGTAGTACCGCTATAGCCTTCGCTACAACATTAGCCCTCTGCATGACAGGCGGTAATGGGGTAGATTTTGTGTAAATCCTCGGACAAGTACCAAAGATAAGAAACGTAAGAATAAGCTTACTCGGGCCCAAAGTGTTATTAATGGTGCTAGCAGCTAACTAAAGAATGGAGTCCTAAAAGCTAATACCCTTGAATTTATTCGATGATACTGTATACGCTTTTTTCAATAGTTTTTAGTATCGGTTAAACTTTCAATACGCTATAAGGCTTTTACCAAAATCTATTTATACTTATTACCCGTTATCCAACCCTTTGTACACCATTTGGTAAAGTTGAAAACAACGCCGGCGTCGTACGAAATCCGATTTAAAGATCCAATGTAATCGTTCAATTAGCAGTTAACTAAAACATTATCATAATATAAAGTAGAACCGCTTCGTCTAAATTTAACACCTTAAAATAATATTATCGTATCGAAGATATAAATGACCAGTTAACTATATAAATATATGATATCAATAATCACGCTCTAGTTGAAATTTGTATCGTTTTAAAGGCGGAATTTAACATTTTTGGGGCTTATAAGTAAAATTGACACTTATGGCAAAACTTTTCGATAGCTTTAAGTAAGTTTTCTTCTACACTTATATAGCCTACAACGTAAAGTAAACGTAAAAATGTTTTGTAACTAGGTATCCAAATCGTTGCTACAAAACTTATAATTCAGGATGAATTAAGTAAATGACCTTAATTATATATGTTTACGGGAAAAACTATGAATAAATAAATTTAACCTTAAATCGTACGGATACGCTATTTCAATATCGGACACATTAGGTAATCGTATTCCGAACCTTAATTCCGAACTTAGTTATATTAGTTAATAATAGCATAAATAGTGTTCTAACACTCATTACATAAAACTTAATCGGTTAGAAACGCGTATTTACAACGACCGTTCCAAACGACGTCGTTTTACCTCTACCAAACAGGAAGTTTCAGTATTCGCCTATTCGGTTTAGCCGAAACTACGAAAATTTCGCCACAAATACGTCGAATTATAGTTTTCCAGTCGTCGAAATTTTGGTTGCGCCAGTATTAGGTATGATATCATAAAACCTGGTTTCTTATTGATTTAAAGAAGTAAATTACAATGTTATATAGGTGTTAAACACTTCGTTTACGTAATTTCAACCTAAAAAATATATGAAGGAAACATTTCACAAGCTGGTGAAAATACATTAAGCGTTTCTATCGTCGTATATTTATATGTAAACATTATTTTGTTCAAGATCGTCTTTTCCGAATATATCAGCAGAAAAGTATATATCGAATCCGTTATTTATGCCTTCGTATTCGGCTATGAAAACTGTAAAGTTTCCTTTTATCCGATTCTTAAAATTACACTTGGTTTGAAAATATCGTATGATCCGAATTTTCTCGTAAACAAGAGAGTTTATAAACTAATAGCCGATTTTTCCGTATAAGATACACCCTTTTTACAAACTTATAAGGCCCCGTATATTTTTCCGTGAGTATTATTATCGTTTCGGCGCGTTTTTCTCATTTCCAAAGGATCGTCCTTATCTCATATTAACAGTATTTCGTCTTTAGTACCTGAACTTTAGGCGTTCGTTTTACCTCGAGTAAACTTTAAATCTCTGGTTTAAGACGAGGTAAATAGTCTCGGAGAGGTTCACTTTGATGATTTCATCTTCGCCTCTAGTTTTATCAATGATAAATGCTAATCCGTGACTCGCCTGTCGATGTATAATGGTTTATAAAGAGATTCTGAGGCGTATATAAAAGGATTCCCAATACTTTTTTAGTTTAAAAAATATAAGGTCGAAATCCGGATTCCCACGACAAGCCTTTATCACTACTTTAATAAACAATTCATCGCCTCTATATTTCGGTCCAAGGGCTACCTAATACTTCCGAAACTTAGCCAATATAGCCGTAAGAAATTTTTATAAGTTTCTATCTGCATTTTCCTTTTGATTTTTGCAATTCCTCATACAGTACCAATCTAATCTCTTTAGTGTACCTCGTAATTAATTTTCGGGTTAAAGTGTAATTTAAAGTAATTAAAATACTTTATAAATATATTGACTTATATAGGGTAATACACATACTACTATTTAACTTCCCCGAAAAGTCTACCGGGTAAGATAACGTGAAATTATAATAATTCGATATTTAGTCTTTTATAAGTATTAAGTTTAACGCGTATTTTATTATCACATACGTTATACACCTCGTAGTTATAACTGTTATCCTTATCACATAGCCTAGTAAAGTTAGTTAACTTCTCAAGTTCGTTTTTATCCGTGGAAAAGCGATATAGTGGGAGATTGTGGTAAAGGTTGTGGTTAATTGGCATCGGTTCGTACGGCACGTATTTTCGTTTTACGACGCTTATTTTTTCCTAGATTGTGTTGTTTTCTGTATCTCGGTCGATCTTCGTTTTCCGGGGCGGGTTGTTTTCTACGTTTCGGCCGATCCTATCATGATCGATCGAGTTTTTTTCAGCGTTCGGGGTATATTCTTATCTTGAAGTCGGTTTAAAGGCGCGTTTTGAAGAGGTTTGGTATTCGACCTTCGTTGTAAAAGATCGTTGAAATGCCTCCTCTTCTTCCGTTGATTTCTTTAGTTCTGTTTCTATTCTTCGACAAGCGTTTAATTTTACTAAACACCATATCATAAGCTGTGGTTATTTTTCATAACCCCGGCCTATAACCTTCAATAAAAGTTCCTAATGTTTCCTTAAATAATATTCTTTCGTAAACGTTCCCTTTTCTACTTTATCGTCCGTCCACTTCGGTATTTGTATTAGCTTGGTCGTTATAAACAAAGCTTTTACGATAAGGTTATTACTTTTACAAGGAATTTTAATAACTTTGCTTCGTAATTATTAACGTAGAATTTTTACAATTATACCATCCTCTATTCACCATATATCTAGTAACCAATCAGCAAAATCTTCCCCAAAATCTTCGAATAAGTCGCGTCCTTCAATTTCGCTATTACAATAATTAAAAATCTTATTCTTAATATAATTGTTTACCGCATAAGGGTAAAGATCCTATACTAATAACTCGATTTCATTATCTCAAAGGTTAAGCTCTAAATATTCTAAAATACTGTTACGAAAAGATGTATTTGTAAAAAAGTACTTTATATATTCGTTAGTTTTTACCAATTCAGTTACTTGTAAAGTTATTCTATATTAGTAAAGGGTATTCTATATGTATTCCAAAGTGATCTTATGTTATGGGTAGCTTGGAAATTGCAAAATAAATAAGGTAATTTAAACTATTGGAATATAGCTTATTAATGTTTTTCATTGTCAATGAATTTTTAACGATATGTAAATAAAACGTAATTATGAGTTAGTTAAACGTTTTAAATTAGTTTTTTGTTAGCTTCTGGTAACTGTACGTTAGCCAAGCTATTAGGAGAACTTAAAAGTTGTGAGAACAGAACTTAACATACATAAGGTAAACAAGACTAAAAAAAAAGGGGGGGCGAATGTGGGAAAGTAATGCGAACGTGGGAAAGTGAGTAAAACAAAGGGAGTGTAATTATGATTTGGTAAAGAGATAGATTGGTTTTTTGGTGTATAACCGATGTTATTAAAGCGGTCGGTTCGGTCATTCGCGTGTAATCGATTTTAGTAAAGCGATCGGTGTAAATAGTCGTAAATCGAATAGGTTCCAACGAATGGTTTTGAAACTTAGTAGTTTTTGGCTTGCATAACCTGATACGTAATAGGACGGCCTTTAAAAAGGGCCCGGGTTTCTCGTTCAAGGAGCCAATGCAAGTTAGCGGTTAATGAAACGGGGCTATTCTTCTCAAAGTCACTCCTAATCTTATTATCTTTTAATGCTCTGGGTTCCTCGGCGCTTCCATGTCATTCCACACTCCCGTATGGTTTTTATTAGTCGTAGTATTGAAACACAGGCAATTTGGACAACTATAACATCCCGCTAAAGGTATTTAACTTATATCTATCTCTTATTTCCTTGGTTATCTGTAGTCGACCAGATCGGCTATTGATTAGTGTTGGTAAGGTTTTAAGCCTATAAGGTTTACGTGAACCAAGGTCTTTAAAGAGTAATCAAAATGATTGATATTGTAGTATATTAGAAGATAATTCAAGGAAAAGAATTCAGTGGTGTACGCTATAGGTAAGGGCTTATAAGCCCTCACCCAGAGCTCATCACTCTGGAGTACTTCTTCTAGACCGATCCACGCATTTCCATCGGCTTGGAATAGTCATTCCAGACCGATAAATGTATGATATACTCTACGTCTTGCAAGAGTGCAGCCTGTAGCGTGATACGTTACCGTTCATCCTGCAGGAGTGTCCCCTGCAATACAGTGCACTTCTACTTAGCCTATGTATACTATCTATAAGGGTATACATTGATATCCACAATAAACAGGAATAAGAAATAATTGAAATATTTTCAAAAGGTAGTTTATATATATACAGTATCGAAAAGGGTAATTGGACATTCAAAAAGTGAAAAACGTATACGAAACTTGAGGAAGAGGATTTGAAAGACAAGGCCAGTAAATTATTTCAGTTGCAATTTTTTTGTAAAGTTGTTTTTTAATCGAGTGAAAGTAATAACTGTCGGTTTTGTAAAAACATTACGTTTACGGTAATTGATATAAAAAGTTAGGTTACCCTTAGGTTATTTGACGAAGAGTATGGTGACTCCCATCAAGTAGCTTTTCGTACGAATATAACCTTGGTTTATTTCTTCGGTTAACGGTTTTTATAATACCAGAAGTGCCTCCCGTGATATGCCGTATAACAGCCCTTACGGAACTTTGAAGGATTTGTTTCAATTGTTATTTAAAATAACGATTTCCCTGTTAGTTTTGGAACTTTATGTATATAGTTCATCTTTTACGGTTTTGTCGAATAGGAGCGCGAATTGATTAAAGGTATTTAAGAACGGAAACGGGTGGCTTTAGGACCAACGCTTTCAATAATATCTTAAGGGAGATGCCAATAATCCGCGTAATAACCACCTGTTCCTTGCCAACTTTACGGAATATAGTATGATAGGTAGTGGTATCGAACCTTTTAGGTTTCTTTTATACTGAGGTAAAACTTTGCTTACATATGTTGTGGTTAATTTTTTTGTCTAAAGTAATATATACTTTGGAACTTCGTAATTAATCTATGTCTTTATTAACTAAAAATGACTTCAAATAACGTTGTATTAGAAGTAAGAAATAATATAAAGTCAAATTCAATACCTATATTTATCGAGGTTGGTATTGAAAGAAGTAATGACAGAAGTAATTTCAAAGCTCGTTTTAAGTATGTAACAGGTGATTTTGTCAAGTCGTTGGGGTAAAATTCAAATATAAAACAATTTCTATCTTCGTGTAAGCTATTAATTAATGAAGTTATAAAATGGGTGACCGATACTTACTTTACCTTTAAAGAATTGAATGAAATTATAAAGTAAATTTAACATAAACGGCAAGTCATTTAAATGTTGAGGTTAATTTATTGGGTCGAATTGGAGTCCTTTCAATTCTTATATGTGATTTTATATATGATTTACTCTTTTTCATTTCGAATGTTAATAATATTATCGGTCGAGGTAAATTAAATATCGATATTTTCCTGATTATCATTTTCTTTCGGCGTTATATGGGATCTAATTGGAAGGTGCGAATGCCATTATTATTCGCGTCGAATTTAAAGTTTAACCTAAGGTTAGAATGGTGGGAGAGTTTCAAATAGTTAACCTAGGTAACTCGTTGCTTAGTACTAATTATAAAGACGTTGACGTCAGTTAAAATACTATTTTCCTAATTATTGCGAGCTGGTGCGTCGTCGTTTCTATTCCTATTGTAAGCTATATTGTTGGTACTAACATTATTAACGTAACTGAAGCTACCATATCGAAATTAAATGTTGTAAAGTTGTTTATTAATAAGTTTAAGGCATATAACCTCTTCGCTGTAATGCGTAGGAATATAAAGGTAATGTAACGCGTTAGCGAGTATTTTCCTTTTTTCAAAAACGCGAGTTTAAAGGAAGTTATAGATTTTACGCGGAATATATTTGCTAGATAAGCCTTTTAAAAGTTAAGGAAAACGTAAAACTATTCGCCAGTCCTTTATTTCAAATTCTTAAGTTGGGCTTAACTATTTCTACCGTGTTTGAGCCATAATAATACGCATGAAGCATTGTTATAACAGCGTTGAGGTTATTATTACTGCCGTCGCTACCGCAAGCATAATATTTTCCCATAACGGTCTTCGTGAAACCTTTCAAATACTAACTGATAATACGAAAGTTTTTTTTCCTTCATTACTGATAAATTTTCTATTTTTACGTAATTTACGTAATATCATTACTTTTTAGATAAGATAATTGAAATTAACGTGGGAAAATTCAGCCCGTTTATCAAGAGGTTTAAGTTTAATTCGTCAACGGTTGGCTTTATTGGATAAGCCGTTAGTACCGTAATTGCAGTCGGAGGAATCTGGGTCATCGTAATCCTTAGAGCGGTTTCCGGGGGCAGAGCAGTATTTGCGTCGTGGGTAGGTACATTGTTCGTGGGTAACGTGGAATCGGGACCTTTTTATGGCCTTGAGGGGGAGAGAGGGATGTTTTAACGATGTGGGCATATCGGAAGTTACGTCCAGTTGTCAGATTATATTCGTTGATGTAGCCAGTATATCGGTAATTCGTCATTTTATGCGTAAAATGTATTCTTGTACGATGAATTCCGGTTTCACGAATTCCATATTTAAAGTATTGGTAAGGCGTTTGTGTTCATAAGTTTTTTTTTTTTTTTTTTTTACGTATCTAAAGCGTTATACAACTGGTTTTGAATGTTTTCGTTAACAAGCTGTTCGAATACCTGAAGATCCAGGTTTACAAGGTAGAAAAATATAACCTTAGGCTATAACTATTTATAAGAATTAAAAAAACTGTCGGTAAAAGGGTTCAAATAATATGTAAGGGGATTAAGCCAAAGCTATGACTTAAGGTAGTCGGATATTGTCTATTATCTTCGATAAAGAGAAGAGGATGAAACCTTTACTAAGCTGCTTTTACAGGCTCCAACATGGAGGTAGCCGGGTAACGTGACAGAACGACTCATAGCATCGTCAGCATGGCAACCACCAGGGCTAGATCTCTAGTGACTACCAGTCCAAACAAACACCAGCTTGTGACAGCGAAAATGGATTCAATTTGTCACATAGAAAAATAAACTGTAATATTGGTAATTAAAATGATTTTAGTAACAACTTATGAGATGCGGTTCTTATGCCTATTACATTAAGGGAAGGCAGAAACAGAAATGAATTTAGTTATCATAATAATTTTATTAATCTGGTTTCTTTTTCAGAGAATCTGGCATTATTTTAAGTTCAAATAATATCTATAATACAATGATTAGACTATGTAATTAGGCGAATATCGAGTCAAATAGTGGATATTGGTTTGCAGGTTTCAACGTAAATGCTTCTCATAAGAGTAAATCATTTACTTTAGATTTTGAATCATTTGAAGAAATCTAAATTCAAAGTGTATATTTTCGATTCTCATTGTACTCCGCAATAATTCCGAATTTGAAATACGTATTGAGATAATGAATACCTGAAGGCCTTGATAAAACTAGAAAATGATTGGATACAATTTGTATAAATGAAAAAATAGTTTTTATAGAAAGCTAACATGACTATAGTATTTATTGTGTATTTAAGTAAAAAATTGCAACTAGAAATGGAAAGTCAATACTTATAGTTATCAAAACTCAATAACTTGGATACATGAATTTTTAAGCTTGAGAGCTGGTTAGTAGCTTTTTGAACGAGTTAGTTTATGTAAAAAAGGGGAATTTCTCACTTGAAATATCGAATTAGATAATGTGAACGGCGACAAAGAAGTTTACTTAATTCTTATCGTAAAATTGATGTAAGTGTTTTAATAATTAGTTTAATTTATAGTTTATTTTATTTTATTTTTTGAAAAAAAAAAAAAAAAAAAAAAAAAAAAAAAAAAAAAACTGCTTACTATTTCTATTTTTAAATCGTTTGGTCGGAAAGCGGTGTTTTTAACGCCTTTTTTTCTACGTCATGACATAGATATAATTACCGTTGGTTAGAGTTTCCCTATATCGAAAATTTGTTTCATGAGATTTTTGATATTTATGTAAGTCATTATAACTGAAACAATTAAAAAGCAAACTAGTTATATCAAATCGAGGAACTCATTACAATATTTATATTACTTAAAAATAATGAATAATTAGGTAGTATATGACTTTGATTGAGTTGTGTAAAAATTATGAAATAACGTAAATATATTAGAACTACTTGATTTTGTCGTATAGTAACGTTATTCACTTTGCGATGAAGTACTGTATTTAGGCGTCACGCCACCCCTATTAAGTTTTGAAGGCGGTTTGAATAGCCAAACGTCGAATTTAAGCCCGGAGCAATGACAGTGGTACGGGGAAACCCGTAGAACCGATAATAATATCTTTGAAACCGCTCTATATAAGCATCAACGTCCATAGTCCATTCCTTTTAGAGAAATAGTTTTATTTATCAGATCCCTAATGACCATAAGTTCACATTAGTCTCCAATTGGTTTCCAGGCGAGGTAGATCTTAATGTAGACAGATAATTAGCTTCAAAACCGTTCAGGAAGCAGTAGGAGTTCAAGGGATCACTTTCGAAAATATTACTAACAAGTCATCCAGTCCATAAACCTTACAATTACGATGAAAAAGTCGAAATATACGGTGTGATTTAGCTTTGAGATATAATTTCAATGGTATAACGATCGTAATGTGGTCGCATAGGTGACCGGTTATAAGTAAATGGTGTTTCACTTGTATTAATTTGGTAATAAACGAATCGTAATCAGGAATCTAAATATGATAAAGAAAATGTCCAACTTGATTATGGTTTATAGTATACTTCGAAACAATGAACTCATGTCTCTAACCTTTATTGACGTGAATATGGTCGGAAAACTACGGTTTTTGATACATATCATACAAACCACGCGGGGATAAATAGCATTATGGGTGATAAAGACATTATAAGTATTTTGAAGGTTATTGCTAACAAATATTTTGAGATTCTTGGGTATAGACTTGTCAGCGATAATACTTCGAAAGATACGACAAATCGAAAGCGGCGAAGTAATAAATTATTAAGAGCGAAGGAGCCGAATTCACGGCTTAAATGAAGAGAATAAAAAAAAGCTATTATAAATATTCAGATTTTGTCGTAACACTGTATTGGTTAGTTTGTATTCCCACACTTGATTATAAATAATGATAAAGTGATATTGACGAAAACGATTTAAGCAGCGAATTTGGCGCTCGGAAAGATGTCTTATTATCATAGAGTATTTTAAATTTTCATATTCGCAAAAATATTCAATGCTTGAGTCATATATCTGAGTTTCGCGTTCAATATTTGTAAGTACCTTATAATTTTTCAAAATTTACAATCGTATATTTTATTATATTCTTTGGCGGATAATCAATGACAAGAGTAATATGTTATGTGGCAGAGGGTTTCTTGGTTGTCCAATCAACGCAGGCTACCCTCTATGGCCGATTTGAATACATCGACTTTCGAAAAAATTTCTCGATTAGGGTCGTATTACGCGCCAATAGGTTTTCCAATTAATATAATTCTGATTCGTTCGAACGTAGCCTTTCCCCCAAGCACCCAAAGAAAGGTAAATTCCTCATTAGTTTATATTATTATGTTCTCGGCTATTATAAAGTAATCCCGAATAAAGTATTGGTTAAAATTGTGCTCGCTTAAAAACTCTTATACATTTAATACTTCTATGGAAGCCGCTGACTCCAGGATAATGCGTAACCTCTCCGGATTCTCACGCATCTTGGCTCATATCTTTACAATAAATAATTGATAATTGGTTTGTGTCAATTTCGGATTCGCCTTGAAATATATTATAATTAAGCTTCATATCCCTTATAGGGTCTATTATTGGCAAAGGTTTGTTATGATAATCGTGAAAAGTATTATTACAGTAAGGGAATACATTTTGAAGGTATGTGACATCAAAGATATTGGGAAAAAGAAATGATGAAGTATAAATATATGGTCAAAAGATGGTTGGTGCGTTATAGAGACCGAATGGAATAATATTTTATTCATAAAATCCGAAAAGGGTACGTAACGTCGTTTTATATTTATCACATTCCTCAATATGAAGTCCATCAAAAGAAACTTTATCGTCTTTTTTGGTAAATCATTCAGCTCATAAAATATTGTTAAACGTTTTTTTTTAAATAGGAGGATAATTGGTTTGTTTTAAGAAATAGTTTTCAGTCAGTGGTTGTCGACGTGAAAATAGAGGCCTCCTTTTGGCTTTTTCTGATATAACACACGAGGTTACCCACTGAAAAGCTATTTATATGGATGTAGGCTGGATTTGGAACTTCGGTAGTACCTTTCGTAATTTCAGAATACTTCTTCATAATTTTCCATGTAACGGGCCTTTAAATATCTTAAAAGTTAACCTCCATCATTATTTTGTCAAATGATTTTTAATTAGTTTTGAAGTTGTAAAAATGTAGCTCATTTCCATTTGTTTCATCGAATCGCAGAGCCAATTACCTAAGTATATTTAGAGGTGAGTTATCGATGATAGCGATATTTTTTGCTGCTAGTACATGATTATTACCTTCATTAAATATGGACATAAGTTATGAAATATCGGTTTGATTTTTATGAGTTCGTCGGAGTATCACATGAAGAATAGTGAATTTAACCTTTTTATATACTTTAAAATTCAATATAAAGCTTTGTATTTAGACACAGCAGTTATCCGTTTATTCTAGAGATAATACATATGTTGAAGAGATCTAGATCCCAAATTAAAATTTTATGTAAGGTTTGTCCAAAAAAATATTGAAAGTGGAGAATAGTATGAGTTTAAATATAGAGTCGTTATTTCAATAGGTTGTAAAGAGTATAAGTTATAGGTTGGTAATAGGGATGTAACAAGTGGTTTCATTAAGTCGTTCAGGTGGAATAGAAATTAGCTATATTTGTAATCAATTGGTAAGCTGTTTATTAACAATATCATAACATCTATAATGCATATTGATTAAATTGCTGAAATATTAAATGTAATAACAAAGTAATCATGGTTCAATCAGAGAATATTTCATAGGTTATCAATCAATTACCATATCCAATTAAAGGAATTTTCACTTTTATATGCTATTTTGTATTAAAACTACATTTTTCCCTTCTGGAAATCGATTATATTGTCGGTGGTAATAACATGAATGTTTTTGTCTACCTTAGTATTCAACTCGTTTGAGAGTTAGGTGGGATTGAAGGAGTATATTCGAATTCGATCACTAATTTCGTCGAATTGTAAATACAAGTCATAATTTTTGCGACGTAAAATCTTAATACCGTTAACTTATATAACACGGTGTTTAATACTGGTTTGTGAAGTATTTATTCCTATTGATTAATATTACCCAAGATGTTGCGCGCGGGTATATTAATATCTTTCTGTTCGTCGCAATCGGTACCACCATTATTTATTCTATTGAAATAAATTTCGCTAATATTATTATGCTGTAAATGAAGGTATTAAAGTCTTCTATTTATGAGTTAAGTACGTGCAACATATTTACCGCGTCTTTCGGATATATTGAAGCTGAGTAACGTATTGATTATTGTGTTGTTGATTGCTGTTTTGCAAATGGAGAGCTTAAAAGTAGACTTCGAGGTTATCTCATCAATTTCGGTTAATAAAGTATTCTTGTCTTTCAAAAAACAAAAATGTTTTAATATTTTTTTTGCTTCCATAACCGAGTAATATCGAATTCTTTCGTATTAGGGTCATATTAATAAACGCAGAGTATCGTTTTAAAAACGTCGGGTTTGTTATTAGTATCGTTATTACCGTAGATATAGTAACTTTTTATCACGTTTTTCGTTTTCTTTTACAATTTTAAACACACGACTTAAAAGAGATATTTTTGTATTGATCCATTTTTCAATTGAAGTGATTCGAATAAATTTGTGATATTGAGTTCCGGGAAACGTGGTTCAATATATGAAAACTCATTGGTTAGTTAAAGGGTTTGAGTTTTGCTCCTTAATTGTTAACGTTACTATGGTGAATGTTGATTTAGGGGGGGGGGGAGAATTAGGGAGATTCGAGTCGTTGTTATCACTTCTTAATTATTACGCTCGGATTTGTGCGTAAAATGGGGGGCGAGTGGCTATGGAATCGTTAATTGATTGTATGAAAACGATTTTCTTTTGGGTAAATTATTATTTCGATAATGATGGTGTATTCGTCATGATTCCGATTTATTATATTATATTGATCAGTAAAATGAGGATATTTACCTGACATTGACTGAAATTTTATTACTTATAAGTTGGGTAATATTGTTTAATTAGTCCCATTCATAAGTTGTTAGTCAATCGTTGTTTCGAAGCGGTTAGATTGCTATGTCATATAATTAGGGCGTTTCAATTGGAGTTCGTTGTATATTTGAGAGTTGAATACCTATGTTCGAATCATCAAATTTATGTTTGAATTGTTGAAAAATATTATTCTGCGTTACAACTATCGCAAAAAATGAATTAAGGAGTATATGTTCAAGGGATTCAGGTAAAACCGTCGTTTAAAGTGGTTAAATCCTAAGATTCGACAGCTATCATTCAGAGGAATTTCACCTTAAACGATTACAATATTACTTTAACGTGAATTGAATGTTATACCTACTTAAAATATTTTTAATAATGTTCACAAGGGAGCATTACAATTGATATACACCAGTAACAATTATATGATGCGTTAAATAATTATCAGAATCAACTAAAGCAAGTATCTCGTGATTCATAACGTATTATTTGTATTTTAAGTTCATACTTAGTGTCAAATTCTTCAACTTCAACGCGTATTTACTAATTTCAGAAAACATGGATTTTGGTGTAATCGATTTAAAAACTAACAATACAATCTTCGTTGTAACTGCTAACTTCTTCATTTATATTATTGTGATTTCATAGATATCAAGTTCTAGTACTGCAACACATCGAAACCCTGGTAGAAAGAAAAACCTTGGACCTTAACCGATCGTCAGTCTGATGATATGATAATAGCGATTACAAATATGTTATTTTGCGTTAAAAGAAAGAAAAGACCCACCTATCCCAAATTGATAAAACTAACAACGTAAAGACCCTAAGATATAAACAGTAACTTGTTTGTGGAAACTATATTTCAAGTTCATATTCACCGGAGGAAATTAATAAACTAGTAATTACAACATCATTTCATCGCCCAACTGAAAAATTACAATCGTGGAAACAAAATTTTAAAATTTCAAATTTACCATCCTATCCAACCAATCAATATTTTTTTTTCGAATAGGCACCTTCCAAACTAATATATTTTACAACCCTATTTTTGATCAACAACGCCAATTTGTTATCAAGGATCAGATGCCTTATAATAAATATTTCCGGGGACATATCGTAAGACAACGGTCTCTATCACAAACACCCTAATCAACTAAACCTTCTAGCATACCAATATATTACCCGTAATAAACTTTCGTCGATAGTTCACAACATTATGAAAAACTTTATTGAAGGGATTTTCACACGTGTCACCCTGAATATCTATATCAAATGGCGAAGAATTCCACCGATCCTAATTGGTATCTACATAAATTCACAAAAAGTATATGAATGTGTTTTCAAACTCGTAACAACTAATACATCACGCTGAAAAATGAATATATAGCTCTTTATAAAGCTAATAGAGCAAGTAAATGAAGGAATTGAAATTGATTAGTAGCTAATATATCCTGGATAATACGAAATCAAAAACCAATCTGAAGCCTCTATCAGGTTTATCAACAATATAAACAATAAGAAGATAATTCAGATTTAAATATTCCAGAACAGACCATTGAAACCGGCTCAAGAAAGTGAAAATAGATAAAAAGGCAAGCTAAGGGGTCCTAAGAAATGAAAAAAGAGCTAGAATACAGGGAGTTATTTATATTATTAACTAATAACGAATTTTAATAGTGACACTATATCTGTTAAAAAAGCAGTCAATTGCAGTACATTCAAGTAAATTATACTTACCGTATGTTAATTGTACTGACTTTCAAGTGATTGTATTATTTGTGGTATTGAAAATATTGACTATGATTCAAGTGCAGTATATGCCATATTAAGACGAGTGAATGGACCAAGAATAAGGCTATAAAATTTAGTGTATAGACCTGCTAGCGGTCTGCCGAACTTAGAAGTAACACGTGACTAATTTCAACGCAATACAAGTTATTTTTACCTTAGATTCGAATCGATTACGTTTCATCGATAAATTCCTACCAGCACTGATCACAGTTTATTTGGTTAAACATAGATAGACTAGGTAGAAAACAAAGTGAAATTCCTGTTAAACTTTGTAATTGCGCAAGATAAAAGAAATTTTCTTGCGAAGGGCTCTGATATTGCGTCTGCTGTTCATAGGTAGTAAGAAAAAAGACTTTTTCAGTCCTAATTCTTTTCTCAAGCACTTGAAAGGGACGACGGTGTAGCTATTATCGAAAAACACAAATCAATAGTTATTAAACCAGATTTTTTTAAAAACAAAAAGCGTTGAGATTAACCACCTAAAAGTCTTCAATTATTCCTGTCTCAAGAGTTAATATACGGCCTAGTCGTCACTTCCACTCCTAATTTTACTTTGAATTGTAAATAGTCAGCGGCTATACTTAACCATAACTTTAACTTCAACCAATAACTTTGATCACAAGTTTTTTCCATCCTCTTATATCAAATCTTTCCCCTATATTCCTTTAATTTGTACCTTTACTCTTCAGTTAAATACGAAATCATCAAGATGCATATCTAGAACACCTGAATTAACATCGTTACTGACTCCGCTGAACAGAAAGCATTGAAAAGCCTCGGACTCATATTCGTTAAATACATCTTTAATGAATTATGGTTTATAAATTCTAACTAAAACTCCACATCCAAACATATAATTAATTACGTTGGACGCTTTATATTTTACTTAAATGAAAAAAGATTGAGACTTCTTTGATTTTTCTCTTCTCGCAGCAATGGAGTCTAAAGATCTAAAAGAAGACGAAAAAGTTAGTTATGGTGGAACTGGGGGCCGATATACGGAAATAACGGATTTAACTGCTAATAGATCTTGAGGATAAATGTAGTATAACCTAGATATTATACGAAATCATGAAGGATAAGGATCCTAAATCTATACATGATAACAAAGGTAAAGGAATAGCTAACGATAACATCTCTTAACGTCTATATACACATCCGCGAAGTTTTGCCCAGGCACAGATAAGTTTCTCTACTATTCTTACCTAACGTCCCTAACGCTCTTGATTCATTGGCAATAATAAAGAATATATCAGCCTAGGTATAATCAGTCCTTAAAACTATAGTAACCGATGAACCCACGATTCGATTCAGATAAAACCCTGCCAAAAAGCCCCTGAATACCAATAAAATTATTATTAAGTTTTCAGCAGTCATTAAGGTCTCCAATACATGAAATTACGATTTTTTTTGAAATAATTCCAGACAAAAACCTAGGGAAAGAGCGTATTCATATATAAATCAACTGTAAATATAACTAATAGCATTTTTCCTCTAACCTTTTCCAAAGGTATTTATCCAATCCACAAATACCATTTTTATTATTATTAGTTGAAGAGCTTAAAACAACTTTATGACTAATATATTACTTTGTCACCCTGAAATGTTACCGTAGTAAATGCAGATTACGCCATGATTAAGATTTTTTTGAAGACTTAGAAAGGCAAGGACAAGTATAACGGTGCATTGTAAAACCTCTTCGACATTAAATTACGACCATAGTCATGATCATCGTTTACGAATGTAACGATACGTGTGCTGAGTACAACTGGTATATACTCCTGAGCGTAAGACTTTAATGACGATGATAAAACCTCGCCTAAACTAATAATATCGACCGTAAGTACAGGAAGCTCATATAATACGGTAAATAAAAGACTGTAACCTGAAATCATGAAAAGAAACGTACGTAAAAAAGGGGATATTCCTCTTCTTCAAAGTCTCTAAGTCAAAAATGAAAATTTATTTCAAAGGCGAAAAATTGTGAAATTTATAATAAATCAGGTTATTGGTCATCAAATGACACTATTACAGGTTACTGATAGAAACAGGTAATATATCTCACCTAATATCTTCTTTATTCAGAAGGGGAATATATTAAACGCGTAGAAAACTTAAAAAACTGACAGGTATATGATCAAGAAAATAGGCTTAATGTTATCAGATGTTATGAAGATACTGGCCCATACCTTGAAGTAACGTAATGATTGTCCCACTATGCCTTTTCATAACGCTCAACAAGTGAAAACCTCCATGGTCATTATAGCGATAAAACTGTAACCTCGCGTACTTTTTTACTATTCGCGATTGTTACGCGAAGCAATTCTTTCAAAGTAGTGAAACAGATACAGCGGCTGCATTATACTTCAATTGAAATTATTTGTAGTACTTTGTATTACAAAAAGATACTGATAGCATTATAAAAACTTCTTTATACGAATACCAGTAAGGTTTAAGTTGGATTTAACCCAAAAAAACTTTGTTACTAGGATCAACAACTGCCATAACAATAGTCCAACTCATTATCTTCTACGCTAGAGAGTCTTATACTACATTTATTATTTTCTTTGAAGATATGATCTACCTGTAATTTAACGTCTATATTTAAGCTGACGAATTATTTACAAGAAAAGTCTTAATATTTTCACCCGATTTGATATAAAACGACTCGTAGTTCAAAATTGAAGGGATAAAAGAAAACGATATTCAACTTAATGACATAATAATTTTTTTTATTCATTAGAAGGTCCAATTACCCAGAAATGAGGAATTTTTATAGAGTTCTTCAATCAGCTAGTTATAAATATATAGACTTACCGAAACTTAAAAGAATTGAACGGCTATACCATTACTATCACATACAATTTCATACCCCCCTTAGGTTTTAATTCACTTTTTAAAGGACTGAAACCTTAACTTTTAAGTTTCAGTAGACGCATTTTACTCGAAGAGCATTCTAATACTTGGCATTCCTAATTTCGTATTAGATTGTCACGTTATTAAATTCTCTAGAGCCATTACGACCAAGGAAATATTCGCAACGTTACGCATTTTACCGATTGATATATACTTCAGATCTCCAAACGTATTAATATACGATATTGACACCAATTTTACGGCGATGAAATTCCAAACCTGTTGAACTATCAGTCGAATGCAGTACATTCAAGTCAACTATACTGATTGAAAGTTAATTTTATTGACAGCAAATTGACTATATTGATTATAAGTCAGGTACAGGGAGTAAAAGATTCAAACTCAGTCACGGGATAAGAAATTAGCTAAACAAATTAATCTCTAGACCGGTTAGCTCTCAGCTAAACCAAAAACAATACATATACCATTTAACTACGTAAAACCACTATGAATTTAACTTATGAAGAATTGAAAACGTTATGATATCTAACAGCCTACTTAATTTTATCAGTGGATGTTTGGCAGAGCACAGATAATATAATTCGGAGAAAATGATACTTTCTGGTTACGCTTTGCATTGTAATATAGAGAAAAAACACTTGAGAAAGTCTTTTACTAATTGCGTTGGTTTTTACGGTAGTTAATAGAACCGAATGATAGATTACTTCGGTTTCCGCGGTATCTCAAAAGTGACGATGGTATCTCTTGTAAAAACATCAAGATATCTTGATCAAATACTTGATGAAAACAAACTTCTAGATTAACCATTAAAAGCCTCAAGTCATTAAAAAAGATATCAACAAATTTCCAAATTTTCTATAGTGACCACACGGTTGAGTCTTTATTACTATGGATGCTAATGATGCAATCAGATACCCCTATAATAAACAATGACTATAACAAAAAAAAAAAAAAAAAAAAAAAAAAAAAAAAAAAAAACCTTAAAACTTTACCTTCTATATCAACCTTTCCCTTTATAATCCACTTTTCTCCTTATATATCGCAAAATCTTTAAAAGGATTCGTTAACAAGTATATTAAGATCGTAATTATGAGCGAAAACATCAAAAATTATTACTTCATGTCAAATATTCACGTTACATCGCTAATCAATCGAGAAGTTTTCCGTGGCCAAAACGACAAATTCCATTAATAAAAATACTAAATATGTAGGTAAGAATTATTTTACTGGGTACGTTAACGTAAAGATAATAGTAGAAAATTTATAGTGTTTATTGAAGATTGATAGAAAGATTAAAGGGAGAAGATGAATCTGGAGAGCGCACACCTCAGGTGAGAATTAATAAGCCCTAACCTTGTCTTTTGTACTCTACCATACACTTTTCCAATCTCCTTTCTGGGAAGTGGCACTTTACCATGCCCTCTACCAATGCCTCTCAAAGGCATTGTCACTCTATTTTTCACTTCGTAAGAATTCACCTTACAAAGTAACACGTTCTCGTAAACTTCGTAAGGGATCAACTTGCAGCGTAGCCACTTACTAACTATAAAAATATATGGTAATGTCTATACAAGTTATTTTGTCCCTCGGCACAGCGAGTATCCGTAATTTAGTAGTGATAGTTTCGTTGTATTCGAATTTTAATTCATTGTATAGTAGTGATAGTACTCATTGTAGATTATGTTTAATACCACAATCAATACTTTTGGTAACAATAGTGGTTTAGGTATAAATTATAAATATTCGAATTAGTAGTTTTAATGACGGTAGTGGTTGTAGCATGGGCCTTACGTAATTGAGCTAAGTAATTGCGACAAAGTTATTAATAGCGGTATATTTGTTAATATCTACATGTGTTAAACTGTAAAGGTGTAAATATTGGAGTTTCGTGTTTTATGGTTAGTATCAAAAGATGTATAGTTATCGATATATGTAGAACTTCTTTTCTTTTCCCATTAATAACGCTCCGCCTCTTATAACATGAGTCTCCAATCACCTAAGTAGCGTATATACACCTAAATTACTATCTCAATTAATTTTTGAAACATCTTTTATAAGTTTGTCATTTTGACAACTCCATCTTTTACCGGTTTTGAAAATAAATTTCTTGTCAAAATCAACGGGTAGAGCTTCGTTGTGCGCTTTAAGGTAAGAGGAAAAGAGCCGCTGTTGCAGCTGCCTACCATAGCTCCACCAGCCATAGCCCCGTTAACTTTAGGTTTATATTGTTTATACTCTCCTTCCTTTTCGGTTCCCCAACACGCCGCCGTTGTCGATAATACCTCTACCCCCCCCTTTTTTTTTCTCTTTCCTTCCATTTATGCACTCACTCCTTATGAGGAGGCACGTGTAGCTTTTGAAGTTATTATTCTTACCATTTCGCTGCGGGTGAAAATCCCTTTACCCGTAACTACTACTTTTTGTCGTTAAAAGCGTATCTTACACGAGTTGTAACGAGGTACATATTATTCATTTCCCCTTGATTTATACCATTTTGATTTCTTCTTGAAGATTCCTAAGCGGCCGATTGGGCTCGTTGGCTCGAGTTACGGTTCATTAGGGTATGTTGTAAGGCTTTTTCAATGTATAATGCGCTAAAACAGCGCACTTTAGTTCGCGTCATCGAGTCTTTAGTGGATACGTTTTACGTATCGTACATCGCTTTCATGACTGCTAGCATGTTCATGAACTTTTACAGCTAAAAAGGGGGTTGGTCAGCCAGTCGGTATCGTTATAAATGGAATAAAAATATATACGCCCCCATTGTGGTAGTCTTAGCGCCGTAAACCGAAGCGCTATTACACGCTCGCCGTTTTTACGATAATTATTATTTTTATTAGTCATCCTATAAGCGTTTAATGATTATCCAATATTTTAATAGTTTTTTCCGAGCGCTATTGAAAATATTCACTTTTTTGATAGCTAACATAAACCCATATTAATTGGTAGTAAACGCTAACCAGAGGTCTAAGGAGACGGCAACCGTTATCGCTTTTTGGGATACTGCTTACGCATATACTATATATGGGAGTTTGAAGACGATATCTCGCGTCATCGTGAGAAGGGTAAGAATCTCCCGCGTCCTTTTCCTAAGAGTATAGAGCCTAAGGCGCGGTGCCCTTTTTCCGACAACACTGATGGCATTATCGATAACGGTGGTGGTGGTGTTGCTATCAGTAACAGTGGAGAAAGGAGTTAGGAGGGAGAGGACGAGGACGACGACGAGGATAACGACGATGATGAAGCAGCGCCTCCCTCTCCCTTCCCTTTCGTATGTAATTAGTTGCCTATTCTCATATTTAGCCGGGTTTTCCGGATTTAGTAAAAATTTCTGTATAGCCATGTATTTCAGTTTTGAATCCTTGTAAAATAAGTGATAAACTTCGAAAGTAAAGGGTGGGAATAATTTTAGTAGAGCTGTAAATGGTCAAGAAAAAAAGTAATTTTATCCCAAAAGCGTCGCAAATTGTATGTATGAAGAGTGAAAATATATTAGAAGCAACGCGAGCGGTAAAAATGACGAACTATAAAAAGTAAAGAGCGATATATATAGAACTGTGATGAAATGTTCGGAGCGGTGAAAGTAAGATAGTGACAAAATGTTGATAGCAGTGTAAATGTGACGATAACAGAATGTCAGGAGCGGAATAAAGGGGTAGAATAAAAAGAAATTATTAATCATTAGATAAAAAACGACTAAGTGGGGTTAGGTTATAAACTTTTTGCAGTAAAGTTAATAAAGAGAGTGCTCGTAGATATAAACTTTTTTAATGCTTTATTTGAGGCGCACCAGGCTATTGTCTCTATTGCGTTGAACTTTCTGTTAACTCACCTTATCTCATTAATTTTGCGGCGCTCGTACGATCTGAGTAAGGCTAAAATATCGATTATAAGACGTGTTTTATTCGTAGTTCCGAATTTGACAAGGTATTCGTAAATGGAAAAAAGGTTAGTATAAACTACCAAAGGGCGTGGTTTTAAACTAAGGTTTAAAATCATTATCTGGATCTTGATCTCTGTAATAATCCCAAAGTTAAACTTTTCAGCTATTCCGCAAATTTAATAAGCCAAAACGCTTTGAATTACCCATTTATAAACAGTTGAAATGTAATTAATAATGGTTTTATAAAGAGAAAATCCATTCCGAGCCGATATTTTCTTACTAAGAATAAGAACGAATGTTATTTGCAAGCTATATTTAGTATTATTCGTGAAGGATCCGTTAGTAAAAATAATAGGTATTTATATACGTATATCGAGCGATATAAATAGCAAGTCTCGTTTTGAATTATTTATTTGCCACGTAAGACGCTTTTTAAACGTTTTACAATCGTTATTCAAGGGTAGATTTAGCATTACGCGTCCACCGAGTGGTTAAACGCCACCTTCTACTATATTGCTAATACAACCTAAGTTGTTCGTAAAATTCAATATCTGTTTTCGTAAATTGAATTTGTATCATCCAGGTTAATAAGAGAAATTTTATTTGATTATCCTTTTTGTTCGAGGTTTAGAATTTCGTTCCGAAGCTTGATTATTACGCCGTTGAAATCAATTATACACTTCTCCGACAGACAAACTTCGGGTTTCGCCATTTGGCCAACCTTTAGGTGTGTTTTTTCTTTTTTAACAGAAAACAACGAATTGTGAAACTTCATTTTGTCGTTAGTTTGTATTTCAATAACTGTAAATACTTTAGAACATAATCTTACAATCATGAGAAATAGATCGAAGACCGAGTTTTCTATTTTCAACTGCTCCAATAATTTTCATTAGTATTATACCAGTATACCACAATTTTAACAAATTCGTGAATCGGTTTAAAAATACATGTAATTATGCTGAGTGAAGAATACTTGCAGTGCTTTACAGTTATATAGTCGTTTATACGTTGTTGAAAATTCTCCACTGATTATATATAAGCCTATGTTATATTACGAATCTTGACATAAAACTTATTCGTGGAACATAAGAAAGCCGTAAACTTTAAAATTAAATGATTTCTTACTTGTTATTAAGTGGTAGATTAGGTTATAGTTTTATTTTTAAAGGTGATATAGTACCCTCTCATAACAAGGAGACTGTTTTTAATGGGGTTTACCGATTGTAATTTTTACCTCGTTAACTAAATAGGTGGTGAAAAATTTATAAACGTCGTAAATTGACGAGTTAAATCTTTAAAGACGATAGACGTATTATTCGATTAAAAAGGTGATTTCCTTTCATATTAGCTATTGAAAAGGGGGACACTGGATGATAATAATACTCTTACTACGAAGGTTCATAATTAACTTATGGTATTTCATCTTCTTTTCAGTGATAAAGGAGCTTATAACAAAGGTTTCAACCCGTTTTTTATTTTTCGATCTGAGTAGACGTCTTTAGCGACTCTTTTACCATTTTGTTTCAGTAAATGAGCCGGTTTTGTAAAGTGATAAATATTGAAAAGGCGTATTCGGAGTGTAGACGAGTTTCGGGGCAGAAACAGATTTGTCATTGTGTAAATAGTTTGGTTAGTAGTACTTCTATGATTACGCTTTTAGGCCTTTATCGTTTACATTTTCCTTCCTTTATTTTTGTACCCTTGTTTAGCGAAAAATAATCTGGTCATTGGTCAGGTTTATGAGTATATCGTAGCCTGCAAACCCGCAGATTTTCCAAAAGCCAGTTTATCCTTCCTTCATTTTTTAACCTGAGACATTAGACTACATTGGTAGGTTGAAAACTCCAGCTTTATATAGGCTCATTTTTGTGTAATTAATACCCTTCAAATATTATTTTTTTGGCACGTAAAAACGTAATACTACTTTAGCTTTCGACCAAATATTCCCTCTTTATGCCGTCGCTGGTAATAACGCTCAATTTCATTGGATTTCGAGGTAGGTACCGAACATAAGGAGTGTTAGGATTAGTTTATTCGGGTTAAGAGTGTTTTTAACCGCGTTTACTGCCATTAATATGATGGATTTCTTATATTTGGCACCTTTTATCTTTTCAAATAATATCGTATATATATTTTCTGAGATTATTAATATCTTTTACATTTTCTTATATCTTATAATACTAACTCGCCGTCAACTTATATTATGTTTATAATCACTTTATATTGAAAGTGAATATCGATTCAAAACCGTAATTTTAACCGCCGTAAGGCTTATTAATGTAACTCTCACTTTTAGTAATACTTTTCAATAGGTTTCATTTTTTAATTTACTATAATTCTATGTTTTACTATATAAAGTAACCGTAAAAGGCGTTTTACGGACGGGTGTCCAAATCAACATTGTAACATTTTTAGATCTAGTTGCTATTGGTAGACAGCTTTAATTGTACGCGCTTTTGTGAAAACCCATATGTTTCTAAACTTAAAACAGGGCGATACCGATACATTATCCAAAAATAGAATGGGTTCATAGTAATATTCCGAACTTAAATTCTCAATTTGTTTACATTGGTAAATTGTAGTTAAATTGGTGTTTTAAAATTTATTACGTTATGTTTATCCGGTCAAAATATTATATTTATAATGATTGCGTCCATTAACGACGCTTTGCTTGTATCTAATCAAACTTCCTAGAGTCTTTTGATTTAGTTGATTTAAATTATAGGAAACTACGTCGCAAAAACATTTAATCATCATTTTCCAATGGTTGAGATATCTTTTGCGCCAGTGTTTGGTATAATGCACTAGAATCGGATACCGTATTTGATAAAATGTGTGAATTTAGACGTTGTGTAGGCGTTTAGCATTTCGTCGTCGTAATCTAGGTTTGGTATATATAAAAATATAGTATTTTATAGCATTGTCAATATTCGTTTGTTAATTTTCTTATCCTATTTTTCTAGTAAGTCTTGTTTTACTTTCAATATTCCCAAAGGTATTTTTGTAAATGTAGGCGTTAAATTTTCTTTGCGTCTTTTTTATATTTTACAACTATTATTAAATGGGCTTTCGTTCAGTACTGAGGTAATTAATCGGCTTAAAATTGGCCTTTCATTCAAATTTTCTTGAGTAATAATTGATTGGTCGACTAGTAGCTAACCATATTGTTTATAAGATATTGTTTTGGGAAACCTGGAAATCTTCTTATATTCCTTCTTACGTATTATTGTATACATGCGAAATTTCGTATTAAGTTATAAGGTAGGTTTTACTGGTCATTATATTATGTTCGGCTTTCTTCTCGTCCTTGTTAGTGTCTCTCGTTGTTGTAGTCGTATTTGAGCTGCTAATTTTCTTTCGGGTATACTTTAAACCATCTGTAGAGAACGTGATAAATTATTTCGACGAGGTCATTTTGGTAATTTCGTTTTCGGCTTTGTTTTTTTCGATTATAAATGTTAGTCCTAGGTTTTTTTGTAGGTATATGAGGGTTTTTAACGATGTTTTAAATCTTATATTAAAAGACTTTAAGTTCATTTTCGGTTTAAATAACGTAAGGTTAAAGTTTAGGGTTTCGCAGAATATTTTTTGTATTTATTTGGATAATAAATTTCTTTTGTTATATTCTGATTTTAGGACTATTCAGTATTTTCGTAACTTCGCTAATAATCTGTCAACGGTTTTATGGAGTTTTATTTACGTTTTCAAACTGGTTTCTTACAAATTTTGAAGTAGTACTTGTATTATTCCTATCGTAAAACTCGTAGTTCGTTTCTGTATCGAATTGTATTTTTAAATGGTTATGATACTTCGTAAATAATTTCATGAACGTAAGTTATTATATACATTGCCTTTCGACCTACCTAATTAATACACCTGATAAATATTCATAAAATTTCAAAGGTTTAGTATCCATTTTTTTTCAATATTAGGTATTATACTGATTTAATTATCGAGGAAGTCGTAAGGCTCGTTATTATAGTTTTTATCTTCATTCTATAGGTTAAAAATGTTAGTAAGATTTATCAGGTCGCTTTTAGTAATAGGAAATCGCTATGACTAGAATTTGCGGATGGGGTCATAGTTATTGGTATTGGTTCGTAAAGTTCGTATCATTGTTTTGCCCCGTTCATTTTGTTTTAGGGGGGGTTGTTTCGTTATTGAGTCTGTTTTCAATACGATTGAAGGGGGAGTTAATTGAATTCAGAGAGCATTTTGGTTTTAGTTTCACTGTCAATATACATATAGGGGTAGATGTGTCTTGTACCAGTGTAGAAAATAATATCCGCGGTGGTTCCTTTTTTTACTCAAGTTTAGTATACTTTACTAAGGGGAACTTATAGCGGGATGATTTAGAGGTCCTTGCTGTTACGTGGTTGAACATTACGTTTTCTAAAAAATATAAAATCGTAGGATAAGACTGTAAAATGCGGAGTTACTTTAAATAGAATACCTTTGGTAGTAAATCATGAATTTGGTTGGTACCCTTTAATAACTGGAAGCCCTATTACGCTATTTGTTTAATCTGTTGCCGTTCTGAACGTATCCGAGTACTTTTTGGAGAGCGTTTCATTACGTATTGACTACGCTGGTCATTTAATTTCGGAACCGTCTTCGAGAATCAATTCAGAAACAACTATCGAACGGCTCTAATAAATCTAGAGATTGCCTAAAATAACTTTCATAATGCATCGAAGAACTTGGAAAGCGTAGAAAATAATATCTGAACAGGTTATATATATATATCGAAAGCGTAGAAAATGACTTTTGAAGCGGCTCTACCATTACCCAAAGCCCTAAATGCAGCTTTCGAAGCGCCCATACGAACTAGTATGCAGCGCTACATATACCTTTCGAAGCGTTTCGAAATATTTCACGAACGAACAATACAGAATTTAAAACGCTTACCATACCATCTTAATCTTTATAACCCCCCCCCTCCCACTCAATTCAATCAATCGATTTTCCTCTTTTGCGCTATCACTTTTGACTTTCTACACACCTCTAACTTGACTGGCCATTTAAAGTTTTGAATGAGCTAGTCCAAAAATTTTAAAAAACTAGTTCGAGGCGCTTAAGTAGTTTATGGTTACGCCTTACTCACTTTTCTTTGAACATAGTAAGTCTTAAAAGCCTCTTTTGGACCGATTTCACTCATTAAATTTCTATTTGGTTAACGCATTATACGCTTTCATTTCCCGTCCACATTCAAAGTCCCCTTGAAATAAATTATTCCAAGCCTACAGAAAACCCTGACGCTCCTTAAGTATATTATCACAAATGTACAAAAAACTCGATTACTACGCTTCATTTATACAAGCCACTTATAAACATTAACCTAGATCCCATAATATAAGCTACAACGATCCTAGCTAAAACTATCCAATAAATAATCCTTGGGTTACAGAATATAACGCTGAAGAAACCTTCACAGTTAATTAAATTAAACCGATTGTACAATATCATAGAAATTCCTTTCGACAAATTAAACTTTAATTCAGAAAAAATATACCTAATAACCGTATTTTTCGTTACTGGAAAGAAAGGACTTATGGAGAGGGTATATTTGATAGGTTCCGCAAAACAATCTAGTCTTGACACTAGAAATATGGCATACGTTGTGTAACTCACTTGTTATAGTTTTAAGAAAAGAGTTTCAAAGCAGAAGAATCAATATCCTATGTGGAGAAACCAACATTATTAAAAAAATCCTTATTGATTATTGTTTAACTTAGTAAGATATCAGACTCGGAAGAAAAAGCAGTATGGAAAATAGATTTTGTAAAATGATGTTAGTTGGCGGAGTATAGGAAATGAATTTTTTACGAAATGCGGGAACAGTCTTATCGTGGAAATACTTTACGTATACAAAGTATAAGACGCTCTGGAATACTAATAGCACCCCTCAAGATATAGACGGAGCACGTGGAAGCGAAGGAAAAGGAGAAAGTACCAGGAAAATTATTCGCTACTCGAATTAAACCCAGACCCTATTAAGTAAACATTTTAAAAGAGAGATATAAACGGAACAACTTATCCAATATATTTAACTCTCTTTACGGCCGTAGATAAAGTGTCCTAAATAAAAAAGACGACGCTTCCGGAGGAAATAAATGCAGCGAAAAACGACCATAAAAACATTGCAGCCCGATACCTAAGACTTACGACCTATATCGAAATATATTACCACACCTATTCCCCACCAATAGAAATAAAATTTTAAAATTTACGATTTTTTTCAAATTGTGTGAAAAAAACTCAAATTATAATAACTTATCCTATAATATTATCGATACCAAACTCCGTACAATATCGAATACTTATACGATATTATACGTGAAATATTATTCATTTCATGTCAATTTCTCAGGCATAATACATAGGTAAGTGGAAAATAAAATATGTATTGATTAAAGTAAGTAGATATGTTTTCGAAATGATTCAACTGTTAAAAAATATACTTCTATAAGAAAACCCATGAAAATTTTACGATACAAATTAGACAGACACCACTTTGAGATTCGTCAAAAATGAACGTAAAAATACCTAAAAAAACACTATGAAAGGTGTTTATTACACCATGAACGAAGTTCAAAAAGTGCCATAGAACTTTCAGACCGAAATATAAAAACAACAAATTATTTATTCAAATAGTAACAATAAAATGTCGTAGAAATTTCGATTTTAACATTACGATATTAAAATAGAAGGAAGACGTAAAGGAAATTTGTATGACAATTAATGTATTTCTTAAGACTTCGATATATATATAGGTGAGTTTTGGATTAACATTTGTGGCCGGAAATGAGAACCGGTAGATTAAGAAAGCGGACATCGTCAGAATAAAAATTACGTTTGATATCGACGATTTGAAGTGTATTCAAGACATAAATACTATAATAACGCCGAATAAAGCTATAAAGACGATATTTAGTTTTTGAAAAAACTCGCAAATTGAGGACGAAGTGGGTATCAGAGAGGGCGATCATACGACTACATAAAAAGTTTATTAACTATATCATTATACTTACAAAAGGTTATATGAGGTTTTCCGGGTTCCTTGAAACTTCATATTATATATAATACGGTTGGCTGTTGGTTAACTTACCATTTAGTGCACGAGTATATTCGGGTAAAACGACTATTTTAGGCTAATTACCAACTCGAATACAATACAGAAGTTAATTTCATGACGTCTTTATTGGATTTAGAATGAGTTGGAGACTATTGAAACTCATATTCGTACAAATGAACCTTGAAGGAAAACAACTCGAGCGAAAAAGAAATTTACGTAACGATCCAAGACAAAGAAACGGATTAGCGGGTATTCAAAGGCCTGTAAAATGACTTATTATTATATAGAGTAGGACAAGGCGGAGAAAACGATGTGTTAAATGTTTATATGACGTTGTAATTTACGCAAATCAATAGGTATGGGAACCGTTTTCAGGGTATTTTACCAAATACAGATGCAACAGAAATATTAATCGTTGAAAAACGACAATTCGAAGTTTCTATAATGAGGTTTCTAAAGTTACAATTCGATAAGACGGTTCAATACTTGGAAGTTTCGCTAAGCAAAGGTGAAGCAATACTACTCAGTATCATAGTGTTTAAAATACTATTTAGGTTAGTTAAGCTGTATATAATATATTTCGAAACATTGATTTTGTGGGTTAATATTACTAAAGTCTCAATTATGGTTCGTAAAACGATTAATAAATTTAATCGGACTTCAGAGATTGTATTTATCCTTTTTCGTTTAATGTTTGTTTACCTATGTATTTTCTTGACAACATATATAATCGAAAACATCAATTTAATATAGCCAAAACTACGTTAATTATACCGAAAATTCGAGTATAGGGTTGAGAGATATCTTTTACGATTACCTTGGATATCAAATTATACGGATAAAGAAAATGAAATATTTCAAGGGTATAAAGAAATACGACGAGTGCTCGAATTATTAACAAGCCTTGAAATGATTCAAATTCCATTTTCGAACATACCAAAAATTTAACTACAATATTATTATGAATATCATGTACTTTCAAGGGCAGTTAATCCCTAACATTATTGATGTAACAATATCATTCTAGGTTGTAAAATTGACATGAAGCGTTTTATTAATAAATTGTTATGATACTGTGGTTTATTATTGGATAAAAGTTTATCTTAGGCATCCGGACTGAATTACCTACGATATAGGCACAGTTTTCGATTCGATTACCTGGCGAATTTAGTTCCGAATTTCTGAAAGAGAATATTAACAAATACTGATAAAGGCGCCTTAAGGTATCGGAAAGTATTAATGGTATTATAGAAAGTTCAAAAAGACATATACGATGTTATGAAAGAATTTAGAAGGTATCAGTATAAAGGAAACGATCTTGTAAATAACATTAAACGTCGTAAATATTATTTTAACCCGATCAACTTAATTTCTACACTCATGATTCTCGGCGTTTATTCTAAATCTTATACAGATTTCGTATCCTTACCAATTACAGTGTAGAGTGTAAATGCTATGACTAAGGCTATGGAAAATTCACGTTTCCTACGGGACAGGAATAATGTTTTAAAAGTATTAATATAAATAATAGCCTGCATGTAACAGTTGTTTTAAACTTATTATTATAGTTCAAAATGTTGGTTTCAAATCATACAACCGAAAAAACGTAAAGATTGTTCTTTGGAAGATAAACGGATTTAAGGGGTATAATTTATTTGTAAACCCACTGAACCGCACGAATTTATTTCGTTAAATGATGGTACATCTATACAAAAAGAAAAAAGTTAACTATAAAGTCCCGAAAACGTAATCAGACTAATCAACCACGTTACTCCTATAATAACGTATAATCCCCTCCCCCCCCAAATTTACGAACCCTTTGGATACTCTTTTACAACCTCCACCAAGTTACTAAATTAAACACCCTGAACTAGTGGAACTTTAACCACGTGGCAGAGGGCATCCATTTGGTTCGAGAAACAAAAGACGCTTCAAAACCTCAATTAAAAACTTTTTCGAAAAATGAAAGCATATGGTGGACCATAACTTCAGTATAAAACTTCGTATTAATCTAATAAAGCATCTAGCGTCTTAAAAGATTTGTTTCAATAATCTATGCCGATCACATATTTTTTGACACCCGGTTATTTTATGAGGAAAAATACAATAACGAGATACCCTATTTGCAAAGACTGTTTATGGTTAAGGGATACGAGGAATTTAAAAGAAAATTATAACCTAATCGCTCATTTTGTCATGTACGAAAGACCGTTTGATTTTGGCACTTAACGCCTACCTACATATTCCCCACAACTTCTTTCATAAGCTCGAAGTTATCACACGAGCTAACTTACAATTAAAAAAATCACTTTAAACGACCTATTTACGCCTATAAACTAGTAGATATCCGAAAACATTATCTCGAATGCTTTTTCGTAATCTCAAGTCATTTTACGGCTTCTCTAAAGTTCAAGTATATTGGTATAATACATACTAAAGGTATTTGAAAGATCGCTTCGAAATGGATAAATAGACCCACAACCTTTACTTATGCGTTTAAAGATTACTTTTGAAAGGCTTTACGCGTTTTTCAATGCACACGAACAATATATTCATGTTATGTAAAAAGTTGTTTTCCTTTGCGAGGGAGAGGACACGTTTAAAAGCCGGTTTGAAGACGACATTAAAACAAAATTAGCGAAGGACCGCCTAATTAATCCAATGGTATTATAATCGAATTTTTAAAAATATCCACAATTTTGTATAACATAGGTCATTCCATAATGTTGTCCTCATTAACCTCGTTAACGCAAAATAGTCTCAAGAGTATAAATGCTAATATGTATATAGAGTTCGGGTTGTATTAGTTGTATAAGAAGAAGAGGATTTGAACCGTTTGTTTGTTACGTATTGTTGAGTAAACCCGTCGGAAAATATATAAAAAATGATAAATAAGCGATTCAAACAGCCAATTATTATTCCGAAACGCGGCTTTTAGTTTATATGATTCGATATACATATAAAAAACCTTTTTATATTGTCTGATAATTCATTTACGATATATATCGATTGTGATTAATAAATTGGATTCGGAATAGTCTTTGATAACAACATGCGAGTTTTAAGCGGATGTACCCTTTATGGTAACGTTATTCATTGAAACTTAACTAAATACAAACGGATTATTCAAAGCGTTTTAACCTTTAAAATTTACAATATGATTAAAGAGTTATATTCTGGTATGACTATAACGATAAACGTCCACATAATTATTTTAAACTGTAGTGAAAAACCTTTCCTTTTAGTAATTTATACCAAATCCTTTTCGTTCTGTAAACGCCTCAATAATTTTGGTATTACAAACGAAAAATCCCTTATGATCAATATCATGGCGTTAGGAGAATGATACGAATTCTGCGAAGTTGAGAAAATTAAATGAACCGATGAAAAGTAAAACCAGGCGGATGAAATTACTCAGGGTTCCCCGAATAAGATATTGAAAACGCTTGTATCAATAAACACGATTGTAATGAATATTATGAAAATGTTTTGCGACCTAATTGCAATGAAGCCTTTTACACCTCACACTTATTACTTTCTCCTTAAATAAAATATTGAACGCTCGTTTAATATACCATTATTCCTGACCTATACGATTCGCCAATCTTTTAATGTATCATTAGTTTTTACATTTACTATTTACATCTCTACTATTACATGATTAGTCTTTACTATGACTATTTATTACCCATTATACGATTTATTTTAGCATTGTAATTTAATTTTTGTTCCGCGGTTTCAAATGAGGTGTGGCAAACTGGAATATATAAAAAATGGAAGTTCATTACTGCTGAATGGGTAGGAGGAGGCGGGAGCTGCGTCATTTTTGTCTTTATCCTCTTCCATACTACCATAGCCGTTGCCGTTTTCGTCGCCATCGCTGCTAACACCACCACTACCATCGACGCCACTATCGGCGTCACTGTTAGGAGGAGAGCCCCTCACCCTGTGGCATATACCCTTAGGCAGGGGGCACGGAGCGGGATCGCCCTCCTTACAAAGATGCACGATGATATCGTCTAACTCACATATGTAATACATATTTAAGCCCACCCGCTAGACGTTAATAGCGGTTGCCTTCTGCTTTGACCATCGGTTAATACATAATACTAATTAGCCTAGTTTTACTTCGTGCATCAAAAGAGAAATTGTTGATAGAGCAACTTATAACGAGGTATTAAAAAAGTAAACAACAAATAATCGAGCCTAAAATTATGTATTAGAGAAACGAATAAAAAAAGTCTGGCCTAGGATGACGTGTTAATAGAGCTGGTAATTCACCATAGAAAGGGTGGGCGCGTAACAGGGATTCGGTCTAAGACCCCAGAATTACCGGAACAAAGTCGTACCCATTACCAATACGCTTCTAACTATAGTAACGAAACAAGTAATTCACGCTTTAACAATAATCGTTGATTTACGTGCCAAGAATGGCGGACGTACCGTACGGTACGTGAGACGTATATATTAACAACTCGAAAATGTGAATCCGGGTACACCGCTCGAATAATTATACATTGAAAAGGCCTTGTGACATTCCATCACAAACTGTGCCTGGATACAACGGGCCTACTACGCCGTTAACGCCTCGTCTCAATGAATATTAATATAAAACGATTGAAGAGAATAATTATTCAGTATAGCGTTACTATTTGGCAATACTACACTTTCGATGGCCAGGCGTCGCTATAGATAATAAGATTTTTACTCGCGGCGAAAGGGTATGGTTAAGAACCTCAAAAGTTCTCCGTTTCTACCCTTAAGAGGTGGGGAAAGGAGGGGAGGAGAAAAATGTGAGAGGAGAAAGGTAAAAACCGGTTAAGTCGGCGACGGGCGACAAAAACAGAAAATATGAGATATTGGCTTTATCAGCGGCGGCGGGGAACCTAAAAATAAAAAAAAAGATCAATAAAGTACTATTATTACTAAGGCTTGTATTGGTACTAGGGGCGACGCGGCGTACGACGGTGATTATGGCTTTGGCGCGACGGTTTTATCGCGTTAAACAACTCATATTGACCTTATTTTTTACAAGGCATTTATTTGAAGATCAAGGGGGATATAAAATTAGTAAGCAGATAAATTTATACCACAAGTTTTAATATCTATTTACGGATGGATAGTCTAGGCGTACCAATATGGATGAGTTAATGAAGGCTTACCTTAAAACGCAAAGCACGTCGTCAAATGAAAAAGCAAAACAGTTCTTCCTAGATCAATCACGTTACATCTTTTCATAATAATTTTAAAAACTCGTAACATCAACAATCATACTTTTAGAATTACAAACCTACAAGAATTACCAACCTTTCCATATAACCCTGTAAAGCTAACAATATTATGGCTGCCTAAATTAACTACGGACTTGAATAAATTTCACGACTACTGTTATAGGCTAGTGCCTGGCTAGTATTACCAGAGATCCAACCCTAGTAGTTATACAGGCTCCTACGATGCTTTAGAGTAGGGAGGAAGCCTCTTAAAGACACGCCACCACACGTCATATAATTGGGGAGAGGGTTGTACCAATTTAGCTCTATAGCCACTCCCTAATACAAACTTCAACTTTTTCTTTTTTTATCGGGGTTTATAAACAGAATCCGACTACTTTAAATGATATCTTCGGCCTTAATCCCTTTATATATAAACTTCGATTCTCTTCCCGACGGTGTCTTAGTTACTCCTTAATAGCTATAGCCTAGGGCTATATCTTTATCCTCCGACATACCGAATCTAGACTCTTAGGCCCTAGAGTAATTACTTAACGCACGCGTTAGATAGAAGCTCCAAAACGTATTAACGGCTTAATACGATTAATTTACGACTCAGTACAAACGTTTTATCGACGCTTTACGTGTAAAACTTATTAAGCGGAACCAAACCATTCGGAAATATGCTTTATAATTGAAATAACGAAATACTTACGCGTTAAACTCTTTAAAGAATATAATCCGACAGCTTGAAGCTGTCGGCATGCCTACGTTTTCGGGTTAACTTCCCCTTTAAAAGGTTCTCCTTACGTATGCCACAAACGACGCCATTATTATATCGCTTTTTACTAGGGACCGCGCCAACTCGCCAAATAACGACGACTCCTTTAATTCCGACTACGATATTAGCGCTCCTTTAAACGGGTGTTAACGAATCAAACATAAACTTTGAATTGGCCGATTCAGTTTTCAGGGGTTAAATTACAATTTCGGGTATCAAAAGCTATAATAATATGTAAATTATGTCGAAATCTGAAATTTATCGATAAAAAAAGGATTAATTTTAAGTTATCTTGTGGTAGATGAAAAGACTTACGAAAACCCTTATAAAGAGATACTAGGCCCGCGGAGCCAACGGCGGTATAAACGACTCCGACGTCTTTATAACTACTTTTTGCTTCTATTACTACGAATTTGACGCGGCTAAAACAGCTATCTTTCGGCTTACTAATATAAAATAAGTAGCTTATAAACGATTTTACGTTATTTTTTAACGTTTGGAACGCCCTGTTTGTTAAAGCTAACTACATAACCTGAGAATCCGCCGCTTAACTCGCCATCTTAAAAGGAGTTATTCATATTACACTTGCCAATACATGACTCCCACTCAACATGCCGGCAGATTATAATAAAAAGGTCGCCCGCGTTTAACATATCGATGGGCGCTTTTACAATTTTCGTATTATTTACTACGGCATTAGTACTATTATTACCGAAGGCGTCTCCCTTGGTAGAAACAACGGCGGTAATGTATCCGTTCAAAATATTCAGGGTGATGTTATTATAACTAGATTAAGCACCTTTCGAGTCGCTCCTAAATGACGCGCCGCCTAGGTTAACTACGCGGAACTTTCCCGCCATAAAAACCTCAGTTTATGCTTACGTTACGACGTAAACGGTTACTGGATCCGTACTTCCTTATGAAACCCGGCGTAGCGCCCGAGCGAATTTAGCGCCAAAGCTATTATGGAAATTCATTTTATTTTAACCGAAAACCATACCGACTTCGAAAAGATAAAATCGTAATTCCTAAACATAATCGCGAACAAGAGTTGACAAAACCTTCATTCTACAAAGCAACTTCGCCCCAGATTTTAAAACACTACCCGTTTATAATAGATTTACTTTATAATTTTATTATTTTTAATTACTCTTTAAGAAATATATGTTATGAATATTATAACGCCGTGAGCAATTAACACAATAACCGCTTAAAGTTATCGCGCTTTTTTTTTCACTTACAATAACTCAATGAAGCTACGTTTTATACACTCAGCTCTATTTTACGACTTATTTCCTTTATAAACTTTTTAAATGTGGACCTCGATAAATACCGTTACATAATATAAACCTACGTTGTCCCTTTCTTATAATATAATATTATTTTAGGTAAACCCTAAATATAATATTAATGATCCATTTACGAATTTATGAAAGATATATTACTTTCAAGGCGAACCGATAACTATCGCATTTAAAATTAAGATTTTAAGCCCGGTTAAAAATTGTTGAAAGGGGTTAAACACGTTAAATTCCACTTTATCATACGATAAACCCGCGAAAACCTAGCCGTGACTATACAAACCGCCGCCGTTACCATTGAACATATCTATAAAACACTCGTTTTGAAACTACTTATTTACGTTTACAATAAACTCCCCATTAATCTTATGGAATTCGCGCTCCTATTCGACAAAACCCTTAGCAACAAGCTACACCCTTACTGTTTTAAAGCGAGTTACGAAATCGACTTTTGTACCCAAAACTAAAGCTAACTTTTAAAAGTACCGTAGGGTTCTTTACACGGTATATCGCGTAACAAGCTCCTTATAATACGTAAAATATTAACCGAACTATTTAATTAAAGTTATATTCGAGTAAATTCCTTCTTAAAGAGCGCTCTAATCCTTTTCGTTCAAAACTTAAAGGAAGATTACGATCTTGTACCGACTATTGACAGCTTAATATTGTTACGAAGGCAAATCATTACTCGTTTCCTTTCGTAAAAAAAAAGTTTGTTAGCATTATGTAAACTAAATATTATATTAAATTTGATATTGAAGAAGTTTTATATAAGCTTCATATTAAGAAAGGAAATGAATGGAAAACTATATTTTATATACGTTTCGAACTTTTTAAGTAAATTTTTCTTTCTTTTAGCATTTTTAACACCCTCATTACCTTTTAACGGTATATTAATAATTTGCTGCACTCTTTGCTCCCTATTCTTTATTTTGTTTACCTCGACCATGTTTTTATTTACTTCAAAGTCACCTTCGACGACCATATAATAAAATAAAATAAATTCTTAATGTATCCATCGCTGCGGGACTTAACCTAAATATATTTAAATATGAGTTCGATATTTAAAAGACCAAATACATAAAATTCGTTATCTAAGCTAGCGACGGCGTTCGTATGAACTTAGAAAAGCTACGCGTTATCTGTGAATAGGCATATTTCACAACGATTTTAAAAATATAAGGCTTTTTCAAGTCTACAAATTTTTATCGTTATTTTTTCCGCGATTATTCAACGATTATTAAATTATTTTTATGGCTATCCCGTAAGGATACTTCATTTCGTTAAAGGTTTAAAAGAGATGTTTTTTTTTCGAACGGTCAAAACTTAACTTTTTCTCCGAACCCGTATTCGCCTAATAAGATCCCGATCGCAATACCTTTTTCGAAACCGACTATTATAATTAGGATTTAAAAGGCTACCTTCTATAACACAAAGATCATAGTAACCTACGCCTAATAAAATATTTCTCCCATTGCTTATATCCTGCTAAGTATAATTGGGAAATCTACGATAAAACATTACTCGGAATTATTAGTTATTCAAAGGTATAAAACTAAGAGTTCCAGGGCACGGCGCGCTAGTTTACTATCTTAACGGACTACAGAAACTTTGAATACATTATAACAACATGGCGGCTTTCCGAACGAAAAATAAGCCATTTTAAACGCCTTTCAAAATTTTGCTTTCGATTAATATATAATAAAGTAACGGATTACGCGCCACCCGACATATTATTACGAAAAAAAAACAGGATTTATTTATAGTTTTTTTCGGATCTAAGTTTCATAAACCGAAAACTCTAGTTATTACGCTCCTAAAAAAATATTTCTAAGCCTCTTTCGTGTACGTACATTTCCCGATTCACAGTCTCTGGCGAATTAAGTCCAAAAACCCGTAAACTTTTTACGAATAACGACCTTTAAAATTATTAGGATGCCGTTATTATGCGCAACATTATCTACCTCCGCTTAATACGTATGGTACGTATAAACAACCAACATTTCGCAACAGATATTTGTACTAACAATAACCGTACGTTAACAATTTTCATTTCGAAATGCCTAGTAAACGACTATAAAGTTTTAAAGTTTCGCGATCGTATTTTGATACCTATTTACGAGCTGTTTACTTCCGCGTCAATTTAAATTTTAGACAATTCGCTCCTTACCAGCCACTTAAACCGCGATGCTATTATCTTTATCCTTTTTAAAACATATTTTTAATTAAGCTTATATCGTGCAGTCCGCCGCTTTTTCCGTAACTATGACGTTTGTAGCCGTACAACCTATTGTAAAAACCGTCGAGAAATGCTTTTCCAATCCTTTCTAATTTCTGAACGGCTATAAAGCGAGCTTTTCGTCAACTTTATAGTTAATTTACTTTGGAAGTACGCGGGTAACCTACATTACCTTATAATCATTACGAACCGCTTAAGTAAAGCCTTTACTTTCGAGGCTATAACTATTATAAACGTCGAGGCTAATACGGAGCGGTTTTTCAATTATTATTAGAAATTTTATTTTTTTCCGCGTAGATTAATTAATTCCCGTAGCTAGAATTAAACCAGTGGATTTCAAAAAAGACATTAAGACCCAACTGGGGTAGAACAACGCCCAAGTCCCTCTTTTTAACCTGGAACTAACGGCGTAACCGAATGCGCATATCAACAGACTTTTACATATTTAAGTTTCTTTGTCGTTCATTCACAACTCGATTAAAGCTGTTTGTTACCAGGATATTATTAGTATTGAATAATGAAAATATAACGATTATCGGTTTTAAACCGTTTTTTAAACCTATAGTTATTACGTTAATTTTATACCACTGTTATAACGTTTTTTCGTTTCGACGACGATACTACGCGTAAGGACTGAAAACTTTATTTAACAGATTCGCAAAGTTACGGAATTCGTGTAAGCCGTGATAACGGTTGTACAATGACGTATAGAGAAAGCTGCGAATGAAGGGAATTTCCCTTCGAAACGTTTTCAAGTTGGTGAAGACGTTTAACTTCTCTTTAAAAACTATAAGCCAAACAATTTTTTAAAAAAGTTCAATTAACTTTATGATAAGTATTAAATAACGCGTATAACAGACTTCCACATCATTAAATTCAATATAACGGGCGGGCAACAACTTCGATTTCATATAAATTAACTCGTCCGAACCGCTTTAAATCCGATTTTGAGTAAGAAATTTCGAAAATTTTAACTGTAATTAATAATTATTAAAAACGACGATAATAAGAAAAAACCTGAATACCAAGTTAAAAACATATTACAGGTCCGTAACAAATCCCAAGTCGGATGTAGCTGACTTTATAATTAACCGGATCGGCAGGTTTTGGTTAACTTGGTAGGTTACATATTCCTAACATAAAAGCCGTTTTTAAACTTTTCCAATACTATAATACTCGATACTTTGAATATAGGTAAAAACAAGTTAAATATAACATTGATCCCTTACGACCACTTCGCAAAAAAGCATAATTTTACACCTTTATTTACCAAACTGAACGATGTATAGACCCTTGGGAAACGGGTATCACATAAACGTATTAATATAAAAAAAAAAAAACGAACGACGAGAAACTATAACTAGGACTATTAAAACATGTCTTCGAAATCCTAGTCCGAGTGTTTACCCAACATTTTTTTACCTATTTTAACAAGTAAGCTTAATTTAGCATTTATACGACCTAGCTTAACATTAATACGTTACGAAACTTTAATAAGTTTCTATATTACTTTCAATAACGCTCCTTGACTACTTGTTAACTGCGCCCTCTACGTTTTTACCTAGATATAAAAAACTTTCCTAAACACTACGTTCCTCGTTTATTAACTATACGGCCTTTAAGCCCCTAAATCGCATGGAAGTAATAGAGACAACCCCCCCCCCCCCGGTCACGGGTGTCAACCTTATTCTACGTAACGCGATGGACCTTTATGGCCTTTTTAATAGCAATTACCTAAGTTTACACGCTTTCTAACCGCTCGTTAACACCCAAAAAGCGACTTATGGTACATAAACTTATTTCGGTCCTAAAAGTCGAACGTCAGACACGCTTTCGACAACTCCTTAACAATCTTATTTATATTAGGGTTTAGGTCCAACAGCGTATACGAATAATCAGAACTACAACCTATAGCTCTAACGGAATAAAAGCGTAACTGGGCTCCATTATTTAACTACTTGTTAACAACTCCCTTGTAACTATTGGAACCACTTACCCTTAGTCTCTTAACAAACCTTTCTGGGATTATACGCCATTCTATAAACGTATTCGAAACATGTATATTCTAGAGTCCCATCGGGATACATATTAATAGCTCTTAAGGCTAAAAAATTCATATTCTTTAGCAAAACCCAAGCAGCTCCAAAGTATATAACCCACATTAATAATAATTTTGTCTACCTCGAGGACGAATTAGGGATGTATCGTAACGTTACAAGTAAAGCTATAAAAAGCACTCAAATTACAAAACAAACAAATGCTATCCTAGTTGCTTTAGGTACTAATACTATTTCTATAAGAAAAGGTTAAAAATTAAGGGAAAAAAGAAGTTTTATTTTTTATAATTGAGTTTTTAAGGATTATTTATATAAAGGGGGTGCGTTAAAACACCTATCACATAATGTTGGCCCGGTGCCTTCCACACGAAACCGTATTATTTTGAAAGGCTCGCGTACCTTCCTTATACTTACTGAGTCTTACACAACAACACTATACAAAAAAAAACAGAGGAAAGGAACAATAAGGGGATCTTTGGGGGTAATGTTACGGGCTAGTACCTAGCTAGTATTACCAGGGATCCAATTCTGGTATTTCTAAACACTCCTAAGATGCTCTAGAAAAGGGAGGAATCCGCTTAAAGACACGCTTCCATACATCACATGACTGGAGAAAGGGTTGTACCATCTTAGCTCCAAAGCCGCTCTTTAGCAGTGAATTTTCCTTCTTTTTCTTCATCAAGGTTTATAGATAGAATCCGACCACCCTGAGCGACATCTCAAGCCTTAGTCCCTTTACAACTACTATTGTCACTACTAAATGACTGATTAAGGGCTCAGGACAATTGCACTGTAACTACTGAACGACTAATTGGGGATTCGAACAAAAGATTGCGTTGTAATTACTAAACGAGAAATGAGGGTCTCCAACAAATAACAGTATTACAGCAGTATTATGAATAGTAATCGTATTAAAAATTAAAAATTATTTGTGTGAATATAATTATATATCCCTATAATTAGTAAGCGGTCATACTACAGTGTGCAATTTTGGCAGAGTACACGATAATATGTCACTTTACAAGGTGTACTCTTGCAGCGTGTATGATAGCGTGCCACACCCCAGAAGGGACGTTGGCAGAGTTTATTGTAGAATACCACGCTTCAGGTAAGAGCTAATAAGCTCTTACCCCAAGCATGCACTCGCTGGATGCCTCTTCTCCCTCTGATCTATCTATTATCAATACTATTATATGGTATACTTCTTTTTAGGATAACAGATAAGATATAGACCTTGATAACCAATAAAAAGTTAAAGAAAATTTATTGGAAATACGGATAACGACCGTAAGAATTCAAGTTGTAAAAATGGCAAAAAGTGTTAGGATTATGGTAAAGCTGGATATTGGTTAAATCTCCACCTAGTTTTCGAACGTTATATACAATATGTAATTAACCATAAAGAATACACTATGGACTTTAACATGTATTTCACAAGTCGTTTTGTGAACATAAAAGATATAGATATTTTAAAGAATAAAGATCATCTATTGAGGTTCATAATGTATTATAAAGACAAAACTTTTGCAATAACCTATCAATTAGCTAAACACGCTGTGCAAAATTTGGAAGGAACTATACTAAATACGATGGTAATGATATTCTGAAAACAAGGTAATTTTTAGCATATTGTGTTACCAGTAGAAGGCATTATAATCACAGAAGTCGAATGATAAACTACCGATACAGCGAAAGTTGGCTTCCAGTTAAATGAGAATCTATTATTACTAGAATCGAAGACTATATAAATAGTCGTTGAGGTTATTAGGGTTTATATTTTTGGGTACTTCATCCTATTTTTCGTTTATTAAACAATTTAAATACCTAATGTTAACGTTGATAATAACGGGTTTAATTTGGTTAAGCAAGCCGGAGGTTCTTTTTGAGGTTGAATGAGGTACATTCATAATGCTATCTTGAAAAACCTAAAGGAAGGGTAACAAATGAGTTGAAATTAGAAATACATTAACGAAATAGAATAATGAATTAACTCAATGTCAAAAAGCTCTATAAAGTCCTCAAATTCAATCAGCTTAAAAACATGAAGTTTTTGGCTTAAAATTGTCAAAACCTTTAATTATCATTACCCAACCTCCGGCCAAATTTTGACAAATATCATATATATTTTCAAAATCCATTGAAATATTTTCCTTACATTGTTATCTCGGAATCCTTCTTCTACGGTATTAAATTCTCTAAGTCGTTATTTGTGAAAAAATCTTGAAAAAAGTCGAAGAAATTGTGGATTCACAAAATCTTATGACCAATAAACAATATCGTTCACGAAACCGGCATAAACTTGATCCGCTGAATTTCAAAGTCAATATCAAGGTAATCTAGAATTAATATCAAAAATTCTGCCGAAGCTTATTGGAGTTTTCAGATGGTTAAACTTGCAAATAAGATTCTTAACAAGGTGTATAATATCATTGCGTTAAAGATTTATAGTTAAGTGAATGAGGAAACAAGTTTTTAAATGACGTTAATGGGTCTCAATAATACAGTTTGTCTTAATGGTCCAAAAACAACGCTTTTTGACTTTGAAGAATATTTCCATTGTATCAATTTATATACTTTGTTGATAGATATTTAAAATTAGATAATAGTGTATGGAAAGGCCAATAATTGACCGCAGAGGGTATTTTCCAGGTATCGGGATTTTATTATCTTTGACTCCCAAAATATATTCACATTAATTTAACTGTTAATCTTACAATTACAAATGGAAGTCCGCGTATAACGAGAGTCGTAGAAATGTGATAATTAATTTCACCTTTTAAGTATTTCGAACTAAAAACTAATTGTTACAACTGTGAACGGAGTGGAAATATTTTGTATAACTTAGGTGCAACCTGATATTAAAACGAATAATAATAACAATGAAGATTAAAATGATCTAAAAATAAATCAATTGACACAATGCCACCCGTCCTGTGAATACTAGGGTAATCGAATAACGACAGCACGTCCAAGTAATAGAAAACGAATACTGAAAAACTCAATCGGGCATATATACCGGCGAGTATCTATATTACGGTTAAAAATTGATAGAATAAATGAATGATTGAAACTTAGCCGTCAAGCTTCGCGTATTATAATTTTTGGAAATTTAGGCAAACTATCTAAAGATTGCAATGAAGTTGAAATCGATACACTTTTTACTCGGGTTATACAATATTTACTTTAACACGACTTAAAACGTTATGACAATAACGTTAAGATTTTCAAATCGAAAATAATACAAAAAGTTAATGGTAAAACCACGGTTAACCCGTATGAAATATTAGGTTCATTCGTTTGACGATACAGTAATATAAGCGAAAACTAAATCTCGACACATTCGTCAACAATACAGACAATTAAACCATGGTTAATAATCATATTAGCAGTAAATTTGCTGGAAAATCCTAATAGAGAATTCATCCTAAATAGCCCTGGTATTACTTCAGCATACGCTCAATTATCAACCAATTTATAAACAGTCTTTTTTTAGGTTATCTTGAAACTACATTCTAAAAATCAACCAAAAATAGAAATTTAATACGTTAAATCACTATAGAAACTACGTAAAATAGGTATTAACTAGTTCTAAATAGATTGATTTTATATTGAATTACATTTTATACCAACTCCCGAAATTTCAATCTATATTAATTCATTAGGTTACATAAAAACTTAGATATAATATCTATAAAAACTAATTATAAATATTTTGTTTGGAAACCGGTCATGAATTGCAATAGATAAAATTAAATTGAGGAATCGAAGTTTTGAACAAATAAGTTTGTCTATACTCCGTTTCATGGTAAAAAAATTTCCATTCTAATAAATCAATAATCCTTAAATATACTATTCATAAAAATAATATTCACATGAATTTCCGTTTCAGGAGCTAAAGTAATAACCAGGTCTAAATTAATAAGATTAACGTGATAAAAGCTTCAAAGTATTTATAATAGCGTGTTTTTAGTAGTTACATCACGATATTATACAAGGTGAAAACATCGTACAATTTATTAAGTACAATATAAAACAAAACTCGAATTAATGAAGATCACAATGGATTGCTATAATGATTCAACTAATCAATTAAAAATTTAAACTCAAAGATTTATTAAGTCTCAATTGCTTTGGCCAAAGTTAAGTTAATAATCTTTACGACTAATTTCATTATGAATAATACTAACTGATTATCAAAGAATGGAGTTCTCATAACGCTCATTCATTAATATGAATTCTGGGACAAAGAAATTTAACTATAATAAGTTTCTTACATCAAGATTCTATTGAATGAAGAAGTACTACGCGAAACCTATTTACTTCGAAAGCTTATAATATAATGATCGATTTTGATATTAGTGTAATTATAAAACAAAAACTTAATATCGTTATTAAGTAACTAGAAATTTCTGGTATTCCGGTCAATATTTGTACCGATGCTCGAAGGAGGTTCTAATGCCTTGTAAATTTAGGAGTAACCAACAAAAATTTATTTGCTAATTGACGTAATGATTTTTCGTACAACCTTTCAAAAAAATAAAAATATCAATGTCCGAATTATTGCATGTTGAAAATTACCATATTAAAGTTATAACTATCATAATACTTAATAATACCCTGACGAGTGGAACGAATAACGATAAGTTCATTATGTGCATGGTGGGTTACGTTAAAATTTGGTTGATTGAAATATTATCTAACAACAAATGCAAGTATAATGTTATTATGGAAAATGAAAATATTATGAAAGGGTTTAAGCCGATGTTATTATCAATGAGAATTATATTAACTGATAAAATTGAATTGAAAATACAATGCAAACTTACTGGAAAAGGATACGTATTTAGTAATATACACGATGGTAAAGTATGTAAATTTGAACGAAAGATTTTCGTGCTGAAATTAACGAAATGATACCTTGAAAATATAAGTAAATGGTTACAAATCAAATTAGTTTCAAATTAAAACCAGTTGCAATTAATGATGGTGAGATCTATGAAATTAAGAGCGAATTCATGAATAATCTCAAATTAATGATTGGTCACACTTATACGTGCGTATAAGAGAAAGCCGCCAGTATTCAATTAACTGAGAAGTACGGTAAATTTCGGATAATTATACTATTTATAATGAAATCATATGAATGAAAATTTAAATTTATTACGGATTTGTCCAATATTGAAAGTACCTCATTTTGATTAAAGTATGAGCCCAAAATTGAATATATAAAGTAATGTATAAATCAGGTATCGATTTTCCGAACGTAAAATAATATCCTTATCACTTAAATAAACAATATTATCATTATTTCTTCCGAATCAATTCAATACATTTATGACTCCTAGAATTACAATAATATTAATCAATGTTTGTAAAACTGAGTACAGATCAACTAGGTGAAATAAAAAAGTTATTTTTTTGGTTACGGTTTATATTGTAATGTCCAAAAGAAATCTAGCATAACACTTATACGATTAGCATCGGTTTTCACGGCAGTAAGTACAAATAACTTTGAATTTGCGTAGGTTTCTTCGGTAATCAAGAAGTTACGATGATATCATAATTGAAAGATCTAACTATTTTAATTAAATTTTCAAAACAAACATTGAAGTTTATCGTTGACAAGTCTCCAATCATTAAAAACGTGCCTATCGAGTTACTAAATCTTCTATAATGAAAAAAAAATTAAGTGGTTATTACTATGCTTACCAATTGCTATATTTGAAACTCTTATAATAAACAATGATTTGAACAATAAATAACCCTGAGGTTTATCCTTTGTGTCAAAATTTACCTTCATATTACTCACTATTTTCCTACAATTCAAAATGGCTTCTTAAATAGATTAAAAATACGTGAAGGTTGGTATTTCAAACAAAAATACCAAAAGTTGTTAAGTTGCCATAAACAATCACGTTATACCACTTTCAAATCTCTATATCCCGTTTGTTAAATCTCTAGATCCCTTCACTCAAAATACTAAATGTTGCATAAATTAAAGCCGATTTGTTGACTTAACATTGAATTAAAAAATTTAAACAAGATAAAAAATACTTGAAACCTTGGAGTCGGTCGTTTTTAAAAGATTATAATAAACATCGTTAGTTGAAATAACTAACGAGGATGTAATAAATAATACCGTATTCAGTAGGTCGGTTCATATATCCTTGATAATTACGTTGGTAACAAATTTTATCGTCATACCCATATTGAGGAAACTATAACAAGTTTTGGGATGATTAAATAATTAATGAATAATACAAATTTCAACTTATTATTAAAGTCATATTAGAAAAGAAAAAACCGAAAACCGTGAAATCCACTTTTTAAACAGAACAATTATCACATGACTTCAACACATGTTATAGTAGATTGATTTGAAAACTACCCTGAACCTATGTCATTTCGAAACACACTGAAAAAGAATATAATATTAGCGATTATTAACACTCTTAAACACAATAGTAAGGATTACACCTTTATTCCGAATTAAATTGAAATTTTCATCACAATAAAGATTTTTTTACGATAACGATAGAACACCTATTAATTTGTAAGCTAATTTGGTACCAGCTAGCCGTAACATGAAGTAAGTAATTAATTAAGGTAAAATACGTGAAATGATGGTTATTAACGAAGTAATGGAATTAACGTCTATACTATGAAATGATAGATTAAACTAAGTCGTCAAATAGCTAACAATTGCATTTAAAATCATATAATCACTTAAAAAGAGACATCATACGGTATATATATATATTCATCAGTAAATCATCATTAGTTTCACCACGAACATTTTCCGAAAATGCTACGAAAAAGATTAATACTTTCATTATCGCGATTTTGAAAATTTAAATATCAATTAGCAATAAATATTATCGATAATTAAAACGACTTTCGAAACCTGCCCCCTGAGATGATTCGAAAATCAATATTCATTTTGAATTTTTGACCGAATTTATCAAGATTGAAATAATAAAAAATATTATAAGAAAACACCTAATAATTCATTTCATTTAAAATGTATACAAATTTCCAAACTTTATTAATTGAGGAAAGATTCGCCCCCGAATTTCTTCATATTAATTTCATCATTACTCATAGGTAAGACCAAGGATTATTTCCCGGCCTTAAAAATTGTACTACGAACATAATATGAAGTTTAGAATGAAAAAACCCGCTTTTTCGAATATAAAGTTCATATCACGTAATATTACACGTATTTAACTACGCTGAGATAAACGATCATAGTGTTGGTAAGCCTTTATCGTTCCAACGTAGTCGATTCTAATCACTGTGGTCGAAGTAACTAGTTCTGCGTTGATATTGTTGAGTAATGTGTAAGTTCTAAGTTTGGGAGACCGCTAGCCTGTCTGCACACTAATTTGTATGGTTAAATGCTTTGGCTTGTGCCACAATTTAAAGTGGGCACTTAATGCACTGTAGTTGCAGTGCAGTGTATTCAAATCCCACAAGCTACAGTCAATTTGTAGTATGTATAATCAACTTTACTGCAAGTAAAGTTAACTTAAGTGTACTACATTTGATTATTTTTCTAATACTGGCGTCTTTTTGTTTTGTTTATGTACGATAGTGTAGCTTACTATTAATTGGTGGCAACCTCGAAAACCCCTCCTAAATCTGTAAGCCTCCAACAAGCTAGACCCCTATTAATTCCGATTAATCTGTACTGGAATTAACCTTAATTACGGCCCCTTATAGCCCTTTTCCTCCACCCCTCCAAAACCTCCGATCCTCAATTCCCGTGTACTGATCTTTCGCTAAAGACCTATGTAAGTTAGGTACGCTACCACTTACATACATTTTACCAGTAGCTTAGACTACTGTTATAGCCACCATCGCCCTAACGGTCTTCTAATTTGTTAAGGTAACTCTATTCCCACACGTTATGTGCAAAGCGGTCTACGTATCCCTCGATTCGTATAGTTAACATATTGCTATCCACAAATCTTTCCAAGACGATATTAGGGGTAGCCTTAGTTATAAAATCGGAAAGATTATGTTTACCGTTGATACACCGAAACTAATTTATGTCTCGAGCTTAATATACTTCCCTTAACGCCATTACATTTATTATTAAACGTTTTTCATTGGTTATACCATGTTTTAATAGGTATTCGTAAAGGTTTAGGAAATCAGTATACAATATTACAGGTATCAACGGAAATTAAAGCTATTTGGTAATAATTTTCAATATACAGTTAATTAATATACCGATGTTAAAGCTTGTCATTTTGCCGAATACTTTTATAACCAGTACACTCTGGATTACACGGTTTCATTTAGCAAATGTCTGATATACAAGGTTTCCGATAATCGTAAATTTCCCATTAAACCGATGCTAGTTAATAAACATTATTAAAAAGCCGATTTAAGATATAAGGTAAGTATTATTAGCAAATAACTCGTCCGTAAAAATTATCAGCTTAGTTTTCGCTAGATCTATAAAAACCTTATTAATTTCTCTTTCCATATAGTTCATTTGTTACTAAATCAGTTTATTTCAATTTCGAAAGTCATCATTTTATAGTTATTATACCAATATTGAAATAAAATTATCGAATAATATTTCCGGTTGGCATAAAGTAGTAATAAAAGCTTTAAGGGTCTTTTGTTCCGAATACCTGAATAATTTTGCCACGTCAGTTTTGTCGATAATCGTCAAGCTTTTAGCTCATTCACTTTAACGTAGGCTCATATAAGTGTCGTTATTAGCCTTAATACCATAAATACGAATTAACGATAAATGAAATTAAAATTATATACTCTTCACTAGCATTTTAACTAGCTTACATTTCCAAACGCCTGAGTTTTTGATGGAACTTTATTGCGCCGCTACAAACTTAACATAGTCGAGGAAAAGTTTATCTTTAGTTTACATATTCTACCATGCCTTAAATTTTACTCCTTATAATTAATAAAAACGGGTCAAAGCTTGAATTTCTTTTCTAAACCTGTTTTGAAAGTACTTCTTATACATTAGAAACCAGTAAACGCTCTTTTCATTTAATCTTTATAATAGCTTCATATATCATATTATCGTACTGGTAGGAAACCTGTCCCTTTGTTTTGTTAATAGCTTTCAAAATACAATCTAGGTAACATCGGTAGCGGATTGTATATATATTTAAGTAATGTCCTAGTTATTAAGCGTGAACTAACCCTTTTCGCTATCAGTTAAACTGGTAGAAATAACAACGATTAAAAGTTGGCTTTTTTTTTGTATTGTAGGCGATTAAATGAAAATCTAATCCTTACTTTTATTACTGAATCTTTAAATTGCTAGCCTTTCTTTTCGTACGGCCGATCCATAATTTTACCTTTAACTTCATACACTATTTTCGACTTCAAAATAGTAACTTGACAACTTTTAAATTACGTTAACGGTATAAATTATATAATTCACTGTCATATGAAGGTTGTTCATTTGAACTTCATTTGTTTCCTTAAATTGGTTACTTCATGTGTTAATAATGTTTTTAACATATAGATTAAAGGGCAGTTCTCTATCAGACTTTACTTTTTGATATATCCACGCTGTTATATATACCTTACTAGGCTTATAGCCCACATCGTCCGTCCTTTTAGTGTGTATCCTCTTCTTAGGTAGACGTTTACGCCGTTGACGTATTATTAGCTTGTTAATAATCGGATCCAAAGAGTTATATTGGCTTATTCGCTCGACTCGACAGTTATCGTCATCAAAATCTTCATCAGACTTAAAGGGCCTGAGAGGTCTTCGATACGGCATAACCTATATAACTAGAAAAGTCATAGGGCCATTAACAGTTTTAACTACCACGTTTAAATTGAAAATACTGTAAATTCTATATAGACTATCTCATTTACCTGTCTTGCGATACGTAAGGACTTTTCTCTAAAGAGAGAGTGAAAGCACGTTTATTACTAAAGGTCCGTTTTTGGTATTAAGGGTATTATTAACCTGGCGGCGTAACGATTTCTTTTTAAGTTCCTTTAAAACTTTTCTATATGTTATAACATGATTTTAACTACTTAACGAGGGTGGGGACTTTGCTGTTATACGTAGATAAGCCTCAAATACTAATAAAGTTAATGTTAGTCTATTAGGGTTGATAATATCATTAAAACCTTTTACCGCGATTTAAAGCCGTGCTTTTTAGCTTTGAAAATTGTCGATTTCAAGTGTCAAGATATCATAAGCCCTTAGTAAAAGGTTATATTCCCTTTTAACCTTACTAATACCCCCACAAACTTTGACGGATACTGATTGATTTTCAATCCCTATTCAATTTAATCAGTTCAAAATTACATCATAATAAATTTGGTTCCGGTATCGTACACTAATGTATCTATTAGGCTCAGGTATATATTCATTTACAAAATATGTTGTACCTCCTATATTTCGTTTACCGTGATAGTTTGAATTTTTTTCGTTGCCGTAAAAGGCCGTAATGAGATTTACAACATGTAATATACGCTTTCCGTCAGATTAAAACACGTTTACAAAAACTTGCGAATTAAATTCTTAGTCTTCTTGTAACGTAAATTTAAACCTCAACAGGGTTTGTGAATATATTTAATAGTAATATCCCAGGCGTTTAAGTACTTTGAAGACTATCATATTTACATATTCGTAATTAAACACTATTAAAACCTTTTAAATCCCGGTAGTTACCGGGTAATTCAACCTACAAGGTAATTGACAAAGTTCTGCCGCCGTCAGATTCAATACCAATTCCCATGATCCATGAAAATGAAAATAAAAATTTCCCCGTTTGATACTTAGTAAAATAATTTTATCGGCTTTAATATATATTAGTTTATTAGTCTGTAAATTAATATTTACGACAAAATTTTTCATATCTGTTAGATGAAGGTAAAAGAGGGTAAAGATTTCCATGATGTGAGAATCAATAACGATAATAACAATCTTAACCGTTGACCATCATAACGAAAATAACTCTTTTCCAAGGCCAAAACCCACCTTATCCTTACCAGAATTTATATAGTCAGGTTCCGTAACAATAGGAGTATCCCTTTATAACGCGATATATTACAAATAGCCTCCTGTTCAATGTAAATGTTAAAAGACTAGATACAATTCAACGTTGAAGTGGTTGTATAGCTTACCGTTATACTTTTCCATACCTGCCCAGATCTTAACGAACGAGGTAATTACCATACAGTCCGTATCCTCCATAGGAATACATCGAAGGGAAGGGTGATATACTGGTTGTAAGGACATTTTAAATCTCTTGATTAGGTAAAAGACTAAGGCTTGTGTTAGTATTAGTAGGCGGGATAATTACCTTCAAATAAATTTGAAGGGGATAAGCCAATAGTTGTGCCCACAATAGACTCGCGTATAAATCTAGTTCTACCTTAATTTGTTTACCTAAACTAGACGGGTTAAAAATATTAAATTAAATAGGCCTAAGGGTTTCTGTTGTGGGGAATATAGCGATAATCCTCTTAATAGTAAGGGGTTCATCGAGGTTTGAATTGAGTTAACTAGCGAAGTTAAAGGCTTATAAGGTAAAAATCAACTATTTTTTTACATCCACGTATTGAGGCTTGGGAAGCTTCTTACGAATATATATAAAGGCGTTAAGGGTTACTGTCGTTAGCAATCTTTTTACTTTGAACTAAAGTTGATTAAGGGTCTTTATCCGTAACGTATTCGTAAAGTATAAATGCAAAGTTACCGTTTTTACCGACTTTCAAAAATAGTAAAATACTTTGTTTACGTAAATTAGCCCTTAACTTCAACTTTATTAATTTTTCGGTTTGTTTCTTAATAATCAGTGTCTAGTACCTCAAGAATTCTATATAGTCAAAAAAAGCTTAAACGTTCGTAACTTAATTGTCGTAACAAAGTCGATAATAAAGTGGCCGACGTAATTAGTAAGATTATCTGAAGTAAAGTCTTGAGTAACATTGGTATACAAAAGTTCTTCGTCGTAATTTTTATTGAAGATATTGCCGAAAGCCTTAATTATCTTTTTCTTAACAGGATCATGAATAGCTTTAAACTGAGCGCTGGCTAAAGCTATCTTAATGTTCTTACTTGTGTAAAACGTATAGGGCGCATAGGACGAGAGACTTGGTAATCTTGAGTATATGAGACTTGGCGTTTTGGCGTCAGGTCGCGCGACGTGACTTCCTTTACGCGACTTGACTATTATTTGTATTTTCGCTCCGAGAAACGAACTTGGCGATTAACTTAACGTAAAAGAGTAAAAAGAGTAAATTAGGGTAGAGGTTTGGCGTAAAAGATAAGATGGAAGATCGTTATTAATGGGAAAGAGCGAAGGTTGTTTATTATTTAAAGTCGGGATTTAATTGTCTTTCTAAAAAAATAGTACCCGTAATAGTTTCAACTTAGCCGTTTACTAATTTGCCAAACTTTAAGACTTTTGACAGTAAACCATAACGTCTTTCAGAAAGATTAATCAAAATTTCCTAGTGCTTTCGATAACGATACCGTTGTTACATCTAAGTTACCGAGAAAACCGATGCAGCCTAGAAGTCTTCTTTACTTACTACCGTAAAAACCGACGTAAAATAGAGGCCCTTTGTAAGAATCTTCCCTCTACCTTGTGCAATTGCAAATCATAACCGGAAAGTAGCTTTTTCTTCGACTTATCCAATATATGCTTAACCTAATAAGCACTAATCAATGTTGATAGGCCTTTATCGTTGCAACGTAGTCGATTCGAAACACTGTGGTCGAAGAAACTGGTGTTGCGTTGATATTGTTGATTAATGTGTAAGTTCTAAGTTTGGCAGACCGCTAGACAGTCTGCACACTAATTTGTATGGCTAAACGCTTTGGCATATGCTCTACTTTAAAGTTGGAACCTACTGCACTGCACTTGCAGTGCAGTGTATTCAAATCCCAGAAACTACAGTTAATTTCTAGTACATACAATCAACTTTACTGCGAGTTAAGATAACTTGACTGTACTGTATTTGACTGCTATTTCATCACATAGTGTAATAAAAGGAGGAAAAGTTAAAAAATTCTTTAACTATTTATGTAAAAAGCTGATATTATATTAATGTTGGAATATTATCTGTAGTGAAGTAGGTCAACTTTACGAACAGTAAAGTTTACTATACTGACTGCAAGTTGAGTGTTTTCTTTTGTTTGGAGCAACTGTATTAGGTATAAGTCGAAGACAGTACCCCCCACTTTACGCTAGGGCATGGGCTAACCAAATGAACATAAAAATTACAGTGTAGATCAGATAGCGGTCTGCTAAACCTAAAATAAATATTTACCATTTGACCACTATAATACCACTATTACTTCGACTAATCGAATCGACAACGTTACAACGTCTAAAGCCCTAATAATACTAATTAGTATTTATTATGTTAAGCACAAATAAGATAAGTAGAAAAATAGCTACTTTCCAGTTACGATCTATATTAACAACAGCGGTTAGGGTAAAAGAAAAATTCTTACGAAAAGCCTCTTCTGTTGTTTTAGTTTCCTCAGAAATGAGTAAAGAAGACTTCTAATCTGCGTTGGTTTTTACGGCAGCTTAGAGGTAGCGATGTTATGGCTATTCGAAACATTAGCAAATATTTACAAATCTTTTTTAAAAACGTTGAAATTAACTGTAAGAAATTTCAAAATTCAGCAAGTCTGTAAACATCTAAGTTAATACGACTACGTGTATTGCTTCTATTGAGAAACGACTAAGTCCATACATCAAAACACCTATAGTAATAACAAACGACTTTCTTCCTTACCCTCTATGCAAAATTTTACCCTTACCTTACTTTTTTAACTTTCCTTTACCTTAATTCAATCTTCAGGTTCGCTATTTTGAGCTAAAACACCAAGAATTGCTAAATCGCGTCAAAAAAGCTACGCCGCGCAACCTAACGTAGTCGCCCAGTCTCTACGCGACTATACGCCAAAATCACCAAGTCCCTCGTCCCACGCGCTATATACGTGATATATTAGCCAAAACGTCAACATAGCTAACCTTAGCGCTAACTTCGAAGCCATTAACGACCCCGCTAACAAAAAAAAAATCAAAGCCCTGGGATAACTTCTTACCAAGCATTAACAACACGATATCAAAAGATACGACGTCAATAAAGACTTGACCTAAAAGCACCTAACTAAATTTAGAGGCTATTTCATACTCAAACATAACGATAGTCAATATACTATCCGCGCTTTCCGCAAATAGCGTGGGTTCTTGAACGACTAAATAATTTATATATAAAAGGAAACTTATAAAAAACCGTCAAATTCACATTAAAGGCTAAACTTCAACATCGAAGAACTTATGTATTGAAGACAAGCTCAACTAAGCTGGTAAAACCTCTCTTCAAGTTAACCCAACTTGAAAAATTTCCCTAAAACCTACGACTTAAGGGAAAAGGTGTTAAAAAACCTTCATACCTCTATATGCGATTTCAGGGACTTTCCCTTTACCCTTAGTCAAGTCAAACCTCTTTACTCGTAAGCGATAATTAATCTATTACCCTAATCAGCAACTTAACAACTTTATTCAAAAGCGCGGAGTACGATTTTAACGCTGGCAGGGAACGTAATGCAATGGCCGTCTACAAGGCCAGAAAAATCTACGTCGGCGCTTTAAACTAGCAAATTGAACATAATCATCAAGCTGTTAAAGAAATTTAGATCCTTATTACTCTTTAGCCATATAATCACCAATTATTGTGAAGACCTTTTTACGGCAGGTTTATCTATATACCGAAGCCTACCACATGGCTTACTTTATTATTTTACCCCTCGAGTTCAACGAGTGGCAATGACCTTTTACACTGTGTTTCGAAAGCTTTGAAATTTACATTGCTAGGAAACACTAATGAAGATTAGGATAGTTATCGCGACTTGCCCCTAAAACCTGTTAAGATAGTTAACATTAACTATGAGTTTCTCACAGACTTCGATAAGATCTTAAACGATGTAAAGAAGTATGAAAAAAAAACTTATAAACTCCTCTACACGAAGATAATGCCGTTTTTAAATATCTATAAATAGATAAAGGTTCCCATATTTGGTTTTCACTCGCTATTTCCCGGAATTTCTTTATAGTACGTTAGAAACTATTAACTGACTATCCTTACCCGAATAACTATGTTCCAAAAGATTTATGACGGTATAAAGAGCTACTTAGAGCAAGAAGACTACCTAACATAATACTACACATATTAGGCTATCTAGAGATAAGCAATGAAATAAATAAGGGAAAAAAAGAGGAAACACCAATAAATGTATTTAACTAAATTATTAATAAGTTAATGATTTTTTAAAAAGAAACAGGGATAGCTCCCACCGACGAAGCTACTCTTTTTAAGTATGTAAGAGTAATAAATACAGGCGTTAGAGAATTTTAGTATGTTTTATACCAACCAAATACCACCTATAAAGGCTTTTTTTAGCTAGTTACGTTCCTCTTTCGCTACTCTAATAACACATACACCAAACTAGCTTAATATATACCTCTAAGCCAACAACTTCCCCAACATAGATAAAGAAAACCTTATGTAAATTAATTACGTCGATCGTAAATATGGCTACGAGTGCTCTTAACACTTGAACGACTATATTATAAAGGTAATGGCTACGTTGGCGCTAAGAACGCTAATATTGAAACGGATCTCCTAACCGCAAATATTATCGTCATAATAGAAGCAAAAGATATTAAATTTACGGTAATTTAAGCTATTAGTCAACTAGGTTCTGCCCTGCCGGGAGAAATAATGAAAAGGTAATATACTACATATAATATACAAACACATCTAAATAGAATTACTTTAATTATATTACAAACTTCGAAGGCGACGAGCTAATTAACGACGACAATAACCCTAAATAGATTCGGTGGCATAAAAATACTATTTTTAATACGGCTTGATAATTAGCCAAATGTCATAATATATGAATTGGGTGGTAAAAACCCTCAACTTTATCCTAACTAAGCCACTAACCCCTAATACACCTTTCATATTCGCTATTTTTACACGAACCATAGGTTTTAAGGTAGTATACTAAACATAAAGGTAACAAAGTATTTAATAAATGGATATTCGCATTACTTAATAATACGGAATGAAGATACCATAATTATTAAGGTCAATCGTCACGATGCTAACAAGGCTAAACTTATATTCGGACCAGGCGAACAACCATTGTTATCAGTGATAACGGTAATTTAAACTGTTATAAAAACAATCAATTTCCATATCCTCGTGTCCCGTACCCTTTTTTTCCTTTTTAAAAGAGACATCGAAACCCTCGGCGGCCAAAGTCGAAGTTAACATAAACGAGTCAGTTAAAGCCGACTACAAGTTTTTCCTTGCCTTTAAAAAAGTCATTTATTGTTTTATTTTCCATGATCCAAAGTATTAGTATTACAGTTAACAAAGACGTAAATATGTCAATTACACCGACTCTGACCATCTAGCCGTTAAGGGCTTTAAAAAGCTATAAAGTTTAAAAAACATAGAAATTTAAAATAATTTACTCTCAAAGTCATTCAAAACCTTTATTATCATTACCAAACATATACCTAACCCCCCCGGAGGTGAAAATATAAACTGAAAACGATAATAACGTTAACTATAAAGTTTTCGTTAATATCTTTTACCTAGAAAACAAACCCATTTTTGTCGTCGTGAACTTCACAACCTCTTTTCACCGATTCAAGTTGCTAAAGTCTCTTTAGACAAAGGATACGTAGAAAATACTAAAAATACTATGGATTAGCACATATCCGAAACCAACTAACAGCGTTATCCACAATACCGGAACCAGATTTATGGTATCGTAGTATGAAAAATATGTCAAAATAATTAGTATCCAATATAAATACGTGCCTATAAAGGTCTACTAAAACATTCAAAAGGTTAAAAAGGTACATACCCTACTTTGCCGAACGTATAACATCATTACGTTGAAAATTCAAAGCTTTACGAATTAGAAGGCACGCCTTGAAATAGAGGTAAAGGGCCTAAACGATACTATGCGCCCTGACATCATAATACTAACTCTACTAATCTTTAAAGCGTACCCACGCTTAACGAATAAATTTCCGATTTTAATTTGTACCGAAGAGTATAGTACGACTTACCGAAAATCTCCAATAGAAGTACATAAACAATCGATACCTCGCCAGATTAACGATATCCTCAACACCGAAAGTTGCGTTATAATCATTGACGTATTTTCTTTTACTTCACAAAGTAAAGTCCTTGTATAACGGAAGCCGGGCAAATAAAAAGGCGCATACAAAATCCTAAATATCGTAAAAGCTCTAAAGTAGTTATTCAAACTATTACCGGTTTTATATTTTTCCGAACGACTCAAGTTAAGCGTTATATCAGGGCTACGAACGATAAAAATCCTTAAGTAAAACGACTAAGCTAACACAAACTTCCTTTACCCGTTATCGAAAAAAAGATGAATCGCCGCCGACGCCTACGACCCTCGAAAAAAAAAACCTGTAAAAAGGAGAAATAAATACCAGACAGCATCTATAATACTACTTGGGTAAACCGGCAGAAATATTATAATGAAGACTTGGAACTAAAGCTTCGAGCACAAGGGATTATCAAAGCCTTTGGTAAACCTATTTAAAAAAAGCGATAGAATCGAAATTAACGGTCTACTAATTCGAAAAGTTATACTATTCGTACCAAAAACCGATTTCAACCTCCAAAGCCCAAATATCAAGAATTTTAATTCGAGGATAATCCACGAGGTGAAGGATAAAACCACAAGGTGGCCGTATGAAAAGTCACGGTTAATGGCCTAAAGATACGTCGACAACTGCAAAAAATGAATCCTCATACAGTTTCCAACGATTTAAAAGATTAGCTAACGCTTGGTAATCGCTCAAGCAACAGGTTTGCTAACAAAAATTAAAGGCGAATTTAAGCTTAATAACCGTAATATAGCGTCAGCTTATGCTCAGTTAAGAATAGATTCACAACGGATCGTACTACTCAAGTTACCACAGAAATTACATACCATCTTCCATTCATAGACGGTAATACAATATATTAAGCTAATATTAAAACTAGCTAAAGCACGCGTTCATTAGTTCTTAACCTACCGGTTATATTTCAAATTACTGCTAGATATAAAGTTTTCAATATACAACCCATATTTGCTAATAACGCAAGAAAAGGACTCGGGCTTAGTAGGTATACAAACTAGCGATACCCTTTTCATCGTAACAGGTAACTTTGTAATATTAAAACAACAGGTGATTAAAAACTCCAAATTCTAAGATGGGAAGCCGGAAACAACGCTGGAGAGGGGGATTTAATTTAACTTTAACGGATCCTTGATCCCTATACTTAGTGTTAATATTAGCCTCGATTTTCGTTAACAGAGCTAATGCATTACTCTAGTCACGATTAACAAGACTAACGTATCTAACACCCAATGTTACATTAAATAACATACCCATAATAGCTATATTGCTACCTTATATCCACCGGACGCATCATACGATCTATTCATAGCGAAAAAAGTACAAAACCCAACGGATAAAGACTTTAACCAGATAAATAAAAGGCTGGAATAGAAAATGCAGAAGATGGACCGAAGAATCAATATAGTTCTAATCGACCTATTGAGAGCCAAGTTAATAATCTTTACGGACAGGTCTTTTACAAATATCTCCGACCTATTTTTACAAATCAGCTTCCAAATAACCGTCGTTAATGACAATAGGAGGAAAAACCAGTTTAATATTATCGAGAACCTAGTTGACTAAACCTTTTTCAAATATGAAAGAATTAAACGAAGCGTATTGGCTTCCTAGCTCTATAATATAATGATAGTCTTTAACGTATATATAATACTATAGAAAACCAATGACCTTATTATTGGGTAATTTAAGATTCCTTATATTCCTGTAATAATCTATACTTACTCCAGGAGCCAACTCGAATACCTTTCTAAACTAGTAACCACAAACGTAAAACGCCTGATAATCGACGTAATAACACTCCGTAAAACCTAAGAAGGGAGGTAAATTAAGAATTTCCGATAGATTAACTATAAAGACAACCCTAACAATGCCATAACGAAGGTATTACTGAATAAGGCGCTGAAAATGTTTGTAAATAGCAATAGGCTGACTATACGCATCAACGACTGCGTTGATAAACCGCCCGGAAACCCCAAAATACATAATTCAGGTTAGGGATATATTAGAAAACCAAAAGAATACTATGGGAATAGCGATGCTAACGTATTTATTTTACACGGCTAAAATAAACAGTTACATGGGTCTGTGGCGGAAAAACCTTTTATAAAAGTTCATAAAGGCGGACTTCGCAGCCGTAGAGCAATTGATAGCAACTAAGGTTAATTTATTTTAAATTAGCTAGAACAGTATACGAAGGTCAATCAAAATTAACATGAGTTTGACAAATTGCCGAAGCCTCGATTTAGCGCTAACCGGAAAATATTGATTAACTACATTAATATACGAATGCGAACTAAAAAGCCTCTAGTGGTAAAATAAAAGTATTCACAGTGCAATTGGTCAACTTTAATAACAGTAAACTTAACTATACTGACTTCAAGTTGAGTTTACTATTCTGTATGAGGTTACTATATTGGGTGTAAGTTGAATACAGCACGCCCCACTTCACACCAGAGCATGGACGAAGCAATTGGCTATACAAATTACAGAAAAATCAGCTAGCGGTCTCCCAAACCTAAAACAAGACATCTACCACTTGACTACTGCAATATCACTGTGACATTGGCCAATTGAATCGACAACGTTGCAACTTCTAAAGCCCTATTAACAATTAATAAGTAATAACTAAAATACATATTGCGGAAGACGTACTTCAAAAATAAGAAAGTGCTGTTATTCCGAACGTTAACGAGTGAAAAAAAAATATATAACGCTTTAATATCACTTTCAAAGGTCCTTCCAACCAATTATAATTCTTGCTTACAATTAAAATAATACATATAACAAAAAAAATTAATATATACCCGAAGATCTCAATTTCAGTAAATAAAATAAATGAAACATTATAATTACATTGGAGGTCAATTTTAAGTATAGAACGTTATTTGGTTTCAAACCCAATTTTCAATCTTTAAATTAAAATTCATATTAGCCAAAATGATGTCAAGAAGAATTCAATGTACAAATAAAATTTTACTATTGAAACAATGGTTCTCATGATGGCAAAAAGTGCTCAATTAATAATATATCTAATTATGAGTTAAGTCGCTACCCAATCATCAAACGACGGAAATAATAAGTAATATATTACGACCAATACCTTATTATTTCTAAAAGGGAATATTGGAAACCTATTATAAATTTTAATAATAAATATATTCAATGAAATATTGATACTTCGTCGAGGGTATTAACGAAATATGATGATTTTACTTCCAAAACCACTTAATAATCAGCCGACCATGCCTCTTCACGCAGTTCAACTGGTACAAACCCATACATCAACTATAAAAATTAAAAGCCTAGTCCCTTATATACCTTTCATCTTCGTTATCATCACGTGTAACATAACTCACACTTATATTTCGATTACGAAGAGAAGAAAATAATTACTAATATATTAATCGCCGTATGTTACGTTTTGATGGAAAAATACCATTATTTCCGAAACTCATCATTCCATTATCGATGAATTCAAAGTCAATTTTGGTCTAGGGATGGAACCATCACTGTTAAAATCAACGAGTACATAAAATATCATTAAGCCGACTACGTTTCACATTTTTCATTCCTCAACCTTATTTCGAAAAAATTGAAAAATCATCGATATTAACGCCGATATTAATATTGATAGATTCTTTCAAAATATCTAGAGGCTTACAATTACCTCCCAATGAGTGTATTGATTAATTGACCTTGCAAAACCCCAAGTAACGTCACTAAATTTGATGTCATTACCAATAAAGTAATTATATCGAATCTTGAATGAAGAAACCGTTGAGAAAATATATGAAATTCTTAGATCCGCGAGGCATAAAAATATAAAGTACTTTACATTGAATATTCTCGCAAAACTTGCATATAACAGCTAAACGACGCTTATAACCCATCAAAATAGAATTTATTTCAAATCACGATTGATTTTGTAAAATTTGAACTTACGGTTTTTGCTTGGATAATAAACTAGTTCTTTACGCCATAAACTAGGGAACCATTTTATATGATACAAAATTCGTTAAGTTGGTATCGAAAAATAAATTTGGAAAACCTTCAGGATGGTATGTGTGAATACGTACCTGAGGGTATTTTACGCTATTGATGACAATACCGGTATTAAATCTTTTACGGTAATATTTCAAGTAAATATTAAGATAATCAATATTCAACACACTAAATACCCATTAAACCTCTTGGGTCGTAGAGAAGATTAAAATGATATACGAGTTACTTCATATGATTTTTAATATCTTTAAGTTAAAGGTTGAAGACTTTATGAATTAGGAAGTACATTTTTAAAGGGCGGTAAAGGGCCTAAAAAATACCGTAGGTCACAATGAGCTGAATATTAACGAAATGAATTTTCAAAGTATATAACCTTTTGATGAATAGGTTTACATTATTAATAAGTATCTAAAAAAAAGTTTACAAAGGAAAGAAAAGCCTTAAAAGAAATATGAAGTGAATCTGTCAGGCTCCCAGTTAATAATACCCTCAATACTAGGAACGACTTTACTAATATCAACATATTGACTTTTCAAGTATAAAGTGAAGTCCTGGTTTAATATGAGTCAAATGAAGGGTATAATTCTTGACATATATTTAGTATCATCTATTCGGAAATAATCATAAACATTGTTAACGGTTCTGCGATGTTTAAAATGACTGATATTCAACCCTACATGAAAACAATTCATAATGACGATAGAGATAACAATAATCAAAAATAGAGAATTAGGAAATGCAATTTTTCTCCTGCTTTGATTAACAAGTCAATAAAATAACTAAAATGCTGCTAAACACCAAAAAAGCATGATATAGAAATAGATATGAGTAGTAGATATTACGGCGTACTTATGAAATTGGTTTAATTAATAAAGAAACAAATATAATTAAGATTTAGAAGTTAAGATGCAATCAGAAAACATGAACTTTAAGATAGAAACATCTTTTAAAGAGGAATATAATATCGATATGGATCGGCTTTTCATACAAGGAATTATAGAAATTATGAGTAGGAGCAACTTTAATTTTCACGACTAAAACGATACGATTTACAAATCGCAAATCGTTTACAAGGTTAAAAGTTAAACCACGGTTGAGCCGTACGGTACGTTTCGTCTGATCGCTTAAAAATAAGTTAAAGAAGGCAAAAACTAAATCTTTATACAATCGTAAAAAATTCAAAATTCAGCTAACTTCTAAGAATTGTATTAGTAATAGTTTTTCTAAAAAACAATAATAATGAGTCTATCCATAATAGTTAAAATATTTCTTCAATGCATATGCAATTAGAATTTGACTTAAAAGTAATTATTGTGTAAATTTCATCTTAAAACCTCTGTAATAAATACCTTTCCAAAATAGTCGTACGACACGTTATTACACAATACAAGTTTATTGCATTATGTATCTATTGGCATTGGATCTAACTATTAAACTTTAAATGAAAATTAGTTTTAATATTATCAACTTGGATCAAATATTCATATATTACTTCAACCATAACTTTCGTATATTATATATCTAAAATAAGGATAACCTTATTGTTATAATACATAGGTTTGTTTCATGAGATTAGCGTGTAATTGTTATAGGCCAGTGCCTGGCTAGTATTACCAGAGACCCAACCTTGGTAGCTGTAAACGCTCCTGCGATGCTCTAAAGCAGGGAGGAAGCTGCTTAGTAACACGCTTCCACACGTCACGTGACTGAGGGTTACACCATATTAGCTCCATAACCGGTCCCTAGCAAGGACTCCTCTTTCCCTTTTTGTTCGAGTTTTATAAACAGAATCCGACCACTTTAAGCGATAACTCCGGTTTTAGTCCCTTTATATATAAACCTCAATATTTTTCCGATGGTATCTTAACTATTTTTTAGCGGTTATTGCCTAGGGCTATGTATTTATCTTCCGACCCACCGAATCTGGACTCCTAGGTCCTAGAGTAATTCCTTAACGTACGCGTGAGGAATCGGTCTTAAAGCGTTTTAGCGGTTTAGTACAATTACTGTACGGATTAATACAAACGTTTTACCGATACCTTACGTAAATAATTTATCGAGCGGGATTAAGACATTTGGGAGTATGCTTTACACTTGGAAGAACGGAGTACAGATATACTCAACATTTTAACGAATATAATCTGATAGTTTAAAGTTATTAGCACGCGAAAGTCCTTGGGCTAACTTCTCCTTCAAAAGTATTTCCCCACATATGCTACGAACGATGCCGCCGTCATACCGCTTTTTTTTCAGAGACCGAGTTAACTTGTTAAACAATAACGACCTGAACTCCTTTGACTTCAACTACAATATTAGCGCTCCTTTTAACGGGCGTTAACTACCCAAACATAAGCTTTTTAATTAACCGGTTAAGTTTTCCAATATTAAGCTACGAATTCTTATATAAAAGTTTATAATAATACGTAAATTACGTCGAAACCGAAATTTTATCGATATTAAAAAATACTTTTACGTTTTTTTCCAATAATTAGAAGGCCTTATAAAAACTGTTATAAAGAGTTACTATACCCACAGAGGCGACACCAGTATTAGCGACCCCGACACCTTTACAGGTATGTTCTAAGTTCGCTATTACTATCCTAACGAGGTTAAAGCAGCTATCAATAGACACACGTGTATAAATCATGGAGTTTAAGAACGATTTAATATCTTTTTAAACGTTTAGGAAGCTTTATTTACCAAAGTTTACAGTATAGATTAAGAATCCGTCGCTTAACTTGCCATTGAAATGGAAACCATTAATAATATACTCATTAATGTGTTATTTCCCTTTGATATACCAGCTAATTATAATAAATAAGTCTTTCGTGTTTAACTTATCGATAGATAACTTTATAATTTGCGTACCCGTTATGGCGGTATTGGTAATATTGTTATCGGGAGCGTTTATTGTAGTGGAAATAACGGCGACAACGCTCCCGCTCAGGATAGACAAGGCGATATTATTATAACTAGCGTAAAATATTTTCGAATCGCTTTTAAATGACGTGCTTCCTGGGTTAACTACTCGGAACTTTCCTGCCATCAAGACCTTGAGTTATGTTTACATTACGAGGGGGGCGGCTACCGTATCCGTACCTGCCCGTGGGATCCGGCGTAACGTCCGAGCAGCTTTTACGTTAACGCGGTGATAGAAATGTATCGAATTTTATCCAAAGATTTTATCAACTTCGAGGAGGAAAAAATGTAATTTCAATATATAGTAGCTTATCAAAGTTAATAGGATTTTAATTCGATTCGGTAACTACGTTTCAACTTTTACATAACTCTCCAATTATAATAAATTTACTTTGATATTTTATTCATTTTATTTTCATTTTACTGAATATAGATCTTAAATATTATTACTTAAGAGTAAATAGCTTACCTATCGTTTAAAGTCACCGTATTTTTTTCATTTCTTTACGGTAATTTGGCGAAACTACGTACCACGTTCACAGTTTATTTATACGACTTATTTCCTTAATAACCTTTTTAAATATCGACTTCGGTAAATACTAACACCGGAGACAGGATTATGTTGTTCTTTTCTTATAATATGACGTTATTTTTGGTAAGATTTGCATAGTGCATTATCAAATCAATTCCGACGTTTTGAAATATATACTACTTTTAAAACTAGTCGCTAATCATCTTATTTGGGAGCGGAGATTCGCGCCCGTTTAAAAAAGGTCGAAAAAGGTTAGTGTAGCTACATTTCACGTTATTTTGCGAAAGGCTTGTAGGAACGAAGTCGGTATTACGTAGTTTGCCGCCGTCTCTCTCTAAGATATTAATAAGATACTCGCCCCAAAACCACTCGATCTCGTTTACGACAAACTTCCAGCTGACTTTAAGGAATTCGCCCCTTTATTCGATAAAGCCCTTAATGATAAGATGCCCCTTTACCGTTTTAAAACGAATTATAATATCGTCATTCATACCAATAATTAAGGTTAACCTTTGAAAGTTTCATAGGGATCATTATATGATATGTCGCGTCAAAAGCTCCTTGTATTACTTAAAAAGTTAACCGGACAATTTAATTAAAGTTCTATTCGAGAAATAAACTTCTTAACTGGTACCCAAGTACTTTTCGTGAAAAAGCATAAAGAGCCGTTACGTTTTTTTATTAATTACTGTCGGTTTAAAACTATTACGAAAACAAATCATTACTCGCTTCCTATTATTAAAGAAAGATATATGAACTTTTTGAAAATTAAGTAATTTAACAAGTTGGATATTAAAGCCTCTTTTTATAAGCTTCATATTAAGGGAAAAAACGAATGGAAAATCATATTTCATATACCTTTCGGACTTTTTAAGTGGCTTATTACTATTTTGGTCATTTTCAACGCCCTTATTCACTTTTTACGGTATATTAATATTTCGGTTTCCTCTTTTTCTTAATATTTTTTCCTTTGTTTACTTCAATAGTATCCTTGATTACTTTAGTGTTTTTTTTAGATAACTATATAACTAAGATTAAATAAATTCTGATCGTTTTCAGCGTTAAGGTACTTAATCTGAAATATTTTTACATGCGAATTCAGTATTTGGAAACGTAAATATTTAGGATTAGTTATCGGAGTTGTCATTGGTATACGTATGAACCTAAAAGCGCTGTACGTTATCTGGGAATGAATGACTTCCACTTCAGTTTTGGAAATACGAGGTTTTTTTAGTTTTGTAAATTTTTACCGTTATTTTATTCGCGTCCAATCGACGATTGTTAAACTATTATTTTGGTGAACCTATAAGGATACCTTATTTCGTTAGAGGTTCGAAGAGCATGGTGTTTTTGAGTGTTTTAAGCCTAGTGTTTTTTCTAAACCTATATTCGCCTAAAAGAATCCTAATCTCGATATGTTTTTAAGAGTCAAGTATTTTAATTAGGCTTTGAAATGTAGGTTTTTTTTTTTAGAGCGATGATTACGGTAATCTAAGCGGAGCAGCGTATTACTCTCGTAGCTCGTCTTCCGCTAAATTTAATAACGAAATTTACTATAAGGATTTATTCAGAGTAATAAGTTGTTTAGAAGAATGAAATGCGGTGTTTCGAGGTACAGGAAATCCGTTTACGATTTTAACGGATGATACAAATTTAAAGTACTTTATAATTATATGAAAGCTTTTAGAACTACAAATCCGTTAGTTTAAACGCCATTCGTAATTTAGCATTCAGTTGATATACAATAAAGTAGCAGATTATACGCCACCCGATACGTTGTTACAACGAGATTAAGGTATATTAGAGGCCTTTTAGATTTACGTTGCTAAGGTTGAAAAATTTAATTATTACGTTCCAAATAGTCCGCTCCCGAGTCGGTTTCACGTATGTATGTCTTCCGATTAATTTTCATCGACGAGTTTATTTTAAAAAGCCGTAAACTTTTACTCACATTAACCTTGATATCTATTAAAATACTGCCATTATATACGATACTACCTATCCCCGATTGTTACGTATGGAAAATATGACCAACCGATATTTTCCAACGGATATTATTACTGACGACGACTGTACGTTCAAGGTTTCGATTTCAGAATCTCTGGTAAACGACGATGGAGTATTGCGGTTCCGCGATCGTATTGAAGAGCCTGTTTACGAGCCGCTTATTACCGCGATAATTGAAGCTACGTACGATTTAATTTTCAATGGCCATCTAAGCCGCAACGTTACTATCATTATTTTTTAAACGTATTTTTGTCCTGGTTCATATCGCGCGGTCCCTCTTTCTTTCCGTAATTATGACGTTTATGGGCGTGTAAATTATTGGAGTTATCATCGAAAGAAACTTTTCAAACCCTTTTTGTTTTTCGAGCGGATTTAAAGCGAGGTTTCTATCAACTTTATAATCATATTACCTTCAAAATACGTTAATACCCCACGTTACCTTATCGTCATTTCGGACCGTTTAATTAAAGTCGTTATCTTCGAGGTTATAATTATGATTGATGCCGAAGCTTATACGAAACGGTTTTCAAGTTGTTATTAACGATTTTTTGGGGTTTCGTGTGCGTTTATCAGGGACCGTATTTTAAATTAGACTGGTAGGTTTTGAAAACGACTTTATGATTTTACTGTGGTGAAATAACGTTGAAGCGTTTCCTTTTACCCTAAGATAAACAGTGCGATTAAACACGTAGATTAAAAAGTCCCTACTTATTTACGTTATTTCGTCGTTTACATTTGATTCGACCAAAACCGTTTGTTACCCGGTTATTAATTGATATTAAATAACAAAGATACGAGTACTATCGGTATTAGTCCGTTTTTCATAACCCACGGTTATGACGTCGATCCTATATAACCAGTATACCGTTTTATTATTATTTCAGTTACAATATTACGTATAAAGGCTAAAAACGTTTTTAATGGATCCGTGAAATTACGAAAGTCGTATAAGCCGTGATAGCGGTTATATAATAGCGTATGGAGAAAGTCGTTAATAAATGAAGTTTCCATTTAAAACGTTTTCGATTTGGCGACAAGGTTTGGCTTTTCTTAAAAAACTATAAGCCAAACGAATTTTTCAAACCGTTGAATTCACTTCACAATAAATACCAAGTAACGCGTATAATCGACTTTTAAGTTGTTAAAATTAATGAACTGGGCGGGATATATCCGCGATTCTATATGGATTAACTCGTACAAGCCGCTTTGGATCCGTTTTTAAATTAGCAAACTCGAGATTTTGAACCGTAATCAGTAGTTGTTGAAGGCGACAACGGCGAACCGAAACCGGAATATCGAGTCGAAAGTATATTACGGGCCTGTAATAAACCTTAAGTCGGACGTACCTGATTTTATAATTAACGTGAACAGCAGGTTTCAGTTAAGTACATGGGTTTTGTATACCTAATGTAAGAATATCTTTTAAACTTTTTTAATATCATAGTGTTTAATACCTCAGAATTGCGGTATAAATGAGTTGAATATAACGTTAAACCTTTATACATAGCCTGTAAACAGACCTAATATTGATATCTTACTTTACGGAATGAAGTAACGTATAAACTGTTAACGAGTGGGTAATAAGTAACCTTATTAATATTGATATAAGATGAAAAGTGAACTATGACAACCAGTCCTACATAAAATTATTTTCGAACTCCTTATTTAATCTATTCCTTAGTTGTTTTTTTCCCATCTCGATAAACTAGATTAATTTTTCATTTATATGACATAACCCAATATGAATGCAGCTCGAAACCTTAATAAGCTTCTTTATCGCTTTTAATAACGTTTCCTAGCTATTCGTTAGCCGCGTCCTCTATGTTTTTACATTGTTAAGAGATACTTAGTGAAGTACTACGTTCCTTATTTATTATCTGTACGGCCTGTAAGCCCCCAAAGCGTATAGGAGTGGCGGAGATAGAGCTCGCTCCGCTTCGGGTATCGACCTTGCGTTACGTAGCGCAATGTATTCTTATGGATTTTTTTGCGGCGATTACCTAAATTGGCACGATTTTTATTTGCTCGTTAACACTTATGAAACGGTATATAGAAATATAGACTTACTCTGGTCCTTAAAGTCGAACGTTAAATACGCTTCAGATAATTCCTTTACAACCTTATTTATGTCATATTCAAGTTTAACGGCGTATAAAAATGGCTAAAATAGCGACCTACAGCCCCGATGAAGTAAAGGCGATACCGAACGCTAGTATTAAGCCGTTTATTAGCAGCCCTTTCGTGGATATCACGATCACTTACTTTTATTTTTTTGGCAGAATTTCCCAATGTTATGTCCCATTTTGTAAATATATATAGAAATAAGTTTGTTACCGAGTACCCTCAATGAATGTATCGATTGACCGTGAAATAAGGAACTTTATACTCGTTAGTAGGGATTAAATAGATTCGGAGCATATAATTTATATCTTAGATAGCCTTATCCACTTTAATAATAAGTTCAGAATTCATCGTGGCACTATAGTTTTGACAATATATCTTAACGACGAAAGGGATTGTAAAGCTAATATTGTATTAAAGGTTAAACGTACTAATACTACACGATAATATTATACTAAAAACTGAAAGTACTGATATTATACGAAAATTTTAAAGATTAAAGAGTAAGGGAAACTTTTGTTTTAATTTGGAAGTTTATGGACTATTTATAAGGGGGAGAGTGCTAAGAATCTTTTACATGATGTTTGGCCTAATACATTTTATATAGAACCGCAAAGTTTTGGAAGGAGCGTTTACCTTCCTTTCTACGTACCACGCCATGTTAATAACAAAAAACAGAGAAGGAAGGGGGGGGGGGGGTGTTTATAGGGGTGATGATACAGGCTAGTGCTTGTTTAGTACTACTAGGGATCTAACCCTAATAGTTTTACACGCTCTTACGATTCTTTAGAGTAGGAGGAAGCCGCTTGGGACACGCTTCCTCACGTTACGTGACTGGAGGTTGCACCATCTTAGCTCCATATCCGCTCCCTAGTAGGGACTCCACTTTCCCTTCTTCATCGAGGTTAATAGACAGAATCCGACCCCTTGAGAAACAACTCCAGTCTTGATCCCTTGATATTAATGAAGGACTTGCAGTTTTTAAATTATAAACCTGTTAGAATAATACTACCTGCAGCGAAGTAGGTTAACTTTATGTATAGTAAAGTTGACTATATTAACTTCAAGTTGAGTTTATTGATTTGTGTGAGCCTACTGTATTTGACTATAGGTCAAGTGTAATATGACCCCACTTTACACTAGGGCACATACCAAGAAATTGGTCATACAAATGACTGCGTAGATTGGCTAGAGGTCTGCCAAATATAAAAACAATACCATACACCATTTGACCATGCAATACCACTGTTACTGGAACTAATCGAATAGAAAACGTTGTAACGTCTTAAGCTCTACCAACACTAATTATTGCTTATTAGTTTTAGTACAGATAAACTAGGTAGAAGAAGAAGCTACTTTTTGGTTACGCTCTACGTCAATAACGGCCGCTAGGGTAAAGGACCGATTTTAGCAAAAGTCCTCTAGAAATTGCGTCAGTTTTAACGGCGGTAAGTAGAGAAAACTTTTAGGTTACGGCGGTTTTTGCGGCAACTTAAAGATAGCCATAGTATCGCTATTAAAAACACTAAAAAATCTTTATCAAAAATCTTTCTTAAAAACGTTAAAATTAACTATCAAGAGTCTTAAAGTTCGGTAAGTTGGTAAACGGCTAAGTCAGTACTAATACAGTTTCTACTACTGTAAAAAAAACAATTAAGTACCCACGCCAAATCACTTATAACAAGAAATGACCTTTGACTTTAACCTTTACACTAAACCTTTACCCCTACTTCACTCTTTCCTCTTCCCTTACGTCCATTTAATCCAGAATTATTTCTTTAAACGAAAACATTAAGAGTCGTCAAGTCGCGCCGAAAAAGCCACGTTACGCGATTCAACACCAAGGTACAAAGTTTCCACACAACTTTACACTAAAACACCAAGTCACTACCCCCAAAGATTAACTAGTCACTCGCTCTACACGTCCTACAAGCCCTACGCAACACGGAATCTCAATATAGCGCCCTCACAAAACCTATAAAAGGTAATAAACGTTCTTGAATCTTTTTTCTCCAAGCATTACAATCAAAACCTTTAAGGCCGAGATGTCGATTCAGGTTCTACGGAATAATACCTCGTTCACTTTATTAAATGCTACAACATCAAGTGAAATAGCGGAAAGGAACTTAATCGCGGCGACCGCGCCTTCCGAAAATGTTGTTACATTTCTAACGATTAGGTTATTAATATATGTAAGATAGTTCAGAAAAGAATTAAGTTTAAGTTAAAATCGAAATTTAAGTGACGATGGATTTACGTGTTAGAAAAAGGCTTTACTAAGATAGCAAAAACCCTTTTGAAACCAACTCAGCTTGTGAAATACCCTTAAGACCTAAGCTTGAAGAGAAAGGGTATTAAAGAACCTTAACACCCTTATACGCAATATACAAGATCTCTCCTTTACCCTTAACTAAATTAACGCTTTTTATGAGCCGATAATAAAGAACTTATTAACCTACTCGGCAGCTTAACACTTCTATGCGGAAGCGAGAAGTACTCCCTTAACGATGGTATGGCACGTAAAACGGCGGCTACCCACGCGGCCAGAGGCATTAACGTCAGCGCTTTACACCAGCTAATGAAGAAATATCGTAAAGTTTCTTAAAACCTTCAAGTACTTATTCTCCCCTAATACTTTTATCGTCAAATCTTTTAAAAACCTTTGTACGGTAGATTTACCTACATACGAAAGCCCACCATAGGTCTTATTACATGACTTTACCCCTCTGACCAGGAGACTGTTAATTACCCTTAACACCACGCTTTAGAAGCTCCAAGGCTTAAATTGCTAGGAAAAACTACTAATAAAAACTGGGATAATTTTTGAGACCTAACCCTTAAACCTGTCATGATGATAAACATTAATTATAAGATCTTTATGGACTTCTCCAAGATCTGAAATGATGTAAAGAAGTATAACATTAAACCTTACAATCTCCTTGATACCAATATAAGGCTTTTTTAAAACATTTAACAGTAAATAAAAGTTTTACCTTCTAGTTTTCATTTAATATTTCCCGGAATCCTTATATGGTACGCTAAGGACTATTAGCTAACCTTTTCAACCAAAATAACTACGTTTCGAACGATCTATAATAGCTTAAAGGGTTACTTCGAATATGACGTCCACATTACGCAATACCATAAAAATTAGATTATCATAAGGTGTACAACGATAATAGTTAAGAAGAAAGAGAAGAAAATACTAATGGATGTATTTAACCAGATAACTGACAAGTTTTTATTAGATTCAAAACCAATGGTAAAGGCCTACGCTGGCGAAACCATACTTCGCTAATGGGTACAAATAGTAATTACGAGTGTCAGCGAGTTTAAATACGCTTTACAACGAACACATAATACCTTCGAAGGCTTTTTCAGCCCGTTAAGTTCCTCGTTTACCGTTATAATGGCGCATACACCAAACTCATTTGGTATATACCCTTAAGCTAGCAACTTCCTTAACTCGGATAATGAAAAGCTTACGGTAGTCATATGAAATCGAATGTAAATATTGTTACGGGCGCCCTTAACGTATAAGGTTTGACCTATCGAGCATAAAATAAAGATTACAGCCATGAAGACGCCAATAAGACCCAAATTAAAGTTGGCCTTCTAACCGTCAGTAATATCGTTGTGATATCAGTAAGAGATATTGAATTTGTGTTAAGTCTCGCTCTTAGTTGACTCGACACCTCCCGTTGAACGAAATAATAGAAACGTAATATACTACCTCTAATATTCTATCACTTTTAAACTGAACTACTTAGATTAGATCGCATATTTCGACGGCGACGGGCCTATCAAAGTCTATAATGCCTTCAAGCAGATCAAATAACTTAAAGATACTACTTCAAACGCGGACTAGTAACTAGCCGACCTCGCCTTCCTATAATAGTTAAATGGTAAAGACACTTACCTTTACCCCAATAAAGCTCTTAACCTCTTATATATCTTTAATCTTCGCGATTGCTTTGAGAACCATACGTTTTAAGGTATTATACTAGATAAAAATGCAGCAAGTTACTTAATAAGAAGTTATTTGCTCTACGTTGTATTGCGGAAGGAAAGAACTACAGCTACTAAAATTGATCGTTATGATAATTTCAAGTCCAAAATTAGCTTTAGATTAGGCTAACAACTATCTTCATTGGGGACAATGATAATTTAAACTGTTATGAATTCGATTACGTTCTATTTCCCTAAGTCTTTGACCCTTTTCCTTCTTTGATTTAAAGATATAAAAAACCTTGACATTAACTTCAACCTCTACGCCGACTATCTAGTTCAAAATAGCTAAAGATTTACCTTTATCTTTAAAAAGGGGAACCTATAGTCTTATTTTCTAAATCCTAAAGAAGTGTTATCAAGTCTAACGTAGTTGGAAATTTTTTAATTATACTAACTCTTTGTTTAACTAGCCGTTTATAGGCTATATAAAGTCCTAAAGTCTGTAGGGCAAACAAATATGGAATATTCTGCCTGAAAAGTCATTTAAAATCTTTGGAATTATTTCTTAACGTATACTACAACCCCTTGAATATTTAAGTTTATATTTTAAAAAAATAAGGACTTTAACAACATAGTCTTTCTTAATATATTTTATTAAGGTAATAAACTTATTTATCACGTCGTCAAGTCTTTAACTTGTGTTGTTGAAGACGAGTTCCTAAAATACATTTTGGAAAAGGATACGGGGCAAACGATAAGGACATTATAGATTAACGCATAATTTTGCTCACCCAACATCATCGTTTACGATGCCGGCACCAACTTTACAGCGGTGGAATATCATAAAAATGCTAAGTTGATAGGTATTTAGTACAAATAAATGCCAGGAGAGGCATAGTAAAGCATTTAGAAGGTTAAAAGAGAATAAATCATACTTCGCTGAATGTATAATATCTTTACATTAGAAACTGGAAGCTTTACGAATCTAGAGGCACGCCTTTAGATAGCGATAAAGGGCCTAAACGATATTATAGACCCTGACAGCCTAGTACCAACACTACTGGTCTTTGGAGAGTACCTACGCCCAAAGAGTGAATCTCTGCTATTAACAAATACCCAAAAGCGTGTTATGGTCTACAGAAAAACTTTAAAGGAATTACGAAGAGAATCGGCACGCCGACTAGTAAATAATGTCCTTAATACCAAGAAAGACCCTATTACAATCTACGAAATTAATTTACCGTTATAATGTAAAGTCTTGACATAATGGATGCTAGCCAAATAGAGAATCCCGTAAAATATTCGAAGTATCAGAAACTCTAAAGTAACGACTAAAACTACTAAACTCCCTATAACAGTTGGTATAACTTGAATTAAGACTTATATCAGGGCTAATAACAATAAAAACACTTAAGTTGAACGACCAAAATAATATGAACCTCTACTATCCATTATCAAAAAGCCGATGGACCGCCGCCGAAGCGGACAACCACGAAAAAAAAACCGATTAAAGAAAAGGAATATATGATAGATCATATCTAAAATACTAATTAGGTAAGTAAGAAAGAGAAGGATAACGAAGACTTGGCATTAAATATAGAAGCATAAGAGATCATTAAAACTTCTGGCAGACCTTTTGAAAAGAATAACAAGGTCGAAATCAACGACATACTAACTTGAGAAGGAATATATGATAGATCATATCTAAAATACTAATTAGGTAAGTAAAAGAGAGAAGGATAACGAAGACTTGGCATTAAATCTCGAAGCATAAGATATTATTAAAACTTCTGGCAGACCTTTTAAAAAGAATAACAAGGTCGAGATCAACGACGTACTAACTCGAGATGCTGTACAATTTGTGTCGAGAGCTGATTTTAGCCTTTGAAACCTAAATATTACTATTTTGAAATCGAAGATTATCCACGAGGTCAAAGGTAAAACGAGGGGGCGACCGTACGAAAGGTCACGTTTAATCGTTTAAAGATACAGCGATCAAGATAAAGACTAGATCTTCACGCAGTCCCCAACGATTGAAAAGATCAGTCAACTCTTAGTGAGCTCTCTCATAACAAGTTCACTAGTCAAAATTAAAGAATAATTTACGATTGATAGCCGAAATATAACCCAAGCCTATTTGTAATGAGTCACAGATTTATAACGGATCGTACTACTAAATTTATTACAGGAATTAAGACCTACCTACCCTTTAAAAACAGTCATAAAATGTATGAAGACTTGTTTCGAACTGAAAAAAGTAGGCGTTTATAAGTTTGTAACCTATCAGTCACTATTTAAATCACCACTATTTATAATTTTTTTAGGATACGACGAGAACTTACTGGAAACGTAAAACAACGTCTTTAGTTGAATGGGAATATAAATTATCGATACCCTTTCTAACTTAATACTTAGTTTTACAAAATTCAAACAGCAGGCGATGGAAGATTCTTAGTTTCAAAATTACAAGCCGGTTACGACGTTAGCAAAGGGTAGTTAACTTAAATTTTTTCGATTATCCATCCGAATGTTTGTTATTAATGGCGGCTTTATCTTTCGCTAAAAGTGTTGGGGCATTGATTTAGCTAAAATTGACCAAATTAACGTAATTAAGGCCTAACTATACCTGAAACAGCGTGCCCGTACCAGCTATATTACCACTCTATACTAGCCGGAGGCCCCTAATGACCTCTTTATCGCGGCACAAGCATAAAAAATAACGGTTAACTACTTTAATCGGTTTAAAAAAAAGATTAATTGTTAGATGCGCAACCGTAACCAAAGGATAGATATGGGTTTAATTAATATATCAAGAACAAAGTTAATAATCTTTACGCATAGGTTTTTCATAAATAACACCAACTCGTCTTTATAAATCGGCTTTCTAATGACCCTCGTCAACGAAGAAAAAGCGGGAAAACCTATTTAGCATCATCGGCGGCTTAATTTACTAGATCTCTTTCAAATGTAAAATGATCACACGAAGCGTGTTAGATTTTGAAGTTTATAGCATAATAACAGGCTTTAATGTCGGTATAGTATTATGGGAAACCCTTAATCTTATTACCAGGCAAATAAAGATTGCTCTTGTTCTGGTATTGATTTGTACCAATTCGAGGATCCTCTTCTAATACCTTTTGAAGCTCGGAATCACCAGCGAACATAACTTGATAATCGACGAAGTGGCTCTCTGTAAACCCTACAAATGGAAGGAGATTAAAGTGTTCCTATGAATGAATAGCGAAGACAATCAAGCTGATACTATGAAAAATATATCGTCGAATAAAGCCGTGAAAAGGTTTGTGTATAGTAACACGCTAACCATACGTATCGAGAACTACGTTAATAGGTCGCCCGGAAAGCTCAGATTATGGGACGACAGTTAGGGATGTACTAGCAAACTGGAAGACAATCAAGGAAGTAAAGGAACAGACGATGGCAACTTATTTGATTAAATACGGCTGAAATGGAGGTTGGCAAAGGCATGAAGCGAAAAAAACCTTTTATGGGAGTTCATAAACTCAGACCTCGGAACCACGGAGAAATTAAGGTTAAATAGGCTCAAATCAACTGTATTTAGATGCAATTTAATGTTTAAGTCAACTAGAATGAATAAAGGTCTGGCCAAACGACGAGGTGGCAATTCGGCGATGACCGGAAAAGATTAGTCGACTATACTAGCGCACGCGCAAAAACTAAAAAGCTACCAGTATTTGAATAATACTACTAAAATATATTGGGTCAAATTTACTTAAAGTAAAGTAAAGTATACTGACTCCAAGTTGAGTGTATTGTTTTGTATAAGTTTATTGTATTTGATTGTAGGTCAAGTGCAGTAAAGCCCCACTTCTCACTAGGGTACAGGCCAAGAAATTGGCTATACAAATTACTGCGCAGATTGGCTAGCGGTCTGCGAAACTTAGAACAATACCATTCACTTTCTGACCTCGTAATACTACTGTTTCTTCGACCAATCGAATCGACAACGTTGCAACGTCTAAAGCTCTACCAAAACCAGTCGAGATTTATACTAAATGCAAATATTTTAACTTTAACGAATATTCAATCTGTATATATAGTATTCATGATATTGATGTTTACTTTAATTTCTGCTAAAAAAATCAAGGCGTCGATTTGGCAAAGATTACCAAATTTCACGTGGCAAGATTCTAAATTTTTTTGGAATAATATTCCCGTAGCAGTTGCATCGCAACTAGATACCAGCCGGAAGCAATATATGATTCATTATCTATTATTCAAAATTAAAACCCAACTCATGAGGATTAGCATCAACTGAATAATAATTTGGATTAATAAATATAAAACTTGATCTAAGGGATTCATATAGTTCCTATAAACCTGTCTGAAGATAAATTAATATTAATTACAAAAAAAAACACTTTTCTTATAATACTAAAATATTGTTATAACTCAGGGTCCATATATCGATCGCTAATAAAGATAAATCGTACAATGCTCAGTGTAAAATGATAGGAATCTTTTTATGAAACATTTTTTCAATGTAGAAAGTTCGTGAGGCGAACTTAACCCCAAAGATTACGGAATAAAAATCAAGTTTAAAATGCATTTGATTACGTAAAAATACATAATATATTTACTAAGTAATACAAGATCTGATTTCCTCTAGTTCTTTTCGAGAAATATTCGAGGAGATCATTTGAATACCTTTCAAAAGGTGGAGGAGAACCTGCGGAAAAAATCCAGAAACTCGATGTCATAACCCTATACAAGACCTAGAAAAAACAATGAAATTGAAAAGTTGAAATGAATTAATAGTAGGAATAATCATTTTAACTCTATAACGAAGGGAATTTTCAACAAGGACATAAAAATATTGGTAAATAACAGTAAGCTAATTATCTGAATCGACAACTATATTGAAAGGCCACTTATCAAAATATTACTTAACGGGAAATACAGAGAGAAAAAGGAGTATTATGGGAAACTAGGTATTTGATGGAGGGTTTAAGCTGAAGTTTTTTTAATGCGAATTTAATAAACTGTCATGGTTGAGTTGGTTGTGTGATGCGGACCAACAGGAAAAAAATACGTAATTGATGCCATATAAGATTATACCATACGTAAGTGTGGATATTACTATACACCCTCACAGACAGTATATATAGGCCAAAGGGCAGTGCAATGTATTACAGGGTGCACTCCTGCAGGGTGCACGATAATGTGTCACACTGTAGGCTGCACTATTATAAGACGCAAAGTGCATTATGTATAGATCGGTCTGGAATACTATTCCAAACCGAGGGCATGCGTGGAGCGGTTTAGAAGAAGTATTATAGAGTAATACGGTCTGAGCGAGGGCTTATTATCCCTCACCTGTAACGTACAGCTCTGGATACTTTTTCTTAATTTTCTTATATTTATTTACTTTACTATAGTATCAATTATCTTTCGATTAATTTTTTATTTGTTTTGTTTTGCGTGAAAAATAACTTAAACCTTACCGACAATAATTAGTGACCGACTCGGTCGACTACAAACAGCCTAGAAAGAAGAGACAAACATACGTTAAATACCAATAGCGGGATGCTGTAAGGTTATCAACTGCCTGTGCTTTAACACTACATCTAATAAAAACCATACGGGAGTGGGGAATTACGCTGGAACGTTGAGAAATCCGAAGTTTTATAAGAATATAAGATCCGGAGTAACTTTTAAAAGATTAGCTCCGTTCCGTTAACCGCCAACTTGTATTAGCGCTTTAAACAATCAATCTGTGTTTTTTTTAAAAGGGCGTCCTATTACGTATTAAGTCAAGTAAGCTAAAGCACTAAGATTCGGAACCATTTATTAGGACCTACCGAATACCAGGCTACATAAGTTAAAAGCATTAAGTTTCAAAACTTTTCGCTAAAACCCACCCGATTTTCGGTAAAGTAAACATCGGTTATATATGAATAAATAATCCGAATTCCTTAGAAATATCGGTTACATACCGAATAACCAACTGATCCCTTTATTGATTTCTGCTATGGTGTTCTAATAATGACCGACCACCAAATACCAAGATAACATAAATATATTCCCTTCGCCTTACCTACTTTTCTATATTCATCCTATGTATTTTAAGTTTAGTACCTATAACTATTTATGTTTTACTAGTTTTTTTACGATTATAACGTTACCAACATTAATTAAACTAATTTGAAACACTTAATTAGTTCGTAGTTACGTTTTCCTTACATATCGTTTGAAATTTATTTACGTTAGCAAGTGTTAATAAGCTTTATTCCGAACGCTTCAATTACTTTATGTTATTTTGGATTTACTAAGTTACCTCGTACTTCAAACAACCCCAAATTATATACGAGATGCTTTTTATGTATACATGATGTTGTTACTAATAATAGATCTGGTAAAGGCTAATGACTATATGGACTACCTTTTTACATATAAGTCGTTTTGAAACACTATACTCAAATATTTGGACCTTAACTTTTAGGTCAATAGGATCGAGGCTTTAGTAAAAGGCTTCGATTCCTATACGACAAAACATATGTTACGAATATGATCTTTAACTATTGAAATAGCGATATTAAAAGATACGAACTATTCGATCACTTTACAGAAAATTTTGGGGATTAAATGCTAAATATTTGTTAAATAGAGGATGAAACGATTATAAGAACCCAATGGAAATAATTTCGAATAAAAGGTATTAATACACCTGGTGAAAGTAATAGACGTATCGGAAAAGCTCTGTCTATAATAGCCCAGCTTATATATATACCCAAATGGACGGACTAAAAAATAATAAAAGGAGAATTAATAAAAGAATACTATTTTTCAAAGAGAAAAGAACAACTAGTTAAGGATATAAAACGGAGCTATAAAAACTACCATAAATTGGGATATGGCGTTCGTTAAAACTAGATAACCGACTAAAAACATTAATAAAAAAATTAGCAAAAGAGAAGGCGATACCGTAACGATTATCTACGATGAAATTCGAATACGAAGTCTTTATGGAACGTAACTTTAAACCGATATAAGGATAAAAATACACCTCGAACGTTGGAAATAGCACGTTCGGCTATGACAGAATCGGCCGAAACGTAGATAACAACCTGCTCTTGGAATAAATAATTGGCCTGAACACGGAAAATACCCTGATTAAGGAGGTGATAAGCGGCGTAAAACTTTAATACGTGCCGTATGAACTAATACCCTTTAACCACGACCCTTACCACAAACTTCCATTATATCGCTTCCTTATGAATAAAAACAACCCTACAAAGTTAACGAATTTTGTTAGCCTATAAGATAGGAATAACAACTATATCGGCGAGCCGTATGACGTATTGGACTAAAACATACGCGCTATATTTAATATATGTAAGAAACTTAATATTAAGTTATTATAATTTTACGTTTTTTTACCCTGTATACTTTCCAAGCAAGTAAACGAATGGAATATATACCAATTTATATAAGTAGATATATTTTTCGAGTATAAAAACCACCTTAAATCCTACTTTAATACCGAAATTTACTACGAGCTATACGATAGGGACGAAACTAGTACGACGTGGGAATCTATAAAAAACTAGTAAGAGAATACCGATAAAAACTCGTAGGGAATCCTTATCGCCTTGTTAATAAAGTTTTGAAAGTGTGAGGTAACCTTCGAACTGGAATATAAAGGCGATAAACTGTTTATTTAAGTAATGATAAAAGCTTGCCGTAAAAACTCGGATTTCGACTTTATACTTTTCAAATCGAAAAAAGAAAAAAAAAAACATAAAGGCCTTTTATATAAATTTTAAAACATTGTTTGAAACCTTCATCTGCCAACAAAAAAGCCTATGATTAGTGTTTGTAGATAATTCAACCAAACGCGAAGCTTGAATTACCAAAGTAAACTTTATCGAGATAAACTACCATGTTTTGGGCCGGAGATTTAAGGTTGACCCAAGGTAAAACGAAGGCCTAAAGTACAGGTACTAATAAGGAAGCTTTAGCAGCAAAAGATAGGGACGATCGCTCGGAAATTAAAAAAAAAGGTACCGAAACTATAATAATACTGGCAGAAAGACATACGGCGCGTTACAGTTTTGCAAAAGCGGTGTATCGTATACGGCAAAGTCGGTTACTAGTATATGAACTACCCTGCCCATAAACGAATTCGGATTAAACGATAATTATAATCAAACTATGTATTCGTAAATCGGATAAAAGATAACCTTATAATATACGTAACAGAATACGAAGGTACAGATATAAAACGTAATATATATTCTTATAATGATATATCTGAAAAGGACGAACCTGAAAACGATAATGCCTATTTATTAGCCCAAAATGATGAAACCGCCTACCGTATCTTTACCGGATTATATAAAGATTCCTTTAAGTATATCGATGGACTTGATTACGCGAATAGAGTGTTCGAAGCCTATACAACGTTATAATTTACGCTATATAACAGGCACGGGAGTAGGTTTTAAAGTATTATACTCAACACTAAAGTAGCCGAAATTTCAACGGCTGGAAAACGCTAGTTCGACGCGTTTAAAGCGAATTTTCCAAAGTTTTAGCTAAACCGAATGGAAAAATGAAGAAAGGTTTTATTTAGTAAAGGTAAGGCGTTTTCTCTCGAAAGAGTCGTTATAAATATACGTTTCGGGAGGGCTAGATTTCATGTGATAAATTGCAAAATACCTTTTTTTTACTTGTAATAGCTGATAGGAATAATATTGGATTTAAAGTCCATAATATAATTAATTAATTCATTCACGCCTTAAATGGTGTATCAGTACTGCTTCGATATAAGTTAGACTACTTGTAATTTTGTTTAAAAAACACTTATAATCGAGGCCGTTTACTTAATATAACCGAAACTACAGATATTACACCGACGATTTGAATACCCGGCTATAAAACGCCTTTTACGCCTACTACATACCGCAGGTTATACAGATATAAAAAAAGGCGTACTTAAGGCTATCGAAATATTTTACTACAAATGATAACTATACTTATAGGTACTACAACGGTTCAAGTTTCGCTTTTAAAACGATGTAGGTTTTAACTATAAAGTAATCGTTAATATTATGTATTTCAATAGCTAACTAATCCTTTACGTCATCGACGTAACAACATCGTTTTAGTCTATTAAGTTTATACGAAACTTTTTCTTTAGAAATTATTAAAACGCTTTGGTTAACTATTAGTTTAACGTTTATTTTGGTCTTTTAAACTAAATCCAATATAACGCTAACACGGCTTTCAACTTTATCGAATAACGTATTAAGACTATAATAGTTGGTAACGAATATAGAAAAATCTTAGTAAAAGCCTTATAAAGTATTACCCAATACGAATGGTATTATAGATCGAAAAAAAAAACGTATATAATATTGTCGAAAAACCTAAAGGGTATAAGCTTTAAGGAATCGATTTTTCAAATAGCGATTAACGCCGTTATTAACATTTTTAGCCTAAATAGGTTTTTTTCTACGCTTTTTGTTTTCAGTATTTACTCGAGAATTCATTTAAAATTTACACAATCGTTATTTACGGTATAAAAGGCTCATATCATAGCAAAAGCTATAATAGCTTTACCATTACAACAGGCTAAAAACGATTTGTTTAAATCGTTGGCTATGAGGAATTGCTTACGTGATATCTGCATTCTGGGTTTATTATTATAACTTAAAATTTTGATTTAAAAAACGAAGCATAGATCAACTAAACTTTGAAAGATCAACGGGTGTAATGGCCATAATGTGCTGGTTAATCAGCTGAACGGCATAAATTCGTTCCGATAAATAATAATACGTAAATATAGAAAAATGGTGAAAAGGATCTACTAGGAACCTTAGGACAAATAGAACCACCTACACGTCACCCCCTAGAATAATAGAAACGAATAAAATCACTTACACGCTATCCTTTGGAACGACGAATTGAAACCGACTTCAAATCTAACTCCACCTTGGAAATACGATTTCAGCCCAACTATGCTATATAAGAGCAGTACATTTACACTAATCCTATTAAAACCTCGTTGCCGCGGGCGGCCCTTCGGCTCGAAAACGGAAAAACGCTTTAGGATTTTTTTAACAACTCCTTTATTATGTAAAAGAAATTGGCAACACTGAAGCTCAACTTGAAAGTTTATTATAAAGGTATTTGATTGCCACCCTAAGTACCGTATTCGAATAATTTACCTAAAAATAAATTTTTGGCTTGATCAACTAAAGCGTCTTTTGTTTCAAGTAATTTTACCTTGTTATTTACAGCACTTATAGGGTTTGTTTAACCCCCTTCGTTAATAAGGTAAAGGATAAAACTGCGAAACTTTACCAAAAAACTTACCTAATCATCAATGGTTATAATAACGAAGGGAAAAATAATATTATAATCTAATGACCTACGTTATGATGAGCTAATGACCGCCTAATTTTTATACTTATAGCCTCTTTTAACGAACCGTTTAACCCGTACATCGAATTCCGGGATATAATATAGGCCGAAACATGATTTTAGAAACGGTTAAAACGGTGTATCTTTGTAAATATACTGAAAGACCTTGAATAATACCACCCGCCTAAAACAATCTTATATATACTAAAACCTTTTTACGGATTAGCTAAAACCGGTATATACTAGTATAATACTTATTAAAATAATTATAAGGGCCGATTTGGAATAACAAAATTTCACTTTTAATTCGTGCTAATTGGTATCGACTATCCGTTCGAAGGATTTTAAATTTATAGAAATATAAACTAACGGCAATTTTACCTTGTATAACACCTCATTCTCCGCGTTTAAGGAGAGGAAACTGTGAGAAACTGGTTTAAAGGTGAAACTTGAAGCCTACCTATTAAAGGATAATATAATCGATTTTAATAATACTACGATTGTACTTCGAAACGGTAGTTTGGGACTTACATAAAAAGGATAGCTGGATAGGGTGGCTTTTATCGTCCTGAATAACGTAAAACTAGCCGATAAATACAGATGCCAACGCGTACGCGAAACTTAGGTTACGTTTATAGCATAACTAAAAGCGGTATTTGACCTTTCGGTCGCCGCGTAATACCAAACCAACCTAATGGACGATATACGTAAGGCGTTTAGTAAGCGCCTTTTATAATACATATCCAATCTAAAGCGAGGTTTGTAATTTGTACCGCTGAATATATGTATTGTAAAGTAGTTTGTTTTTACAAACGGCTTTTTTGCTTATAATAACGACTACATCTTATAAATCGGCTTCGTTTTCATTTTCGGCAACAAATCGCTGGCTCGGAACGACTTTACGCATTGTAAGAACATTATCTATTTAGGCTTTACCAAGTATACAAGGGTTACGAAAAAATGTCCCGTTTCCGAAATCTATAACATAGTTAGAGGTTTCGATTCGAATATTAATATAACTATAATAATCCGGATAATTATTCCTAACCTTAATTTACGCCCTATTCTTCTAATTGTTTACATTGATTTTTTTTTTCGTTTGATAAATACCTAGTTAAAATAGGTACTCCGAAAGAAACAACAACGAATAATCTATATTATGACTTTAAGCAAGTTATATAAACTCCGAGAAATCGAGGAAACCAGATAAATTAATAGAAACTTCAACTTAGTAAACGTAATAATAAAGTTAATACTAAACGGCGTCTTCAAAAAGTCCTACGACCCCAATAGGTCGTTATACCGATTTTCGATAACTTATATCGACCTATCTATATCATTCGTGCCGATCCATATTTTGCCTTTACTTAATACGACTATTCGCATCGATTCTAGCATATTACCTCTTTTTTTTTACATTTTATATTACTGTGTAACGTACTATACTATAACCGGATACACCAGCTCGAATGAGAGGGTATTTATCTACTATTAAAGGCAGAAGTTGATGCCGCCGCATTTTTACTATCCTCCCCATCGTTTTCCCACTTTGTACTGGCACCACCGCCATTACCGCTCACGATATTATTAGCGTTAGTGAGGATATAACCCTATATCCTATTAGTTGTATTCTTGTATAAAGATGTAAGAGAGGGATTAACCTTTTGACGGCAACGTACGATAACGTCGTCGAACTTACCTGCGTAATATATACGTAAGCCCCGTTTCCAGGCGGCGACGGCGGCTACCGTCTACCTGGTCCGCCGGTTAGCGCTTAGTACTAATTAGTATCGGGTTGTTTTGGTTATTTGCGGCGGTAATATTTTTTTTTTTTTTTTTTTTTTTTTTTATTCGTCCCAAACGAATATTTTTGTTCAAGAATGATTTTAGGATTCGGTTAAAACTTACTTTAAAGCCGGCGGGCGCGTAACACAGCTTTAGTTTAAAGCACTAAATCTATCGGAACGGGGGGGTACGAGCTGCTAGTCCGTTCATAACGGTAGCAGCGCGCCGGGCGACTCCCGTTCTCATAGTAATCGTTAATAAACTTACCCGCGGCCGCGGACGCGATATACAATACGTAGGGCGTATCTATTAGCGGCCTAAGGTTACGGATCCGAGTACGCTTCTTTAACGCTTAACGGGTCAAAAAGGCCTTACGGCGTACCTTGACGATGCAGAGTTTGAGGAGGCGGAGGAGGTCCGCCTCTTGCTCTATATTTACGAAGGGGGTGGTTAAAAGCTTATAAAAAAGGGATTAGGTTATACGTACCTTGTCGTAATTGCGCTAGGCTACGTTTACGACGTAAAGGAGTCTTTATGTGTGATAAGGTTTTTTCTCATGGGGAAAGGGTAAGGTTTATAACCTCAGGAACCCCTTACTCCTCCCTCTGAGAGTTAGGGAAGGGGGAGGAAAAGGGGGTGGAGGGGTGCGTGGTGGTGACGGAAGAGGCGGCGGCGGAAGGGCTTAACGGTATAGTGGTGAGCGGAATAGTGGGAGCTAGCGGCGTGGCGGCGATAATAGAGATTTCGCCCGACGAGGGCAGATTGCTACTATTATTAGTAGTAGTAGTGGAGGTAGCAGCGGTATCAGCGGCATCGGTGGCGGTGGCGGCTCGCTACCGTTTACGCGTTAAACTACGCCTTATAGTACGATTTTTACGCGGCATTTATTCAGGGTAATAGGTTAGTATATATACAGGTTATGTAACTTATATACTCAAGCGGCTTGATTTAATTGGATGGAATAAAAGTTGCATTTAATAAGGACTTCTATTGGCTAATATTTCGCACCATTTGAAAAAAGAAAAAAAAATTAATTGGAGCGATAGGGATATATCTTTTTATACTAACCTACCACATAATTACGTAATTACCCTACACAATTACCCCTATGTAATCACTATTACGAAGCTACCCTTGTTAAAAATAATAAAAGCCGTTATTACTAACTATATCGCCTTAATTTAGCTACACTAATTAGGATCGACTTATAATTACCACCGCGGTTAAACTTTACCAACCTTAGCCGAACTTAACAATTAAGTTCCACTAATCATAGCCAACTTACAATCTCCACCGCGGCCAAACTTTGCTAATCTTAGCCGAATTTTCTGATTTAGACATTTTACGATTAATACGACAACAAAACTATCACTACTGCTAGTTTAGACCTTTTGCGATTGATACAATAACAATACTATCACTACTGCTAATCTGAATCTTTGACAATTAATACTAAAAGCATACTATTACTATTAAGCTATATATACGGAGGACACAAGGAAAAAAGAATAGATTATCTATATAGATATTACTATATATTCTTAGAAATAGTATATATAGGCTAAAAGGCAGTATACTGTATTATAGGGTGCATTCCTATAGGAGATACGGTTACATGTCACGCTGTAGGCTGCACTCTTGTAAGACGTAAAGTGAATTATGTATTGATCGGTTTGGAATACTATTACAGGCTAACGGTAATATGTGGAGCGGTCTAAAAGAGGTATTCCAAAATAGTACGCTCTGAGTAAGGGCTTATAAGCCCTCACCTATAAATTACACCTCTAGATACTTCTTCTTGACTTCTATATCTTGACTAAATATACTAAAATACCAATCATCTTTTGATTAATCTATTACTTGCTTTGTTTTACGTGAACAAGTACTTAAACCCTACCGATAGTAAGTTTATGCTGAAAAACTTGTCTACGATAATCAGGAAAGAAGACACATTGAACTTTAAGGTTCATGGTTATGAATACAGTCAATTTATATGTAAACAGACAGAAATTTTTAGAGGTTTGTTGAATGAAGATAATTATGACTTAAAGGATTACCACAAATTAATGGCTGCCTACACTAGTACATACGTACAAAATGCAACTAGTATTGAAGCCGCAGTAGAGTGTAGCATAGTCAAGTTAACTATACTTATTTCAAGTTAATTGTACTGATAGCAAGTTGACCGTATTGACTATAAGTCAAGTACAAGAAGTGCCCAATTCAGACTGGATTATAAGATAAGCAACGAGCAATACAAATTATTATGAAAACCGGCTAGCGTTCTGACAGGCCTAAAAAAATACATCCACCACTTTACCACGCAATAGTACTGTTACTTTAGCCGATTTGAATAGACAACGCTGTAATGTTTAAAGGTATATCAATAAAACCTACATTAAGTTGATGAGTATTCAGTGTAAACAAATTCCTATTGAAGAGTATAAGCGTATTAATAAAGTTTAAATGGAATATGAACTTTTGCGAACAGCTTAATAGATCCATACGTTAGATATTGACAACTTGACAAATTTAAAGACAATATTCCAAAAAAAAAAAAAAATAGTAAAATGTTTAATCGATACTGTTGATCCTAATGTTCTGGTACCAATTTTGCTAGTATTTGAAACTTACCCACGCATAAAACCTGATTCATTATCATCGTTAAGTACCTGAAAGTGATCCATGCTATATAATGAAGCCATAAAAGAAATAAATCAGAAATTAGTACGCCAATGAATTAATAAAGTCCAGATCATTAAAATGGTCCATAAACAAAATTTTATTGTTTCTACCTTTTAAAATTAAAGCTTCTGTGTAAAAGAATAAGGCAGATAGGATATACCATCTAAATACCAAGTTTCGCAAACCTCAATGTAATAGTTAAAACCGCTAACATTTCCGTCACTTTCTGTATTATGCATATGAAACTATATAGAAAAACCAATTGGTTTTATGGAAATACTGCAACCAAACGAATCAGTAAATAGAATAATTTTGATCCCATCGTTAATGAATTGATGGAATCTTGGAAGCGTGAAAAACCGTCTGAATAAGGGATGAATATTACATGTAAGAATGGTAATAAATGTTAGTAACTTGAAAGGGCCTATATAACAACCAAGGTGTTTTAAAATAAGAAGTCAAAAGTCGATTTACCCTTCATAATACTAATTGAATTTATTATGAACACACCAGGTAATTATTTTGATAAAATTAATACAGTTCATATTAACGGTTTTCTGATAATCGAAATCATCTGACTTGTGTTATAATCTTAATTAAAAAGCCAAAAAAGTAAAAAAATCAAGTTGAGGTTAGTTGACAAGATTCAACATAAGACAACGTATCGGCAATACTAAAAGGCAGATTCAATCGTTTAAGAATTGAGTAATAAGAATGAGAACTAAATTTTAATTTAATCACCTATAATTTAAAATATTAACCAGCAATTAAATATCGTGATTATTGCTAGTTTAAGTTTTTGTATAAGCGGTTCATTCACCCTTAGAAGTCCTTAAAATACGTGTGAGATTTACGTAATCTGTTAGAAATTATAAATAGACTTTACTTCAAGAATAACGCAAACAATTTAAGTATAAGTTTTACATTAGGAAGGTAGTAAGAAACATTAATCCTTTTTATGTATAAGCAAATACCTTTTATTGAATATCTAGAATCAGAAACTAAAAAAACTAATATAAAGCGGATTTTTTAAAAAGGTGGAATTTCTACAAATATTTGATTATATTATTCGTGTCAACCATCACACTCTCAACATTTTAAATTGATGTTTTGAAAATAGTGCTTTCATATATTAATATGAAAACCGAAATCCAGGTCCAAAATATCATATTCTATCTTTTACCGTGAACCAAACATAAATAATATTTAAAAACGATTATAAAAGATTTCTAGGTACTGAGCTATACGCCGACGAAAAAAATCATGATTATTTCGCAAGCGAATTCCAATTCTTACAATTACGCCTAAATAATCACAATTTCAATACAAATTAAATATATATGCAAAATACAAACAAATAGTCCGTTATCTGAACGTTAACGTTTATTTAGATATTTATGAATTTTAATAATTTTCATCAAAAGATTATCAAAAGAATTTTTTCTGTCACTTACTTCTTTTACATAAACTTCAAAAATGTTAAAAGAAAAGAACCAAAGAAGTTCAATCTTTCAAGTTCCGAAACTCACTTAGTACGAACTACTTTGAATAAACTAAAAAAACCGTTTTAACTAACACCATCATTTTAACAATAAAATTCAATATTGCCAATACATTTGAAAAGAAAACTTTCTTCTAGGCAGTTGATAGAATTTTATGCTAATGCTAACAACAAAACAAGGGAAAAAGACATCTAATTACAGTACCATTCCAAAAACTAATGAAAATCGAATTTTGATAGGCAACCTGTAACCAAGAAATTATTAAAATTGTTGATAGGAATAGACGGTTGATAGGGTTTTAGACGTTCCAACTTTGTCTATTCGAATAGTTTGAAGTAACAGTAGTTTTGTATGGTAAAGTGGTGAATGTATTGTTTTATGTTTGGCAGACCGCTAGTTGATCTGCACACCAATTTTTTTGGCCAACCTCTGGGCCCGAGCCCTAGACTTAATTGGGCACTCTACAATCGACTAACTTGCAGTCAGTACAGTCGACTTGACTGTACTGTAATTGACTTGACTGCAATGCAATTGAGCTACTAAAAATAGCAATCAATACTATTCCAACACTGACGACTTTTTGTTTTGTGCGCGCACGCCAGTATAGCCAACCACTTATTTTTAGTAGTCTCTAAAGAGCCTCCTCGTCCGTCGGCCAGATCCCTGTCAAATCCACATCCAAAATGACACCAATTACCCCATGGTTCTGAGTTCCGACTTCACCAACTACCGTGCACAAGTTTTTCGCCACAGACTTGTGCAGACTTCCAACTCAACCGTGTCAGTTAAACGAATCGCCGGCTTCAATTCCTTGACAGTCTCTCAGTTTATCAGGGTACCCCTGTTTTCCTCCCTGCTCGCCAGCACGTAACTTAACCTTGCCAGGTAGCTTCTCAACCTAGCCGTCGATGCGTACGGTGAGCTTATTGCTGTCCACAAACCTTTCCAGAGCCTTATTTGACTTTAAATTCTTTACGACATCAGCTGAATTGTCTTTGCCGTTAACCCACCTCAATTCCTCGATCTCCCTCTCTTTGTAGACTTTCCTAAGTGTTATTACGTCGATTGTTAGGCGTTTTTCTCTGGTTATTCCGAATTCGGAAAGGCATTCGAACAGCCTCCTCGAGTCAATGTAAATCACCATAAGAATATGTAAAATCTCCATCTCCTTGGTAACGATATATATAGCTTTCTATATCGCTACAACTACATCGAAGCCGGTTATCATATTGTAGACTTTTATGGTTGATATTATTCGAGAAATTTATTTACACTTAACAAAAATCCAATAAATCATGTTTATAATAACACCGAACTAGTTTTATTATAATCAATTTCGTTCAACCAAATTTATGAAAAATCTTATCTGTAATAACACTTCAATATAATTCGCAAAAAAATCATCCATAAACATTATTTCTCAAACGTTCCATAAGTTAATCGAAATGATATCAATCTCCCAGTTCGAGTTTCTTTTTTTAAAAAAAATCAACTTGTCATTTAACCGACCCTAATCCTCGTTTGTTGGGCTATACCTTTATTTCGTAATCTTGATATTGTAACAAGCCTTTGATTAACATATAATCACGATATAGCGGTCACAAACACGTTACCTAAAATACTTTTAAGCTATTACCACGTAAATTTTATTAATTTAGGTAAATTGAACGATTTAGCCCATCCAATACAAGCTAAATTCAATATTAACATCATTAACACTATACTTACTAATTAATGATACGTTAAAGCCTTAATATTTACCCTTCGTTAAAGTCACGACCGGTTCATAGATTCAACAATTTGAATCCATAATCGTCTATTATTCCGATAACACAAAGCTAATCGTTCTGACGAACAGAATATCGTCAATTTAAATACCCATTAATCCGAAATCTTTGTTTTACGTCAATAAACAATACAAGTCGTAAGTAAAAGATTTTATATATAAACTTAGATTAAAGTGAAATCAATAAATTAGGAACGAATAAACCTCTATTTCAGATATTACGGATAAAAATTACTACCAACAAGACTACCAAACATGAACTAATTTTCTCAATCGTTAACGATTACGTAAAGATCCAATCTTTAATTTTATCACCGTGTCTTTAAACCATTAATCTTAACTTTGTATAAAACCTCCCCATAATTATACCTTGAAACTCGTTTATAATTCTCCCTCTGCAAATCTTATCATTGGTATCTTGAAGATTAAAATCTTATTTGAGTACAAATTATACGATTCTTTAAAGAAAGAGTCCGTAAATTTCCATCTTATCGATCTCTTTTCTAAGTTCATTCAATGATTTTATAATTCCTTATATATGAAGCCTAACATCTAAGTTTCAATTATTATTTTTTCTATTAAAAAAAGAAATATTATACATTCGATCCGATGTATATTCCTTATCATCATTATTTACTATTTCCAATAGTTGGATGTAATATCGACGTTTTATCGGTTTTTGAATCACGAAACTAAATAATTATGTTAGCAGATTCTCCGGGATTCAATATCTCTATTATCATAATTATTGTCACCATTGATTTCCTTAATATAATGTTTAACTTGTGTTATACAAAACGTTGTAAGATTGTTAATAGTTTCAACAACTACTTTAAGATTCATGAGACTCAAAATTTTCAATAGTATATATAATTTGTCTGTCTTTTGTCCCACAAAAACTTTACTGTACAACGGCGAAATTAACACATCGATCGTCATGAGTCTATTACTGGTATTAAAGTTCTTATTAACTTAACATTATACCGATTTTTTTCGCAGTTTGTTTAAGGCCTTGCTGTACACCACTACTTTTCTAGGCATTTATCAATAGCGTAGATTCAGTCGTTAAACAAGGATATACTTTAAAAACCAGCAACGATAACACTGAACCTTTACAGCTCACAATATTATTTAGGTCTTTTACCTCTAATATATAACGATTTACTTAATCCATGAAGCTTTAAATTTCCAACAGCAAAATATCATACAATACATGAATTAATGCGTATGAATTTAAGATCTTTTCAATACTTTCATAAATCTTATCCAAGACTTTTTACACTGAATTTCCATTATCTTCACTTTTATTCAAAACTCTCTTATCGAAAATTTGGTACTATTATTTTATACAACTACTCTAGGTAGGCGTAAATACGTATTGATTTTTAATATTTTGAACGTTTTCCATATATCCTTTGTCAACATGGATATGAGGAATACGTCTTGATCAAAAGACTTTACGAAATTGAAAACGTGAAAAACAAGCTTATAACGTAATTATAACATGTTAAAAAAAATCTCGTAATTGAAGTTATCATTATATTGCCATATAAATGTATGTTTTCGGGGGGTGTCGATATATGTATAGCAATAGTATCAAAGGAAACCTTTTTATAGCTTCCGAAGCAAAATATTCTACATCTTCATACCCTGCGGACTTAAAGATTTTTCCTAGCCTGGCTATGGCTAGGTAATTGAAACACAAGTGTAATTGAAGTATATATAACTCCGTCAAATTCAACACCGTAACCTCTAGGCCTCCAAAATAGAACTAAAAGTATCTCTACTTGAAGGAAAAAAGGAACGTTTAGCCATTAATGACCAATTCTATAATATTAATGTGAAAGTTAACGCTTGGAATTTCAATACTTTATAAGTAAGAGAGGAACGGTATGAAGGATTTGAATGTGTGAAATGTAATTGGAACATTAATAATTTAAACAGTGTTCGATGTCAATAACTGTTGTTTTTATTTAACACTAAAGCTTATTTTAACTTCATTAGTATTTTGTCGATTAATTTCCCTGTACATAATTATTTCAACTCGCAATGCCGAATATTACGAGTATCCTTCTTTAAAATACGTTTCTATCATTTCATATAGCATAATCCCTTGACATGTATAGTCTGTGTAACGATTACAGAGGTTCAAGTAATATATGGGGTTCGGTATTCAGTTGGGGTAAATGAATAGATTTTCGCATTTTAAGAGGTTTGGAAAAGAGTGGTTGGCCAACTTTTAGGTCGTTATAAAAAAAGTATCTTTATATCCCGCAACTTGCTTGAGCCTGTCGTCATATTGAAAAGTTTCTTTAACCTCGTAATTTTCAATGTAATCTAAGTAATTATACTCGGAATTAGTAGCGTATTATGCCCAATATATCATTCATTCTTTACAACGTTTAACTGGAGGGTACCGAGTGTATTGTTAACCGTCTTTTACTTAAATCTATCTCTTTTGGCCATTTTTACGACGATAGTTTTTGATATTAACAGGTGTATTTAAGTCTAGAATTTTTTGTAAATGTTAGTGTAACTGTAGCTTTTAATCCGAATATTTTGGATTAGATTTGAAGCGTTGTGGCCGCCAATGCTTGCGATTTATAAAATCTATTTTTTTGGTAATTTACTATCACTAGGCAGTGCCCACTGTATGGCCTATATAATGTAACCCTCGCCAATACCAAGTTACGTATGCTGTTGGGAAGGCTAGCAACTTCAATGTGCCCACCGTATACAACCACCACTCTATTAAATTCCGCGTTTTTGAGCTATTCCCTTTAAACTAATAAGCAAACCAACACATTACTTATAAGATAAATACATAATCTGAAAATTTATCCTCCACACATGTGGTCAATTACCGAACCTTACAGTATATATAGTTGTTGAATGCCTGCTAAAAGGGCCTTATATCAACCATATCCATCCCCACTGCATCAAGAAACCCTTCCCCCCAACGAATGTGGATCGTATTCATATAGTTTTGGCCTATATAGTAATAGAACAAAAGAGTACCCACCACTAGAGTTATGTAATATGAGTTTTCTACTCTAGACAAATGATATGAAAAATTTAGTCTTTTCCATAAAACAAATTATCGAGTGAGACTTTGAACGGGAAACAAGATCATAAATCAAACTTTTCACTGAAAGTTTGAAATTACCCTATATTTTACGAACTCATGGCATTATATGGGCGTAAAAACTATAACATTATCCGGGCCGTGCTATACGGCTATCTCAGTTCTCGTTCGACACCTACTCACATCAAAAATCTGACAACCCTAAAAGATAAAAAAGCATTTAAAACACACATATATTAGTCGAAAGCCCGCGGAGAAAGGAGAGATATACTTTATAAGTTAGCCAACTTTTTGCCACCGGCCTCAAACCTAAGAATTGTAAAAGAACATAAAGTACAGCACACTATTAGGCTGGTAGTTTACCGAGAAAAGTATTCGGTATACAGAAAAAGACAGGTATCTAAAGTAATATCTAAGGCGAAAGCTCCGCTGAACGAGTGGAATACTAGTGTAAATAGTAACGGCTTATAAGTAAATAAAGAAATAAATAAATAGAGCTGTCATATACAAGCGTTTATAATGCAAGTATTTTCTTGAAAATTATAGGCTTAAGAGGAATTAGACTCTAATTACATCGTAATTCAAGTTTAAGTCTGAAGGGCTGTTATAACCTAGACAAAAGTTGGGCCAGGAAGCAGGCCAGTATGCAACACTGCGCCACTAGAAAGCCTGAAGTCTAGAATCAGGCGGAGAACTTCTCTTATGTCAGCAACTCTGGACAGGGAAGGACCGATGGAACCGACAGCGACTCTAGCGGTCCAGTACTGAAGACGGTATGAAGGATAGAGATATAAGGACACGGTTAGCACCACAAAGATAGTATTTCCTTCATAGCTCTTCAGTTGTCAATCTAAGTATTCAGTCTATATACCTGAATAGCCTAACGGCTAGTGATCATCCTATAGCACGAACACACATCTTCTTGATATTGCACCTTTGTTAACTCTGCTACCTTACTGCTAACATAAACCCTCTGACACCTTCTATTTACTCACAGGTATTTAGTGTGATCATTACAAGGGCCACGTTAGCATAAGTAACGAGTGACGTAATCGTTAGTTATAAGAGCTATTATCCTGATGCAACGCTATGCAGGTGGTGCGCCGAGCCGACGACCATCTTCATAGCCAGAAAAAGGTCGCCGGAAATGATTAAAATGGTGATAAAGCCGATTAGTAATACTGTGGTGGAGTAAGATGCATGTGAAATAATGGTGTTGACAGCAACTAGACTTCATAATTTTTCTTAAAGTTGTGGACTATTAGAGTTTACAGTTTAGACCCATAATATACCTTTACAAGGTGGTCCGTGCATCTATGCCAAGAAAGTAGATGTCAGGTCGAAGGTATAATATAGTTTATAATCACGCGGTTTTTAATTTTCCATTCGTTGAAGTTATTAGTTAAACGATATATACTAGCTAAATTTGGATTTTAAGCCATTATAGTCTCAAAATATGACTGTAATAAGCTTAAAGAAGCCTTTAAAAGTAGAATTTGGGTGTTATAAGTCACATTTAACATCGTTAACTCCGTTAATAGTTACTTGTATCTTCTTGTAAAGTGTAGATTCATTAGTGTAAGCCTTCCCAATTACTTGCTGGTGTAGCATTACCTTATCAAACATATGATTAAGGCCATTTATTAGTATTTTATCCTCTTCTTTTTTGGCTATCATCGTTGTCCATCTCGTTATAACACAAATTGAATGTTTTTACACAAAATATTCATCATATTCGAAATAGGCTTTCATACTATTATAAATCTCTTGGTAAGTTATTAATTTCGTTAGAAAAGTCAGATAGTAGTCTATGCCATGCCTTATAAAGACTTGAGGGAATAATGAGTAAAAAATCCAAGGATGGAGTTTTATTTAATTTCAAATATTTAAACAGAGTATGATTTTTATATTAAGTAAAATTTCAAACTTGCTGTCTTACTTCTCCATATCGGTTAAGATTTTCGATGAATCCGTTAATAGTTTGTAATTAATGTTTAGTTTCTTAACATGTTTAGGAGAAAGATTACCATAATCATTCTCATTATTGATAGTATATCCTTCCATCATCTCAAACCTTCAAGCCTTGAAATCGCAATAGAAGGGGTATTTATTAATTACACAGCCCGAATAGAAATATCCTGGTGTAAGAACTATAATAAGCTTGTAATTATGAGCTTGACTACTGTGAAAAGCTTTGTTTTACGGAATTTAATGATTTTAGTGGAAAAATTAACTATTTTAGGGAAAATTTTCAGAGATAATGAGAATTTAACAATCGCAATAAATTTTGTGCCGGATCTTACAATCTTGTTTAATTGACCGATAAATGGAGCCGATGTCAATTCCTCTTGCAGAGTTTATGGGCGCTACTTCGCGTACTTCACCGGCACCGAACGCGTAATCCGCGTTATTAAGAGAAGGTCCTAGGCTGCCGACAAAATTAACAGGTTATTTATCGTCGGCGTATAAAGAATTAGTATTAGCGAAGAAGTAAAAGGTTTCACTTCAATATGAATTTAGAGGTAGTTCCTAAAAACGTGTATAAGGTTGTGAAAGATTGTTAACGCCCTTTCATTCTCGTTGTAGTTTTTCAATATTAATATTTTGAAAAGGGGTTTTATGATGAATTCATTCCAAAACGATCATTGCTGAACTCAATGGTTTTTTTTTGGGGGGGGGACAGAAATCTCACATGAAGTAAACTTTTTTTCAATTTGTTCCTAACCATAAGTTGAATTATCTTTATCGTGTCAATTGTCTAAAGATTTAAACATATACAAACGTTTTAGAAGGCGTGTGTGCCATAGTCAAATCTTTCGCTGAGGTTGGTATTGAAGATGTACTGACAAACGTAATTGGTCTGATGTTTTTAGCTATGGAACTTTCAATATCATCATTCCAAAGATTTTTATTGCAATTATTGATAAAGACAATTCTAATGTCCTTAATTGCCTCCATGTATTTTTGAATAAGTGCCATTTCAACTTAGTAATTTTGAACAGGGAATTAGGCGATTTAGTAGCGTGACACTTTTTTAATTTTTGCGTAAAATCGCGCGACGTGGCTTTTTTTGACGCGATTTGGCGATTCTTGGTGGTTTCGCTCGGTATGGCTATTTTAATGATTAACAATTTCGTAATGAAGGGAGAGCGAAAAATTTGGTATAAGGGGTGAGGTTTGGAGTAAGAAGTAAGGTTAAAGGTTAAAGGCCATGAGAACTAATTGTTTATGAGGTACTAGTTTCCGTAATAGCATTATCAGCAATAGTAATAATTTAGCAGTCTCTTAAATTGACTATCTTTAATACTTTCAAGAGTTAATCTCAACGTTTTTTTTTATAAAGTATCCATAAAGATTTCCAAGTGTTTTTAATAATAGCGATACTGTCGCCACCTCTAGGCTACCATGAAAACCGACAAATTCAAGAAGTCATCTCTACTTTTTGACATGGAAACCAAGGCAGTTCATAAAGACTTTCCGAAAAATCTTTCTATTACCATGGTTTTTCACAAATCGTAACCAGAATGCAGCTTGTTCATCAACCTAGCCAATCTATGCTTAACCTAATACACACTAATCAGTGTTGATAGCTCTAGCCAGTTGATAAGCATTTAGATATGGCAATGATGTCGTTTCGAATCGTTTGAAGTAACAGTGGTATTACGTTATCAAGTGGTAGATGTATTTTTATAGATTTGGCAGACCGTTAGCTGGTCTATATACTAATTTTTATTACCAATTGCTTGGCCCGTACTTTAGTCAAAATTGGGCAATCAATAATAGACTGAATTGTACTTGGTACACTCAACTTGACCATATTGTAACTGACTTGACTGCACTACATTTGACCTGTTAAATGTAGCAGCCAATATGCTTCCAACAATAAGTATCAATTGATTTAAGTAATAACGACTAGGTCCAAATGAAGAAAACATTCGTTCTATAAAATAAAGTTGAGTCTGAGACTTTTATTAGCCATAAGAAAAAATAGAAAACAAGTTCGATAATGAACATACTTATTCAGATTTTATTTCTTAGTCGACGATAAATTAAATGCATAAAAACCCGAGAATAACTCGTTGCATTAACTGAACTATATCCGTGTGATAATAAACTAGTTCACTCTTGATTGAAAATATTTTACCATCAATTTCGCGAATATAAAGATACGAAAAGTGTAATTTACGATGTATAGGTCCATCACTATATGAAGTTCTGGTGTATCACAATTCAAAAGTTTAATACATATGCCGAAGTTAGAACACCTTTATAACAACTATTATATATTGTAATTAATCAAAACAGATACTAACGTTTTCATGGATAAATATTCTCTAAGTTTCCAACTAGTTTACTGTAAATTGAATATAACGTCTTTTTATCGTTACCTTATTAACTTTCTATTCAATTTAACATAATTGAATCAAGTGTAGATAATACGATTGAAAATATTATTGCAAAACTCAAAAAGCCCTATGATACATGCAAAGCTTGAAATATAAAAAATTATATTAGAAATAGCTAGTCATTCTATAGTTCACATATATATATCCCAAATTATGATAGTTTATGCTAGTCAATACTACGTACGCTATATGATTCGTTTATAAACTTTGTTTAATGTAAACGAACAAGGGAACTCATTTATAAACTATATATTTTTTTCTTCAGTGGAACAAAATGAATAATATAAGATATCATATGGAAGGTTTTGAGACGTCTCATCAAAATTCCCCGAAATGAATTATTAATTGTATGAATTTCAGTTTCTTTTTATGATTTCAAGAAGTCTATGTGAAAATAAAATATCTATTTGATTATAAAATCTTTGAACATAATACAACTTAAATAGAATTATGAATAAGATCTTGGCAATTATCAATGTTTTATGCAAATAAAGCTTTTCCCGTTTTCTAAAACTATTGATGTTGCAAATTTGGCAGAAATATTTCATTTAAATATTGCATAATGATTTTGTAAACCTAGTACAAATTATTTCACATCGACACCAACTTTTCTAATTGAATTTTTGGTGATACTAATAGAAACATTTACCAATTTGAAATTCTTCTTCGCGTTTCCATTATGGACAGTTGAGAGAAGCGAATAAAACCAATACTCGAGTTTATCACCAATATTATGCGAATATTATCATAATGGATTCAGTTTTATTACCATCACTAATTTATATATAAATAAATTATGGATGGAGCAAGACGAAACAAATATATTTTTTTCATTTTCTCAATGTATTTTCCATGATTACTCGTAAAAAATGGCTAGTAAACCAAACGAAACTTCAGAAAAATATGAATGAAACGAAAAGAAAAAGAATTAAAACCGTAGATGAACTCTGTATAAAATTAAACAAAATAAAGGTAAAATTGATAAATAAATTGGATTTTGATAGACCTTTGGATCATATACTGTTGTCTATTGGAATAGTGGTAGAAGTAATCGTAGTATTGCGTAGTTAAGTAGTGGATGTATTATACTAAGTTTCACAGACCGCTAGCTGGTCTACACACTTATTCATAAAAACGATTGTTTAGAACGTACCCTACATTGAAAGTAATATTACATTTCACTAAATTGTATTAGTATATTGAACTTCAACTTTACTAAATTTAAATGATTTTTCAAGTTTGACTGATTTTTGTTTTGTGGTGTTAGTACGTTTGGTAGGAAAACTCTTCGGGCGCGTAGTGCTTTCCTGTATTTTCCCAACTTTTATTTGTACAATATTTTCACTTTCTACCACTTACAGTTTCATTCATAAATGTTATAACATTTTCATACATCTAGCCTCTAATACATATAATTACTTGAATACCTTAATCGTATTAGTCAAGTAAGTTAGTAATAACACCTTATTTGGTCTTTTCATAATCTTCCAATTTGTTCATAGTTCTTTATATCTTCCTTTTGTTATTATTATGTAATATTTAATCAGGTTGTCCCTTAAAGTAGCCTTCCATTGTATAATTAATATAATATTACATTACAAGCTTTTTAGGGCCTCAGGTAAAATAGCATTCGTTATTGTGTTCGCTTTGTTATCTCTGTTATCAATTATTGGAACTTTTCCATTCCTTTGCCTTTGTAAGTTTAGCAAGAAGCTATTTCATCTATTATTGGACGTTTTTTATTCGCTTTTTCTAACTTCGAAATGTATTCTAATAGTCTTTCAATGACATAATAAGTAACAACTGGAATCAGTGGAATATTGAATTATGTAATGACGATATCAAGTGTTTTCTGTTAAGAGTATTGATCAAAGTTGTTTCTTAAAACAGTCAGATATTGCTTATAACCATCGATGAAGAAAAGAGGGAGCAACCATTGTTAAGGAGCCTTTGTGAAGCTAGTGAAAAGGGGTGGTCCTGTCACATTACTAGTGAGAATTGATGCTTAAAAGTAGGACCAAAACTTCGTAAGCGTATAGCAACCGCTAAGAAAAGATCTTTGGCGACTATTTGCCCAGGAACCAACTTATATCATTACCTGTAGCCCATCCCAAGCAGCGTTCCAACGCCTTATAAAAGGTGGTAAAAGGCGCCGGCGATGTGTAAAAGGAAAGGTTCTTTTCTGCAGTAATCATTCCAAAAGATGCGTAGTACCCTCTTAAAAGCGGTGTAAAACGTTGTAGTAACGTATGGAAGGTTTTTACCGTCGATCGTTTGGGCACATCTTAAGGTGCAGGCGTCAGTTCTTTTGACACAATTACAATAAATAATCCCCTTCAACCCCCCAAATTCTGATTTTTTTGCGTTCATAGACGACATCCCTTTTGGTTAACCTAACGTTTTTTTAGCCTTTCTTATATAGTGAGCTATTTACTAGGTTAAATCTCTTTGTATACTTATGTTATTATATTATCAATAAACTAGTTGTTTACTTGCTTAATGAATGTCAATATAATTTCCGAAGTCGACAATGCTTTTCTAGGTGAGGTTTTTCTCATCCGCAACTAATCATTGCCTATTAACTATTGTGTAATTTCCACACATTGGCCCTATTAATATATACATTAACAGTGCCAAGAAACAAGCGTATTTTAAATTCGTCTATCCTTCATCGTACGATTCGCGACTTTTTCATTATAAAATCCAGGGTTAACGAAAGCTGTAATGATAGTTGGAAAACTGTTAATAAGCAGCTAAAAACCAATTTTGAATACTGTTTTTTTGCGCTGTGGACGCTATGAGCCCAACTTTTAGTAATATATACGTCGCCTTAAACCTTACCATAAATATATATAAAGTCAATTAAAAGCTTTTGAAAACTTATTTCGCTTGGAACATTGAAAACCGGAGTGTATATACCGACTTCTCAATCGCTTCATCATTTTCAATAAACAACTTAATAAAGTGTAGCTTTAGGCGGTTACCGCCAAAGAAAATTATGAAAATTTTTCGCAGCACTCAAAGGTAAGGTAACACGAGAGGTGTTAATAATTCCGTATTATCCATGCCTATTCATTCAAATGAATTTCGCGTTATATACACTTCAATGAAGAACTTAATAACGAGTTTAAAGTATATTTTGTGAATGAACGAATATATTGCGATTAATAATTCCAAAATCATTCAGTTACCAGCGACAAAAATTTATATCAAGTAGCGAAAAGTATTCATCTGAAGTTGGATAAATTCATAAAAATACCCGCAAAACTATCACCGAGAAAAATTAAACTTATATACGCATTTCTAGCTCATCAATGACCAATGAAAAGACTTTAGCTTGGAACTGTATTTATAATAATAATATATGTTAATACGCTATGCTCACTGCATAGAATATATTCCGTCTCAAATGGCTTAATAAGTAGTAAAAATCGAATGGAAGATATTTACGGGTTGAATGGAAAGATTCGTTGTTATTTTGGATTGATCCATAATAGGATTCGAAAATATCGAAGGTTGTGGTATTCGAAACATTGGAAGGCGACATCCAAGTCGGTATTATAAAAACCATTTATTTCATAAAAGTTTATACTTTATGAAGCTTCTAATGCGCGGGCAACCTATTCAATGTTTATTTCGGATTTCAAAATTATTTTCATTATGATATTCGAGTTTTGAGTTGCCAATGTTACCAATAACGTTTAAGATGAAAAGATAATAATTGAGGACCTATTAATTCAGGAACGGGTTTAAGACAGCTCAAACAAACCAACTTACTTGAAATTGGTGGTATATTCTACCCAAAACATCACATTCGACACCGTAAAAATCGAAAGAACATATAATATCACACTTCTTATAAAATAAACTCAATTGTTGTAAACAGTTTGCTAACTTATAATTCTTTTAAAAAAGCTAATCGTTATCTTCGATTGGAAACTGTCTGATGAGAAAACACTACTTATTACCGACTTTTTCCATACGTAATTATGTAACCTCCATTACAATTTTTGCTAATTTACAAATATTACAAATACTTTTGACGAAAATCCCAGCTTTCCTACGTAATCATTTGGACAAAACAATAAATGTTGGATGAGTTGTACAAGGTGAAAATAATACCTATACTTTATTAAAAATGGAGTAATACCGATAACAGTAATATTATTATGAAAGAACGCTAATGAATACCCAGGAAAGAAACGACTGTAAATCAATTACAAATAAATTCAAAAACTTAAATACATTAAAACTTTTTAATTTATAATTTCCATTTAGCTATGAGTTTCGAGATGGAATAAGGTGATCAAACTCTATCTCCCCCCTTTTAAGTCGCAAAGGCGTTTCTAAAGCCCACCCATCCTATTTAACCCTTGGTTATTCATAATAACGTGAAGAAACTCCAAAACTTTCTAATAATAGCTTAATTACCGCTGCGCACAATGTTTGATATATATAAGAACTATTATTTTTAAATAACAACTTGACTAAATTCATCCGGAATAATTATGATGTTACGTAAATTAAAAGGTTTTGTTAAAAAGGTTGACCTGAAAATCGACATGAAATTCAATTTCAAAAGTTCGAAAATAGATGAAATTTGAAAAACGGCCTTTTCAACGATAACTCCATTGAATCACCCGCTGACTAATATCACAATTACGATGAAAAAAGAGAACAGTTCAATATTACGCGGGATATAAATACACTTTAAGTAAAATAATGAAGATAAAATCACAACTCAGATAACCGGTAAGAAAAGAATTATATATAATTTAGATGATTACGATGATAAACAACTTGTTAATAGAGATCTAAATACGTTTACAAAACCGTAAAACATTATTATCGTCTATTAAATGTTCCTAATAAAACCTTGAATACATATTTATTGTTTATATAAATATTGACGGGGATATTACATCCCACCAAATATACCTCTCCAACCATACGGTGGTAAATCGTATCCTGGGTAATAAGAACATCTCAATTACTTCAAAGGTACTGATTGGTAAAAGAATGGTAACCATCCGGAATATACTCGCCAATTAAGGTTAACCAAACGACGTATATACTTGGAAACAGCTTAAGAACGATATATTGGAGGAGAAGGATCCGTGATCACTGGCCTAAAAGATGGGGGACGAAAAGGCCTTGAACGATATTCTCATCGCGTCTTGAAAATACATCGGGTCGTATAAAATCCGCTCTATTATAATAAAGATATTTGAAACAAATTTAATATAAATAATTCTATCTAACCAACCTCTTGTTCGAAATACCAACAGGTATTCAAGAAATATTCCAATTTATTATAGTATAAAACCATAATAAAGAGGTAGATCACGCCCTCACGCTCCGCGTTACATACTTCCAAACAACTCATAATCCCTAATAATTCTCTATCTTGAACTACGTTATTATATTCTTTGCGTGATAAACGTCAAAAGGATTACGCCACTAGACTAAAGTTACCGTAATTATTACGTTATGATAAATAGCTTGCTAAATCCCAACCTGAACAATCGATTTTTGAAAATGTTTCTCAATGAAGGTCCTACTAAGAAAATATGGATTTTAAAAAAGGAAAAGCTTAAAAAAATTAAAACAAACCTCCTCTTCAAATATCCAACAAAAGGCGATAAACATCTTGATTAAGCCAATAAAAAAGCCAGATATAACGAAATAATACCGAATGAACTACTGGTAAAAGTTAACAACCTAATAAACCTCTCGTATCCCAAAAAAAATCATGGAAACTACCGACTTCAAGATAATAAATGGCTTCTCCAACATTATACATACAGAGAAATTCGTTTCAAATATAACCCACAAATGCTTAACATCCTAAATGTCAGACTCGTACTTGAATATACCAAGGTTTAAGCATACAGCGCTTAAAATGCTTAATACTTACTAAGTTTTACCGTTATAATTGTCGAATAGGCTATCGAAATATACCAAAATATTATCGACATACATTTAATTCGATATGTAAACGTAGGAAATGATTAATATATCGTTAAAAGGTAACCGGTACACCGGAAAAGCTGAGAAGGGTAACCAGCTAGTCGAATATCCTAAACATATACGAAATATAGTTTTCAACTTGTCATCCTTTTTATTCGTAACGTATGGAAAGCAATTGAACTTCGAGTTTAATAAAACATTGAATTAGTAAAATATTTGCGTACGTTGTTTTAATTCAAGGGAGTAGATAATAGACGGATTTCGTAATAATACTAAATCGTTGGTATTCGATAAAAACACACGAGTCGCTTCAAGAATTTTTCAAGAAAAGTACGAGTACCTTGAAAGTGTTGCTTGTATGAATATATTCTTGAATAAATTAATGGATCAACGTCTTTCTTAATAAAAGAAGCTATCCCTGTATCATACATTACAATGAGTCCTAAAGAACTTCATAATGGTGGCCCTAATTATCGTTTGCAATGCCAATTTCGTAATCGGTTTCAGAACGGTAGGAACGCAACTTGCCCTTCAAGGATTTATCAAACTGCAACGCAAACTATTTAAAAATATCTGGAAGTTAATTGCCGAAGGCGACAGATAATTTCCAAGCTAACGCGTTATTTGTATATTCGTAGAAGATGGCGACATACCACGTTATCAAGGCTTCATCTATTCAACCACTCGGAGTATAGACTTAATGGAAACGTCATTACTACTCTTTAGTTATTTTTAATTAAGCTCTAATCCTTATTTATATACGCAGTAATTACATTTGATTTCAAAAAAATAAAAAATACACCAAAACAACGTCAAACATCTAAGAATACTCTATTCATCATTAACCAAAAATAAACTTCTTATTACAAATGGGTAATAACACAGACCCAATTAAGGTATCGTTATTTGTCGAGATTAAAGATAAAAAATTATAGAAATAAATTGTAAGCTAATTTAATTACCGTAATGAATAACCTTAATAGGATATCGAAATTCACACTAGATACGCGATACTAACAATCCACGGATCAACTGCATATTTGTTATGACTTATTATTCAAAACCCATGTTTATTGACTCATTAAAAGGTTAAATAAAATTATTCAATAGATTTACTCTAAAAAGAGAGCTTTCGAAAATTTCAAAGTAAGCTACTAGGTCGAATGAATATTCTATTAAATTCTATACGTAACCATATACATGAGTTCCGCTATTCCCTTACCAAGATCGATGACGTTATCGATCGAAGTGAGGTAAATACCTGTATTAGCTTTAATACCAAAGCTACTCGGAAATTAAATAGGATCATATAGGCGGGTACCAATCCAATAACGATTCGCATTACACTTGAAATACAAGCTAGAGTCTTAGTTACAGCAGAGTTAGACGTCATTAACACATTTAATACGTCGTTTAGAAACGATTATAATGATATATATATATATATTATGAATACACGAAGCTCTATAGTTACCACATTGTGAACAAAACCGTCATTACTAAAACTACTATTATAACTGACACTACCGTAGAAAATAACAAAATTATCATTTTTTTTATCAAATGATTAAATACATGTATTCCAAAGTTTGGAATCCCTGGGTATATCGAAGGGAAACAACGCATTAATTAATGTTTCATTTATAAATACCTTAATAATGGTGAACTTAATAGAAAATTCCTAGGATATACTACCAACATCGGTTAGAAAAATTTCTAAAACGTTAAAAAGCCGTAAAACCATTCGCGAACCCCTTGTTTTAAATTCGTAAACCGAGAGATAACGGCTTTCTCAGTGTTTAAGTCGTATCAATGCGCGCGAAACATGGCTATAAAGACGTCGGAATCGTTATTTCTGCCATCGCCACCACGAACGTAATAACCTGCCATAACAGTTTTCGCAAAACCCTCAAATGATAAAAAATGGCGTAAAAGTAGTTTTTCTTTATACCTATAAACCTTGGGTTTCTTCGCAACCTACGAAAAATCGTACCTTTTCAAATGCGAAAATTTTACTTAACATAGGAAAATTTAACCGGTTAGTAAAAATGTTTTCATTTGATTTGGTAACAGCTAATATTGTGGTTTCAATCGTTAATATCGTGATCAAAACTAGGGAAATCCGGGTTATTGTTATTGTCGTCGTAGTTGGGTAAATCAACGTGACCCTTGATGTAAAAAGACGCGATAACTACGTTAATTTCGTTTGTTGGTAACGTAAAATGGAAACCTCTTAAAGTAGGAGGTTACTCCAAAATCGTGGGTGTACTGATAAAAACTTCAAACAACTTAATTATATTTATCAACGTAACCAATACATCAATATTACGTCATTCTATAAGCAAAACGTACTTTCAAACGACTTCGTAACGCCTAACTAACTCCTAACGTAAGTCTTGTATGAATCCTTAATCTTAAATGTTCAAATGATGGTATTATGTAGCCAGTGCACCCCAAAACTGATTCCGTATACGCGGGTCACAAAACTACTCCAAAATCTAAAGTTTTAGGCTCAAAAGATCAGAAAACATTACCCTGATCTATAACCGCTTAAACGAAGCCAAAACACGGTAAGGAAAAAAGTAAAGGGGATTATATATGGAGAAATAAAACCAAAAATATCACTTAAGGTGGTTGGACACTATCTATAATCCTCGATAAAAATAAGACAGAGAAACCCTTGCTAGGAAACTAGGGTGAAACTAGTGAAAAGGGATGGTACGGTTAAATAACTGGTGAGATATCATTCTTAGAAGCGGCTCCGAAGTTTCTTAGGCATATGGCAACCGCCAGAGCTATATAAATGGCGACTATTTTCCCAGGATTCAGTCTGTAATATATTTTCTATATTAATGCACCTATTTTAAAACCGGTTCTTTTACGGTAAACATCGAAAGAAAATTGACTACATATAATCGTTCGATACCTAAGAGAGGCTTAATCAATTAAGTTACATGAATTGGAGGATTTTACATTGCGTAATTCATTCTCGTTAACGATTATTATGAAAAATCCGATTTTTAACAATAGCTTAATATTATGATCAAAGGATTCAGTCTTTTAAATTATCAATTTGGCCTAATATAGTTCAATGAACACCGTATTCAATCCAAGGGATATAAGTGTCATACGTCATTTCAATTTCTCATTCAGTCGATTCTAATCATCACGAATCAAGTTTCAAACTTATGCAAAAACTAATAAGTTGTACATTATCTCTAGTTGGAATATGATCGCAATATGGGTATCTCTAACAAGTTTTTTTAAGTATGATAAAGCTCTTACAACGTTTATTATATCAATTTTCACTAAACCAATACTTGTACTCTTTTGTGGGAAATGAAAGTTTATATTAATATAGTTAATATTATGCCTGCGGATTAGCAACCTGTTGAACTTTTAATATCTGACTTTATTCAAAGTGGTGATCGTCTTTTAAATGTAAAACTTTGTATTCTTTATCACATGTTGTTAAGGTATTTCGAATTCAGCAATTAAGGCAAAAATAGGTTTGATAATATACATATCCACTATGTCGAAATATTCATTTTCCAATGAAGTTGAGTTTTATAAGTTATTAATTGAGGATTTAATATGTACTTACAAAGTGAAATACATTCTATGAATAAGGAACTAATAAGTACATTCTTTGCCTAGATCGTATAATAGCTCAACATATTGTAGAACTATTTATAATACATACTAATTATTAAGTAATTTTAATATGTTCATCAAAATATTCCTTGATAAATTAGTTGTTAATTGTATATTTGTTTTCATAATATTACGGCCGTGAAGTGTATACTTCTTATCCGTACTTGTAACCAAATTTATTGTTAATACGTCGAAAAATTATTGGCTGAACTTCTAAACTGTTAGCAATTTTGTAACGATTCAGTTATTGTTAATATTGCCGTATTTCAAATCTATCAAATGTACCTTTTTTCAACTGTTCATTCTTTGTTTATCCATTGATTTTATAAATAATCCTCGAAAGAAACATCTTAATATTAGGTTCGTAGAGGTTAGATTCGTATTTGGGTACGAATTTTATCTCTTTAGTTTCAAGAGTTTATCAATTTAAATCCTATAACTTTCTTGAGAAGATGTACATAGGGTTTTAATATATTGTTGTACATGGAGTTTTATGATCAAATCATATTTGTTCATCTTTTTTTTTTACTTATACAAGTGTTCGTAAGCCTTAGACGTTGCAAAGTTGTCGATTCGATTGGTCGAAGTAACAGTTGTATTGAGTGGTCAGATGGTGGATGAATTGTTCTAGGTTTGGCAGACCGCTAGCCGGTCTGCACTGTAATTTTTATGGCTAATTGCTTGGCCCATGCCCTAGTCTGAATCGGGCTCTCCATAATCAACAGACTTGCAGTCAGTACAGTCAAATTTATTTACAGTGAAGTTAACTAACTGTACTGCAATTAACATGCTAAAAATAGAAATGAATACTATTCCAACAATAAGCAATTATGTAAGTATACTCTGGTTTATATTTGATTATTTTATCCCTGGTATTACTCTCTTTTAGTATTCGGTGGCGCCGCTGTCGCTTGATCAGCTTGTGCATTACGGGAGGTGGATGATCCGCTTACTTGATTCGATGATTCTCTGGATCTTTGTCGATACTCACCTTATTATGGTGCTTCACTTGCGTTGTACTTGATATGAACTTTGGATACTAGACCTTAAGTCCAATGGTTACGTAGCTGTGCCCGTAACGGAATGTGCACATGCATCATCCAGCCCGGGCGCGGTCTGGACTCGGTTCACAGACGTCACGTAAAATAGCACGTAAAAGACCATGCATTTAAGTTCCGTGTAAAAACCTAGTATATACTTCTTTAATATTACTTAACAACACAATTATTAACACCATTTGGCACTAACGAGGCATATCGTCTTTGGTTACATCATAATATATAATTAAGGTCTGTTTCTATATTCTTACCGAGTTATTTCTTATAAAAAATAAATTGATAACCAATATTATAATTTCACGTCACTATTGAGCATTATTAATGAGTATAAGCTCTCAGCAAATACGTTGTCCTTCACATTTGTAAATACACGATTTACTCTTTTAAAGTTGAGTTAAAGTGATATATGACTCTTTTAAGCTGATATTAGATATATCGTATTTACGTTAGTATAAATGTAATATTCTCATCTTCTCACATCATAATCGACTTCCGCCATTAACCCGGTTGTTTTTTATTCTTTCACGTTCGATTTCTTCTTAGTCATCATAAAGATTTAGTAATTGGAAGCCAAGCAGACGATGTTTTACACTAGTCTACCTGTGTTTCAAAGTGGTTAGAAAAGACTAGATTAGCTTTAACTTAATTGATCTAGTTTTATTCATGAGGCGACGCGTTAAAATATCGAATTCATAATACAGGCGGATAAGATATAAATCATGAAAAATCTGTATACATTATTCTATGTATAAGGATGTTATAAGTTAGTTGTTAAGTAAGTTGTTACGGCTTATAATGAGGACGGGGGATACGATGGATTTTACGATATATATATGTTTTTAGATTATATTAAAGATGTTTTCTGCGACCCATATCGCGTGACCAAGGCTTTAGAAGTATTGTATAGATAGTGTATAAATTAAATAAATCTAGAAGCTTTATTCGCGATTAAAAAAAGACGCTACTTGCTTAGGCGGGCGATTTGAATTAAACTTCAGCCGCTAAATATACTTTTATTTACTTACGCATTTCACTACGTATCCGGAAAAAGTTTTTTATGGTAAAAGTTCACTATATTATTTATATTAATACTTGAACAAAGTGTTGCAAACTTATTAAGGAATTGGAGTTTTGTGATTTGAAATAACTTTATAGATAATAGTTGTCAGCCCATATCAAAGTCCTGCATTCGAATGGAAATATAGTTATAACAAGGTTTTATGCCGTTTAAAAATCCTTGTTAAAGAACCGAGATAAGTACGGTTGGTTCTCCTAGTAAGCTTATCCAACTTAAATCCAAACCAAAAGATGCCGTGCAATGAGAATAATAACGAAGAAGCGTTAGGCTACGTAGGTTACAGAGAGTTATTTACATTATAACGATACAGATCAATTTCAGTAAAGCTACAAATTACGCCGGATTATTTCTCCGGCGTTGGCTTACACGGTCCATATAGAGGAGGTAGTTGTAGATTTTTTTATTGACGTTGATGCGGGAAGTTTAACTACTGAACGCAGTTTCTCTTAAAAATTATATATATTATTATCGAATCAATTATAGGGTTCAACAAACATGAGTTAAAACTAATTTAAATACGTCTAAACTAGTATGCAATGTTTCCCCCTGTGCTACTGAAAATCGTTTTTTTTTTAAAATACATAGATTAATTTTATCTGTAATTCATTATATATCACAAGCGAGGCTTCAATATAAAGGTTAAAGTTAAAATATATTGGGTTATTATACACTCGAGTAATGGACATAATATTAAGGATACAACGGAGTATACGTATTTGTTGGTATGGTTTCTATTCATATAAATATAAATGAAGAGTAATCGTAAGATTAGTATTATAGTAAAGATATATAATAGGTTTGGACACAGCATTTTAAAGAGTTCATGACATGAATGTGAGATCATAAACCTTTCATCAGGTCAGTGGCCTTTTTTATATACAATTTAGAATATCCCTTTTAGACTGCGCCACGCATAACGTACTTTGTATCTTGCGAAAGTGTAGTCTGTAACGTGATACGTTATCGTGAACTTTGCAGGAGTGTATCTTATACTACAGTATGCTATTACTTGGCTTATGTATACTAGCTTTGAGGGTATATAGTAATATCTATAGGGATAATCTTTTTCTTTTGTTTATTACGTATCTATAGCCTATTAGCGACAGTATAGTTGTCACGATTTCGTATACGTAGTCTTGTAATAGTAGTGTAGTTGCGGTACAAATTATAAAGGTTAAAATTAGTAACTTTTGTAATGAAAGTGGTTGAGGTATTAATTATAAAGGTTCTAATTAATAATTTCTAGCCGCGATGGTGATTATAGTAAGGACCTGGTTAGAATAGCTAATCGGTAGCAATATAGTTATTAACAGCGTCTTTTTTTATTTTCGATAGAGGTGTAATTATGAAGGTGATATATGGGGTAATTCCGTAAAGGTAATTACCCTATTACGTGATTAGTGTTAATAGAAAAGATATATCGCTATCGATTCAGGTAAAACATCATTTTTTCCTTTTAATCGCATCTACCTGAAATAAATACAAATACCTATTTCTAATAAAATTATCCTTTGTTTTAATTAACTAATCTAATCGGCTTCGATATGTAGGTTATCCAACAACTACTTATATATTAACCTACTTTGAAGTATGTGCCGCGTAAAAACAAAACCGCTCAGCGCCGTTTGATGGGTAAATGCCTCCGCGCCGCTTCCGCCACTACCGCTATCGCCGCCACTAACACCATCATTAATAGACAGCCCTCCTTAAGTACTATCTACTGTATGACCGTCTTGCCCCCG
>JASMMZ010000001.1:11922134-12054743 GCA_038502455.1 Anisogramma anomala
CTGGCGCCTATATTGTTAACCCCTTTCATCTTTCCTTTCTCTCCCTTTTTTCCCCTATCTTCCCAGAGGGGAATTGAGATACTCTTAAGGTGATAAACTTTACCCTCTTTCCGCGTGTAAAAGCCCCCTTATTCTTGGTGACCTTTCGACACCGTAAGCGTAACTTAGCGAAGTTACTCCGCGATTTGTATTTACTAAGTCCACATAATTATTTACCTTTAATGTTTCTTTAAACGTAGAGGTCGAGGCGGACCTCCTTTGCCTCTTATAAATGCGTATCGTTAAGATGCATCGCGAGGCCTCTTTAACTCATAAAGCATTAGAGCTACGTACCCAAGTCCGTAGCCCAAGGCCGCTAATTAATACGCCTCACGTACTGTATGTCGCGTTTGCTGACACGGGTAAATTTATTAACGATTGCCATGAAATCGGGTGTCGTTCATCCCACTATTACCGTTACGAGTATACTAGTAACATATACGCCCCCGTTTGTTAGTTTTAATAACAAAGGCCGGGACTATATTATACGCCCACCGGATTGATAGTTAATTTCAACCGATTTTAATAAGTAATTTTTCTTAAAACAAAGAAATTTGAAGCGCTACTAAAAATAACCACGTTCGCAAATAACTAAAATAAACTGATGCTCATTAGTAATAGGAGTTAACTGGTAGACGAAAAATTCGGCAGCCGCTATTACCTTTTACAAGCGGGGCCTATGTATATATTGCATCGGCGAGTTCGACAACGTTATTTCGCGTCGCCGTAAAAAGGGTAAAGACTCCCCCGCGCCTTTGCCTAAAGGCATGCAGCCCAAAACACGAGGCTACTCTTTCGTTAACGCTAATAACGGCGTCGATAGCGGTAATAACAGTGGCGCAATCACAATGGGGGAGGATGACAAGGAGGATAATAGGAACGCGACAACATCGCCTTCTCCATCATTTTCAAATAGTAAATAGCTACTCCTGACGACCGAGTCGGCGTACGGGATATTGTATAGTACGATATATAGGAATGTTGTCACTTTTTAGGAAAAATCGTAACATAATTAATAAATGTAATAATGAGAGGGTTTAAAATATATAGAATGAAAAGTAATAATATATTAAATGCAGTACGAAACCTTAGATTTAAATGAAAAATGGAAAATAGTAAAATACTTAATGGGAGAGAGGTGCGTTAAACAAAGAGTGATATCATATCAAAAGCGGCGTGAAATTATAGATTGAAACAGTGGTTAATTCGTAAAAGCGGTGTAAGTGTAAATTACGACCCGTGCTATGATTCCGGGTGAGACTTGGATAATATGTTTCGGATCGCTTTCAATCGGTAAAAATTGGGTAATAACGTATAAAGGTCGTAGAACCTTTTTGATAGCTCTAATAAATAATGTATTTGTCGATAAAAACGACTCCTATGCTCCGTTCAGGGTATTTATAGTTATTACATCCGCTGGGTTGGATTCTCCATCTCTTTACCTCGTTTCTTCAATTTCCCAGCGCTTATATAACTCGCGTGAAGCTATAACATCGATTATTTAATATTTTTCGTTCGTAATACTAAGTTTCACTAAACATTTAAAAGCGAAAAGAAACTAATATGTATGATGAGAAGTATAGGGCGTAAAATAAAGTTACCAAAAATTATTCGAACCGTTATGGTTATAGTAATTCCCGAATCACAACCTTTTTCCATGCCAAGTTATCTGAGGCTAAAATGTTCCTTATAACTCGCTTACAATTGATAAACCTTTAATAAGTAATATTTTCACGAATATTAAAAACGTGTTAGGCGGTATTTAGTTACCAAAAACCAAAACAAAGTTCATTTGCAAAATATAATCGTAATTATTAGAGAAACAGTCGTTGGTAAAAACCAATATCTTTTTAATACGTATATTTAACTGTATAAATTACAAGGAGCACTACGGATTATATATTTTCTATATAAGAAATAGGTTAAATACATTACATATATCGTTTAACGGGGCGGTCCAATATTGGGCGGCAACCTAAAGGTTTCAAGCCGCTTATAGTTATACTTTTCAAGCAACTCAAACGCTACATACACGTTAATATTTAATATTCGTCAACTCGTTTTACGTTAACTAAATCGACAAGAGAAACTTTTTTCAATCATCCGTTTTACACAAGGACTTAAACAACGTTTTAAAAAGTAATCAAGGCGCTATTAAAGGTGATGTTTTTATCCTCCGTTAGGCAAGTCTTGGGATTTGCCTTTAGGACAGCCTTCAAAAGTTTCCTTTCTTTAAATACGATAAACTACGCAGAAATACAGCATTACGATGTCTTCTATAAATATACATGTTAATATAAATCCCTTTAAATGGTTTATGAATACGAATAAATATAGGTCGAAGGTAAAGTTAGTTATTTCGAGCCGTTCCTTACAATACTTTTAATAAGTATTCTTCCAGTTAATACAAGCTTTGACTTGAACATAAAGCGGCTTTATAATACGTAAGGTCTTTTTAGGTAGGTGGTGTTTTCTAAGATCAATGAGTATATCGGCATATATACGTTGTTCAAACCACTCCTTAAAATTGGTATAAGCTTTGGTAATATTACGAGGGTTAATATATAAGTTATGCAGAGTACTAAGGGAAGCTATGAGTATAAAAACTAAGCGGTGGATAGCTCTTTATAAGGTGGGCGACTAGGTTATTATATTATTTTTGTCATTATCTTTATAACCTTTTACAATTAATTGTGGTTTTCTTCAAATTTTCCGGTTTTATCCTTCACTTCGTATACGAAACGAATATATTTTTTTATAGGTGTCGTAAACCGTCAGGTCGAATCGTTCAAATCTAAATACGCCTTAGTCGATTAAAGCAGATATTTCTACTAAGGTGGATTAATCGGGGCGTTTTTGGTGGTAATAATAACATTGTAACGGAGCTTTAAGTTAAACTCACAGTTTACCATATTTTTTCAAGTAATAAAGGATTTTGAGGGAAAGGTATCGGAATGTTCTTCAATTTTTGATATAAAAGGGCGGCCTCGGGGGCGAAATGCTAATAGCGTTGGTATAAACAGGCCGTTTTCATCTAGTAAAAACGGGTTGAAAATACGATTCAAGGGGGTGGGTTTAAATTGGAAGCGGTTTCAATTCATCGTTTTCAGGAGTGTTCTTTCAGTGGTTTTAATCGGATTACTGTTTTAGGCCGCTCCTATTTATCTCTTTTTAATACTCTCATTCCATCGTCCAGCAAAACGAACTCATACCGTTTAGCCAACCAATAAACATATTATAGTTTCAGAACCCGTTAATCTTCCAAAGGCCAATTTATCCGTTTTTAGTTCTCAAAACCAGGACTTCAGATTACAATAATAGGTACAGAACACTAGTTTCACGTGAGATATTCCTTATATTCAACGCTTTAAAAACTTTGTTTTTATCTCGTAAGAAATGTAACGCTACCATGGATTTCGTTATAGCATTCACCCTTTATACCGTGGTTTGAGATAGTTCAAATATGTATGAATCTATGTATAAACACAAAAAACAAAGAGCGTAAGGATAAGCCTACTCGGGCCGAAAGTAATATTAACAATGTTAACCTCCATTTGTAAGATACCTTCCTTGGAACTCATACCCTTTAGCTTTTTAAATAGCCCTATATATACCGTTTCAAGCGGTTTATAATACCGTTTACATTCTAAAATACTTTATAATTCTTTCACTAGTATTTTTTTTATATTTGTTACCGGCGATCGTAGCCTTGATACACTAATCCGTAATATAGAAAGCCGTTTTAACGTCGTACGTAATCTAATCCGATGGCACTAAGAAAAGGTTTAACTAATAATTAACTAAAAAAAATTATTATTTTATAGCAGACACTCTGTATATAAACTTAGCAACTTCAAATAATGTTACCGCATCAACATCGTAAGGTATTAGTTAGCTATTTAAATACATAATACTAATAATTACCTCGCAATTAAAACTCATTTCGTTTTCAAAGCGAAACTTAAACCTCATTAGGGATTAAAACAATAGCTCATACTTATGGAAAAACTTTTCGATAATTTTAAATAAATCTTTTCCAATATTTGTATAAACTATGACGTAACACAGTCGTAAAAAGCGTTTTACAACCAGGTGTCCAAATCGGTGGTATAATATCCGCAATTCCAGCTACGTTAAGTAAAAAGGATTCATCGTATGTGTTTCGAGGAAAAACCACAAATAGCCGAACTTAAGCTGAAGTAATACGGATACGCTAGTCGAAGCGCGGATGATATGGTTAGTCGTATTTTAGACCTTGATTCCGGGTATGTTTACATTAACTAATAAAATCAAAAAAACCGTTTTGAATTCTATTTCGCAAAACTTAATCGGTTTAAATTTTATATGTACAACGACCGTCCTAAATGACAATTCTTTTCCTTTATCGAATAAAACCTTTCGGAATTCTTCTATTCGGTCGAACTAAAACCTTGGAAACTTAATTACGAACCCGTCAAATTATCGTTTTTCGGCCTTTAAGATTTCGGTCGCGCTGGTATTAGGCATAATTCCTTAAATCTAGTTGCCTTATCTATCGAGAAACGAGAATTTCGAAGCTATATATACGTTTAATATTTCGTCCACGCAATCTAGACCTACAATATGTAGGAAGGAGGCGTCTTATAAGTTTGAGAAAATACGTTGGCGGTGTCATCGTCTTAGACTATCAAGTAAATATTATTAACTTTAGATTCTTTTTTATCAGAAGTATATTCATCAGGGTAGGTGTTAAGCATATTATCTACGCCTTAGCCCTCGGTAAATTATACTATAAGATTTCCTTTAATCCGGTTTTAAAATACGTAATTTGCCTAAAACTATCGTTTAATACCAATCTATTCGTAAGTTAAGTGGTTAATAAATTAATAGACTATATTACCGTGTACGATATAACGTTTTCGTAAGTCCGTAAAGCTTCGTATACTTTTTCGTAAGTATTATTTTAAGTGTGATGAGATCGCTCATTACCGTAAATTCGTCCCTACACTATATTGTAAGTGTTCTCATCTTAATAAATATAATTTAATCGCTAGTTTTATTTGAAACATACCTTCAATCTTCGATTCGAAACGTAGTAAAGAGTTTCGACAAATTTAACCTTAATTATTTAGCTTTCGCTTTTAGTTTTATTGGCTATGAAGACTAATCTGAGTCTCGTCTATCGGCGTAGACAGGTTTCAACCAATATTCTTAAACTTATACTAAATGGCTTTAAATTCTTTTTAGGCTTAAATAGTATGAGTTCTGAATTTAGATTTTTGCGTCATATTTTTACTACTATTTGGATAAACAGTTTATCACCTTTTCATTTCTGTTTAAGAGCTACCTTACACTTTGTAAACTTAGCTATTAAAGTAATAAGTTCCTTCTATGGGTTTTAATTAGCGTTTTCACCTTGAATCTTCACTGATTCCTTACTTGTAGTAGTTTAATCTTTTTCATAAAAATCGTAATTGACTTTTATATCGAAGTGTACATTCGAACAGTTATAACTCTGTGTAAATGTCTTCACCTATATAAGGTAAAATATACATCACGCCTTAGTCTAATTGAATGATATACCGGGTAAAATATCCTAAAACTAAAACAGTTCGATATCCAGCCTATTATATATATTAAGCATTATACGTATTTTATTATGAAGTATATCGTATTGTTCGCTGTTATAGTTTTTGTCCTGATTCCAACGTCTAACAAAGTTGGTAAGATTTATGAGGTTGTTCCTATCAGTGGGAAAACGATACAGTAAAAGGTTACGGTAAGAGTCCTCGTTAATAGGTATTAACTTGTAGTGTACGAATTGGCGTTTTACACGGCTTATTATTTCTCAAAGCGAGGTGTTGTCTCTATCCGTACCGCTTTTATCGTAGCTAAATTGGTTAGTCACGGTATTCGGAAACAGGTTTTATCGTAATTTCTATCAAAATTACGTTCTGGGGAGTGTTTGTGTTTTACCCTTGTCATAGGTAATTGTTGCGGTACTTCTCCCTTTTCGCTCGACTCCTCCAACTCCGTTTCCACTTTTTGTTGGGCTTTTAGTCTTAATAAGCGTTTCTTCTCCATTTACAAATGCTTTTCTCGTTTCCGGTTTGTCAGTTTAAGTAGGCGTTCCTAACGATTTGTCAGCCAGTATGATTTTACAAATTTCATTTTCATTACTTTATCGTCTATCCATTTCGGTATTTATATAAGGTAAGATGTTTCTTACAAAGCTTTTATAATACCATTTTTATTTTCACCGGTCGTATTAATAAATTTACTCTGTAAATGTTTTCGTAGTATTTTGGAAATCATACTACCAACTATACGACTCATATCCGGTGTCTCATTTGATAAATCCTCTCTAAATTCATCGAATAAGTCGCGCCCTTTATTTTCGCAGCTATAGCAATTAAATATCATATTTATAACATATATATTTTTCGTTAAAGGATATAAATTCTTTACCAGTACATCGATTTAATTATTCTATCCGTTAAGGTAAATTGTTTTTGAAATACTATTTCGAAATAACGTATATATAAAAAGGGACTTTATATATTCGTCGCTTTTGACAAATCCGTTACTAGTAAGGCAATAGTTATGTCTTATGTCGGTGATTTTAACGTACACCCGTGATAATAAAGCCGTATAAATTATTAGTTTGGCGCTGTAATTACGATTCGGGGATGTTTGGGGTTCAAAAAGAAACAAATGAGGTATTCAACTATTTCTGGTTTAAATGAAATTAAAACAATGCGCAAATAACACGTAACCACAGCCTTATCAGGCGTTTGAAATTAGTTTCATTAATGCTAGTCAATTCTATATTACTTGGGAAAGTAGCAAAATTTAAACGTCGCAAGTAATAGACTTCAAATATACAGTATAGGGCGACTATACAGGAGCGGATAAGGCCAATGTAAAAGGGGAAAGGAAAATGTGGATATGGGGAGGTATATAGTGTGATTCGGTGTGTAAGGCCTGGTTCGTACTTATTAGGAGGTTCGAATTATCGTATTGTAGCCGTTTCTAATGGTTGTGATTGGTGTGAATATTATGTTCGTAACCGCTTTTAGATTTAGCTTGTGATGTGAATGTTATACTTGTAACCGATTTTAGATTTCGTAAGCGGTTTGAATACTTCATTTAAATCGGATGTGTTTTAACAAAGGGTTTTGAAACTTGGTAGATTTGACTTACATAGCCTGATACGTCGTAAAACAATCTTTAAAAGGTACTCGAATACGTTTAAAGCGTTGAAACAGATTTATAGTTAAAGTAACGGGGCTTTTAATATTTAAAGAACCAACTAATTGATAATATCGTATTAAAGGGGTCTTTTTTAAAGTTATTCTTGATCTTATGATCTTGTTACACTTCGGGTTTCAAAGGCTCTCCCGCGTAGTTCTACACTCCCGTATTGTTCTTAAAAGGCGTAATGGTAAAACAAAAACAGTTGATACTGCAGTCAATTTCGGGTTGTGTTTTTCCTTAATTATTTATAGTTGACCTAATCTGATACTAATTAGTGTTGATAAGGTTTTTATTTACGTAAATATAAATGAAAAGTAATTGTAAAATTGGTATTACAGTAAAGATGGATAAAAGGTTTGGAAAAAGAAGTTTTAGAACGTGCACGCTATGGATTGAAGGTTGTAAAGTTTTTATCCGGTCAGGGGTCATTTTGCCTCACACTTTGGAATACCCCTTCTAGAGCGCGCCACGCATAACACACTTTGCACCTTGCAAGAGTGCAGCCCGCAGAGTGACACGTTATCGTGAACTCTACAGCAGTGAACCTTTCAATATAGTGCGCTGCCACTTGACCTATTTATACTAGTTGTGGGAGTAAATAGTAATATCTACATTATTATCTATATGGCGAAATATTACGTAAAAATAGATAAATAGTTGAACTCTAAATTAATATATATTATGCCTAGAATACCACTAGATGAAATTTTAGTTATTCAATATATACGTTATTAATTGTTACTTTAGATGCCGGCGGAAATCGCCAACTAATTCAAAGTTAGAAAGAGTTAATAGTCGATACGATAGTATTTCGCTTAAAGTAAGGGGATAATGGGTATTTTATAACAGTTGTTTTCGTTTGATTCGTAACCCGAATTTAACGCAAGATAAAACTTATTAGAGACCAGTTCCAATTTCATTTTACTATAAGTTTTTACTAGATAATACGAATTTGATAATTAACGATTTGAATGGTAATAAAAATGATAAGCCTAATCTTTGCTTCCCGCCCAGACTGGCGAAATTCCGCTACCTATTCAATAAGGAAAAGGTAACAGTTGAACAATTGTATCGGGAAAAATTAGATTATTATATTTATATTAAATCTAATCAGTATAAGCCTTCACTAGACAAATTATAAGGGCTGTTATACACGATACCACGCAATCAACGTTTCGAGTTTCGGCGTTAGGTTCCCGAATTGTTAAATAAAGGTTGGATAGAGGTGAATTCTTTATCAGCCGTGATAATATCATCATTAATGTTTAAGTTAAAAGGAGGGTAATACTTCTAGACCGATTATCGAGTATTCAATAAGATAAACTAATAAAATCGTTTTCTCTTATCCTTAATTAAGGAATATTCACGCCTGTTTTCTAAGTCGATATAAAGAATTAAGTGGGATACTTGAGTGACATATTGTTGTATCCGGTTCTCATCCAAGAAAAAAAATCGCATTGATTTCAGCTTGTTAGAATGCTTGGTTACCACCTTTAGATTAACGGGCGCGTCAGCGAAATTTCGACGTTATACTCTTAATATAGTAGCTAATATTTTAAATAATTTCGTAACCATTCACTTAAACAACCTTTTAATCTTCTCTTTCAGCTTTAAATAGAATCACATATTGAAAGTCGTCGAAGTTTTACGGAGTTTATATGAAACCTTATTAAACTTAAATTTTAAAAATGTTACTTTGTAGTGAACAAAGTGAAATATACTAGCTTTATTATGAAGACGGGCAAAGATTTCCGGATCGACCTAAGAAATATCGAGCCGTTCATAAATAAAGATATACCTGTCTTATTCGGAAAATAAAAAATTTCTTAGAATTTACGATTTTTTATTGTTATTTCATTAGTAAATTTACTGATTAATTCAATTATTTTATTCAATTTTCGTGGGAGGGAAGTAACAAGGTTTGGAAGGATCACTAAGAAATAGGATTTTTAAATATTCAAGCTGGTTTTTGTTAACTCCATAATTCTTGCTTATTAGGACCCCAACCGGTTCACAATAGTAGAAAGAGATTATTTAGGGTTAGATTTCAAAACTTACCCTCCATAAAAGGATGAAAATGATATTTTCAACTAGTAATTCACCATTACGTACAACTATCGGACGCAGATCGCAAATACATCATCCACGATATGGATCCTTTCGCGATAGTGATTTATTATTATAATGTGGTTAATAAAATTACGTAGTAATCATACGCTTTTACTATTTTAACTGATTATAAGGAACTAGAGTATTTTCCTACCTCGTTTCATTTATCACTAATACTTATGTTGCTAGCTTACGACCTAAAGAATCCAGTCATAGACCCTAACACGTAAATCGTAGGTTAAAACCGAAGTTAAAAAACGTTGCGCGCGGGTCTTCCGACTGATCTTGATTATCATGTCGATAACAACGGCCATAAATTTGGATATTAAAGGAATTCATATAGTGGTAGGGTATACAGATAAAGTTGCGTAAATAAAAGCTTAACTACTGGATTACTATACGTTGTAACCGAATGGCGAATCGGAAATTAACAATGTGTCTAAAGTCCGAAAAACGTAGTAGGTACGATCTGTGCATGCGCTGCCATCCTCGTTAATATTAAGCGGTTATTTTTTTTATAGATCGAGAGTTTGGATGAAATTATAGAATGAGGGAACAATATATTACCTGTTATATATAATTCAAATACTAAAGATTATAAAAAGCTTACGACGATTTCCGGTTTAAATTGGACATCTAATGTGAATTATGAACTATAACTTCGGTCTAAGAGGTGTATATCATTACCAACACCGTTTATAGCTCTTGATTTAGTAACTATTAACAACAAAAAATCTTACCATAAGCCCATAATCTGTTTATTATAAGGTATCTTGGTAAAAAAAACCTTTTTAGCGTCCGTTAATACGATTATGAAGAGAAAACAAGAGTCGTTCATATTCGGTAATTTCATAGAATACCAACGTAGTGTTACGATTCGAAGCCTTATCGTACCTTACGACAAGGGCTTTTCCAAATCTTTTTCAGCTTAAATAGTTACTAGTCCAATATCTTAGTCGAATTTAAGGTACATTTGCCTGCCATCAATACAATCCCAAGATATTTAATAATTTTTATAAATATATTTTCCAAGTTGGTTAAATTAAAGTTCATGTGATTTATAACCGTTAATTAGTGTATGCAATAGTTTTGGAATATATAGTCAATATTTCATATACTTTCCGCATTCATTATTAACAGATTGTATGGGTAACTTTTAAACGTCTTTATATTCTTGTATGAGAACTAAACAATTTTGTTAAAGATTTACCGCCCCTGAATAAAAACTGACACTGATCGGGTAGATGAAAATATTAAGTAATGAATGCGAATTGTAGTGGATTTTTCGGGATTTTTATTTTTTTACATTTTCTAATATATTCATTCGTATTCAATAATAGAATGTCGAAGGTGATCGGGTTTAGTAAAAATCAGTTGATACATAAGAATAAAATATCGGTTATTCCGACTGTAAACAGGAATAAGAAAATTATAATCGATTCCAATTAAGAAGCCGCAACTTTTTTAATGTACTTATATAATGGTACAGAGCTGGTATGAGTGGCTATGATATACATTCAGTAACAAATAAAGAAAATTGCGAATCGTCGGCAACATCCTGCAACACTATGAAAGGTAAACAATTAAACATGACTTAGTATAAGTAACACAAAACCGAATCGTTTCAATAAAAACCTAGATTAACTATATACGTAATATCAGTTAATAAATGTTTTCAATCCGAAGAATATAGTTTTGGATGTTTTTTGTAAATATATTGTAATTTCCATATATTTAGTTAAACATTCGATTTCCAATCACCTTTCGTCATAGGTTTGATGCAGAAACCATCTAAAACCGATTTTCATCGTTGATCATACAGAAAATTATATATATGAAGAATTGAAAGTGAGGTATTTATTAACGAAAAAAATGTCAAGAGGTAGTATTTGCTATATATTTATTAAGTAAAAGGGGGAAGACGCATTCAATTTAAATTTATTGGAAAATTAAAAGTATTTCATGTCCGTAGATAAATTGGAGGCGAAATGAAAAGACATATGATTCTACAACGGCTGAGAGTTTCGATGTTGACGGCGAATATACCATATGATATATATATTGGTCTTTTCGCCTTCATATTAAAGTTTACACAGTAATATTAAAAAGTGGAAAATTTTATCATCATAATTTTCAGATACATTAAGTAAAGCTGGGCATGAAATACCCGATTTCAAGGATAATAATGCGACCGCAAAGTGACTTTTATTAAATATTTTTTCAATTTCGTTTATAAAATTTCTTTATTATTCTTTTGCTTTATCTAATAGGAGTACCAACGAAGGTAAGTGCCCTATTAATCCCTACCTCAAGCGTCGAGTGACGTTGAACGATGAGGATAACTTAAGGAGGAACTGAAAAGACCCCTTTTCAAGTGGATTATGAAAAACCGTAGCACGTTCATCCGGGCTTACGTTATACGTTGGGATCACACGCGATTTTCGCTACACTTATTATGAGATCTATCGAACCGCTTTTATATTCGGTTAATAAACATGATACGAATGAAAATGGGAAGTTTTGACGGTAAAGTTTTAAATATAGTTCATTCCAATTAAAACGTTATTTTTTAAGATTGATTGGAAGGGATAGGGTTCAAATGATAATACCACCTTCACCGCTTTATACGGTGCTATTAGAAATCCCGTAGGAAATAATGATAACATCTGTAGCAAATATATTGTGGGTTAGGATCGGGTTATAAAAGGGCGTGCGTTAGTAGTCGGAAAGCGACGTAAATAGGGGCGTCACGAGCGACGTTAGAGTTAAAATAAAGGCGGGCCGAAGGCGTATATATTGGGTCGTTACGGCCTGTATTCCCGCAATAATCGGCATGCTCTAAGATTGAACAACGTCGCGCAAACTCATGAACTTGTTTATCGAATCGGAAAAAACGGCCGCCAAAAAAGGCCTACGACCCGGATAGCCTTTATTACGTTTATGAGCCGGAGATAAAATTTGGATACCGCTTTAGAAGATTATAACGAGCTAACGTATTAAAGCGCGTAATCTGGAAAAAGCACTAAGCAGGGACGATTTTCAAACGAACTACAACGAAGGTCAACATATACTTGTGTACTTTATAAAATCAAATTTTCAACTTACCTTATTATACGTTTTACGACAAAAGAGATACTTCCATACGTGGATAACCCGCGTGTAAGCTAAAAATCTCTCCATGTTTAACAAACGATTTACAAACAAGGTATAAACATTTTAAACCGATTTAAAGGATAGCTTTTCCTCGTCCTTACTATCTCTTAATACCAATAAGTCCCTTATTACGAGCATGAGCTACGCGAAACTATTAATTATAGAAGAATAAAGATTTAAATGGCCGGTTTACCTGAAGTGGGGGCTGATAGAAGTTACTAGGAGCGTCGGCGGCGGCGTAACCTATACTAAACCTATTAAAAACATCGGTCATTTTACAATAAGTAGTCGGATAAAAAACATGAAGAAGTCGGTATAGGGGGGAACAGAAAGCTGGGAGCATAGACGCTGATATAGACTGTAATATAAACTAGGTGGAGGGCTAAAATAAAGGGTAATATGAATTAAGTGAAGGTGGATTAACATCAGGTTATTGAAATAAAACCTTAAAGACATTAGGTAAAACAAAGGCAAATTAAAGATGAAGAAAAGTGAAAGTCGAAGGGATTACAAACGATATTAAAAATGTTTTTAGACGCAAACAGTTCGAAATTTGTGCGTATGTGACTTATTTAAAACGTTATTCGTATTATATTCAGTTCGAGACTGAAGCTCGAATAACTCAATTATAACGTTATACGCCTGACACTCGATCCGCGCCCGGTCCGCACCCGATTCACACCTCATGCGAATATCGTTTGTATTCGGTTTTTAGTCAAAAGGACAAGGATATGTGTATAGTTAATCTACGACTGACTTATAACGCTATACGGATCATATCCATCTTATACCTGGTTCGAACACAATTCGTACGCGTTATAACAATATCCCTTTTTCTCAAAAGAGAGGGGGCGGATATTATTGATTCAAATGACTAATCATCAAATTTATAGGTTACATAGCTGTGTATGTAAGCGAATATACACATACAGCATCCGGCTCGGATGCGGTGCAGTATCCGATTCGGACGTGGTATAACACCCGGACCGGACGCGGGTTGGACGCGATTCGTAAACGTTATATGAAATGGTACGTAATAGACCATACATATAAGATCTAAATGAAGAACCACAGCATACTTCTACATTATTCCTTAGTATCATAATTATTAACATCATTTAGCAGTTACTTGGAATACCTTCGTTCATTTGACCTTAACAGAACGGAATATCGTGGAACTATCTGCAATTTTAAGAAATACTTTGATTTTAACTATATTTGAAATTTTTAACTGACTATCTTATTAGCCTAGTGTTAGGTATATCAAAATTTAGTTATATCATGATAATATTGATATATCTATCATTGTAAAATAAAATTATGTATTAAAAGCGATATTAAATAATCGTTTGACAACTTACCATCGAATTGCTTTGAAGCCCTCCTATACGTCGTCATCCTGTTTAATCGTTTTTCATAAAAGAGATTCATTCCTCAAACAATAATATTTCTTAAAACTCGTAAACATAAGTATTATAGCGTTAGACCTTACAATATTATTTCTGATATTTACCGCTATTGAACGAGGTATCTATGAATTTCGGAACCTTCAAATATTTTATATAAGGATATTATACGTTTTTTGAAGGATGTGGTATGTTTTGTAACCTTTCCAATGCTTCAATATGCTAGAATATACTCTCAATTGCATGAGATCATAATTCTTTACACATTGGATTGAGACTCTTTGATAGTAAATTTAATATCTATATATTACACGATGAAATTTGGTAGTTAAAGTATGAAATAATATGTAATTTTTATTTTATTCTAGGTATTTCTAGCCGATGAAGAATGAAAAATTTAATAGCATAAAGAGATATTACCAAACTTACGATATAACTTATAGTTTTTTTTATTCAAATGAAGAACGTTAGTTGACATGCAGAATCCAAAGGTTTCATTGTTTTTCAAAAAAAAAAAAAAAAAAACCTTTTAAGGATTTTGGCCTTGGTTTTATAGAAGAGGTATAGATTTTGAATTTACTTTAATATTACTTGTCCTCCTACCATGTGGATTAATGGACTTTTAATATTTTTCCAATGGTTAAATGATTGAACTATCTACGTAATTAACTAATTTAAAATTTTGCTAAATTGATTACCGTAACCTCCAAATTTGCAAATTGAATTTTCAAGCATCTCCGGCTCCTTTCAACCTACTTATCAACGTTGATATCAACGTTAACACCGAAGCCGTTTATGACTTCCAAGTAAAGAAGAAATAGGGTAGAGGGCTTAAGTATATAAAAGGTAATTGTTTTTATAACTGTTCAAACCATCTTTAATTCTAGTAATAATAACTCCACATTGAAGTCGAAGAAAACTTTGGCTTTGTCGTTATTCCGATGATTAATCTTGTAAATAATGATATTTTCCACGTATAATATAATATATTACAAATGGCCTTTTGTTCAGTCTCTAATTGTGTTACGGTTCTACCTACGAAGGTCGGTCAAGTAGGTATCGAATGGAGTTAACAACTTAGGTACTATAAAAGACCGGAGAAATGTGCAGTGATCATTCACGCAGGACTTACATGCATGGTGTGTCACGTGCCCTCCCACATGACGTTTGCGAACCACGCCTGGACCGCATCCGGGCCAAGTAATGCCCCTTTTACGTAACGCCTGAAACCCGCGTCCGAACCACGCCCGAGCCAGATATTATATGTATTCCTTTTATTTCGTGTATAGCTGCGAAACCTATCAACGTAAATGTTGGAATAGCAGTCAAATGCAGTACAGTCAAGTCAACTTTATTTGCAGTAAAGTTGATTTTACTGACTGCGAAATTGGCTGCAGTTTGTGGGATTGCACTGCAAGTGCAGTGCAGTAGGTGCCTACTTCAAAGTGGGGCACAAACCAAAGCGTTTGGCCATACAAATTTGTTTGTAGACCAGCTAACGGTATAACAAACTTAGAACTTACATAACTCAATCAACAATGTCAATACTGCACTAGTTACTTCGACCACAGTGATTCGAATCGACTACGTTGCAACGATAATAGCCTACCAACAATAATACCTAATAAACAAGATTTATACTCCGTTCCTCCCCCCCCCTCCCCCGCCTCCCAAGGTGATAAAACAAATATACCGTTATATCGTAAAATACCAACCGTATTCTAACCGATTGCGAATCAAGTATACAAGGTATAGTATTATAAATTAACTATATGCGTATCATTTACCAATCGTTTAAAATCCTACACAAAAATCGTATCAGAGCCGATTCTAAATCGGGTACGACTCGTATAACGTCATAAATCAACTATATATATATCGATTGTAAATTAAATATGAGGCGTAGAACATTATAAATTAAATATATACGTACTACTATCTTTCCGCCTATATAAAAGGCGAACCTAACGCCGCTTATTATCTTTCTGATCATCTTTTTTTCTCTCAATTCATCGGTCTTCAATTCAACGCCTATGATACTTCCCGTTAACAATCTAAATTTTATTAACCCTTGTATTAAATTTTCTTTATTTAATAAACGAGGTAGTATATCCGATATCTTTAGTAAAACCGGCGTAAATTGGGATGCAAACACTACACTTGGTATTGATGACTAACTTCCGTGCTTAATATACTATCTATCATATTTATAAAACCTCTATTATCAAGAAGGATGTATAATTCCTCCGAAATATAAAAAACCATTTAATTTCAAGTAATAAAGATAATAAAAAGATGTTTGCCTCCTATACAAGTATTAAAAGCCTGTACCTCATATATTAAGCGGCTGATGAACTTGCGTGTGCTATTGTCATACGTGAGGCTATACCCCACCCAGGGATACCGCGCATATCGGAAAGGTTATAGAAAGATGAACCAATTCTTTTTAGGGTAGTACATAATTTAAGTATATACTAACTCATTTATAGTTTATCTGTATGATTCATTTACTAGAAACTTCCTTAATATTACATGGCTTATTACGTCCACTCGTTACCGCCACTCAAAACGACGCCTATATCCTGTCCCAAGCCCATGAACGTAATAACAAAATCACGGGCTGTAGGACTATATTTATCGTTACGTTTGAAGATTGAATAAGTTCATTAATTCGCCTACGTAAGAGGACATGAACTTAGGAAATACCCATTATTGCAGCAGTTTTAAAACCGACGCTTTAATTTATAGGCCTCCGTTCCACTTTTTGAAGTCGCAGGTGTTGCCTATTACATCGCTATCCCCCTTCATTACCGGCCACTTTTTCACTTCATTATACAACTAACTATTACATTAAAAGGTATTCAAACCTATTATCGCTGGTACCCGTTGTAAGACCGTTTATGAAAGCGATAAAAACAGGTAAAATAATATCGCTGCGCAAACATTCTCCTTTATAACTAACATTAACAAGAGCATGAAAAACGTGGCAATTAATGTGCAAAAGCTAACCGTCAAAGCCCATAAAACTTACTTACGTCATATTTATTATCCTAATATAAAAAGCTGGCGGTTCAAGCCAATAGGAAACGCGCAAAAAATCATGTTAATATTCAACACGTAGCGTAGACATGGATAAATATGTTATAATTCCTCTTTATATGCTAGCAAAACCGTACATTCTAACCTACCCCGCATTTCCCTTGTTATATAAAGTCTCTGAGTGTCCTCTAAAAGCATTAATCGGTCTTTGAAAGCTTATGGTACTCCCACTATCCTAAATAAAGAAATAATAGTAGTAATTTGAAATTAAAACAAAGTCAAACATAGTAAAATCATCTAGGGATCTGATCATTATTCGAAGAAACCACGTATGATATATCTGGCCTCACGTATAATAAAATATAACAATAGTAATAAAATACTTTCCCCCTGTGTATTTTTGCATCAAGTCTAGTAAAAAGCTTATACGAATGATATAAGTCCTATAAACCGTATCCGATATCAACGTTGAAACGCTAAACCATTATGAAATATAAAGTCCCCCTATTTTATTTCAACTTATCAAAAGTCATAACATATTCATAATTTTTCTGTAACTCTCCATTAAATATATCGTGTACGTTTTCCTTTAGTAATATATAATGAACTCTTTCGCTTCAAATTTTCACCGTTAAAATATCCTAAAACAATTTTTTTTTCTACAATCTGTCTCCAACCACGTTGAAAATAAACATCTGGCCCGAAAAGATTTTAAATGAAACCTACGAAAATGAAGGATCCATAAACGCACATTCAATCAAATTCATATCAAGTACAAAGTATTTATCGAAAATAGTTAAAATAATATTTAACAAATAAGATATACTTAAAATACAATAATAATTATAAAACCAATCGAATTTCTTATTGAAACGATTTGCCTTAATATTACGCACACTAAATTAAACACTATCTTCCTCTCGATATCATTTTACCGAATATCGCAATTATTGACTACTTTCATCATATATAACAAAACATGTATCATAATATTGGATTCACATTTAATACCCCTCTATAAATATACGAAAAACGTAACGATTCGTCTAAGTGGACTTATTATAATTTTGTATTCATATGCATTCGAAAAGAAAAAATATATTTATTACTTATTAATCATTTCATTTGCATCAAACCGGGTATCCGTCGACTTACGGTTATTTAATACGAATTCACATCACGGAAAATATAGTATTTTGTTTCATATCGATGAAACAACAATTATTATCATGTATTTTTTTTAACCATTTGATTCACCGATTCGGTACCGACGTTAGTCGAAAGTGATGTACTGTAATTAATTGATATTTAACTCCCACTTACGAATATAAAGTTATTTTAAATGAGCATCTTTAATTCGAGCCGCGATGGCTAATAATAAATCCAGGAATGCAACAAAATCTCCATCACATATCCTAAAATCAATCCGCATATACTTCAACGGTTATGAAGCGCATTACTTCTAACTAATAAATACAGCGGGCTGTTATCGATAATATAATAATACATTATGAAATTGACGAAAATAAAGACCTAACAATGTTTGAGATGAAAAGGGGTTATAGGAATACTTATCGTATAATATATCGAAGTTTCGTACTATTGCACTATAAATATATTCAACATAATCGCCAAATATCAAATACTATCCCCTCATCATGATAATAATATTAAAAACTACGAAACATTACGTGTTCACGCGAATACCATATAGTAGGCCCATTAAAACTTTATTATAAGATTCTGTTTATAGATAACTTCAAATAAGATGATTATAAATGGGCATAGTAATTCCTTAAATCTTCCTAATCAATAATATAATTCACAATTTATACTAAATAGTCAAATTGAACCATGAATCGTCGAACGCCTTTGGTAGCCTTTAATAGCCGAATAATATACAATAAGTCGTTTACCACACTTCAATCCTGCAACTTCTTTAGAATATCTGACCTAAAAATCGTGTAACCGCCTCGCGTAAACGAGGTCAACAACGCAAACGCAGGCCGAATCTGTTATATTACCTTAGCATTTAACGAATTATAACCTTCTATTTTACATTTAAAATTCAGTTTATCAAACTTTGATAACTGAAACCTTCGTTTCGGCCAATTTATCCATATATTTGACTGGGAACATTTTTTTCACAATATGAAAACGTAGTAGTATTACATTGAGTATAGTTATAAAAATAGATTAAAGGGCTTGCATGTGAAGTTATATAAATTTTGATTCATTTTAGAATCCATCGGATAATATATACGAGAGAACTCCCTAAGTTTCGAACTGATAGTTCAAGAAATAGTTGGAAAAAAATGAGAACGTCTCAGCCTCATGAGCCTGTAGTTCTACAATGAAACTGGGTAAAGAAAAACTTTAATCCCTCATACTCCGTTAAAATGATAAAAGCGGTGCGGCCACTATGTAATTCTAATGATTAAAGTGTCAAGTAAAATATTGAAGTATAAGGCTTTTCATCATAGAAAATAAAATTGGGTTTAGTATCTGAAAATAACACAAAATAATCAAATACAGGCTTAAAAATTCCATTTTCATCCCTATCCAAAAAATAGCCATTAATCGTTATTCCAAAACAATTGATTTCTATTAACATATAACGGTTGTAGTCTGAAAATATTAAAATTGCAGTTGTGAAGAAAACGTGTTTTAACCTTTCAAAGATTCATTTTTCGTGATTAATCCAAATCCATCGAATTCCTTGCTTTGTAGATTGAACGAAAAAATTGAATATATCGAATAAAAGATTATTATAAATTGAAGAAAAATTCGTAAACCCTCAAGAGATTCTAGTGTTATATACTATACAGGGAAATTTTCATTCGATAATGGCTCGGATATTCGCGGGGTAGGTATAAATACCCATGCTCACCGTCATAAAACAAACCGGGGTACTTCACCACTATTACCACAAAATCATATTTCTTTCAATCTAAGTATAATACGATTCCAGAAAAACACCGGTAAACTGTACAAATTTGTATAATACCATTTTATTCAAAATCACAAAAAGAAAATTCCGTTCGGCAATCCGTACCCAAAATCTCTATGGTATTAGTCATTACGTTATTAATACAACGTTAAGATATTATTAATCCCCTCGTTGACGTATTAGGATGAATCAACTATTCGAACATGTTGAGTGGAATAAAAAAACCGATAATTTTTTCTATTCGGGTATAACTTGAATATGATAAAAGACTACCTTAACATCCAACATTGTTAACCATATTGACCTAAATAACACGCGTAAGGTTTGATTATTGAAAGATATGGGGAAAAAATGTTACTTAATAATTTTGTATAAACTCTGAAAGTCGTTATAATCCCTTCCGTCTCCTCTACCCCCTCACCAATAACAAGATCAATACTTCCGCCGCCTCAACCGATAAGAAACTCGCGCGAAATTAACCTTTATTTATCAACTAGATAATATAACGCCTAAATTTTGAAATTTTAATTTTGTAACATGCATTACAACAATCTTTATAATTTATTCTGTAGAAATACATTCTTGCTGGGTTCAATATCAATATAATAATCAAAATTCTCTTAATACGAAGGAAAAAACGCTGAATTTTCCTTATGAAACTGATCGGAAACACCACTAGGTCCGGCGGGAGGCGAAACCAATTGTCATCCTCTTCTATAATTATTAAAGCCATCGATTGTGAAATCCGCGTTATCTTATTAAAACTTATAACAAAAGCCAAATATGGAAGGTTTCTAATATATCTAATTATTCGAAAAATCCAGATTATAAATTAATGAAAGCAAATTGGAATACATACCGATCATCCTTTGTTGTAGGGCGTATGACCATTATATTAACAACTAATTATATCAAACTTTGAACTACTAAACGATTTCTACCAATTTTTAACATCACTCATTCATATTGTATCTATAACGCACCTAAAATTGTATCTCTTGTTATTCCGGGAATGATAAATACCGAAATCGTGTTGAACTATTTATTAATATCTATACGACATTGTGAAATACAGGTAATATATATACTCCGTCATGATACTAATATTATATACACATTTCGAAAATACAATAATCAAACTGACTCTTACTTAACCATCATACCAAAACCTCGTTTACAACATAAAAATAATTACTGCCGAAATCGATATAGCGAGCTATGAAAGAAGTATTATTAAGAAACAGGAGGATAAGAAAAATATTTTCATTTATATGCATTTCAATCAAATTTAATTCTTTTCATTTGATTTTACAATGACTTCAATAAGAATATATAAATTCTAAACATAATTACGTATATGAATTCGATATCTCTTGTCGCCGATAATAGAAAACTAATATTTAAATATTGGATTTAATCCACGTAAACCTATATTGAGGAAATGATCGAACAAAATGGTCATTCCTATTAGAAGTAATCCAACTGATTATAATATAAGAAACGCCCTATAATTTACCCAACCCAACGCTTTTTCGTTGTTATCCATATTATTCGATGTTATTCCTAGACGTAATAAACCGGTAATGGGCTTCTAATGTAAATAAGACGAGTTTATTATAATAGTCGTTCATAATCGACGAAAGACTTTATAGAAACGTATAAAATACGTAAAACTACCTTAAAATTCTATTATTATCAAGCTGTGATAGTTACGCAATACTTAACAAATATTGTTTTTAATGCCATTTTAGATCCAAAAACTCCAACTTAATACCGAGTTCATAATAATTGACCAAAATAACAATACATTGAAAACGGCTGATACTTACTGTAATAAATTTATCTCGAATATTTTAAAAGAAGTGGAAAAGAAAGTAAACACACTTAAAGACCGAAGGCCAACTTAAACTCTCTGTTTAAGCTAATCCAGTTTCGAACTTAATTATAAACACTGCCGATCAGCTTTCATTACAAATAAATAATACTTTTAATTTAAACAACGCCTTATCAGTATAATTAATGTCGCCAAGAACAGTAATAAATTAAAAAATGAAAATAAAATACGTTATGGATTCCTTTATATCCCACGGATGTAGAATAAGCCGTAATAACTAACTGAACAGCCAGAATATAAAATGCACTATCGGTAAAGTATATATTAATTTAATGTTGCGGACTAGAAATCATCAATATTGGTGTAGATTGAAGTAATATAAGATAAGTTGAAGCGAGAAGAAACATTCGGAGAGTGAACGCCACAAGTGAGAGGTTATAACCTTTTACCCAGGAAGTGGCACTCTACTATGCACTCTGCTAATCCCTCTTCCAGGCCGAGCCATGTATGCACTCTGCAAAACTGCAGTCTGCAGCGTAACAAGTTATCGTGCACTTTATAGAAGTATACCTTGTAGCGTAATACACTGCTACTTAACCTACGTATACTAACTATAGTGATATATATCAATATCTACACAAGCAATCTTTTCTTCTCTCTTTGTACGCTCCGTATCTATAATCGAGTGGTAATAGTATAGTTGTGATGCGTTTCGTATCCGTAATCTAGTTTTCACAATATAGATGTGATATGGTTCGTATCTGTAATCCAGTAGTAATATTACAATTTGTAACATAGTCCATATCCGTAATCCAATAGTAATAGTTTAGTTTATTCTTGATTTTGATTGGTTGTTGAGTAGCGATAATAGAATAGGTTCGTTTTTAGTTGGTAATGATAGTGTTATATGTCATTGTTCCAAGTAAATTTTATTTTAATCCTTTTTCTTCGCTCAATCAAGGAAGAGTGTCACGGATTAGGTCACATTACCTATTTCGTGACGTTATCAATTTTAGAAGCGCTCAAAAGCAACGCCTATATTCCAAATACGCAATTTACATCGTTTAATGTAGTTAGAACCGGTTTTATACGCTATACTTTCCTAAAATCACCTTTAATATTATATTATAAAAGCTTTACTATAATAGGAACGCACCTAAGTCATTCGTTGTAACCGTAAAGGGCGTTTTTAAAGTGATTTTTAAAAAGTTCGTCATTTCCTAAAGGCTAAGTCTTATATTATTACGGCTTATGTTATCCGTTATATTGCGTTTTCAAATACCATTACTCCCGTCCTATTTTCGAAACCAAGGGCTCAATGGATAATTCGGCCCATACCTTCGTTAAGATCAAGTTGCGTATTAAGCATCTGGTCATTCCTCCTCTTCAATTTATAGCTTAAATTTCGTCGCTGGCTTTTCCTTTTTCGAAGGCACTCGTTGAAGCCGCGCTCCTAATGTTTTCTTTGTGCCTTTCTCCTTTTGAAGGCGTAGCCCAAATTCCTTTTCTTTTTTGTTAAGGCGTGTTTCTAAATATTAATGTATATCTTCCTTTTCCCGATCCCACGCTTTCAATAATATTCCTGGCCATTTCTCCTCCTAAAGGAGTGTTTCGTAATAGGCGTTTATTTATCCTTTTTTATAAAGATGCGGTCCGATTAACGTATTTACGTCATCATCTTTCTGAATGTGCGAATTAAACTTCGTAGTAGAGACTTCCTTTCTTTAGAGTTACGTATTGAATAACGTATCTTTCTCCTTATGAAGGCACGATCCAAATTATTTATCCCAAACTTCATTTTCTTAATGCCGTATTTCCAATAATGTTCCTTGCCTTTTTCACTCCTAAAAGCGCGGATCTAAATATACGTTTTTCTCTTCCTTTTTTTTCCTCTGAGGATAATTACTGAATATTGTATATGTGCCTTCCCTATATTAAAAGCGTAGCTCAAGTAGCATATATATCCCTTTATTCTTTAAAATGAGCGGCTCAAATTATTCATCTAAACCTTCCTCTCATTAACACCACGTTTTCAACAATGTTTCTGGTAAATACTCTTTCTAAAAGCGCGGCTCGAATGTCGTATTTAGCTCTTTCACCTCTTCAAGGTACTTTTTAGATAACTCATTTACGCCTTTTTTTTCCCTAAAGGTGCGGCGCGAAGTATTTATTCAGGCTTTCCTTGTCTTTTTGAATTCGAGTGCGCTGAAGATTTATAACACCTTTGAATATTTATATAAAACCTTTTTCGGCCTTTCTGTCTTATAAATGCGGGAACCACATTTCTTTTCACTCTTTTAAAACGCTACTTCACAAATTTAACCTATAGAAAACAGTACTTCCGCAATATGACTATATACAACATTAGTTGTATTAAGTTCTTCGTTTCATAACTCCGTATGAAACACCTTGAACATTAAAGTATTTACTGCACGTTACATTTATAAAGTCTAACTTTGAAAATATTTCCAAAATCATTAAATGAAATAGAGTTTAAAAAAGAAATACCTCGAGTACATATAGCCTAATATTGAAAAATAATGTAAATAACGTACTTATATGTATGTAAAGAGTTAAGGTTTAACATTAGTACCTTTATTTTATGGTTACAAGTTTATGTTACTAAACTTTAAAACGTGAATCCGCAAAATATTACATTTAAAAAAAAATTGTTATTAATCCTTTTTGAAGGCGGTATAATCAACCGCTTAGAATTCTTAAAAAGTACCAAACCAATAAGTTGTCAAACGGCTAAATCATTAATATCGTTGCTATTACTATTACCGGTACTACTACTACAAATCGTAAAGACGACTAAGTTCTATGACCTTTAACTTACATTAACTTTGACGTCAAAACTATGACCTACCACTTTATACTACTCTTTTTCTCTTATACTATTCAATCTTCTTCAAGATAGCTTTGAAATACGTCGTAATTGATGCCGTTTACGACCTCGACCGGAAAGAGGTAATTAAAGACCTCGATGCTTTCTTGAAGAAGCAATATAACAAAGACGTTTAGTTTACTGACGTCGACGGAAACTTTACCCTTAAGGACCTTACTAATGCAATTAGGCGTTATATCCTCGATAATAATACCCTTGAAAATGTTAAAAGATGTTAAGCACTTGATAATTTCCAAAAATAGTTTCGGGAATAGATCATGGATATGTGCATAAAGGTATATAAAGAGTCAAATATAAGGGCGAATGTTAAACCAAATACCTGCGGTGTGAATCTTCGCATGAAGGAATGAAAAAAAAGCAGTTTGACATATATCCTTGATTATTATGGTACAGATAAATACCATTGATAAACTAAAGCTAAGGGTAAAAGTATTACAAAAAACGGTATTACTCAACGCCCTTACATACGTTCGTCTAGATATGCCTAAGTTTAGATACTTTCTTCAAACTCTTTTGCGTAAGATTAAAGATCTAATGATACTAGCGGTAAAATAATGATTAACTTATACGTTGTAAGCCCTCAAGTTCACTAGTTAATGACGCAGAAATCTCTATATACCCCTTAACAGTCAGAGAAGTATTATTAAGTCCGCAAAAACCATTAAATTCCTTTCCATCGAACCCCTTAATACGTTTAATTTTAATAGCCAAATTAAAGAAGGAATGGTTTTATACGCCAGCTTATTGTAAATACGAGTTTTAGCATTTTCCCTTTAAACTCATATACAGGTAAATATTCTACCCATTAGAATTAACTTTAATACTAGTTGAGGCATTCCAAGGTTCCCTACGACCAGTATATTACTTTTCCCTTCCAAAGTATTCCCATGGTGGATACGGATTTCATAGCGATTATTATATTCGTTATGATTTGGAGAGGATATGAGAAGTATAAAGGTAAGCCATATAACATTCTCAACGATAAGTTGCGTCCGTTTTTTAATATCTGTTGCCAGATAAGAGGAAAATTACCAGGATTTACTCGATGTTTCTTAGTATCCTTACCGTCTAAGCTGAGGATTACTACTTCTGGTACCTGACAAATTGCGTCTCTTTCAGAGAAATTTTCGATGGATTAAAGCGTTATTTCGAAGACAATGTTAATATTACCTATTACAACACCAATTGGAAAATTATTAGTTGGTTTTATATATTGGATTACAACAACCATTCGAAAAGAAAGATAATCCTCCTTAACCAAATGCTTCATAAGCTAATGTTTTGCCAACAAGTAATGAAGAACGTAGGAGCTGGGGAAGGCATCTTACGCCAACAGGTTCGGTAAGCTATTACGGGATATAAGGAGTTCGAATACGCCCAACAGTATCTGAATACCACTTGCGAAGGGATTTTTAGCTAGTTACATTTCTTGTTTGCGACCGTAACAGCTCGAATCTCTAACTCGACTAATATGTACTTTTAAAGCCTTAAATATAGTAAAGACAAAAAAAGTCTTTTATTACATATTATTTACAACGTAAGTACGAAAGGACCGGTTAGTACGGTTAATGTAAGGCTCCGACCTGGGGAAGGAACTAGACTATCTACGGATAAGGGTATTCTTTTTCTTGAAGGTTTTCAAGTCGACTAAATAAGTTTACTTTCAATATCACAAGATGTTGTATTTACGGCAAGTAAGACTTCTAGTTCATTCGTTATTTTTCCGCCTAAGGTAAATTTCAGTTGTTAATGCATTGTATACAATTTCCTTTTAATTTCAAGTGCAACTTATTCGATTAAGTAACAGATTTTAAAGGCGCATAAGTTAAAACGACGGAAAAAAAGCCTAAGGCTATCGGTTGGTTCGAAAATACTGGCATTATCAATAGCCCGTCAGCAACGTAATAACTCGCAGACTAAGTCTTCTTATACCGCCTTACAGGTAAAATCCCCTACAGCAGATATGATGATAACAAACCCGTCCCCATATACCATTTGATCATTTAAAATTATTACGCGAAATAGGTTTTTTGATGGAATTATGATGGACATGGGGGCGGAATGTTATTTAATAGGAGGTTATTCGTGATACATTATGTTAGGATGGGATACTAATACAGTTATGAAACTTAACTACACTGATATTGGTAAAGAAAAGGTCGGTTTTAGCCTCGGAAAAAAGTTTTTTTATTGGGATCAACGATGGTAAAGACTGTTTTTATCACTATTGTTTTCCGTATCTTGGAATTCTTTACCCCTTTCAGCCTCTACTTTAAGGATAAAAAAAACCTCGGCGTTAACTTTAACATTGAAACTAAAGATTCAATATAAGTTAAAACCTAAAATAGATTTTAACTCATCTTTATATAGATATACTTTTTGGTTTTCCCTTGAGGGTTTGAACCAGTGATGTCAAACCTAAAAGAAGCGGAACTTCATTGATTTTATCGAAGGTTAAACTATCCATTGATTAATGGGTTTTTTAAGATTTTAAAAGGAGATAGTTATAACGATGTGAACTTGTTAGCGTTAAATGAAATTAGAAAAAATATTTCATTATTGTCAAATATACTTATAAACCTCCTTAAGATTCAATTATACGTTGAAAAAAGATTGAGAACTTAATTCGAAAGTCTTTGTAAACGTGTTTTACCTGGACGGCAAGTTGATACTATATGTTATAAACTCCGCTACGGCTTCGTACATCGTTAAGTTTCTTTAACATAGTACGGCAAAGGAAACTTGGTCGGTATTACGAATTTTTGGATTAATATGTACCTCAAGCCACGAAAAGTATGTGTCTATAACGCCGATATTAACTTTATTTCGAGAGAGATTAAATCTAATGTTCAATCGATAGGAATTCAGTGCAAATAAGTTCCCATTGAAGCTTACTAAATTATCAGTAAGGTCGAAAGGGTGTATTCATTTTTGCGAAAAGCTTATAATATCCTTAACCTAGAAATCGAATGTTTTACAAAGTAAAAGGCAAGGCTTTAATTGGAGGTAGAAGACCTTCATGATATTGTTGGCTTTAACGGCTTTATATTAACTTTGCCCATATTTGTGGCTTACCTAAGCATATTAACTAAGGAGTCACACTCATTAAACTTCCAAAAACACATTATAACATATAATGAATCCTTAAAGTAATTCAAAAAGGAATCGGCCCGCTGTTAGGTTAACGATAACCTTAATATGAAGAACCAACTATTAATAATGAACGTGTTGTCCCTTTCCGTTGAAAGTAAAGTTTTTACATAACACGAAACAAGTTTATAGGATAGGTTCTATAAAAGGTTGAATATTTTCAATTTAAATATGTTAGTTAGAACTGCTAATGTTCTTGTATCTTTTCGAGCTATATAGGCTACGACATACCGAGAGCCCCCTAAATTTAATTTAAGTCCTAACGTCAATAACATCTGAAACCAACGAATTCGTCAATATAATCCTCTCTAACTAACAATTAACAAACCAATTAAATGCTTACGGCGTAAACAAACCACACAAAAGGAAGATATACATTAAAGACGAGGACGAAGAAAAAGACTATAGGCCGAGTGAGGTATATACGACGGCATAGGTATGTTGAAAGCAAAGTTTTAACATAAACCTTATCTTTAAGTCTCGTGGAGAGAGAATGATTAATATACTCGGAAGACTATTTGAAAAAGGAGATTAAGTGAAAAGTAAATGCCTTCTTTGACGAGGGATTACATAATTTATGCCGTTAACGTAATTGAAAAGCTCAAACGTTAATATCTTGAAGTTGAAAATAGTTTACGAGGTTGAAAACAAAATCTTAAACCGTTCGAACGAAACTTTACGGCTTATCGTTTAAGTATATGGTAATAAAGGTTAGAATTAAGTTCTTACTTAATCGTTTATAATTTGAAAAACAAACCAGTGTTTAACCATTATAATTATTGCTTGCTAAATCATTAGCGTAAAAGGGTGGTTTATATTCAATACCTTAATATTACATAAACGTATTCGTAATCCGCTACTAATTTACAGCGAATTTAATTCTTTAAGCTGCCGGAGAAAATAAGGGAAAAGTTTCCTACCAATACCGAAATACGTTATTTTAAGCTTTTATACTGATTAGGCGAGATAAACATATACTAATTTTGAATGTTTCAAACGTACTTTCAAAAAAAGGCTAGGTATGAAGACTTTAATATTTAACACGTATCTATTAATTACTAAACGTAAAAACTTAATCATCGTAGGTATGAAAACAAATGATACCTTATTCCTTATAAATCTTAGGTTTATGGCGGCAAAAAAACGTATTATCCAAGATTTAGTACTTTAAATGTTTAAGTTAATTGAAGCGTTGGTTAAAAGTATATAATTCGACTTGAATAAATCATTAATCCTCGATTATAATGGTGAAGCTAAGATCTGGACGTATATTAGCCTACGCTCAAAAGGGTAAGCTATAAGCCTAACGATCATAGATAAAACCGACAGGGTATAATTGAAAATATACTTGGAGAAAAAGTCTCATGCGGTCTACATCTCCATGTTATTCCAACCGGAGTTATTATACGACTTTTTCATTTCGAAATATGAATAAAACTCATAAAACGAGGATTTTAATAGGTTATATGAAAGTATTTAGTAACATCTGGAGTACGTGAAAAGATAAATTAATATTGGTATAGTAAATGACGACATAATGAGAATTATTACTAAACAGCTGGATATGCCTTCGATACCTGTGGTAGTATATATTAATTCCTCAAGGCCCAGCGAAAGCCTGTTCAAGCTGGGTATTAACCATGAAAATCTTTAAATCATAAACGTAATAGTTTTAAAGAAGGTATATCAAGGGCAGAAAATCGATAGGTTTTGGTGAATCAACGGCAGAGATAACCCCCTCAACGCTATAACTAAAGCTACGCCTAACGGCGTCCTAAAAAGGTTTGTAAATAGGAATACACTAACTATACGAATTGAAGGCTACGTGGACTACCGAGCATGTAACGCAAAGGAACAGGATTGCCCTAGTCAACTTAAAAATTGCCAGGGATATAAAGTTAATGGCAATGGTGGCAAAGGCGGAAATAGTAGTGGTCTAACCTACTAGTAAAAGGTATGTAGTTGGTGATGTACCTGATTTGCATAAGTTTGGGGCGAGAGACCTATGTATAGGATTTAAAAACGGAGGTCTCGGAAAGGTGGAACATACAGGCTACAAATGTCCGTAATTAATGACAAATTCAATACAATTTAATCGGAATTAACATGGTTCTGGCTTATTATTGGCTTATAGACTGAGGAGAGATTTTAAAGGTTACTATCAATTGATAGCAAGCCACGCTGACGCGCAGGTACAAAACAAAATGCCGCCAATATTGGAATAGCAGTCAAATGCAGTACAGTCAAGTTAATTTCACTAACAAAATTTTGATTGTACGTACTGCAAATTGAATATAGTTTGTGGGACTGCACTGCAAGTTCAATGCAGTAGGTACCCAATTCAAAGTATGGCACAGGTCAAAGCGTTTAGTCATACAAATTAGTGTGAAGATCGGCTAGCGGTCTGCCAAACTTAGAACTTACAGCCAAGACTTTCAACCATACAGTACCAGTTACTTTGACCAAAGTGATTCGAATCGACTACGTTGCAATGAAAGGCCTAGATCTATAGGCAGGCCTACCAACACATCCGCTATTTTACGTGCTTTATCTCTACCCAACGCATATCACTCACTATCACGGACGGGAATCGAATGAACCAACAAATGAAGATAATTTTTATATAGTAACATAGAGGTTTGAGTTAGTTGAGGATGAAGATCTGATTGATTAAAAAGTTTGTAACTATTATCGTTAACAGTAATCTTTTCTTTTCCCTTATAATATAAGGCTTTAGGATCCTAAAAGTATTCATTTATCTTAGCCTAGTCCAAAAAGTTATACAACGGGTTTTCCTTCCTATTTGAAATCAAAATACTACGGTTACAAAACTTTGTTGTTACGTTACCCTCAACTATTAATAAAGTGAAACTCAACATTTCTATTGTTCACTTAGTAAAATATTCGAAAATACATTAATAAGCTCACGTACTTCTATTATTCCCGTCAAAGTCAAAATCGAAGATGAACAGGCTAAGGAATTTAATTTGATACTTTTCTGTTAAGTATATGTAGATATTCTTTAATACAGGTTTTTTATCGTTGTATTTGGAGACAAAGGATCAAATTCCGCGATAACCTACATTTTGAAGTTCTCCGTTGCCATGTCAATATTTCGACTGAAATATTAACGTCAATTTAGTTCAATGATGGTAGAGACTTTGATTTCAGCGATTTGGGTGTGGAAACGCATGATGTGAATGTTGAATATAATATTGATTTAACCATTGAAGAGTAGGATCATTTACCTTGGTTAGTCGACAAAATATAATGGTATTAATGTTTTGAGTTCAGAATGGATATCTTAACATGTTTCCTAAAGTATCAATTTAATAATATTGTTATATTAGGGAAACATTTAGTGTAAAAGGTAATGATTAATGTTGTAATTCATAGGTCATTTGTAGTTGTAGTTGTTATATGTCATTTTGTGGGTCTTTGACTTAACAATCTTCAATTTTGGTAGAAGTTTAATCGTTTCCTTATTATGCGATATCTAACAATTTGATAGTCTCTCCTTAGAAATTTATGACTTTCAACGGCCAATTTCAACTTTTGCCTTCAAAAAGGGTTCAGTAAATTTTTTTTAGTATTCTTCAATAAAAATATGATCAACACCTCTCAATTTCCGTAGGAGCCGTCGAAATTTAGAGACTTTCCCTATCTACCATCAAAATTCCAGCCGAAATTTACATAAGTTATTCATAAAAATCTTTCATCTACCATATAATAAAATATAAAGCGTAACCGGAAAGAAACATTTTATTTCACTTAGATTATCCGTGTTTCACGTAATAAGGACTGATAATTATCAATAGGCTTTTAGACGATGTAACGTTGTCGATTCGAATCGTGATCGAAGTAATAGTAGTATTATTTTGTCAAATGGTGGATGTATTATTTTAGTTTGATGGACTATTAGCCGGTTTGCACATTACTTTGTTAGGCCAATTGGTTCGCTCGTACTCTTTAATGAATTGGGCAATTAACATCATTCAATTTTTAGCAGTAAAGTAAACTTTGACTATATTTCACTTGAATTATATTCTAACATTAGTAACGAATTCCACTTCATATTTAGGGTTATGTTCGGAACCACAGTCAATTGCAATAAATTCGATTTGATTTTATTAATTATTAGTTTTTTTTATGGATGAGAATCATATTGGAGTGTGGTGCCAAATTCAATGCGAGGTATGAGACAATCAGTTTTCAATAAAAGCTAATGTATATATAGGTAAACGAATTGCCTAAAATGATTTTTTTTAATTACAATATACCGGTTAAATATAACCAAAGTTGAAAACGATTACTTTATAATAGCAAAGGCTGACAGATATTAATGAATATTTATTAGGCTCAACATAAATAAATTAAGTGAAAACATATGTCATTTTCTAGTTACATTTTGAAATTATATAATTTGAAGAAAACATTTGCGAAAGGTGCCTCTACAAGTTATGCAATTTGTCGCAGGAAAAATATGAGAGAGTTTAGAAACTATGAAATCATTCGCGAAATTTTACAAGTAGCGAAGATATTGTCGAACTATTGTGATATCATTTTGATACTCATTTTGAAATTGAAATATTGATAATAACTATTTCATCTATGAATTATTCAATTTAAAAGGCTATCTCAAATTGGTTGAAACTCTAAAAATTGAAAACTAATGATAGAGTACCTTGAAAACAGCTATGAAAAAAACCACTTCAACGACGAGAAAAAATACTAACTCGCAAAATGACAACTCGATAGTTTTTCCGCCAGTCTAATATCGGCATTTCAACGCGAATCGTCAAATTGTTATCTAAAAAGCCATATTAGACGTCATTATCAGTTGTATCAAGGAAAAATATAATTTTAGACGTTGGGCTTATATTCGTTAAATTCCTTGAATAATTATTTATAACCAACGGATGCCAATGCAAACCCACTTGTAATATACCTCATTAACTATATCGGTTACTTGATCTTCTACCTACTTCATGAAACTCGAAACCATAGTTGAAGTACATTGCATGACTTGCCAGAATTTTGAGGGATGAATTTCTTAATATATAGATAAAAAACGAGAAATTAGGTAAGGAAGATTTGAAAACTAATCTACGTCGACAAGGGATTACAATCTAATATTAATCGGGAAAGGAATTTATACCAATGATAGTGATTTACGAATACGCTATCAATTTAAACCAATAATAGATACCTCAATAAAATTTTAAAGACATCGTTCGAAACAATGCTTTTAAACCCACTTATACGCTTGCGCAAAGTGCTATTTAAAATCCAATTCGATTAAACGATTGAATCCTTAGTACCTAAATTATCTAACGCTACACTAACTTCAATAACAAAAAATTATTCTTTATAAAAATGCATGTGACGAATCCTTAGATCCTATAATTAGTAGAATATAGACCCCAAGAAACCCACCAAAAAGTCCTTAACAATGAGACCCTTTGCAGATCGAATTTCAATAAAGTTGATAATACGAGTTCCAAGACAATTAACAAAAAAGAGGCTACTTTATGCGCCAACCAGAAATTAGCACAACTATTGGCTTTCCATTCAAAACTCCACCGAAGATAACTATCACACCTACTAATACTTCTAATTCAAAACTCAAAACATTCTTGTAACTAGTACAATTATTTTCTCCTTAAAGATATAAAAACGGTAAATACGGATTAAGACGCCAATACAACTGTCATAAATATTTGAGATAATGAGTAAAATTATAACTGTAAGCTGTACAATATCCTTGATATCAAATTGAAACCATTTTTCAACATTTTACGTTAAATAAGGATTCAATTGTCAGATTATTCATTCTTCATTTCCTCATATAGTTATCAAATAATCTGAAAACTATTTACTTCACTTAATGAATCACATAACCTTACACGAAATTTCTAGCGGTTTTAATTGTCGTTTAAACTACGATATAAATTTCACTTACTACTATAAAATTTAAAATATAATGAGAAAGCGCCATATATTGAAATACGAACAAGAGTAAAATAAAAAGAATTCAAATATTGATCAGATATTTAATCGTGAATAATTTGATATTTTACCACAGATAATTTGGAAACCTTACATCATTCAATTCACTAAAAAACTACCTAATCCTCATTCAACTTTTTACTTTTCATTATAGTGTTACGACTTCCAAATCTAACCAAGATATTCCGCTAAACCCTCCAAATCAATAATTAAGATAAGGATGAAAACTTTTTATTTGGAATTTATATAGATTTTAATTATAATAGACTCCAATATTTCGAGTGGATCAAAGCTTTGGATTGTTAACATAAATAGAGACGTATTTTAAAAGGATAACTTAAATCAAATCAAAAGTAGCCCCATAAATTACGTTATTGAAAAAATGTTAAAAACTTCGAGATATACAAAAAATCAAGTTTTTAATTAATATGCTATACTATTGAGAAACGTTGATATAAGCAAGTAATATACTGTGCTTCATACACCATTACCGTTAATGAGAATTATGTTAAACGCGTATCAAACCATCAATATATCGAGGTAAAAGATCAGAAAAAAAGATTGAAACCATTAGCGGTAATAACAACAATAACCTTAAATCATTATAATAACTGGTCAATAATGAATTTTAGTATTGCCAGAAAAATGAAGACTTTCATGATCGTTATAAAATTAACGACCTCGAACCTACGTATCTATTAACTATCTCTAATTGTTATATAGCATAAATCTTTCAGATAGTTATACCGCCTTTTAAGGTAATGTAATACTTAATAAGAGGTCATTGGTATTATGTTGCATTACAAAGGGGTACTAGTGTTGTAATAGATATTAATTATATGGCCCCGATAAGGCTAGAGTAGGATTTAACCTTTGGACAGAATTGTTTTTTCTTGGATCTTCGATTATGACTATAATAGTTAAACCTGTTCTTGACTACATTGAAAAATTCCGCATGAAATTCCTGGACAATATATGTGTTAAATATTAACATAAACATTAACATTGAAATTAATATAGTCTTTATGATGTACGCCCAAAATATCTTAAAAAAAACTTAAAATGTGTTGGTACGCATGTAGGTTGATAACGAAACGTTGAAATAGTGTATTATTATGACTATGGAATAAGAAGAAACTAGAACTAGAAGCGAAGCTCAGCGGGGCTGAGAATGTAGTAGCCAGATGCAATTGTAAAAGTTGCTTCCTCCTTTTCCATCCATGTATTTACCCTCAACAATGTACAAAAAAATGAGGATATATGTAGTTTGATATTTTAGGATTACAGAACACTTTATTGAACATAAAAGAGGTTAAACTTCGTTAATTACACCAAACGTTTAATTTCCCCGCGATCACAAAATTATATAAAGTACTTCCAGTAGCTAGTCATCAAAATCTAGACTCTTCCGCAAAATATAGACTCTTCCGTAGCAGAAAAAATCGAATGACTATGTCACCAATACGAAACGCATTTCCAAATTCCCTTCAGGTTTAAATTCATGTAAAGAAAATTGAACCTTATTTTTCGTTTAGTATTAATTTGTGTAAGTTTGATAAAGCAGTTGTACATTACATTGTTATTTTTGTAACGATGTTTTAAGGAAAGGGAAACATGAAAATCGTTACGTATATTATTGATTAAATTATATTTTAAAGCTCTAGATACGCTAGTGTACAATTTAAATACCAATTTTCCTACAGTGGGTTTTTGATCTGATTCTAAGTTGATGGGAATTCAATATAAAGATGTATCTGTTGAAGTTTGCTAGGTTATCGAAAGCATTAAAAAGAATAAAATGTTTCATGTAAAACTTATAATATTCTTATATTCAATATCAGTCATTTTATATACTTAGAGGTAAGATTATAGAAAATAGTGCAAGGCGTTCACTATACTATTCGACCGAACATCTAAAAGCTCACTCAGCTAGTTTTTATAACGTACTGGGGAATAACAAATAAATCCATTGTATTACTCCACACCTAAAGAGAGTTTTTTAAATATGGTAAAGCCATAAATGTGCTGAGAGAGGAATTGGAAAAGCATAAGTGTAACGATACACTAAATACTCAATAAATAAATTATCGATAACTATGTAACCATGCTTAACGCTAAAAAAATCAAAATAATTTCCTTAAAAAAATTTGACAATGGAAATAAACTTATAGTACAGTGGTAGTTGCTTTGCAGTAAGTCAACTTTACTTAAATTAAAGTTGAATATATTGACTGTAAGTTTTGTGTATTGTTTTTTGTGTCTAATTCATTAACTGAAAGTCAAGCATAGTATGCACCCACTTCATACCATGTGAAGGACCAAGCAATTGACGATACCAAATAGTGTACAGAGCAGCTAGCAGTCTACTAAACCTAGATCAATTCATCCATCATTTGACCATTACAATACTACTATTATTTCAACCAATGAAATCAACGATGTTTGAACTGTTAAAGAAATACCGATAATGATTATTGCTTATGAAGTTCAGCTCAAATTTACTAAGTCGAAAAAAAAACTTCTTTCTGGTTACGCTTTACGTCAAATGTTAAAGTGAAGGAAAGATTATTATAAAAGGCCTTGACTACTGTTTTAATCTCTATGGCAGTAAATAAGGAAAACTTCTGAACTAAGTCAGTTTCTACGACAATCTAGAGGTAATGACAGTATCGTTATCAAAAACACTGAGAAAATTTAACTGATCATTCGTAAAAAAAAAAAAAGCGTTCAAATTAACTCTTAAAGGTCTCAGATCGTCGAGTTAATAAACGACTAAGTCAATATAACTACCGTTATTACTACGACGAAAACTCCCAAGTTATATACCAAAAAACAATGACAAAAACCATCTGACCTTACCCTTTATATTAAACCTTACTCTTAACACCAAGCTGTTACTTTTATACCACTGTTTTTGTCCCTACGTCACAATCGCCAATCGTTACGATCGATTTATCTATCGAAGTTATAAAATCGCTAAGTCGCGTAAAAGAAACCCACGTTGCACGGATTCACGTGAAATTGCTAAATCCCTACTCCCCCGGATCGCTAAGTCACAAAACAACCAGGCTTTACAGCAACCAAAACATCAAAATAACCCCTAATTAAAAACGAATAAAGGCAATTAAAATCTTCGAAATCTTCGACCTGACATCAACTTTCTTGGCATGGGTGCTCAGACCACCTTGTTAAGGAAGGTTAAGGGCCTATAATATAAACTCTAATAGTACCCACCTTCGAGAAAAAATTTCAGGTTCAACCGCTCACATCACAATCACTTTACTTGCACCCCATTTTATGAAAACAATACTAATCGGCTTTATTACCATATGAATATTTTCCAGCGATCCCTTTTTGGTTATTAAGATCGTCGTTGGCACGGCGCAACGTTGACGCAGCAGTGTATCGAGAGAACAGCCCTCGCAACCAACTATTCCGTCCCTTGTTACTTATGCTAACGTGGCCATTCAGACTTGGATTTGAATTACGACGCAACGAAAGTATAATTCTTTTTGCGTTTCAAGGAGTTAAAACAGGAACTATATTATTAACTTTCACATACAACGGCTTGATTTTTTAATTTATTTATTTCTATACTTGTAAGTTGTTATTCCTTATACCAGTGCCTCCCCTATTTATCGCAGTTTTAGCCTTTTACTACAACTTTTATACTTAGTTATCTAAAGAATACTTCGTCCGACACATTATCCGCTTAGTAGTGTACCTTATTTTACGTTATTTTACACTTTTCGTTTACGATCCGTGGTAAGAAGGTGGCTCGGGTTGTGTTATTCCATCGCGTTATAAAGTATATTTATCCCATTTCCGCGAGCTCTCAACCAATATATATGTATTTTTTAAGCTCGAAACTCTCTTAGCGCCGTCAAATATTCCTTACAAGTAAATGTAGAACCGAAATTAAGACAGCTGTAAAGAACTGCCCGGTCAAGACTATAGTTTTTACGCACGTACTACGGGTCTTCAAACTGAAGGTTACCATAAAGCTTTGTTTGGATGGCTGGCTTGAGATTAGATATTTGGAAAATATTTTTTAATTTTGTTCAATACATATAAGTTATAAATATACGGTAATAGACCCTAATTTATAGGTATATTTGGTTGACAACTTTTCTAGATACCTAATGATACTTGATTTCTTTTACTTATCACGTGGATACACTTATAAAAATATAGTTCAAACTTTCAGACCTCTTTGAGTTTCTGGAACGTAGTGGGAACTAATACGGTTGATTGTAAAACCCCATCGGCATTCAACATATTCGTACCTTATATTGCTCTAAAACTAGCCGTAGATATATAGGAATAGGATTTCAACTTTTATATTTGTTTTAGCTGGGGACAAGGCTTTTGTTCATAACAGTTTGTTTAACGGATTGTACGGTATAACTTGGAAACAGGAAGTTTGGAAAGCAGTGGTCGTTCTAAGGTAGAAACACTCAAGTTGTAAGCTTTCCCGCCGGAATATGTACTTTCAACATTAACGAGTGATGAAATATCCTGGATATATTGTAGGCACTACACAGTGATTGTATAATATTTTTTTTTATTAAAATACTCGGATGCCTGACTTCTCAACACTGTGATGAAAAACTTTGGAAAACGGATGTTAAGAAATACTTAATTAAAAGGCATTTGTTTAACTTCGTCAATCATTATATCGTCGAGTAGAATAGCGGTGAAAAAAGTAGCCGCTATGTACGCGCCTTATAATGATATAGTGAGTTTTTTGACGATTAGGCCATTGATAGGAGGAAAAAAACGAAAGAAAAAACGTATGGAGTCTAAGTAAGAGGTAGAATTTCAATAAAAAAGAATGTACGTAATAGCCAAAAACTAAATTCAATTATTAAAACCACTATTCGAATAATTTTAACTTAAGGAATACCCCTAAAACCCTTACCCTTGGAAACTATAGGGTGAAAGAAAACATATTAAAATCGTCAACTCCCTTATTCAAAGTGTAAAAAAAACCCGCATCCCCGGCAAAATCACACTTTTAAGCTCCCCATTAATAATAATTTATTACCCGCCGACGATAAGGAACCTGTTGATTTACTTGAAAGCCCATCAACTTTACATAACAACGCGGAATAAGATTTTAACAGCGGAAAAACCAAGAGAACAACAGTCTAATATAAGTTTCAAGAAATTAACGTCGTTAGTATTCATCAGTCAATCAAATAAGATCGTGAAATTCCTTAAAACTATTTATATTACCAAATTACCCTTGCCTCCTAAACTTGCCTTCAAAATCGTTAAAGCGTTCCTTAAAATCATTAGATTCACCAAGGAAAAAACATCCACGAAAAATACGCCTATACGCGTAAACTCACCACATACTTTATCACAGGACTTTACCACTAGTTCCAGGCGATTAGCATCTACCTCTACTACCGTGTTTCAGAAGTACCTAGAAATACAATTACCAATTGAGTCTATTATCGTAATTTTTCTTTCAACCCTGATAAATGAGTCTATATTCATTACAACCTAACAGATTGCGCGAAATCCTAGAATAAAATAAAGAAATATAATGAAAACGTCGAAAAACTCTTTGGGAAAAAAATATAATACCCTTCTTCAATATGTAAATGTGAGTAGAGGTCTCCACTTTTTTTCTTTACTCACTATTTCCCAAAATCCCAACAGGTTGCGCTAAAGACTATAGATTGACTTTTCTAACAAAGGCAAAATCGTTTTCAAATATTTATAAAATTATAAAAAGTCACTTCGAATAAGACGTTATTCTTGCGTAATAACATAGGAATTCGGCCACAGCAAAGTAGATAACGAGAATAATCAAATAAAGAAGAAACTATAATAAATGTCCTCGATTAAATGCTATATAAAATAATATTATACTGAGAAGTAATGATAAAGGATTATATTAGCGAATCCATAATGCGCAAATATGAACGGGAAGTTGTCACGGAACTTAAAGCGTTCAAATACGCTTTATAACACCTAAATACCACTTATAAAAAGTTTATAAACTAATTACCGTCCTTGATTACAATTGGGATAATCCGAGTGTCGAACTAGCTAGATTGCAGGTACGGGTATCCTTAACAATCAAAATCTAACCGAAGGTCTTTAAACTATAAATCACAATCACATGAACGATAAGAAGAGAAAAATTTATAGGTACCTATTAACCATGAGGAATAGCGATATAATGACGGCAAAAATTATTAAATTTAGGGCAAGCCAGATTATTAGTCAACTCTCCACCCTTTGGCTGAGCGTAAGAAATAACAAATAATATTTCACATTTAATAACCAATTACTTTGAGCTAAGAATAATGAATTTAAACTGTGAAATACAAGAGTAAAGAGGTTGTCATGGTTGATAAGGAAATATCGAAAAATATTACGTACTATAAAAATACAACCTTCAAAGCCGCCAAAAAAAAATATGCTACGCGTCTTTATATTGTTTAAGGGAAAAGAACTCTACATTAACCTTAAATAAACCTTTAACCTCGTCTATACCGTTAACTTTCACAATTATAATATAGAACACACGTTTCAAAGTATTATTCCAGACATAAACGCACCAAAGAATACAACTGAAAGCTATTCATAATACGTGACATTATAAAGGAAAGACACTGTTATTACGAAAATCAATCGTTGAAATATTGGCAAAATTAAAGTTGGTTTCGATTTGTGCGAATAACTATCGTTACTAAAGACAACGATTATTCAAATTGTTATTACGCGGCATATATTTTATATCCTTCAATCCGATCCCTTACTCTTTCATTACTTAGTGAATAAAAATAATATTCGGTATTTTAGTCGACGTCAACATTAATGACCTGATGAAAAACGGCGAAAATATCCTTTTGGCCCCCAAATAAGGGAATTTTGAATTCTACCATAAAGAAATAAAGGAAACTATACTAAACCAGTCGTAATCAAAAATACATTAATTACACCCGCGTTTCAATTACCCTACCATCGACTGGCTAAACAAAGTCCTAAAATGTACAAGACGTAAAACATGTAATACATTACCTTTAAAGTTGTTTGAAGACTTTGTTACCTTTATTACAAGTAAAACTGAGCTCCTCGGAAATTCTTCTTTACATTTAAAATCGATATGAACACTCATTGCGAAATTTTTGTTTTTATATTTTAGTTACATTATTAGTTTATTTTTTGAAATATATAATAGGTACTGTTACTGGATATATACTCATCAATAGGGTCAACGGAGCTAGTCAATATTTGGTGCAATCAACAAGTACAAAACCTCCAAACACCAAGAGATGAGGAATTAACCAGAGAAGTAAATACCTTCTAGGGGTACTAGTATTTACTTGTGCAAGTACTAGTATTGTATAGTATGGTGGATCAATACGAAAATATTGCCTGTGCTAGTACTTCCTAGAATAGAGCAACTAGTATTTAATAGTATATAATAGTATTAACTAGAACGGAGTCTCGACCATTGATCAAGATCTTGATGAAGATACACTTGATTATATATCAAGCACTCCATGTAGATTTTGGAATATTTAAATCTACAAGGCTTCACAATGTCTTTTTATAAAGTACCTGCAATATGGTATCAGTATGACTGTGCCTTACTGCTTCATTTAACTAAATTCAGTTCAAATACACCTTTTTCATCATCAATTAAAGTTTATACTTCTTTAGAACCTTCTGATACCTTTGAGAATGCCCCTTAAGTATCCCTAGAACGTGGATCATTATTTACACTACTAGGACTACCCTTCGGGAGTACCAGTGATAATAGTCCCTCTTTACAGAGAATAGTTATTACTTCCAGACCCTGAAGACCTGCAGAACCTTCTATATAACCAGATACCCCAGACATTCGGTTCCTACGCTCTAGGGTTACTTCTCTTGCTTTCGGGTCCTTTGACCCTGAATATCTGTTGAGGAAATGGAAAAAGGAAACTCGTGATTCCCGTAGTGCTAGAGCTAAGCAAAAGCTTTAATCTGTTAATAATAATGATCTTGCTGATAAGGAGGCAGAGGTAATAGTTTTCTATACCCTAGACCACTCAGAAAAATCGAGACTCAAGCGAGCTATCGATTTATACGATGAACAGATAGCTAAAATCGACAGATATTATCATAACGGTAAAGAAGGAGGATATAAATATAAATAAAAACCCTTTTTCAACGCTAAAGAAAGGAGGCAATTATCAAAGCCCAAGTTAAAATGGCTAAAAAACTCTAAAAAATTGGCCTTTGAAAATATAAAAATATGGCTCATAGTAATCAAAGCCTATGATGTCAGTAATAATTGTTTTGATATCTTGGACAACATTTTTCAAAATAAAAATGAATATATTCTTTGAAAAAAGAGACTACATTTACATATTTATACCTATCAACTACAACTTTATGAAGACTTTTAAAACAATACGTATACTAATCTTGGTCCGGAGGATAAATACTTTTTGAATTACTTCAGAACTTTAAAAATTCATCATAGGAAATAAGGACTCATTTAAGGATTTATTAAAGTTGATTGGCATATGCCAAGATATTCGACCCATCCACTATCTTGAACCTTTCAAAAAACTTCGTTTCCTATGCTACTGATACTATATAGCTTAAGATATTTTTAAAGCAACTTTGAATTATACCAAAAGGATCTTGATCTATCAAGGCCATTAGGTTGAATATATTAAGTATTCCCTACAGTTTTCAACCTTTTATAATCCTGAATTTCCAGTTTGAACAGTCCGTATACAAAATAGACGAAGTTAATCCATCCGTTTATCAAAGCCACTCAACCTAGGCTTATTAGGTAATACAAACAAATACACACCCTTCTAATACTGGTAAATCTATTAGTAAAAAAGAAAATTCTTACGCTATCATAGTTATTAACGGTAAATTAAAAAGTCTCTGCTACTTGTAGCATTATAAATTTAAAATATTATCGTTAATAGTCACGTAGTCAGATTTTTGATTTGAAAGGTTTACTACGTAAGAGCTTGCACAGGATTCTATACTGGAGAATTTTGACCACTTAAAGGTCGTATCTTACACTGGTATACCCCCTCTAAGGTTTCCCTTTTTAATGGTATAGGCTCCAATTTTTACGTTAATCAGTCAATGCAACTAATTAAAGGTTGTACCAAAAGCGGGTAGAGCTACTGTGGAAGACCTACTTTCAAAGTCAAGCTATTAAAAATCAACGTTAAGTTGTAATTTTCTTCTTCATTCCTTCACATTATAACATTGTTTTATAAGTGATAAAACCCAGTCTCTTAACTCTATTAAAACTAATTGAGACTTAGCTTACGATATTATCAATAAAGAGAAATAGTTTCTATATCTCGAAGTACATGACGAAAATTACTTCAGATTACGAACAATGGGTGTTGTTATTTAATCTACTGGAAAAAAAAAAATTTAGATCCTAGGAAAGTTTAAAAAAGGTTACAGTTACAATGCACTTACTTTCAATGACGTTTTTGTTACCCTAAGTTTAGTATAAACTTAATCAAACTATTAAAACTTTATAGCTTGGGTAATTATTTAGAGATAAAATCTTATATTTAATTTACTTATTTATTAAAGAAAGAGGTCTTACTATAAATAGCGATATCATCATTATTTAAGTTACGTAGCAGTTTCATTGTAATTATGTCGACATAGATTCCACCAAGTCCTTAGATAATTCCTTTGAGAATATCAATTTTTTTTATACTAGTCTAAAGTAAGTAAAGAAATCACTTTAGTTGTTGGATGACCTTATGAAGAACCAGGAAAAGGAGCGTTTCGACTTTATTTTTGCGTCCTATAATCTTTTCAAGAGCACTCGATGGCGACCAGGCTACTAATACGGTACCCCAGAAAAAGGAGGGTCCATCTTAACCCTTGATATCTTAAAATGCGAACGCCCCGGCCTGATGACTACCAAGGTTAATTTTAGTTTTGGCGTTTGTGATATAGCTATTGTTTTCCTTGGTAAGTAATAAAATGCTGTTTCTCCTTTATTTAACGAAGTAATCAAACTTATTAGTTGTATTATCAATTATTTCATCCTTAACAGAAGTGACTAGTTTGTTAACTATGCAGTTAAAAAGATATTTATTGACGTCGATTTGATCTTTAAGTTATTTTCTTCATATACCACGAAAAAAGCTATTGTTGAATGCTATTATAAGGTGATTTTGAAAACAATAAGGACCCGAACTGTAACCCGAAAGTTAATATATCACTTGTAACCCGAACTGTTTAAAGCAACTATAGTTATAACTAAGTTAACGGTTAACATCATAAGTATGATTCATTACCCCACGCCATAAAAAGGTTTTTTACTATAAAATGAAGAGATTTGTGGATGATTGACCAAAGGTTGAATCGAGATTTACTTCCGACTCTACCGTTCTCGTTAACATACCTTGGGTAAAACGAGTGAAGAGTTAAAAGATGAATCCAACAAAAAAAGTGAAAACCCTGTTTATGATAGTTTTTTTAGTATCACCAAGCACTGGAACATGTTCATGTTGTATTTGCCCAACCTGCTGGCGAACTCAACGAGAACGATTATTAATACTTCAAAACTAATAGTCTTAAAAAGAAATATTACAAGACTCCATAAATATTTTGTGAGGAAAGAAGATATTAAAAATATCGAGGTTAATATTTATTATAACACTATAACGGCAGCTTTGAATTCTAAGCAAAAAATGATTATTCGATTAGAAATACAGAAAATTACAGAAAGGCTGCTGGAAAAATTGCCAACAGATAATATGATTAATAAACACACGATTCAATTTATGTCTTCAATTCAAAAATTAGATAAATAGCTAAATATAAAAAAAATATTGAGGGGTTCAGATACTAGGCATTGAAAGAAAGCCCTTTATAGTGAGATATAGGGTTTAATATCCTTCAAAGCCTTTAAAGCTATCGAAAGGGATATTAAGCTTCATGCACAAATCATAAAAATATTTTTTAAAGTCAAGACTAATTCCCAAGGTTAAATCGATTACTATAAGGTTAGGATCGTAATACGAGGGTTTGAGTACAGTTATAATATCCACTACACTGAAACCTTTGTCCTATAGCAAAGTTTTACATGTAAAGGATATTAGTTATGTTCACTTCTTTTTATAAATGGAATATCGACTAAATTGATATCGACTCGGCTTTCCTAAACGGGGAACTTAAAAAAACTAGTATTGATAAAGATCCTGGATACAAATCAGAGACGTTTTATTGGTGTATCCAAATAAAAATATTATAGATTTTAATCCAGTAGTTAATAAAGTCTTTTAGATACCGGCTCATTTGGAAGCTTAAAAAGCTTTAAAATAATGGTTACAGAATTTGAGGGCCCTATTTGATACCCTTAAGCTTAAAGGATTAAGATTTAACAATACTGTATATATCAACTATTATCTTTAACTTATTTGATATATTAACATTAATCACTTAATGATAAGAAGCACCGACTTATACGCTTGCAGGACCTTTAAAATTGACATTGGAAAGCACTTCAAATGCAAGGACCTAGTAAAGGCAAAGCACATCCTAGTGGTTTGTCTTTTGAGAAATTGAAATACATATATGATTATCTTGGTACAAAGATGCGTATAGAAAATAGGTCATGGACTTTAGGGAAGTAGAACTAAACAATCATCCGGCCTACATCCTAAATACTTATGAATCATTCGCCTATGTTATTCCACATGAAGATTAGGCTGATATATGACAAACCAAAAATTATTAGTTAGATGTAAAGGGTATTGGCCATATAATGTGTCAAATTAGGCCTAAAATCACCTTTCTTATACCAGTAATTTTACGTATGTTCCATATTATTTTATATAAAAACATCACATTTATTCGTTACACCTTTAAATCTTTTAGACAGTTTCAAAAACATGGATAACAAGTGTTTGGTAAAAAAAAAATATTAATATAAATATTCTCAAAAGCTTCAAATCAGAGACTAGTGTGGTTTCGACTAAAAGGGGAATGAAGTTACTGAAACCTTTACCTATAAATAAACAATTTAAATTTCTAAAAACACGGTTAACTGGGTATTGAATCAAGAATTCAAAATATGCATCTCTTTTATGGATGATGAATTTTGGAAATAATAAGGGTACCTCAAAATACCTTATATATCAAGACTTTATTCACAAAGCCACGTATTCCTATTATTCTTCCTATATACTTTCATAATAATTAAGCTATCAAATTGTTAATAAACCATAAGTATCACCAACGTACTCAATATATTCACCTTAAAAATACATTGTAAGGGACGAAGTAAAATATAATATTATACAATGTAAGTGGATACCTACGAATAAATAACTGTCTGATAAGTTAACAAAGCTATTTTCGAAGGTAGAATACAAAGTTATAATGAGACGGACTAACTTAATTAAGCTTGTTTTAAATTGAATCAATCGTTTATAAAGCTTCATGCTTTAAGTTTCGTTATGGTATGAAGGGTATACAATAGTTCCATAGTTTTTGTATAAACTTTAGAGTTCTAAAAAAAAAATGGACACTAAAACTATTATCGGTTTAAATAGAACTACATAAGTTCTTTTGTTTTTGTATCTATGGATTTTCTTTTTTCCGTACTACACTTCCTTTAAATTACCATTTAAATTTTATTTTTACTTTTCATTTTTTTGTGAAATTGATAATACCTTCGAAAATAATGTAATGAAATATTTAATAAGTAGAGTCAATTAACATATACTTAATAATAGTGCCCAAAGGGTCGGTCCGAATTTGATAAAATAAAAAAATAAAAAAAACTTTGAACAATAATGGATAATGAATGAACCGGAGGTATATATATCTCGAAAGAGTAATAGTATTTTACTAATATATGTACTAGTATTAAATAGTACGAAAGATTAGTACAGGGATGCTACCTAAACCTATAGTTACTAGTTCAAAGGAACTAGTATTTACGAGTATGTATCTTCATATGTAGTGCCTTCAACACTATTCTTCACGTTATTAACTCTGCCGCCTCTTTTTACATAGACGAATTCCACAAGTTCCTATTGGCACGAATCACGTGAAAAACGTTAAGAGTGCTATTAATTAACATGTATTTAAGACTCCCTAACGTCATCGTCCATTATACCAATACCAACTTTATAACGTCGAAGTGTCAGACGAATACCAACATAATAGTTATTTAATAGAAATCAGGGGATATTAACGCCCACTAAAGAATTAGGAAGGTATTAAATGTATGCGCAGTATTTGTCACGGCGTAAGATATCCTTACATTATATATTAGAAAGTTTTTGGGTTGACTGGACACGTATTGAAATGGCTCTTAAATAACTGGGTAAAGCTATTTGTCTATGCGGCGTGTTAACAATTACTCAGAAGAAACTAAAATATACGGTAAAGTGTTCAAGAAGCAATGGAAGGAATGGGCACGGCGTTAACTAAATAATATCTCTAACACCAAAAACGGCCCTACGAAGATTAACATACCTTCTTTTCCGTTATTAAGTAATTCCCTTGTATGAGAAAGCTAGGCAAATGGCAGAGATTATTGAAAATCATGAATATCGCTAACCCAAAAATAGTTGTTAAACCTATCATCGGTGCTATAACGTTCCGCATAACTAAGGTTTAACTCTACATCAAGGCGACTAACGATAACAATAAAAAGCCCATAAGGCAAACGAATCAACTAATACAACCCCACTTTTCCCGTAATAAACAAACAAATGAAACATCGACGTCGTAGTTACAAATCAAAAAAGAAGGAATATTAAGGATAATGAATATAGATCGAGACTAATTTACAACACTAATTAGATTTTTTTTTAAAAAAGAAGAGGACGATGAAAACTTGACTATTAAACTCCAGATAGAAAACGTCATTAAAACCCCCGGCAACCCTTTAAAAGAAAACTAAGGGGTCAAAATTGATAAACTCGATATACCAGGAGTTGTACAATTTATAAAAAAACGTAACTTCAACCTCAAAAACCCAAATATCACAATTTCCAAGTTGAGGATCAATTACAAAGTGAAAGAAAAAATCACGGAGCCGCAGTACAAGAAATTAAGTTTGATTGCTCACAATTACGGTGATCAAGAAGAAGACAGAATCCTAATGTTATCGTTAACGATACAGAAAATTATCCTGGGCTTGTTATTCTCTTGGGTAACAAGTTTACTATCTGAGACTCATAAAAAGTCCACCCTAGAGAGCCGTCATATAACGTAAACGTCTAAGCACTCAACAACTGATTTATAACGGATCGTCTTATGAGAATCACCGCAAAAACTTCGTTGCAAATATGCTCCAGAAACAGTTATCAGAAATACTAAGTCATTACACAGATGGGCTAAAACAGTCTTCTTTAGATTATTACCAAGATAATAGCACTTCAAGTAAAAATTCAATATAAAATCTTTAACCTATGACTCATACTTACTAATTATATAAAGTCAAGATGAAGATTTCGGCTTAGTTATTATACAAACTAAAGATACTCTTTATGTTTATACTGCTAGTTTTTTAATATCAGAAAAATAGGCGATTCTAACATCAAAGTTCTATAACTGCAAACCAGTCGAAATTTTGTCGAAAGGAAATTGTCTTAATTTTAACAAATTGTTTATCCGCATATATAGTGTCAATTATATCTATCTCAATTTCTATCAGAAGATTTAGAACGCTTACTTGGCCACAATTAACACAATCAACATCGCCAAAACTTCACAGTAACTGAAATGACTCGCCCATGATAGTTATATTGGGACCGATTAAGCAATAAGGTCTCGATTCAGCTGGTAAAAGCTCATTTAATAATTTTCGCAAATACTTCTTTGTTAAACAATACTAACTTATTGTTATAGATCGGATTTCGTATAACTATCGTCAATAAAGACAAGTGACGACAAGACCAGTTCAGAATTATCGGAAACCTAATACATTATACCTCTGTTCAATATAAGAAAATAATTTGAAACTTTCAGGCTTTGGAGGTTAACGGCATAATAGCCAGATTCAATATACATATTCCGATATTCAAAAACAATACTATTATTACTAAATAATTTAAAATTCTTTTTATCTCGATTATAATTCGTATGGACTCTAAATCACCATTCTAATACTTCTTGATTCTCAGAATTACTACTATAAAATGCCTAATAATCTATGTAATATCAATCCGTAAGTTCTACAAAGGCAAGAAAACCAAGTAATCTTGGTATAGTAATAACGCAGACAATACCGCTAACACTATAACAAAATATTCACTAAATAGAGTATTTGAAAGGTATGAAGACAACAATAAGCTGACCATACACATTAAAAGCTATATTAACAGGCCATCTGGTAAGATTAGATCATGTGTCAGCATATAAAGGTACTTTAGCAAACTGAAATACTGGCAGAGAATTAAGGCCGGTGAATTATTTGATCAGCATGGTTAAGCTTGAAATGTATATTACTCTGTCGCGAGGAAATTGTTTATAGGAATAAATAAAGTTGGAAATCAGAACCGAGGGGCAATTAGGGTCGATTTGGCTGGATAATTAGTAAGTGTTTTACTAGTTGACTGGAAGGTAATTTGATAGTAACCGAAGAATATTAATCAACTATACAGATATTCGCGTAGAAAACAAAAAAACCGCTATTATTGGCACAATAGTAATTATAGTATGGTCATTCAAAATTAATTACTCTAAATTTGACTATATGACCTAAAAGTTGAGTATATTTTTTTAGTCTTCTACTTTATTTATTACAAGTCAAATACAGTATACGCTCACTTTAGACTAGAGAATAGACCAACAAATGGATCATACAGCATAGTATGCGAACGAGCTAGCATTCAATCAAACCTAAAACAATATATACACTATTTAACTATTGAAATACTACCGTAACGTCGACTAATCGAAAAAGAAACGTGGCAACATCTAACGCCCTACCAACATGAACCTTACAAAATTTGGAAAATTACAAATCAAAACTTAATATTTAAGACCTCTAACGGTTGGATTGACATCTGTATAATATAGCAAAAAACCCGTATAAAAATAACCAAAAAAACTCAAGATTTCAGAAGTTATACCACCTAAGTCAAAAAGAAAAACTACTACGGTTTCAGTGCGAAGGTAGTTAAAAAATACATAGAACAATAAATCTGAAGAATACCGTTTGAAAGAACAATATGCAATAAGGGAGAAGATTATTGTGAAGACTAAAATTGTGAAAGAATATATTACATAGCCTGAGTATCTTGAAAAAAGATGTTTAATAGCGTAAAGGTCATTAAACTTCTGTTTGAAAACATGAATAATGAGCGGGGCAAACTATTCAAGAAAAGAGATTCAATTAAGTTGAACCGTTTCGTTACCGGAGGCGTAGTTTAGTTCATGAAATTAGTGTAATTGAAAAAATGAAACGTAACAATCTTGCAGTTAATAATAGTTTACGAGGTTGTAAAAAAAATTATCGACTCATTGTATGGAAGGTCAATGTTAATCGTGAGAAGTTTTGGTAATAAAGATAAAAACCGAATATTCATTTAAATGCTCACAGTTCGAGGAATTAACAAATGTTTAATTTTTCCAATTATCACCAGTTTGTTTATTTGCGTAATAAGTAAGTTTCATTTAAACATCCCCAATATTGACTTTAAGTTCACAAAATACGCAATATATTTTCAACTAATTATACTACTAAAATTTCGAATACATCAGATGAATAACTATACATTTGATATGTTTATATATTAATTTGAATAAATTTGAAGAGTAATTTTAATGCGTATATATTGGTTCCATATATATAAGATATATATTCAAACTATTTTGAATATTAAGGCTTCAAAGATTAACTAGAGTTTGTTCATTAAATTTAGTAGAAAGTGTGTCATAATTTGGATATAAATTAATAATGCAACTTTCCTGAGTATTGTAATCTTTATAAATGTAGAGTAATATATTATCAGTAATTAAGGTCTTAGAAAGTGAAAGTTGAATGAAACATTGATTAAAGGTACGGAACTCGAATTTAACGAATTTTAAATCCGTATCCATCTTCTTAATAGCGATACCATTCTTTATTTAAACTTATATGTAAAATCACAAGTTGCGACTCAGAAAGAAAACCGATAATATAGAATCTTAACGTTACCTCTAATATAGAGCTCTAGTAACCAACATTGTATTCCATTATTAATTCAAGGAATTATACAATACATTAGTTATAATCAAAGTTGAATATTCTTCAATGGTAGATTTGAAAAAGTTTAATCAGTGTTGTCAAATGAAACTACATAATTTTAATAAATATATTCATATTGAATAAGTGCATTTATATCCAATGAATTGGATGATTTTAACTATCGGACTTCTTTAATCTTAACCTCAATTTAATCTTCAAAACTTCAATTACTTGTGATGCTCGTTAACAAGAATAGGTATCTTAGGCATTTCACTGTCATGTGAAACCGTGTTTACTGGTTATCCGTCAAACATAAACGTATAATATGAAGCGTACTGATATATGGAATCTATTCAATAATAATAGGACTTAAAATCGGTTAATAACCAACGTAATATAGAAAATTATAATAAATAAGTAGAATAACATTGAATCTTTGTAATTAATTTTAAATACCCCCGTCGCCTTCACAAAGTCTTTTTTAAACTCGACTCCACTTCAAAATATCCTTTAATAATTGACGTAATAACATAATGAAAATAATATGAAATACTAAAGATCAAACAATTTAGGTAATTAAATTGTAAATGGGATCCCGCACACTACATAAGCAAGATTACATATATCGACGAAATATCAAAATTTATAAATAACAACATATTGACTATTTGAGGCTTGGATTATCAAAGCCAACTGGCACAAAATTTGGATAGATAAAATTACCCTGGTAAATTAGAAAATTTCCACCGTAGTGATATGCACGAACAGCCTATTTGAATGAAATGGAAACAATTTACAAGCCTGGTTTCGTATAGCTTGATAACGGGTGATTTGTTTACGGAAATAAAGGAAGTCGATATTTTGAATTGCATATTGGAAACCTAGAATTCAATAGGTTTTATGAATAAAAAGTATTGACAGTTAATAGTGTAATAAAGAATGAGATATAGAGGATGTTGATACTACATTTAATGAGTAATCTACCAAACCAACGTGTATATACAAAACAAAAGTCTTTGGTATTGAAACAAAAGTTGATTATAATCAATTCATTCAATTTATGATCCATAACCAACGTATAGTTTAATACCAAATTAAATGTTTATAATAGGTCAAATGGTAGACAATATGAATTTATGTGCGAGTCAACAAGCAGTTCATTCAACTAAAACGAAAAGTTCAACATTCGTTATAGACTACGACAATTTTATCGACAGACTAGAATTGACTACCTCACAACCGAAGAGGCCTACCAACAGTATTTTTGATTCAATATATAAGAAAATTTAATTTAACATATGTTGATGTGTACCATTTGAATAGAAGTGAGTATATCTAAAAATATGTCATAAATTATATCACAAAATAGTAAATATTTCGAAATTATATTACTAATTGAGAAATAAATCTCAAGGTTTTAGTTGCTAATAAAATGTTAAAATACATTTAATGGTCTCTATGTAAGTGAATTCGATTCTTCAAAGGTGCACCATGGTTAAAATAATTATATCGATTTCACAACTTTATGAACATTCATATTGCATTTAAAAATGGGAAATTGATATAACATCAATATGATGAAATCAAACCCAATAATATATTATATGATTACTTGCAAGATCAAGTTACGGGAATGTAATAAGTCATCCATATTTTGAGGCTTTGAAGGTTTGATCGAGAAGAATTCAATGTACAATCGGAGTGATTGCTAATGAAAGGAAGACCTTAAATTAAAGATTAAACCCCAGGTTAAAATTATGGAAAAAGAACCGCCAATTCATTTGCAAAAGGCGACAAATTTTTGAATATCATCGTATGATTACAATTAGAATATTTGACCGGAATGCCAAAAGTGACAGGAGACTTGGTAGATACCTACCAAAAAGAAATATTTGAATGCTCTTTGAGGTCTGATTTCTGCAACATAAAGCTCAACCACCTATGATTCAGGGAATTTTTATTCTTTAATAAATTCTATATTAGGTTTCTTAAATACATGTTATACCAACCTTACATTACTATCTTTATGGTGAAAGACTGAAGAAATCGGTGTGATTAGAGATTACATAAATCCAGAAGACCCTTAACAACAGGAAAATTCATATCAATTGGAAAAAATATTATTATTCTCATTATCAATATCCGAAAAGAAACAGTCTTCCTCCTTATACATAATATCTTAAATATATATGCTACCAAAAATGATATTGATTTGACGTTTTTAGCGGGGTTTTGTTTTAATAGAGTTTGATAAAAGTAGTCATAGACGTTTAATTTTCCAACACAGTGAACTTTAATCTCTAGCAGAAGTAATTCATATTGCCTTAGTAGTGGCGTTTTAGAGATTTAAGTTTGACTGATCGCTAGCCGGTTCAAATTCTCGTTTATGTAAGAAACCCTCTAGCTCTGTGCCTATATTCTACGAGTAATTGTATGATAATGAACTTATAATGAATATATTGAACCTTCATTGACTGAAATTAAGTTCTACTTCAATATTGGCGACTTTTGGTTGTTATGTGTGCGTATGAGTGAATCAGAGTATAAATTAACAGTAATGGCGGACATTTCTTCTGTTATTATCGGGTACTATTTTTGTGAGGTCTTTCCTCTATATCTCTTGTTATATTTTGATCATGAGTATTAACTTAAGACTTGAATTATGCATTTCCTCTGTTTTTAAGTCTCTGGTTTTCTTTGCAATTCTATATATAACCAAATTTTTAACATTTGTTAGTAGTTTTCAATAGGGCTTTAGTTTGTATTACTCTAGTAGTTATTTATCATTTATCATGGGTTTCGTAAATATTTACGTTATTCATCATCCAATTTTTATATACTTAGATACTAATTGTTACATCCTTTTCTTGAAAAACCATTCTAGAGTGATATTACGTGTGGTTTTTATTATTACATTCAAGGGATTTTTTTTACAGTTTATTTAATTCAATTGGTCGATATTTCAACCTTCGTAACATTTTTTCACGTTATTATGTTCATTACATGACGTTCATTTTTTTCTTTTTTTCTGTGGATATTACTATATACCCTCATAGATAGTTGCATAGGCCAAGTAGCAGTGCACTGTATTGCAGAGGGCACTCTTGTAGGGTGTAAGGTAACGTATCACGCTGCAGGCTGCACTCTTGCAAGACGCAAAGTGAATCATACATGGATCGGTCTGGAATGGTTATTTCAGACCGACGGCAATGCATGGATCGGTCTACAAGGAATATTCCAAAGTGATACGCTCTGGGTGGAGGGCTTATAAGCCCTTACTTGTCGCGTACACCTCTAGATGCTTTTTATAGAATATTATCACTTTTTATATACTATAATTCCAATTATTCTTAATTAATCTTTTATTTACCTTTTTACGTGAATAAGTATTGAGACCGTTCCGATATTAATTAATAGCCAACTAGATCGACTATAAATAGCCTAGGAAAGAATAGATAGATACACGTTGAATACCTATAGTGGGATGCTGTAGCGGTCCCAATTGCCTGTGCATTAATACTACGCTTTATAAGAAACATACGGGAGTATAGAATTATGCGGGAGCGCCGAGAAACCAGAAACATTACAGAACTATAAGATCCGGAGTGACTTTAAAAAGATTAGCCCAATTCCATTAACCTTTAACTAACATTAGCGCTCTAAACGAGGAACCGGGCCCTTTTTAAAGGGCGTTCTATTACGTATCAAGCTACGAAAGCTAAAACCACTAAGTTTCGGAACCTTTCGCTCAAACCCATCCGATTTTCGACAATTTACACCGATCGCTTTACCAAAATAGGTTATATACAAATATACAAACCGACCGCCTTAATAATATCGGTTACATACCAAGTAACCAAACCGATTACTATACCAAATTTAGTTACAAAATACCAACTCGGACCGACTACTAAACATCTGATTATACAACGTACCTGCTTACAGTTAAACCCCTGATTTTTACTATTTGCCGTACAATTCCTGTTATCTATTTGTTTTTCCGTTTGGATCTTTCGTATTTTAAATTTAGTTTTTACAAAGATTGAGTTTTACTACCTATTTAGCTAACGTGATATTACCAAGCGCTTACAAAACTAATTCAAGAAGTCTAACTAGTTTATAGTAACGTTATATTTATTATTTAAAATTATAAATACTAATAAACATTAGTAAATCCTATTTAAACGGCTTTAATTGCCTTTCTTACTTTACATTTACTAAATTTTCCGGAATTTAAATTATTTTAATTTATATACGAGTAAATATTTACAAACATATAAAAACTTCATTAAAAATAGACCTGGTACAAACCAATGAGTATAAAATATACCTCTTTACATATTCATCGTTTCATAATAATATCCTTAAACATTTGAACCTGAATATTTAAAATAACAAAATAGAGGTTTTAGTAAAGGATTTAGACTCTTAGACGGCAAACACTTATGTCACGAACATGATTTTCAATGATTACAATGCCGAAATTAAAAGATGCGATTTATTCGAAAATTTCAGGGAAGAATTTGAGAATTGGTTACTAGATATGTACCGAACAGTTGATAGAATAATTACAAAAAACCTGTCGATATAACTACTAAGCCAAGGTATTAATACACCTGGTGAAAGTAACAGCTGAATCGTAAAAGCCTTGTATGTAACAACCCAGCTAATACAAATACCGAAGTAGACGGACGATAAAATACGAAAAGTAAAGTTTCTAAAGGGATACTATTTAAGGAAGGATAAAAGACGCCTTATTAAGGTTACCGACCGGGACTATAAAAAATCACCACAAGTTGAGTTACAGCATTTAGCAAGGTTAAACTGTTGTCGAGGAACGGAAATAGAACTGGAGGAATCGATAAAATAGGAGGAAACACTGTAACGATCGTTTACAACGAGGGTCTAATACGAAACGCCCTTAAAACACAACTTTAAACCAATGTAAAGAAAAAAAAACACTCCGGACGCTAAAAACAACCCGATCGGCTATAACAGAATCGGCCGAAACCTAGGGAATAACCCGCCCCCAAAAACGACAATCGGCCGAGATATGGAAACCAACCCGATCTAGGAAATAATAAGCGGCAAAAAACGCTACTACGTGCCGTATGGACCGATACCCATCAACCACAACCCTTACCGTGATCTTCCTCAACATTGCTTCCCTACAGATAAAAGCGACCCTATAAAGTTAACCAACTTTACCAGGTTGCAAAATATGGATAATAACTACAACGTTAAGATATACGACATATTTAATAACAAAATACGAGTAATACTTAATACGTGTAAAAGATGAGATATTAAGTTAATTCTGTTTTATATTATCTTATCTGGTATACTTTCCGGACAAGTTAGGGAATAATATATGCACTACATTACGTTGGTAAATTCATTGATAAAGTATTATAACCGTTTGAAATCCCACTTTAATAAGGAAATTAATTATAAACTTTACGATGAAGACTAGACCAGCACAATTAGGCAATACAAAAAAAAATAGGAAAATGCTAATAAAAATTTATAGGACATCCTTACCACTTTATTAACGAAGTTCCGAAAATGTTAAGCAGCACTTGGACTGGAATACAAAGTCGATAAACTATTTATTTAAGTCGTAATAAAAGCCCATCGTAAAATCCCAGATTTCGACCTCATACTTTTTAAACCGGAAAAGGACCCAAAGCCTTTTTATAAAAGCTTCAAAATATTGTACTAAACCTTTAAAAGCCGAATAACAAGCCTTGGATTAATATTCTTAACTAATGAAACCAAAAGCGAAGCCTAAATTACCAAAGGAAACCTTGCCGAAACAATTTACCATATTTTGAATCTGAGACTTAAGGTTTACTCGAGGCAAAACTAACGCCCAAAGTATAGATACCAAGGAGAAAGTCCTGGCAGGAAGAAACAGGGAAGACCCAAATGGAAAAACCGTACCAAAACCACAGCAATATTTGCGAAAATATATACGACGCTCTATAGGTTTGCAAAATCGATATATCGAATACGGTAAAATCGGCTACTAATTTATCAACCACCCCGTTTTCGAGTAAACTGAAATTGAACGGCATTTTGAAGCCGAGTGTGATTGTAAAGATCTAATAAAATCTAATCTTAAAATATACGTAACCGAATACGCAATTACAGATAACATATTCGATGTATACCCTTACGAAGATACATCCAGAAAAGATAACCCTGAATGAAAAAATACCTACCTATTAACTAACGATGATAAAAACGCCTAAAATATCTTTACTGGTCTATAAAATGCCTTCTTTTTGTATATTATGGGCCTGAACCGTGTAAATGAAATGTTTAACGCTAGTATAGCATTGTAATTCACCCTTTTTAATAAATACGAAACCAGGTTCCAAGGTATTATATCAGATAATAGCGTAACCGAAATCTCGACGGCTGGGAAACGACAATTCAACGTATTTACGGCGAAATTTCCGAAGTTTCGGTTAAACCAGATATGAAAATACCGAAAGGTCCTATTTGGTAAAGGTAAAACGATATTATTCGGAACGGTCGTTATAAATACGCGTTTCGAATCGATTGATTTTTACTTATTAAAATTCAAAATTCTTTTTTCGTTTTTACTAGCTCATCTAAATAAGCTTAAAATTAAGGTTAGAATACGACAAATTAGCTCATCCGCGCCTTAGACGGCGTATCTGTACCGTTTAAGCTTAAATTTGTCTATTTGTAGTTTTTCCCGAAAACCCGTATAGTTCAAGTTATATATTTAACTAAGTTAAAATTAATAGCTCCACACAGACAATTGGGATACCTAATCACAAAACGCCTTTTACGATTATTTCACGTTGTGGACTATACAAATATAGGGAAAAATGTAATCGAAGCTATCGAAAAGTTCGATTATAAGGATCAGCTTTATTCATAAGCCCTACGATAATCTATATATCGCCTTTAAAACTATCTAAACTCTAACTACTAAATAATTATTAATATTATATATCTAAACAGCTAACGAGTTAACTTTGTCGACGATACGTGATATTCTTTAAGGCTACCAAATTTATTCGAAACGCTTTTAATATAAACTATTAAGACGTTTTCATGAAACACTGGTTAAAGTTTTACCTCAGTCCTTTAAATTAGATTACGTTCGACGCCGGTATGGCCTTTAATTTTACGAAGTAACATATAAAAGTTTAGATAACGGGTAATGAATGTAAGAAAATTCTGGTAAAAGCCCTATAAGGTATTGGAAAGTATAAACGATATTATACACCACTTGAAACAGCGTATATAGTGTTATTGAAGAAACCAAAAGGTATTACTTCCAAAAAAAAAAAAAAAAAAAATAGATAACGGTGACGTCGTTCACAATACTTTTAGCCTAAATAGGTTTATCTATATGCTCCCTATATTTAATACCTACACAAAAATCTTTACGGACTTGGCCTAACTTCTATCTATAAAGTAAAGAGCTAATATGCTAGCCAAGGCTATCACGGCACTATATTTACTAGAAGTAAGGAAAAATATATCCAAAACACTAGTTATAAGGAATAGCGCACGTAAGACTAGCGTATTGAACTTATTATTGCAATCTAAGGTTTTGAGTTGCAAAACAAAAAAATAGATAACCTAGCCTTGAAAGAATTAGAGGATTTGAAGGCATTAATATTTTCGTTACGTTACCAAACCAAACGAATTTATTTCGTTGAATAATAATATAAAAATACATGAAAAGAGTAAAAAAAAATGACTCGAAACCATAGGACGAGTAAAACCACCTACAAAACATAACTTAAAAGGATTGAATCAACCCGAATTTAGCTTTAAAATTAACCCTAAAACGCGAATCAAACCCGACTACTCAAAATAAGATCGGCCTATTTATTCCAAACCCGCCAAAACCTCGACACTGAGAATGCTCCTTACTTCGAAAACTGAAAAAGGTTTTTAAAAAATGGCCACGGACATCTTTATTACATAAAAGGAAATAATAAATCGCGAGCTTAACCTAAAGCTTCGCCGCAAAGGCATTATCACCACAAGTATCTTATTCGCATAATCTAATCAGAGGGAAATCTTAGCCCCTTTCGACCAAAACGTATTTCGCTTCAAACGTTTTAACCTAGCTATTTACGACGTTTATACAATCTTTACGACCCGTTTCGTTTCCGAAGTTAAGGATAAAATGGAAAAGCCTTACGAAAAGACCCGAATAGTTATAAAGAGATATAAAGATGAAAGTAAAAAGGATATTATAACATATTCACTTATATAACAACGGGATAACCTTCGCCTGATTTTTACGTTTATTATCTCCCTTAATATTACATACAACATATGAATTAAACATCGAAATATAATATCAATTAACGTATAATTTGAAAAACGGCTAAAACGACGGATTGACGTTGACATACCTAAAGACCTGAATAATACCACCTACTTAATACGATTTAACATATTATGAATTCAGTTTACGACTTAGCCAAATCGGGTATTTACTAGTATAATAACTTTCAAAATTATAAAAAAAGACTTAAAATAACCAGCTTTACTTTCGACTCGTGTCTATTAGTATTAACAGCCCATTCGAATGGATTTACGCTAACGGGTATATAAATAGACGACACTTTAACGTTGTATAACTTTTTGTTTTCCGTATCCGAAGAAAGGCAACCTTTAAAAGCTGGTTTAAAAGTTAAACCTAAAACGTACCTGATAAAAAAACAACACAATCCATTTTAATAACGCTACATTTACTCTCCGGAACGGCACTTTAAACCCTATGTAAAAATGGAAGTTAGAAAAAGTTACCCTGATTACTTTAAATAAAGTACAACGAGCCAACTAATATAGATATTAACGTATACACGGCGTTTAACATACTGTCATAACATAATTGAAAATAACATTGAACCTTTCGTTCGCCACGTAATGCAAAATCAACCCGATGAATAATACGTATAAGACGCTTAATAAACGCTTTGCGTAATGAATATACAATCCGAAACGCGGTTCACAATTCTTATCTCTAAATATAGGTACGGTAAGACTATTTATATTTACTAACAACTCTTTCGCCATTAACAACGATTATAACTTTTAAATCAGCTTCATCCTAATCTTCAGTGACGAAATACCCGCCTAAAACGGCTTTACGTTTTGATAAAATATTTTTTTCTAAAAACTTGACTAAGTGTAAAAGGTATCCAAAAGATTTCCTGGCTTTCGAGATTTATAATATAATTAGAAACTTCGATTCGAACATTACAATAATAATAACGGTCCGGATAATTGTTTACAACCTTAATTTACACTCTATCCCTTTTTTTATATATACTTCATTCTTTTCGCTTCACGAGTACCTGGATCAATTAAGTATTGCGAACTAAAAGTGTTGATTTATCGATGTTATAGCTTTACGCGAGTGATATAAATGCCGTAGAATCAAAGAGACGAGGTGGATTAACAGAAAACACAATGTAACAAATATGATAACTAAAACTACGTCGAACGAAGTTTTAAAAACACTTATATCGACAAGTATACTATTTATTAGGGTTATTCAAAAGGTTTTACGACCTTAATAAGCTACTTAACCACCTTTTCGCCGATTTAAATCGTTACATTATATACTACTTATATCGATCCGCGTTCTACCTTAATTTAAACGGCTTATTCGTACCAATAGCAGATTTTACCTTCATTAGGCACGGCTATTCGTACCGATCCCCGATTTTGTTTTTACCTGTTTCTGAATTTTACAATTTGGCGCTCATTTTAACATATTTTCTTTTTTGGTTTTATATTTTATATTATGTGGATTACTTGTGACACTTACTTCGTCAAAAGCTATAAAATTACTATATAATATACTACAATATGGCGTGGTATGGCGGCCTGACCCGGAGGTATTGATCTACTATTAAAGGGAAAAAGCAACGTTATCACGTTTCTACCGTCCACACCATCGTCCTCCCCCTTTATATTAATGTCACTGTTATTACCACTAACGATGCTATTAATGCCAACGAGTATATAGCCCTACACCTCTTGAATTATAACCTTAGGTAAAGATATAAGGGAGGGATTACCCTCCTCGCGACGACGTATAATAACGTCGTCAAATTCGCCTGCGTAGTACCTGTGGAGGCCTCGTTTTCAGGCCGCAACGGCGGCTGCCATCTTCCTAACCCGCCAGTTAACATCTATTGATTAATTAGAATTAGCTTATTTTAGTTATTTGTAACGGTTTTTTCGATCACTCTGGACAGTGTATTTTTACTTGATCAAAGTTTTAAAATTCGGTTAAAGCTTACTAAACAGCTGACGGGCATGTTACACGACCTCGGCCGATGGCCTTCAAACTACCGTAATAAGGGCGTACGAGTGACCAGCCAGCTAGTAGCGATAATAGCAAGCCAAGAGGCTCCCGCTTTTGTAACAATCATTAATAAACTTACCTGCGGCCACGGATGCAACATACGACACATAAGACATATCCATTAATAGCCTAAAGTTACGGACCCGGATACGTCGTTTTAACGTTTAATGCGTCAAAAAGGCCTTACGGCGTACCTTAATGATACGTAGCTTAAGGCATCGGAGGAAATTGTTCTTGTACTCCTTATTTACAGAAAGTAGAGTTAAAGGCTTACAAACGAAAGGACTGCGATATATATACCTTTGCGCAACTGCGTAAAGCTGATTTTACGGCGTAACAAGGCCCCTACGGGTAATAAGATCTTTACACGTAGGGAGAGGGTAAGGTTTATAAAATTGGGAGCCTCCTCCTCTTTCTCTGAGCTGGGAAATGAGGAGGAAGAGGAGGGGAAAAAGGAGGTCAGAGCGGCGATAGCGTAGAGGAGCGAGGCGAAATTGGCGACTAGGCTTGACGACGTAACGGCGGCGGGATTAGTTGGCGTATAGGCGGTAACGATAGGACTTGGCGGCGTAATGGTGGGCGGAGTGGTAGGGGCTGACGGTATAGCGATAGAGGAAATGTTGCCTGACGAGGGCGGGTTATTACTATTAGTAGTAGTGGAGAAGGAAGTAATAGATGCAATGGCAGTAACGGCAACGGCGACGGCGTACCGCCGCTCGCGCGCTAAACATCGCCTTACAATTCGGTTTTTACACGTTATCTTAACAAAAGAAAAGTAAGTTGTAAGTATTGGTTAAAAAACATACCTATTAAAGCGGTTTATTTTATTTAAAGGAAATAAAGGCAAATAGAAATACGGCTTGGTTTAGTTAAAGGAAATATAGGTGGTATTAAAATAGAAACTTATATTTACATAGATTGAACGCCGTTAAAAGAAAAAGAAAAGAGGTTCTACCTAAACTGATAACGATTTATCTTTTAATATTAGCACAATACGATATTAAGCATTTACCCTTACGTAAATACCTTTACGTAATAAGCTCCTATGGAACCGACGTAGTTACCCTTGTTAACTGCGAAAAAATATCGTTACTAATTATATCGCCCACATTTGGCTACATGAACCAAACCTAAACTAGAATTACTACCTCGGCCAAACTTTGCTAATATTAGCTGAAAAACTTATTAATTTAAACCTTTTACGATTAATACGGCAACAAAACTATTACTACGGGAACTGCTAATTTGGACCTTTTACGATTCATACGGCAATGTAATTATCACTACGGAAATTACTTATTTAGACCTATTTCAATTAATACTAGAAATTAAACGATCACTACTAAGCTATAGGTATGGTGCATATAAGGAAAAAAAAAAGATTACCTATTTGGATATTATTATATACACTTATAGATAGTATATTTAGGCTAAGTAGCAATGTACTGTATTACAGGGTGCACTCCTGTAAGGTGTACGGTAACGTGTCACGCTATAGGCTGCACTCTTGCAAGACACAAAGTGCATCATGCATGAATCGGTCTGAAGAGGTTATTTCAAACCGACGGCAATGCGTGGATCGGTCTAGAAAAAGTATTTCAGAGTGATACGCTCTGGGTAGACGGCTTATAAGCCCTCACCTGTAGCGTACACCTCTGGATGCTTCATTTTGACTATCAACACTTTTTATATACTACAATACCAATCATTCTTGATTAATCTCCTACTTATCGTTTTACGTGAATAAGTACTTAGACCTAACCGACAATTTCATCTTCGCAAGAAGTTTGTATAAGTAAAAAAAACTTGATGTAAATGATTGTTGGAATCCAGAGACATCGCTAGGATGTAGTGATGATTTTTAATATATTATCGATTACTAGTTGAATATCGGGTTTCGTCGTTTTTTCGTAAATTTGATATATTGTTACTTTCAGTATTCGGTATTTATACTTCATTGATATCCATTCAACTAGATTGCTGTTGGAATAGCAGTCAAACTCAGGACAGTAAAGTTGATTGTACGTACTGAAAATTGACTCTACTTTAGACGATTTGAATACACTGCACTGCAAGTTCAGTGTAGTAGGTGCCTACTTCAAAGTGGGGCTTAGGCCAAAGCGTTTGACCATACAAATTAGTGTGTAGACCAGCTATCAGCCTGCCAAATTTAGAACTTACTACGTAAAATTAACCAACATTAATGCACCACCAGTTACTTCGACCACAGTGATTCAAATCGACTACGTTGAAACGATAAAGTCCTACCAGCAATTTTAGATAATAGTTTACTATGTATCGGATTTATTTATATTAACCAATATTATAAGTGTCTTCATTAGAGGTTAATACAGCGTAATTAGTCGCAAGCTCTGTTAAAGATATTCAAAACTTCATTAAAGTGAAGCTTACAAATATTATTTCATTTTTTTCTTCAAACTATCCATCTATCTCCAGTACGTTTGTTGAGTTCATTAACAAATTTAACTTCTAAGTGTTGAAATCCTTTTCGTAATTGATAAATCGTAGGACGTGTCAGGTTAATGTGACTTCATGATATACTCAAGGTTATTTTTCAAATTATCGTCCAGATATTGAGTTATAGGTCTTACTAATATTTACTAAGCAGTCTTTTTAACATTTTTAATATAGGTTTTAATACGTGTTGAAGTTCCTATAAATATTCCGTATACGAATAAAAATTGATTTAACTTTAATTGCGTAGCTTTAGTTCACTTTTCAATTGGTTTATATTTTGAAAAACCTGAATATAACATAACTCACTTCTCTGGTAACACAAAACTCGTTATACCTATACCTAACGTATTATTATTTGTTATTTAGTCGAGTGTTCCAGGATGACTAAGAAGTGATAATCCAATAGACATTAATTTCAGCTTGTTTGTAAAGAGATTCAAAATTCTATATAACGGTATTAACTTGGACTTTTTACTCTAGATGTCGAAAATACTTTCCAAATAGAAGTTGTAAACGATTGGGTCAGCGTTACACACACGATTACGTAAAGTATAGACTACTTACAGTGAACCAATGGTTTTTATTTGTAGTAGAATTGGCAGTAATTTTGAAAATTCAAAGTTGGTTGGTTTTTTTTCATTTCATGCGATCATGTAAAAATCCAGCTTTCGACTTTATTGCCATATTTCTTAGCGATTAGCCTCTAATTTTTGTACCAGTCATTCGCAGTTTTTTCTTTCACCTCTTAGATCATATCGATTTGAAAGGATTTACGTTTTATTCTTTAAATGTTGTTGATAAAATGGGTCAAATTCCGTTGCGTGTAAGAAAAATATTAACTTTCATTCGGTTATTCTTGGTCAATGGCCTACTTAGCGCATAGTCAATGTCGTCGATACGTAATTTGACAGTAAATCTATGGTTAAAACTTTATCTTTGTGATACTTTAGCCGTCGTCTTACTTACTATATATAAATATTTTAGTCATCGTCTATTTTTTTAAGTCTTTTCATTTACTAATAACCGGTGAAAGTGATTATTATTCGTTTAAAAGATTAGTTTATATATATTTTACTTGATACATTGTTTCGTATATTTCAGTCTGTATTTTAAATAATTAAAGAATTAGTTGATGGTTTGAATTATTATATATAGTATTATATCAATTTAGTATTTCTAAGGATTGTTATTCTAACTGGTTAACAGAAAAAATAATATTTTACTTTATATAAGTAAAGATAGAACCGTTGTTACTATCTATTCGTTTTTGATGTTAAAGTCATTGTTAATTTAGCTTTGAGCGGATTAATTGCTTTAATATTTCAATGTTTATTTTATGTTTCGTTTGGTTTTTAAATGTTTTATAATACACATAATATACTTATTACATGAATATAGGAGCCAAATATTGAGCATGTTAGCAATGAATCATTAAAGTTAATAAATTATTCAAAGATATTGACTTTTATTTGCAATTTTTCTTTTAAATTTCTAAAATTGTTGGTTTTGAATTTAAGGATATCGTCTACTCTGGGTTAAGACGTATATAAGATTTTAAATTTAATGCTATTTCAAACGTGTTTAACAAGTATTTCCTTTTTTGGAATCCATATTGATTGAATATAATTTTAGAATTTGACCTTACCGATATTTCGGTCGGAATTTTCAATTCATACATTGGGAGATGTCAGGTATTTATTCAAATTTGATGTATGCAACTCTTTTTTTGTTTCCTACGTTAGTATAATTGTAAGAAGTTTAGCTCTTTGTAGTTCTTCTTTTAAGTCGGCGACTACATATATATATTGTTCATGCAAGTTCAATATTAGCATGACAACTTTTAATTTAAAGCTTTGAGTTTTCTTCGATGTAAATTTGAATTTGAGAGGTGGTTGGAAACGTGTTGGACAGTGATGATTAACCTTTTCAAAAATTTATTGATATGAAATGGTTTGAATTCTTTTATTTGATGGCCTAAATAATTCATCATTATATGTTCATTATAAGGTATTTGATGAAATGAAATTAAATTGCAATATATTCTACGCTGAATCTCGTTCTGCAAGTCAATTGCATTGAAGTATCCAATTTAGTGTGTGGCATAGGCCTTGAAATTTTCCAAACAAAGTAATTTTTAAAGAGACTAACGGTTCCCCAAACTTATGAGAATTATGCAGTACTTAATCATGCAATACTAATATTATTTTAACTAAGATTAGAATTGTGAACATAATAACGTTTCAAGGCCTATTAATTGCAATCTGTTCTTATAGGATTCAATGTAAGTATTTAAATGAGTCAAAAGGAGAATTTCAATGGTACTTAATTCTGGGGGAATAGAAGGAAGACTTTCATAACAAAATTTTACCAATTTTGGTGATTTATACGATGGTATGGGAGAAACATATTGGGACTGTGTAGGTTATTACGATAATTTAGAAGTAGCGATGGTCCATCTATTTAAAACACTTGAAAACTTTATGAAACCTTTTGAAAGCTAAACGAAAAGACTTTCCATCGAAAATTTGAAATTGATGAAAATTATTACCAGATTTCTAAGACTTGTGTTACTAGAAAATAATTAAGTTGATATTACTTTCATTATCAATCGCTAAATTGAAAACCTTAATAATGATAAATAACTACCCTAGCGATAAATAACATACGATACTGAACTTTACCATTTACACCAATCGAGTGCCGATGAATTATAATTGTAGACTTAACGTTGAAATAACCAATCAATCTCATTGGTTGATTTATTTTCGACTTAGGCTTCGAAAAGGTCGGCTGATATACTTAGGTCTTTCAAAAGTTCCATGAAGATTTTGTCGCCTAAACTATTCAAAAGTCAATCAATACACTAAAAATAGTAAAAATCAAGTTAAAAACTAACTTGTGTAACCGTGAAATTTTCGTTCCAACCAAATTTGCGTACCTGTTGAATACCCCTTTTAACCTGACTTAAAAGAATAAATACCTTTAAGATTCTTAAGACCAAAATTTGAAAAGTAAAGAAAAATTTACCGTTGACGACTTGAGTCAAATATTCTCTGGTTGATTAAACATTCATTTTTAAATAAATTTAGGTTTTGCCCCGATACCACAATTATAAAAACTCTTTGATCTTCTTAGCAATTTTACTCTCACTCGTATTATTGGAAATTTTAAATACGCGATTGGCCAGGGGGAAAATACTAAAGTAGTTGCTGTCTACGCGGTAAGAGAAAGTAAATTCGACGTTTTCCTACGTTTAATTACACAAGATCATTGTAATCGTCGAAGTTTTCCTAAATGAAAAAAATTGCGTAATGCAACAACTGAAAACTAAAAAAGTACGTCTATATACATGAACTTATTAAATGTCCTATCATATGATTTTAATCTTTAATCTAAGAAAAATTCAATTCGTCTTCTAATCCTAAATTTATGGATTCATAACTTAAGTTAGTTATGAAAACAATTATGGATAACAAAGATAACCATGGTAATCTATCCCATCGTCAGGTTAAAATGGTCAATATTAACTGCAGACTTTTACGAATTTCTTAAAAACTTGAAATAAAAGAAATAATTATAATTGGAAACCCTATAATTTGTTGTATACGGAGATAATAACGTTTCATAATAATTGCAAGTGAATGGAAGTTTAACATCCAGGTTTTCACTAGCTACCTCTTGAAATCTTTCAAAATTATAATAATAGCTTATACCTACTTTTTCTAGGCAAAACACTATCTCGTCATAACATTTTAAAAACAATGAAAATTTATTAGGAGTCCAATATTTACTTCACATAATACTATGCGAACTTAGTTACAATATAGTGGACGAAAAAAATGGCCATAAAAGAAGAAATACCAATAAAAATCCCTTAAAAATCACTAGGTGAGGTGATGTTGTGTTTTTAAGCAATAGTAAAAATATAAGTTAGCCAAGTTACACTTCGCGAAAAGATATAGGAGTTTAAATAAGCAGTATAAAGAATAGATATCTTTAGTAATATATGTTGATGTTGTGTTAATAAGCGATAGTATTGATGTAAGGTAGTGATGTTGCACTTCTCCAATAGATCCGGGCGGTTATCACTGACTTTAGGGTGTTTAAATACGTCTTACAACGCTTGAATAACATTTACCAATGTTTTTTTTTTTTTTGAAATTTGGTAAAGTCCTCATTAACTATTGTAATGATCAGTACGTCAAATTCCATTGATATAGATTTCTAAACTCATAGGTTGTGTGATTGAGATAATAAAGACTTCTTCATTTTGTATAAGATATACCGTAAGTATTGCAAGTTTACGTATTTGAAATTTTATCTCAAGCATTTTGAATTCAAAGTTATACCAAAAATAATTATTTAAGTAAAATTTTGAAATATTTAGTATGTTTAGGTATCATTATCGTTTCAATAACACAAAGTAATGGATTTGTAACAAATCTAGTAATGGGCTCAATTGCCACCACTTACTCAAACGCTACGAAAAGCTGAAAAAATATTAATGATATCTCTCCATTAATTTCAGCATATATTATTTAAATCATTTTGCAAGTTACGAGGGTTCAAATAAAATAAGAGATAAAAGCAACAAGGTAGAAACTAATTATATAACGTAAACCTACCCTTCCCACAATAACGCTGTTATTACATTGATTACACTTTCCTATATCGTCTGTTTATCAAAAACCCTTACCTTTGTTATAACGATCAAACTCTTGAACTCTTAAACCCGTATAAATTTAGAATTTTGAGAATTTGAATGAAAAATATATATTGTATAGAAAAAAAATATATAAAAAGATAATGAGTTATTGAATGGGACGCTATTCGTAATATATTGTATTACGACTGAAAAGCATTTCTGCTACAAAAATGAAATATCCAAATACCGATAAAACTAAAAAATGGTTTGCATTCAAATGAAGAACCTTGACTACTAAAATCGACAACTATAAAAACAATCATTAAACCGTTCACATGTTCCATCTTGAAATTTCATATCCTATTCTTTTTTTACTAGAAAAAAAAAACCCGACGTTAGCCTTAAAAACAATATTGATAGACTAGGTAAGGAAGGCTACGGGTTTCTTTTTTGCCTCAAAATGTAGACATCTGTAATTTCGTTATTAACAGCCACAAACAATGGTACTGAACTTAAAGAAATGTAAATTACGTGAATTTCACCGACTGTTGATAGGTCATGCCTGTGTTCATAAGCTTTTAGACGTTATAACGTTGTCAATTCGAATTGTAGTCGAAAGTACAGTAATATTTGATGGTCAAGTAGTGGAGGTATTGATTTAGGTTTGGCAGACCACTAGCCAGTCTGCACCCTAATTTGTATGGCCAATTTCTTAGCCAGTGCCCCAGTCTGAATTAGCCACATACCACAGTTAACTTACAGTCAACCCAAACACAATACAGTCAACTTGCAGTCGGTACAGTCAACTTACTCACAGTACAGTTGACTGACTGTACTGCAATTCATTACTATTTCAACAATGGCGGCTTTTTGTTTTGTACACGTGTGACAATGTAGTTAACTTCATATTTGCAGTAGTCTCTGAAGTCACCCATCGTCCGTCGGCTAAACCCCTGTTAATTTCATTGATTTTTACATCCAAATTAACTCCAATGGCCACTTTTCGCTCCATGGTTCTGATTTTTAACTTCATCAACTACCGTGAACAAGTCTTTCACCACAGACTTATGCGCACCTCAAACTCAACCGTCACCTCAAACTCCACTGTTCCAATCAATCAAGTTTTCTTCGACCTCAATTTCTTAGTAGTCTTCCAGTTTTCCATGGTACCCCTGCTTCCCTCCCTATTCGTTGTCACGTAATCTGGCCTTGCTCGGTTGCCTTTTAACGTATTCTTTGATGATTATAGTTAGCTTATTGTTGTCCACATATCCCTTTCAAGGCGTCGTTTGGTGCCGATTTTTTTCATGGCATCAACGGGTTTCTCCTTGCTATCCATCCATTTGAACCCCTCGGTTTCCCTGCTTTCGTAGGCTTTACGGTGTGTTATTAAGTCAATTATCAGACGTTCTTTCGCTAATTGTGCATAGATTTGAAATGCATTCAACTAGATTTCCCGAGTCGATATAAATGATAACCGGGAAAAGTGAAATTTTTAGCTGCATGGTTATGATATTGAGGGCTTCCAATATAGCCGTATTTTTATAGAATCCAGCTAGTATTCCATAGACGTCGGAAGTAAATATGTTTCTCGTAATCCCTTGGTATTTAATAGAGATTCAATTGGTTAGGTTTCCTGTGCTTTCTAATTTATTGCTCAATATTTTATTCTTTTCAATAATCGTTATAAGGAATTCGATTCACTAGAATGAGTAGTTATTATTAGTAAAACAACCGTTCATAATAATTATTTAATTATCCTTCGACAGATTAATTGAAAATATATTCATCCTACGATCTAGATTTTCCATTCCCTACTCTAGCTTTATATTAAGTCGATTTTAATTGATTAGTTACGTTTTGAGATTATACCATAACACAATGATAATAAATTTCAACTATAATGAGGTTGCCATGTAACCAATATATATAAGTTAATTCAATTACGTTAAAGGTTTTACCATGTCAATTTTAATGATTTTGGCTACACTAACGTTTGAACCCTTTTGATAACGATTTAGTTCAATGTGAATATTATTAATATTATACTTAAGAATAAAAAATCCAAGGATATTTCAGTATTTACCGTTTTTTCAAGTTACTATTACTTTATAGTTTTAGAATTTAAAGTTCTTAATTACGTGTTATTCCAATACTCTAATCCTTTGAATTCTAAAGAATGGAATATTATTAGTTTATGGATATATTATACTACAGTTCCTTTTCTATATTATTAGAAAATACTGGTTGTAAATAAAGTATTTTATGGTTAATTTCGACTTCAAGTGCGATAAATAGTTCGCAAATTCGTGGAAATTGGCTTCATCTCATTTATACAGTGGTTTTATGTATCATGTAACAGTTTATAATAGGTATTAATCACGATGTACTGAAGTTAACTTTAGTAATAAGATTGTTTATAGGTTTGTTATTGATTACATATACGTTTAAGTAATACCATGGCTATTAAGTGTGACTTTATCATTAGTATTCGCTATCAAACGTATTAATAACGCGACTAGTAAATAGGGACTGATTGTTTGAATTATTAGCTACTAGGTAACTATTGTGTTTTCGTTTTTAATAATGTATTTTTGAGCGATTAGTTGTAACGTTGCATACGGTTTGCCTGTAGTTTTCTTTGAATTGCGTAAATGATCTTTGACTTAAAGATTGTAAAATTTGGATTTTTTATGTTTAAGTAGCGTTTGTGTTAAAATTGTTCGACTTTTTGGTTAAGAAATCTATTTATTTTAATCCTATCGATCATTTCAAAGGGTTCATCTGAAGTTTTAATAATTCCTTGTGCGTGGAGCTTGGCCGTCATGTTTTTATCGTCATTTTCCTTCCCGCCAAATCAAATAGCAACGTAAACGCGCCCTGGTATATATTTTGTTATTCTTTGAATTTTTCACTGTTAGTGATCGGCCATACCTCCATCGGTTTATTGACTTTTTCATGACGAGAGGGGGCGAATTTTATTTGTTTATTCGCTTGGCTTGAACATATGTATCATTATTGTTTTCGTTAGTTACCCTGATATAAGGTTTGTCCTTAGTGGTGCAAAACGTCGTAAGTTTGTTGCTAGATTTAACAAATACTCTAGAATTAGCTATATTCCAGTTTTTGAATGTGTTATCCTATTTTCAGAGCTTTTGCTATACGACAACTTTGCTTTTCAATTTAAAAGTCAATAGGTCATTTTTTATAAGTCCGTTGCAGATGTTCGGGGTATTATTTCACTTAACGTTTGGCAAATTCCCTTTGAAGTTCCTTTCACGTCTTGCTATACGCCACCTCCCCTTTTTACGTATTTTCCAATAATGTATATTTAATTTTAGAGAATAATACGCAATATAAATTTATTGAGTATTTGATTGAGGACATGTATTAGTATTTTCTTCCTCATATTTTTGGTTTTTAACGTCGGTTATCTTGTAATAATATATTCTATATTATATACAGTTACGTGAAAGTCGCATTCGAAAAAACTTGTAATCTTTTCATGAATTTTCCGGAAAAGTTTTCCTTGGTAAATAATAGTCAGTAGTAGTTTCTTGCCTAACCCTTAACGATTCATGCAAATAGTGAGCAGAAACCTGAAAGTAAAGCTTTCATTTGTTCGTGAATTCTAAGAAACAATATCATTCTCATATTGAATAAACTATACAGTTTGCTATCATACTTTTCTATATTATTCCGAATTTTTATTAAGTCAATGAAGCGTTTGAAGGTAATGTTGATTACTTTGACCAACTGGAAAGGAAGGTTATATTGATCGTCCAAATTATCGAATTTTCATTTCGTCATTGGAGCCTTGAATTTTGAATGTCACAATAATGAGAGGAATCGATAGTCTCCTGGTTTGAGGGTTCAATATTTGTATTAGACCTTATAATACGTTTACATGTATAGCCGTACATGCTGTCAGAAGTTTCGCCTTAAGGGGTTTATCGATTTTGGGGAATCTTTTAAAGGTTTGGAGGGTCTCGAGGGAATCATTAAGGGATTTATCGATCTTGCTTAACTATTTTCTAGATGATACCGAAGTTAATTCCCTTTATAGCGTTGACAAACGTTGATTTACGAGATTTTCCTTTACCGCAAGGGTATTTCGCGGCATCGTATGCAGGGGTTAAATTGCTAATAGGATTTACAAGTTCCAAATTAATAGCACACTAAGAATTTATGTTAATGGAGTTGAAAGTTTTGCCTCATCAGGTAATAAAGAGACATGGTCTCCTGAACTGTGTATGAGAGCTTTGATGATTATTAATACATTTCCCTTTTTATCAAACGACTTAAAATATAAGATTTTGAGATCCAAGATTTTAACACTGTTCTTCAAGTTAGGCTAGTTAAACGATTAGTTTTTCCAATTTCGTCAAAGCTTTAGTTGTTAGGTGAATTTATAGTTGATATACCTCAGTCTTTATTTTGGATTTAACATGTTTTGAATCGGTTATTATGGATGAATGATTTAATCGTTGAAAAATTTACGAAAGTTCTGGAAAACGAAAGCATTACGGTTAAACTTTTCTCCGCCCTTTTAATTAAAGATATAGTGGCTAACGAAGTTGATTAGGTGCGTTGTTGTGAAGCTTATGTTCACATCTCTTCACTAAACGTTCTCATTATATTTTTTGTGAAAAAGGGGTCCAAATGCTTTAAATTACCTTATTTGTTCTGGATCATTCATCTCAATGTTTTTGATGGCCGGTTGATTTCAATTTAGGTAGGACTTGGCGTTTTCGTAAAGAACACTTGTCTATTTAATAGCATAGGACTTGGTTTAGACGTAGAGTTTCGTGACGTTAATTTATTGACGCTACTTGGCGATTTTGAGTTTTTTCGCTCGAAATAACCTCCTAAACGTTTTTATAATGACGTTTCAGATAAACTATATTGAAAATTCAGAGAAAATAAATGTTATATATAGACATAATTAGTATGAAGAGCAAAGTTAAAAGTGATTTGTTCCTAATGTCATTATTTGTTATAGGGGTTTTGAACTTATCGATTTATAATTTACAATGGTAAAAGTCATAAAAGTAGTGGAGATTGAGAAGTTTGTCTATTGTATAGTGTTTGCAAATTGGTCATCACATTTGTTAGGATTTAAGACTTCGAAGATCAGTCTTAACATTCTTTAATACGGGTTTAATAAAGATTTCTTAGTAATTTATCAAATGATTATATAATATCCACTTCCAAATTTCTATAAAGATAAGGGAATTCCAACTTTCCTTTTTACCTGCACTCGTATGGACTGATACAGTTAGTAGAGTACTTTAGCAAGAATTGTTCATCTAAGTTAAATTTGTAGACAGCGTAACCGGAAGGTAGTTTCTTTCTTTACCTAACCAATCTATAGTGAACCTCAAAATCTATAATCAGTGTTGATAATACCTGTCATTATTAATAGGCTTTTAGAAGTTGCAACGTTATCGATTTAACTAGTAGTAGAAGTCATAGTAGTATTGTGTAGTTAAGTGTTTAATGTATTGTTCTAGGTTTTGAAAACGGCTAGCCGGTTCTTACCCTGATTTGTATGGCGAATTGCATGGCCCGTGTGCAAGTCTGTATTACCTTCATATTGTAGTTGACTTATAGTCAACCTACAAACAATATAGTAAACTTGTAATTAGCATATAAAACCTACTAATAGTACAGTTGACTGGATGTAGTGCAATTAACTACAATTCCAACACCAAGACTTTAATTTCCCAACCGTTTCCATTTTGAATAACGTCTTTAATCGATGAGGCATAAAAATATGGAATGATTAACGTTAAAGATCATTGGAAAACTTTGCTAACATTGACAAATGAACGGTCAAACACTCCAAAAGTTCAAATTTACTCTGGAAAAGATAAATATTTTTATTGTACCATTTCGGCTAACGTCTTTTCCCTTGATGAAAATCTTGGTGTTTTACTTTATAAACTAATAATCTCTTTTTACGACATCAAATTCCTTAAGTTAGCCTCAGCGAATAAATCTTAAAAGGCATGAAAATATTATGGACTAACAAGTATTTGAGGTCATCAAAATTTTTTGTCCACAACGTCAGAACCAACTTCACTACAACTAAAGTAATAATAAACGCTTGAAAGTATGGATTTAATACAAATAAGTACCTATTGAACTTACTAAAACATTGGGAAGATTCAAACGACATACGTATTATTTCAAAAAGCGTATAATATCTTCATGGTCAAGTTTGATAACTCTATAAATGAGGAGGTACGTTTTGAAATGTATGTGAAAGCCCGACTCATACTATTATTGTTGTCAGAGCCCTAGATTGTTGCAATGTTGTCGATTCAAATCATGGTCGAAGTAACAGTAGTATTGTATTAGTCAAGTGGTGGATGTATTGTTATATGTTTGGCCGACTGCTAGCCGGTTTGCACTGTAATTTGTATGGGCAATTGCTTGGCCCGTGCCCTAGAGTCAAGTGCAGCGTACCATACTCGTATTATAACCAATGCAGTAAGTCTTTACAAAGTAATACACTTAACTTACAGATTAGTATAGTTAACTTTACTATGAGTAAAGTTGATCTATCACACTGAATGTTATACTATTTTAATACTGACGGCTTTTTAGTTTGTGCGCGCACGCTAGTATGGTTGACTAATCTTTTCAGGTTATCACTGGATTGCCTCCTCGTTGACTAGATATACCCCTCTTAATTACAGTTGACTTACATACTATATTACACCCCATTGCATGCAAATTAACCCCATTTAACCTTAATTTCTCCGTTACTATAAGGTCTAATTTTAGCAACTCCTATAATAAGTTCTTCCACCATAAGCCTTTACAAGATTTCATTTCACTCGTTTCAGTCGAATAAGTCCATATTGTTCATTTCCTGACGGTCTTCTAGTCTGTTTCCATATCCCTGACCGTCTTTAAATGTTCTGGGCTTTCTGGGCGACCTATTAACCAAGCTCTCGATCCGTATAGTAAACCTATTACTATTTATACAATTTCAAAGGCTTTGTTTAATATTATCTTCATTATGGTATTTGCGGGATTATCTTTTCCGTTAATCCATCGGAATTCCTTAATCTTCCTCCCTTTGTAGGCTTTATAGAGTGTTATTACGCTGATTATCAGGAGTTTCTCACTGGTAGTTCCAAGGTTTAAAAGGTATTCAAAAAGGCGTTTAAGTCAATACAAATTATCATTAGGATAGGAGGAATCTTCAGCTGACGGATAATATGGTTAAGGGTTTCCCATAGTGCTATACCTACGTTAAAGTCCGCTATTATTTCGTAAACTTCCAAAACCAGCACACTTCGTGTAATCTCTTTATACTTAACGGAGGTTTAGTAAAGCAGGTACCGATAATTCTCAATGTGTTTTTACGCCTATCTTCTTTGACGAGGGTTATTGGAAACCCGATTTATAAATATAAGTTGGTGTTATTTATAAAGGATACGTCCGTAAATATTATTAACTTAGTTTTTGATAAGTCGATTGGGAACATATTAATCCCGCGGTTCAAGTTTCGCATTTGCTACTGGATCCATTTATTTCATCAGTTGAAGTCTTGATTTTCAAGATGCTATACTTATGCCGCAATAGAAAGGTCATAAAAGGCACCCAGTTGGTATAAGGTAGTAATTTTGCTTCCTCGAGTACGTTATTCCAAGTACCATTAAGCCTTAGCCCTATTAAATTTGTCGATTACAGTTAAAATAGTGTTTTAGCTCTTTTGGCGACAGCTAAAGCCGGTATTAATACTATGTAAACGGATTGACAATCCATTAAAGTTAAGTTAGCTACCCTCCGTTAACTTCGTTATTATCTTACAATTCCAGAACTTGAAGTCATTAATCGCCTGTTATTCCAGTATTATAAAGCTAGCCGTTACGAAGAAAACGGTATCGCTAATTTATATACTCATTACGCCGAATTACGTCTCTTACATTACCAGTTAATACGTATCGTATGTTAAAGACTTTATCGTGAACCGTAATTTAAAGTGCGACTGGTAGGTTAGGAATTAATAAACGCCTGTTTTAGCTAGTGCATATGGTAGTTTAACATGACGTATTACTGTTCCTAAAATGTAAATGGTATGTAGTTCTTGTGATAGTTTTCATAGTACGATCCGTTATAAGTCCGTTACCAATTACGTATAAATTTGCGTTGTTTTTCAGGTATTCAGCGTAATCATTCCTTGAGTTTTATCTAACAAACTTATTATTAACGTTACTATGAAACGATGGCTAATTTTCGAAATCGTTGTTGATTACCTAAGGGTTTAGGTTTCGCCTTTATCGCCATATCCATAAACCATTCAACGTGACTATTTGTACGGCTGCCACATAGTTTTGCCTTTAAATTCGTGGATAATTCTCGACTTAAAGATCGTAACGTTCGGGCTTTAAGGGTTAAAGTCGATTTTCAGCACGAATTGTACAACCTTTTGGGTTAATAGGCCGTTAATTTTTACCTTATCGTTTTTTTGGAAAAGACTACCAGAGGTTATAATGACCCCTTACGCTCGAAGCTTTAGATCTTAGTTTTCGTTGCCTTTTTCTTCCCTATTTAGCTAATTATATTGTAAATGTGACCCGGTATATATTTCTCCTGTTTACGGGTTATCTTTTTCGGTGATTGTTCGCGTCGACGGCATTTTATCGACTTATTGATAACGGGTGAAGGAAGTTCATGTTAACTGGGTTGCTTATCTGGAAAGGCTTAAGGGTCTTTATCTTTAGCATCTATTATATAAGGCTTAACCTGAATAGTTCGAAAAGATATAGGACCGTTGGTAATTTGAAAAACTACTTCCAAGTTTGCGATACTTAATATCTTGTATGTGTCTTTCTATTTTCCCGACTTCAGCCATACAAAGACTTTACTTTATCATGGTAAAGAAAGCACATCGATTGTTAATAGGCCGTTTTTTGGTATTCAAGGCATTATTGACTTAGCGACGTGTCGTTTTTCTCCGTCATTCCATCTGGACTCTTCTGTTAGCCGTAACACGTTTTTGAGTACTTATTAAGGGCGAAGATTTACTTGTTAGGCGTGGGTACGCTCTAAGGACTAATAACGTTAGAACTAATCCATTAAATTCAATAGTATAGTTCAAGCCTTTTACTGCTATCTGTAGGCGTACTTTAGAATCCATAAAGCATTCAATTTCCAACTTCATCATAATATATATTCGACGAAGTAGGTAATATTCCTTTTTAAACTTTTCAATTCTTTAATAGGTTTTTACAGGTAAATTTAAACATTATATACCTGTTATTTTGCTATTTTTTAACAACTTTTCCATCGTATCGTTGATCTCTATAACGTGAACGATAACGTTAGAAGCGTAAAAATACGCGTCAATTTATAATATACTTAACATTTTCTATGTATCCTTTAAAGAAAAGAACTTTAGAAACTTAGCTCCATAAAAAGAGGTTGTGGAATCAACAACGTGATGGATAAGCGTATTATTTAAGTAAAATATATCGACGAATATTTTGTAATTGAAATTCTTATCCTCTTTGAATGTAAATTTGAATCTCAAATGTGGTTAAATATACGTTTAACATTAGTAACACAGCCTTCTAATGGCTTATAGGGTATAGTATTCTATATTTTTATTCTTTGCGGACTTTAAGACGTTTTACAACGTATTAACAGCTATATAATTAAACCACCAGTGTATTTAACGTATATCCGGTTTCGTTAGGATTAACACCACTACTTCCGGGCTTCAAAAATAACACCATAGGTGCCTCTACTTAGAGGCAAAGGGAAAACTCTTATCATTTTTAACTAGTTTATTTACGTTGACGTCGATGTTAACGTAGATGGTCTTCATATCATTTGAAAGATAGAAAAGGGTAAGGAACTTAAAAATGCAGAACGTATTTTTTTAATAACAGTTTGAATTACAAATATCTCTAGTAACTATAGTTATTGGCCTATTTTGGACCTAACTTTTGCCTTGTCAATATCTTAATAATTAATCTTACTAGCTGAAATACTTTCCTTGCGTAATGTTAGGTATTGAAAATAACCTCCTATTAAGTACCTTATTATTCCCATGTTTGGTATAATATCTTAAACCGTATAGTCCGCGTAACGATCGCAAAGATTGAAAGTGTATAAGGGGTTACTGATTTGGTTAAGGTAATTTTAAGGGTCTTTACCATTCAAACAGTATGAAAAAGCATAGTTAGCTAATTACTAGGCTGTATTAGGAATAATATTTTCGTATTACTTGATCTTTTCAAGGGCATCAACGTCTCTAATTAGCTCTTCGCATTCAAAGTTGGCGATTTAATTTAAGTAGTCCTGTTAAAATATAGTGACGTATTAGGTGTTATATAGTTCCTTCCTATTGTTACCCTCGGTAGGGGGCTGCTAAATTAACTCATAGCCAGACTTACTATAAATTTAACGTTTTATTATTATTACAACGATAGTATATAGAGTTAATAAGTCTGCTTAAATTTTTACTTTATAAATTTTCACGTATTGGATGCCTTCAATTTATAGTCGGTGGGCCAGATTTTAAGCTTTTAGGGTGCCTGAGAACGTATTTGCGGTCAACGTAATTGATTACCGTAAGGTCTTTTTTATTCATGTTAAGGAAGTTGCTAGCTTGAGGGTATATACTAAGCGATTTTGGTGTATACGTAATTATAGTAGCCAACTAATAACGTAATCGGTCAAAAACGCCTTCGCAAGTAGAATTTGGGTGTTATAAGGCGTATTCGAACTCGTTCATACCCGTAACTATTATTAATACCTTCTTGCGAAGTGTAGCCTCACTAACATGGAGTTTCCCCAGTACTTTCTGGCATAATATTAACTTATCAAGCATCCGGTTAAGGATTTCTATTAGCGTTTCCTCCTCTTTTTTCTTTGCTATTATTGTTATCCACCGCATGATGGCCCAGTTTGTATAGTATTGGGCAAGGTGAATATCTTACTCAAAGTAGCCCTTTATACTGTCATAGATCTTGCGGAACGTGGTTACTTTAGTGAGTAAGATTAGGTAGTAGTCTCTGGCATACCCTGTAAAAATTCCCGGAGATAGTAAGTGAAAACTGTAAGGTAGAACCTCCATCCACTTACAAATGTTTAGGGAAGGCATTATCTTGGTATTTAACAGGTTGTAAGGCTTTAAGTTATACTTTTTTGCGCTGTTTTTAATAATATCAAAGTCTGTGAAGAGTTTTGATTTAATAATCATTATTTTAACATGTTTTATGGGAAGTTAGGAATAGTTATACTTACTTTAAATAGTGTTTCCTCGCAGTTTAAGCCTTACAAACTTCGAGGCATAGTGTTAAAAGTAATTACCAGTTTCTTGACCAGAGCGTTAAAGTCTTATAATAGGACTTGTAGTGAGCTTTCGCGCGTAAGAAAACTTAAAAAGGGAAGGGTTTTAACGGTTTTAGCGGTGTTAAGAAAAATTCTAAGGAGAAAGTGATTCCTTTCGACTTTAAGAGACTTAAAGATATTTTTTTAATTGACTAGTTTCAACTGCTGGCATCAGTACCTTTAACCGCGTTAGCGACCTTTCCTTCGCGCGCTTTATCTCCACTAAGGGCGTATTTTGCGTTATCACGAAGTGGTATTAAGCTGCCGAACAAATCAATAGATTTCTTATCGCCGGCGCATAAAGAAGTTCAATTGAGATAAGGGTAAAGGGGAGGCTCACTTGGATCACGTATATGGACGTTAAGGTTTATTAACATCTTTTAATCCAAGTTGTGGGCTTTAATGGCATTTTTCATGCTAAGTTAATTCGAAAAAGTTTTTTGCCAGCTTAAGAAAGATTTCATTTAACACTTAAATCACTTAGCGCTTAAATATAGCCTTTAGTTTGGACTTGACGGTTTTATATGCTGCCTTCTACCTATCAATAGTCCAGTCATTGTAGAATTCACGATATTTGCGAAAAACACGCACATGATCTTTAACGTTATCATGTTATAAGATAAAGCAGCCGACGAAGGTGGTCAAGTATTTTCTGGCTAATTCTTTATCAACGTCGTATCTCCAAAGGTCGTGTTTTTAATACTTAGCGAAAACTAATTCAAAGGCTTTAACTTTTTCCATATATATTTAACTTAAAGCCATTTTTACTCTTTGGTTTATAATGAACGTATAAGACGTCTAGAAAGAGGGAATCAATCAATTTAAATTGTAAAGGCATGGTGATTTGAATGTGAAGTCGAGTGGAAATTTACCAACTTGGCGGCTTAGTAGCTTAACATAAGGTTGAACAACGTAGCTTTTTCGGCGCGACATACCGATTTTCAATATTTTCGCTTGATGTAGCGAATTTAACGATTCCATTGGCATGGAGAACGCAAAAAATGAAGGTAAAGGCAAAGGTTTGGTGTAAAGGGTAAAATCGAAGGTCGTTTGTTATTGGTGGAAGGCAAAGGTTGAAAGTTGTTTGGCGTAGGAAATTAGTCGTTTTTGAAGTAGTAACACTCTTAGTAATATTAACTTTGCTGTTTACTAATTTCCATACTTTAAAACTTCTGATGGTCGATTGCAACGTCTTTAAGACAGATATATCAACGATTTATTAATGTTTTTAATAGTGATACCGTCGCTACACCTAAACTTCCGTGAAAACCGATGCAATTGAAAAATATTTTTTACTTACTGCCGTGAAAACCGACGCAGTAGTAAAGGCCCTTCGTAAAAATATTTTCTCTACCTAGCCGTCGTTTGACTTGACAAGAAACTAGAAAGTAGCTTTTTCTTTTATTTAGCTAATCTTTGCATAACCTAATAAGCACTGATCAGTGTTAGTAAGGCCTTTGATCGTTGCAACGTTGTCTATTAGAATCGTGGTCGAAGTATTAGTTGTATTGCATTGGTCATATGGTGGATGTATTTTTCTGGATTTGGCAGACCGCTAGCCGGTCTACTCTGTAATTTGTATGGACAATTGCTTGGCTCATGCCCTATATTAAAGTGCAGCGTACTCAACTCAACTTACACCAAATGCGGTAAGTGTACACAAAGCAATACAATCAACTTGCAGTTCAGTATAGTCAACTTTACTGTAAGTAAAGTTGACCTATTGCACAGCATGTAGTACTATTCTAATATTTATATATAAAAGACTGATATTTACATTGTACGTTTTTAAATTATATCCCCGTTTTTCCAATAAACCCCCATTTTAAGAAAATGCTTCGACAGGTCTATCGTATACGACAAAGCTTTTAAAAATTAACGAAAGTTTGCTAATAAACTTTAAGTAAAAAACTAGTTTAATACATAAGACTGCTTTACAAAGATTGAGTTATTTACTTTACTAATGTAGAATATAAATTATGTAGTACTGAAAGTCAGACCGATTCAATTACAGATGATAAGTTTTGAATTTATCTAATTTGAAAAAAATTCTGAAAATTGAAAACCGTTTTATGATATGTCTCAAAATCTTAATCAAACCTTATATTACGCCGAATATGGATAAAGATCATTAAAACAAGGGAAAAATCAAATATAATCCCCTTATTCACGTTATCAACTTACCAAGAAATAGACGTCGGCATGGACAGCAATCAAAAAGGGGGAACACTAAAAATTAAGATACAGAATAAACACTGAGGCGCATCTATATAATTATTTAAGTCCACAAAAAAAATAATGATTAAAACCTCAGTATAAGGCTTTATATAAAAACATCATCAAAAACCAAGAGAAACCTTTCAAGAAAAGACATAACGTCAATATTAATGAACTTTTGAAAAAAAAAAAAAAAGTTATATAATTCGTGTACAAAAGGGATTTTAGCCTCCACAATCCAAATGTTATAATATTAAAATCAAATTTGACTTAAAAAGTTAAGGGAAACATTATGAAGAATTAATATGAATATTCATATGACAAAAAAAAAGTATCAAATAATAACAGGGAAATTAACCCTGGATAACAGTCATTTTACTTCAGCGTAATAATACAATTATCAACAAATCTACCAATTATATTTATACTAAAGTTCCCCCAGGTAACCCATAACACGTATTTTTCTAAAACGGCGGTACAATATATTGAATCACTATTTATACCAGTGGAAATAACCATTCATTGGCGTTTCAATTCCTCATCTCATTTTGATTCCAAAATAAATGTATTGTCCCTAATTTTCATGTTATATTTTCTAATTGTAAAAGAGAGTATAGGGTTTGGTATAGATTTTACATAAACCATCGAAAATTGGTTTATCATAAATGCTCTTTTGATGGAAAACAAGTAACGTGGGATTGAAAGAATAAAGCTTTGGAACTACAAACTAAATACAACATTATTTCCTGGGGGGAATTTATTTGATTATTCCTTTGATTTATATGCAAGGTATTAAAAATATTACTACTAAATATATAAATTTCGTGTAAAAGAGTTAGAGTATTGTCCTAATTCAATATAGATAGCTAACGTCGGGAAGTCTCGAAAGTATATTGAGTAATGTGCGCAAAACAACTTTGTCGCGACTTTTTACCTACTGAAAGCCATTTACAACTCATGGGTTGAAATCTGATCATGAAAACTAGCTCATCAACATTATATTCAATATAATAAACTATTGGAATAATAAATGAACAACTGGGATGCAATGATTATCATAGTACATATTGACTTGTCGAAATTTAAGTTGATAGATATTACGGGCGTCGTTGTACCAAATAATATCAACCAATCGATATAAATTATATTCTTTATAATAATCTCTAACGAAAATGAATCAAGAAATTATCAATTGACTGGTACTGGAAAGCTGAATTACATGACGTTCATTCAATAAAGAATATGTATACGAAACTTCATTACTTTCGTAAATTACAATATCATATATTGCTACCAAATAAGTAGGAATTCCCCGTTTCGCGGTTATCATTCTCATTAATTGAAAAATATTATTGTAATACATTTTGAAAATATAAACTATTGGTTCAAAAAGTTGAATAATTGACGAAACAACCACTTTCAAAGTCTATGAAAGCAGAGAAATGAAAAATCTTCAATAAATGAATAGTAAAAAGATAAGGATAATGCCATGACGAGGACTGCACCAAATATCGCTTTCAAAAGGTTTATAAACAACAATTGGCTAATTATACGAATTAAGGGCTATATCGAAAGGTCACCCGGAGGAGTATTATGTAATAGGAACTATGGGGGAAACGAAGTATTCTGATGAACTGAAAGGTTGATAGAAAACCAAGGCTATTGATAATAATAACTGGATGAACTATTATGGTCAAATTATATATATATTCAAGAATAAAATTTCAAAAGTCGTTCAGATTTTATTAAAGTGATTTAAAGGAGTAAGGAGGAACATTTCCATAAACATATTAGAATGAAAAACATAAATAAAACCTTATGCTACCAAATCGCTTCACTATAAAACTCAGGAACACTACAAAATAAAAGCTATCAATGTTAAAATATAATTTAATTAAAATATAGTAAAAGCTAATCGTAATACTATAAGTTAAATAAAATCAAGTACCTGATTCATATAGTGCACGTATCAATCAGTTTACTATACAAAGTAGTATGTAGTCTAGCTAGAGATTTGCCAAACTTAGAAGTAATTATCTATTACTTGAGCACATAATATTAATGTTACTTTAACAACGATTAGACTAGTTATCATTTCAAAGTTTGCATTCGTATTACCTATATTACAACCTTAGGTGTATTGAATTAGATTTTTATTTTGTCAAATTTAATACCATTAATTTTTGTTGTTGAAAGTAAAACTATGAACTTCTCTATCTTAAGTTTGAAGGAAACCTTGGGAAATTATCATTAACCAGTTTCTTAGTTTCAACGTTGACTTAAAAACTAAGTTGAATTTATATTTTTTCATTCAGAAGTTTTAGGATATAGAAAAAAAATAGTCGAATATATGGATATTATTATATATCACTATAGTCAATATTTCTAGGGATTACGTTGAAGGGCATATGGCAGTGCATCACGTTGCAAGGTGCACTCCTGCAGAATGCATGATAACGTGCCACGCTACATGATGCACTTTTACAGAGTGCATGCTCTGGGTGAGAGCTTATAAGCTCTTACCTGAAGCGTGCACTCTCCGGATGCTTCTTCTTCTTCACATATCATCTATCTTTACTACAACAACAATCTTTACTATTACGCTCCTTCTTTTACTGTTCCTATACGGGTATGTATTAGACCTATCTATACAATGATCAGTAGCTGACTAGGTCGACTGCAGTCAGCCAAAGAAAGAAGAGATAAACCAAAGTTGAATACATATAGCGGAATGCTGTAGCGGTCACAACTGTTTGTGCTTTACCACTAATTCTTACAAGAACCATACAGGAGTGTGGAATTACATGGGGGCGCTGTTGAAATCTGTAGCGTAGTAAGACTGTAAGAACTGGAGTGACTTTAAGAAGGACTACTTTAATACGATATTATCAATCAGTTAGTGCCCTGTCTACTAAAGTCCCCGTTACGTTAACCGTCAACTTGTTTCGGCGTTTTAAACGTACCCTAACACTTTTTTAAAAGCGTCCTATCACGTATCAGGCTACGTAAACCAAAACCACCAAGTTTCGAAACTCTTCGTTGGGACCCACTCGACCTAAACAAAGCACCCAAACCGTTTACGAAACCTAAGAAATGTTACAGACATAACATTCACACCGCTTATAAAACCCAAAAGCAGTTACGAATACAATACCCAAACCGCTCGCAACTATTAAAAGGGGCTATAACACGACAATCCGAACCGCCAACCAATTATAAACCAAGCCTTATATATCGGATCATACCACATATTCTCGCAAATCTATATTTTCCACTTTCCCTTTTATATATGCATTATCCGCTCTCTTACGCTCGTCATACACTGTATATTTTTAATTTAATACTCTTAACATTTAAGGTACCTTATTTGTTTGGCTAGTATCATACTAGTAAGCGTTGATAAAACTAATTGAAAACCCTTAACTAGGCTTTAGTTACGCTTTATTTACGTATTATTTAAATTTTATTTGTATTGGCAAGTACAACACACCCTTTTTCCTCCGCATTTACGCGTTTATTTACTTTTTTAAAATCCTAATCGTACCCGAGTCCCAAATACAACGTGAAATCAACAATCCGCGCCATTTTAATATTACGGGTATATAGAAAAATCACCTACCCTAAATACAACTATAGCTTTACTAATGAGAGATTTTGCAAAAGCCAATGAATACATAAATTACCTCTTTACACATACATTATTTTATAACAACGTTTAAAACAATTAAACCTTAACCTATATGATAATAAAATCGCCATACTAGTAAAGTATTGAGGATCTTTTACGGCTAATACAAATAATATAAACCTGACCTTCAACTACTATAAGGGCGAAATTAAAGGGAGCGACTTATTCGAGGATTTCAAAAAAGATTTTTCAAAAAAAACGCCGAATATATAAAATATAGTTAATGGTACGGTTTTCAAAATATTGAAACAATTACTAAAAAGTAAAGGTATCAATACGACCGGTGAAAATAACAGACGCATTACAGAAGCTTAGTTAATAACGGCCCAACTAATACAAATCCCGAAATGGACATATGATAAAAGAATAAAAGTAAAGTTTATAGAAGAATACTGGTTACAAAATTGTCGGGAACGCCTACTTAAAATAATGGACTGGGAACGAGAAACGCCTCCGTAATTTGAGACGCGACCTCAGGAGAAGGAAGGTCTAAATATGCAGTCTGGGCCGCGATCTTATATGAAGAAAGATCTGGATACGTAGTCCGGGCCGCGAACCCAAGAAAAGGAAGGTCTGGATACGCAATCCGAGCCGCAACCTCAAGAAAATGAAGGTCGAGATATACAATTCGAGCTATAGCTTTAGGATGAGAAATGGCTAAATGCTTTATATCCAACTGAAACTCAAAGGAACAGGCCGTAATAGTACTTCGGAACGCGACTTAAAGAAACCAACGGATTACAATGGCACTCTAGGGCTTGACCCCCAAAAAACAACAAACACTCTAAATATCGCATTAGAAACTCCACTTACTACTACAACAAACGACCTAAAAGAGCTCTTGTTACCTCAAAGCTCTTTAAAGATCGTATCGAAACCGCCCCTACAATGATGAACCGTTTAAAAATTTGAACAAATACCGCTCCTCCCTACATAAAACGCCTAGGAATACGTATCAACACCGCTCACAACCATGATGAACGATTTGAATTACGTATTCATAACGAGGGAGATGTTTTCAATAGCTGCTACTACCATAATGCTACGAGAAGAGTCATGTGACATAATCCGCAACATCACTGCTTTATTAAGAAAAATGACCAAAAAAAAAGAAAGTTTTGCTTGGAAATATAATATATAGCATTATCATTACCAACTAGAAACGATTACATATATCACTACTAAATGACTAATATAGACCGCACCACAGCTATACTATCACTACTGAGTTACAAATACGATTCGCACCACGGCTATACTATTACTACCGCATTATGAATACAGATCGTACGAATAAAGAAGAAAATATTTCTTGTATGTATATTATTATATATCACTATAGTTAGTATATTTAGATTGCAATACATCATGCTGCAAGGTACACTCTTGCAGTGTGCACGATAATGTGGCACGCTGTAGGCTGCATTCTTACATAGTGTATGATAATATGACACGCTGCAGATTGCACTTTCAGATTGCATCATGCATGGCGCGGTCTAGAAGGGGCGGTCCAGAGTGGTACGCTTTGGGTGAGAGCTTATAAGCTCTCACCTAAGGCGTGCACTCTCTGGATGCTTCTTCTTGATCTATCTGTCTTTACTATTACAATACCAATCTTTACGATTACTCTTCTACTCTTTTACGTTCACGTGAATTGGGCAGAGACCTTACCGACAGAATGAGTGTCCTTGGATTCATTGAAGCAACTGATAGATGTTTCTTTATAGGAATATATTAAACCTCGTTTCATCGGCGTTTTTATTGTTAATATCCCCGCTAATATTAATATTTATTTGTAATTCTACGTATTATAAATAGATTTTTCATAACTGTTTATTTGCTTCAGTATTCGATATAATGGATTGAACCTTTAGCCCTGCATATCAATCTCGAATAATAAATTAATGTTTAAGCCTAATGTTATCATTGTAATCAAGATAATCGGTGTTGGAATGGTGTTTCTATGTAGTGCATTCGATGTTAACTGTATTCTTGCGCGGAAATTATAGTACAGTACCTAATTCAATTTAGGGCTCGAGCTAATAAATTGCCCATATAATATAGTATATATACGGGCTAGCCATATGCCAATCTTTGAAGTAATAATCAATCACTTGATTATGTAATACTAATGTTACTTCGATTACGATTTAAATTAATTACGTTGTAAGATCCAAAGGCTTATTCATACGAAAAACTATTTATTAGGTTAATTACAAATTAGTTAAATAAAAGAAGAGGTTATTTTCTGATTACGTTTCGCGTTATATTATTCGGCAGTGGAAAACATTTGCGAACGGTCCCCATAAATTGCATCAGGTTTGATGCTATACGGTTAAGAAGACTTTGAGATTTCGGTGGTTTTTACAGAAATTTAGAGGTGGTGAAGGTACTATTATTGCGAACACCACGAAATCTCTATTGAAGTTTTTTGAAAAGAGTGAATATTGACCGCTACAAGTATCGACATGAATCATTAAGAAGCGATTGGAAAGTTGTGAAGACCTTTACTGTTGGAAAATAGAGAAGTATTTACTACTATTAACATCGCAAACTGCTAAGTTTAGGACTTTTTACTCGAAAAAACAAATTTAGCAACAATTAAATTATAAATTATAATACTAAACCTCGCTCCATACACCGATGTCTTTTCTTTCCATATAACAAGATTGTTCATTGAATACAATAGTAAACAGGTCTTGGTCACCACGTTAAGCCAAAACATCAAAATTGTCAAGTTATAATAAATAGCTACGTTACATTGGTCTTAAATATCTCTGTCTCTTCGTCTAAACAGTCAAATCCTTACCATACGTAATTGAATGTTAATTTTCTAGTCTAAAAAGTCAAAATGACATGAGATAATCTCAATAGAAATATTATCGGGGTACCTAAATCTTTATCTTTGATAGGAAATGAAACCTATCATATACTTTTCTCTATATAACTCATATAAATATTTTTTGTGGTAAATTTAATCCTAGGACTTCGACCCAACAAGAAGAAAGGTATTTTTTCTTCATTGATAATATATACATATTCGGGGACAAGCGTTCAATTATTAGATTAACTTAGTTTTTATCATATAGTTTAAAGAATCTGTTGATTTGTTGGGTAACCTTCGTATCATCTATTGTAGCGCGGAATAAGCGTTCATATGAGGTATAACACATAAATTAGTGGTTGTTAAAGCGGTTCGAAGCATTAAAGTCGGCGTTATTTATCGTTTAATTAAGATAAATTGTTAAGATCTCCAAGGTTTTCCTTAAAGTAAAACTTTACGTGGTGCGACTACACAAAACCTAGGAAGGTACGCTCATATACATTAGCCCAATATAAATTTCATCATAAAACTTTATCTTTTCAGCAAAACAACCAGTAACTAACTTTACTACTTGGATTGTAATGGTGTAAAATTGAAGTTATTTGTAAGAAACAATATTAGGGACTAGGAAGATTATTGCGACCTACCACTCAAACCAATTAAGACTGAGAACATGAACTACAAGCTTCTTAAGAATTTCGACAAGTTTTGAAATTGTACAAAATATTAGCACGGAAAACTTTATAATTTACTTGATACAAAAATAATACAATTCTTTATTATCTTTGATTCTATAAAAATTGAGTTTTAGGGTTTCAACTTACTATTTCCAGGAATACTTACAGGTTACTATAAAAATGCTTGCCAAACTTTCAATGCGAAGGCATGCTCTTTCCGTGAATTTTATAACGTAATTATAAGTTCCTTAAATTAAGACGTCCACCTTACATAATACAATGATAATTGGTATTCAACACGGTAAATCAAGATAATAGCGATAAAAAACGAAAGAAATTGTTATGGATATCCTAAACCAAATATTTCACAAGTTAATATTATGGCCGCATATAATATAAAAGGCATGAACTAGCAACACCACACTTCGTGAGCAGACCCGGGCAGTTGTTACTAGCGTTAACATGTTCAAATATGTTTTATAACGCTTTGATACTATGTATAACGACTTGTTTTTCTCGTTACGCCCCTATCTACCATTGTGATAGTATGCATGCCAAAGTGAATTAACATATACCTTTAAGTTAACAATTTTCTTGATTACGATAAAAAAAAATTCGAATTATCTTTTACATTATATTAACTTCTCGGGAATAAGTGCACGGAACATCTTGTGAAGAAAGGTATGGTGTGGTAGTATGGAGGATTGAGATATATACAAAATATGACTTTCAGTAGGGAAATGGCTACCCGAGGACATGGAATGAGTGTCAGAGAGAATGAGAGGGAATCGCAGGCACTAGTTAAACTTAAATAACAAACAAAAATACAAATTCCCCTCCCCATGAAATATCACCCAAATTTTTTCAGAATACCCCGCTATCAGGTGCGTACATTGTAAACCCTAACAGTACCCATTTCCGAAGAAAAAAATTCAATTTCAGTCGTTCTCAAATATCACTTCACATACATCCTATTCCACTACAATATCACTAATAAATTTTACCACCACTTGAATCTTTTCCGGTGACTCCTTTTTAGACATGTAAATCATATTCAGCCCGGTGCACCGCCTATACAAGAGTGCATCCAGAGAATAGTCCTCAAAAATAACAATTCCGTCCCGCACCCCTTGTGTTAAGGTATCCTCTCAAACTTGTACTATAGTAAAATCAAGTCTGGCTTTTGCGTTTCAAGGTCTTAAATATCTTTTATATGAACTGTCGTATAAGAGAGCTTTTGAATTATAATTCTTTACCATCTATACCAGCTCTCAGCCTGTTGAGCGGAGTTATCGACTTTAATTTTATATACCTTGAGCTGCTCATGGAAGACTTTTATCGGCAAACCAAATTTTTAGTAATGTACCTATTTTTACGTTCTTCTACACTCCTTAGGTTTGCGGCCAGTAACAAAAAGAGGTCTCACCTAGTTACGAAGTTATTTTTTTTTATATAGCAATAGGATTTCAACTAATATATATGTGTTTTATAAGTCCTTCCACTTTTTAAGGATCGCTGTTCGATCTTCGATACGAGTAGATATCGAAGGGGAATTACGATGACCGCATAACAGATCTCGACCAAAGCTACAGTTTTCACGCTCTTATAATATTACAGGTCTCTAAAGTATAGAATAATTTACCGCTTTATTTTAAAGTTTGTTTTAGGGTCCGGTTTCCCGCTCAATCTCATTACTTCGTAATGAATTTTATATGTTAATGCTTTAAATAGTTGTTTTATCAGTATAATGGGTTAGAAACCTATTTCATGAATCTAGTGGTTCATGCTCTCTTTTTATATGATAATATGGATAAATTCATTGAAATGCAATCAAAATTTATAAGGCGATTAGGTTTATGTTATAAAGTGGGGACTTGAATAGTTGATATGAGGCCTTATCAAGATTCACAACTACATAGAACCTATTGTTTATAAGGTGTATATAAGTTTGGGAGATACTTTTTCAATTTATATGTTTGTATTATAAGAAGTTAGGTGATCCCTTCAATAGGTTCGAAGATATAGCCTATCAGCGGTGGACTAAATTAGGTGGTGGTTGTGAAGGTGAGGAAACTGAGCTGGCGCTACATCCCACCGGCACTAATACCTTCTACAATAGTAAGGGTGGCATTTTCAAAGGATTTATAGTGGATACTATTATATAATAGTAAAATACAAAGAAGAAGAAAACTAAATTCTTATTTTATCCATTTTAAGTACAATAAGTCTACGTATTTAATAATTTATTTATAGCCTTCCAACTCGAAGTTATATTAATAACAACAATAAAGCGTAGTCTTAAATTCGTATTGTAGCCGTAAATACTATCGGGGTAATGATGATAAAATCATAACGGAATAACGGCAAATTCGGGTTTTAGTTAAGTTGTTACACTATTATTAAACTCTATAAATGATAGGTAATATATCATATATAGTAACCTATTTATTTTCAGAATGACCACATGAATCACATGGCAAACTCCTATAGAAATAACGCGTGAAATGATAAATACCATACATTAAAGCAATTCAAATAACATAAAGATATAGTTTTGAAACCCACTTAGTATCTAGCTAAGAACACCTTTATATTCAGCCTGTCAGACAAAAACCACAACGTTTACTATGAATGCCAAATTAATAACCTCTTACAGACCTTTAATATTCATGATTGTTATGCGAAGCATACGAATTAAGGAATGGTATAGGGTTCGAGGTAGTAAAATAAGAAATACAAATATATTCGTAACATATTTCATTACAACAGGAAATTATTATCGCCACAACATTGATTGTTGAAATACTAGCAAGCCCGCATTGAACTTAGGCTGATGTAAAAGAACTATTATTACTATAATGAACGATTATACAAACAGTTGTGAAATTGATTACCTTTTATATATTCAATTCCATTCCACGGTTCCTTCTTCATTTTCAAAACATTAAGATTTTCCATGATGACTTTCATGTACACGTTACTAATTTGGTTAAGAAGAGTTGAAGGTTTCTTCTCGCCTGCCAATGAAAATACATGCGATTTAATTTTAAAAACTCAAAGATAACGACAATAAATACAACAAAGTATCGATATGATAATTCCACCTACGCTTTGATTTCCACACCTTTGATAGGCTCTTTAAAGTCTTCAAATCCGTAGGGCATAAAATATTTAATAACTTTCGTTAAAAGCTATAGACAAGATCTGTTATCATTACTAAAACAACGCCTACAACCCCAAAAGATTTAATTTTAATTTCAGAAACGACAGGAATTTCCATTGCAAAATCATGATTGACATTTTTTACTCGGAAAACAAATTTTTTTCATGTAGTAAATTAGACAAATTCACTTACGACGCATAATATTTCAAGCTTCAGTCTGCAGCAGATATTATAAGAAAGTTACGAAAATGAAAGATTAAAATGTACTTAGAGCCACTAAATATTATCGTTTGCAACTTTTATATCAACTTTATTACACAGAAATTTAGAGTTTATATTCATATAATAGGAATTTAATAAAAATAAGTACCTATCAAAGAACATTGAAACAACGAGAACATTAACTATTGCATTTTTTATGTTGAAAAAACGTGTAATATCCTAAAATTGAATATAAAAAACTTCATGGATTTGAAGTTATTTGTTAAAATGGTGGAAAATAGTTAGAATAACACTTGGAAACCTAATTTATTATTTAACCACATGTTTTTTTCAAATTCATTATCTCCTAACAAATGAATCTCCATTATAAAAAAAACCTGAAAAAGTTCTAACCTACAAAGAAACCTTATGCAAAATATGAATGCAATTTACCACACGTCTAATTAATCATGTTTTTCATACCAAAAAAGGTTTTACTACGACCGACGTATTAATTTGAATATTATAAAACGAAGTCATTATATCATGTACTCTAAGAAAAGGAAATAACAAATTGAGAATTCTAAGTAATTATAAGCTCAAATTGGTTATTGGAATTATGAACGGATCAATAATACTTCATATACCCAAGTAGACCTCAATATTAACGCGAATAACAATGAAAATGCTTCAACAGAATAAAAAGCCCAAATTACCCTCATTCCCCATAATTAACAAACCAGTGAAAAAATGGTGACATTACCAACCTCCAAAAAAAGAAAACACTAAAGTTGTCGATAAAGTCTCTACTTATTCACGTGAACGTAAAAAAGTAGAATATTAATCGTAAAGATTGGTATTATAGTAGTAAAGATGAGTTAAGCAAGGGAGAAAGAGTATTCAGGGAGTGCATGCCTCGTGTGAGAGGCTATAAACCTCTAATCTAAGCAGTGGCACTCTACCATGCCCTTCTCAAATGCCAATTCTAGCCAGTGGCACGATATCGTATACTCTGCAGGAATACACCTTACAAAGTGGTATGTTAAAGTGCACTCTTACAAATATATATTCCGCAGCGTCGTTTTCTACTAATTATAGGGATATATGGTAATATCCAGACAGGTAATATTTTCTTTTCCCTATTACGGTTCATATTCGTTACTTTATAGTAATAGTAGAGTTTGTAGCGTTGTCCGTATCCGTGGTATAGTAATAATAGTGTAGTTATGGTACAAGTTTTAGAGGTTCTAATTAGTTATTCAGATATGATAGTATGATTGCGGTAAAAGTTAGAACGGTTCTAATTAGTAATTCGGTAGTAATATTATAATTTCGGTAAAAATTGGAAAGGTTTGAAATTGTAGTTACTGGCCGCGGAAGTAATTGTAATAAAGGTTCCGTTAGTTTAGTTAATCGGTAGCTCTATTGTTATTTATGACAGTTGTTATTATTTTATGCAGGAATGTGATTACGTAGGTACTGCAGGGGTGTAATTGCGCAAGTGATGCAGGGGTATAATTATGTAGGGGTGATTGAGTCGTTACCTGTTTTAGGTTGAGTATAAAAAGATGTATCGCCATCGGCTTAGATAAACCCTCTTTTTTTTTCTTTTTCACGGCGCGTACTTGTAGCTAACGTAAGTTTTAATCAGTCAATTTAAGAATATAAACACAACCCGCCGTTTCAATTACCTATTTAAACCATTTCAATGAATAGATAACTAAACTGATTCCCATTTACTAACCCCAACCCTAAATAAATACCGTATAAAAATAGGACTTTAAGGCGCCATTAAGCGCGGGAATGCAAATACGACGAGGCTGTCGCCATCACCAACCACGTTATGGCCTCCACTATTACTACCCCTAATAACAGCCATATATTTTCTGATAAGACCATTTTTATTCCGACCCTCCTCTTCGCCTTCATCACCGCCGCTGCCACCAAAGCATTTACCCCCTTTGTTTTACTTTTTCCCTTCCTTCCCCCCCCTATCATCTAAGGAGAAGAACAGAGAGCTCCTGAGTTTATAAAGCTAACCCTTTTTCCGAGAGTAAAAATCCTATTACCTGTAGGGACCCCCTCTCCTCCGCCGTAAGTGTAACCTGCCGTATCTAAGACGCGGTTCGTATCGTTATTCCTACTCATATATTTAAGTATACTAATATCCGCCTAAACGAGATTATCGAGGCGTACTTTTTTTGCTGCCTGGAGTTACGTATCGCTAAGGTTAGTCGTAAAGCCTTTTTAACGCGTTAATAGTTAAAGCGGTGTACCCGAGTCCGTAGCCTCGGGCCGTTCATAGACACGCCTTATGGGTTGTATATCGTTTCTACGGCCGTAAGAAAATTTGTTAGCGAATGCTATTAAGGAGGGGGTTCGTTGGATCGTTACTACTATTACGAACAGACTAATAACAAATACGCTCATATTTTGGTAGTTTTGAAGTCGTAAGGAGAAGACGTATTACGAGCCTGCTAGCTTTAGTATAACACTACGTTAAATTTATATTTTGAATCACGAATTTGAGTTTTTTTACTTTGATAAATATATTGTTAGATATGCTTTGAAAAGTGTTTACTACTTCAAATAACTTAATTAAGCCGATACTAATTATTAATATGCGTTTATCCGTGGATTCAAAAGTCGGTAGCTATTATTGCCGTTTGAAAACGGGCCCAAAGTATATACTATATAAGTGAATTCGACGACGTCATTTCGTGTCGCCGTAAAGAGGGTAAAGACTCCCCCGCATCTTTGTCTAAGGGTATACAGCTTAAGGCGTGGGATTACCTGCTCGGTCACGCCGATGGCGACGTTTATAGCAGTAATGCAGGTAACGTTAGCATGAAGGGGAAGGGCGGCGGAGAGGATATTAGGGATGTGATGGCAGAGCCTTCTCTCTCACCTTTTAGTAATAAATAGCTTCCCCTTTCGGCCGGGCCAGCAAACCCGGTCATATTGAAGTATGATACACATTAATATTATTGGTTTCCAAACAGAAAAAATCTTAACGTACGAAACTAATATAAAAGATAAGACGTAAATGATTAATAGGGTGGATGAACATCAAATAAATAGCGATAATATATCAGAAGCAATGAGGAACGGTAAACCTAATAAAGGAAAACAAATACCCAAGGACAGTGTAGATGGAGAATTGCGGACCAAAAACAAAAATATTTCATAAGAGCGGATTAAAAAATATATACCGCTTCAAAAAGCGGAAAACGGCGTAAATAGCGGGGTTAAGGCCGCTCCAAAATTTCAGTAGTGGCGCAAACGTATAAAATAAGAAAAGGGAAAGGTAAAGCGCAAAGGATTAACTTGAGTAGGTTCGTAAAACCTTTTAGATAACACCAACGAACAAAGTGCTTATCGATAAAAACGCCTTCAATGCCCCGTTTGGAGCGCCCTTAGTTATCGTATTTGTTGGGTTAAACTTACAATCTATTTATAATATTTCTTTAATTTCACCGCTGTTATTCGATTTAAGTAAAGCTATAATGTAGATTATGACGTGTTATTCGTGCGTAGTACCCAATTTAACCAAGTATTCGTATATTGAAAGGAAAGTAATACGAATAAAGAATGGGACGGGTTTTAGATGAATGTTTAAAATAATTATTCGAACCGTAATTATCCTAGTAATACCTATATTGAAGGTTTTAACCCTACTATCAACTTCCGAGGCCATAAATCTTTATGTAACCCGTTTATACTTCGTCGAATTTAAATAAATAATATTTGTACCAATCGTAAATCTGTTCCATTCATGGGTTTCATTAGGGGAAATAAAAACAACCCTATTTTCAAGTTACAGTTAAAGGTATTATTATAGAAAACGTGAGTAAAAACAAACATCTTCGAAATACACATTTTATGCGGTACGAAATATAGGCCGCGTTTTGGATTATATATTCGCCACGTAAGGCATGGTTTAAACGCCTTATGTATATCGTCCGAAAGAGCCGTTTGATATTGCGCTGCTCTCGCCTCTTCTAGTTGTATAACTAAGGTAATACAAGCGCTACATATGGGTTAGCATTTGTTTTAGTCGGCTCGTTCTGTATTATTCAAAGTAGTAAGGGTAAGTTTATCTTATTACCCTATTTACATAAAACGTAGAATGGTATTTCGGAAAGTAATTATTACGCCATCAAATTCTATCATTCATTCCTCCGTTATTCATATCTTAGGTTTTCTTTCCAGACTGGCATTTAGTAGTTTGATTTTTTTAAATGCAGAAGAAAACCCGTTATATGGAATTAATATGTTCTTTGTTTACATACCCATTGGTTGAAAGATTTTGAAATATGTTATTTTCACTAATATATATAAGTCGAAGCTGGAGCTAGTTATATCGAACCGCGTCTTATAGTGCCTTTAGAAGGTGTTATACTAGTATATACCACCCTTAATTAAGCTGTAAAGCGGTTTTAAAGTGTATAAAATTGTTATGTATCGATGGTATTTTTAGGACCCGTAAATATATCGGTGTAAATACGTCGTTGAAACGGCTTTTCGGATTAAATATAAGTTGGCATAATGTTACAAAACTTGATATACCAGTCTTGAGGGGTATTGGAGGGGGTTATAAACATAATAATTGAACGGTAGCTAACCCGTTATAAAGTGAGCGCCTAGGTTATAATATCTTTTTAACCATTACCATTATATCTTTTTACAATAGTTTGAGTTTTTTTATATCTCTTTCCGGTCATATCCTTAACTTCGTATACTAGGCGTGTGTAAAAAATCATGCAAAAGCCGTGGGTTATTAGGTTAAACCTTTCGAAGCGAACAACGCTCTAATCCATTAAGGTAAAAATTTCCGCTTTGTTAAAATATTCGAACACGGCGCTTGAAGTAGAGTAATACCTTTTCTACGGAGTGTCAAGTTACTTTCACGGTTTACCATATACTTTGCAATAATAAAGAAATTTATAACTAAGGAACTGGTGTATTTTCTGTTTTTAAACTCAGTAAACGGCTTTAGCAACGAGGTGGTAATGATATTAGCATAAGAGGGCTAATTTCGTTTAGTAATAGCGATTCTAAAATACAATTCGGGGGGTGTATTAGATGTAGGAAAGGCTTCGATTCGTTATCGTAAAAGTAATTCCACCGATACCAATAGTTTGATTAAGGTTTTGGGTCGCTTTTCTCATATTTTCCTTTTTGTACTTTCGAATTATTATAAAGAGAAACGAACTTATACTATTTTGAAAATCTACGAGTATATTATGGCTTTTAGATCCTTTATTCGTTTATGGGTAAGTCTTTCCGTATTTCGTTCTCTAAACTAGCGTATTAAACTGTAATAATAAGTACAAAACGCCGGTTTCGAATGAGCTGTTCCTTACGGCCAACGCTTTAAACCCATATGTTTTAACTTGTAAAAATCGCAACTTTACCGAAGCTTTCGCTATAGCACTAGCGTTTTACACCGTAGTAAACGATAATACAAAGTTTACATGAGTACTCGGCTAAATATTGAAATTAAAGAGTGTAATAATTAGCCCATTTGGACCGAAAGTGTAATTAACGGAGCTAACCATTATTTATAGAACAGATTTATTTAAAACAATACGCTATCGCTCTTAGAATAAAACTGTACATGTCTTTTTAAGTGGTCTATACCGCTTACACTTTCCAATATCGTATGATATTTTTACCGATATCTATTTGTGTTCAGTACTAACGACTCTAACTTTATTAGAATATTGAATGAAATCGAATACTATACCGACGACGTAAGTGATTTAGTTTGAATACTTTGAAAAAACGATTAACTAACAGTTAATCAAAATATCCCAGTAATTCATAGCGGAAATGCTTCGTATCGATCTCATGATTTAAAAAAATACTGTTATGTCGTCATCGTATAGTATTGGATAGCCGTTAAGGTAAATGATATCCATAATTACCCCGTAATTAAATTCTATATGGTTTCAAAAGCGAAATTAAGAAAGTTATAAAGCATGTAAATATAGTTAGAACTTATAACAAAACTTTTCGATAGCTTCGAATGTTTTCTGCCCTACATCAGTATATCCCATGGCGTAAAATATCCGTAAAAGAAGTTTTACAATTAGGTATCCTAATCAGCGATATAACATCTGTAATTCAGTTTATGTTAGGTACACAAATTTAATTATATGTACTTTAGGGAAAAACCATACACAGCTGAACTTAATCTGATTCGGTAAAAATATACTATTCGAAACGCGAATAAATTAGTTAATTTTATTCTCATCCTAGAATACAAATTTCTTCATATTAGTTAAATAAAATATGAGTAACTTTTTAAAGTTTATTGTATAAAAAACAATATGTTCGAATCGAATATTTACAACGACCGTGCCAAACGATGAGGCTTCAATTTTATTGAATAGGACTTTTCGATATTCTTTTATACGATCGACCTCGAATTTCGGAAATTTCGCCCCTAACGCGTCGAATTATCGTTTTCCGGTCGTTAATATTTCGGCCACGCTGGAATCAGGCATAATACCTTAAAATCGGATACTGTACCTATTTCAAACTGTAAACTACGATTATATATAGGAGATTAATACGCCGTGTTCGCAGTCCAAGCCTATATTATATAGGAAAGATGCATTTTATAGTACTATGTAAATATACTAGGTGGTTTTATTATCATAGACTATTGGGTAAACGTTATTATCCTTATAGTATTTTTTTCTGGACGAGTATTCATAAGGGTGAGGATTTTTCTTATCTTTTACGCCTTTGTAGTGGGCTACGTTAGCTGAAAAATTGGCTTCCGTTTGGTTTTTAAACTGGAAATCTACCTCAAACTGTCTCTTAATCCGTATTAGTTTATATATTGGGTAATTAGTAAACTAATAACAGATTTTACCGTTTATAATGTCATATTTCTAAAAATTGATAGAGCGTTTTATATTTTTTCGCAGGTATTGTTATAGGCGCGGTAAGCTTCGCCTTTAACTGTCAAATCGCCTTCAGTATTAACTGCTTCACTCTTTGTTTTTAGGCTTCCCTCACTAATTCCTATTTCTTTAGTATTTATATTTAGGAAAATAATTTTGTTTTTAGTATACTGCAAACCAGCGATCGAAAATTAAGTAAATAGATTCAACGAGGTTAAATTTTAGTAATACAACCTTACTTTTAGGTTTTTCGGTTAGAAATACTGAACCGAAACATTTTATTAGACGTATGCATGTTCTAATTAATGTTTAAAAGTATAAAAAGAACAGCCATCGGGTATTTTACCGGTTAAAATAGTAAAATAACGAAATCTAAGATTTCGTGACACGTTTTTATCACTATTGAAATCAAAGTTCATCACTTATATATTCTGGTTTAAATGTAGCGTAACAATTTGAAAATTTTGTTAATAGGGTAGTCAATAATTTTTATGGGTGTTTATTAGCTTTGTAACGCTAAGCGTCCGCGGATTCCAATTAATACTAGTACAGTTCCTATCTTGAAAATCGTAGTTAATGTCTGTATCAAAATGAAATTGTTGGCGATTATAATACTCCAGAAAAATATTATTATATATAAGAAAATGAATATACAACATTTTATTCAATGACGACATTATATTAAATAAAATGAAAGAAAACTATAACGACTTAATATATAGTATCTTACACGTATTTAGCATTATATGTATTTTATTATCGAGTACATCGTATACTTCGCCGTAATAACTCTAGTCTTTTTCCCAAATCCTAGCTAAGTTAATAAGTTTCATTAAATCGCTATTACGAGTGGAAAAAGGATACGGTTAAAGGTTACGGTAAGTGTCGTAGTGAACGGTTATTAATCTGTAGAGTACGCATTAACATTTTACGCCGCTTATATTATCTCTAAGCAAGCTGTTTTCTTTATTAGAGTCGCTTTTATTATAATTAATATGGTTATTAACGGTAGTAGGTACGTAATCTTATCTTAATCTCTAGTCAAAATTGCGTTCCGGGAAGGGTTCGTATTGAACCCATGTTGTAGATAATTTTTATGGCACTTCCTCCTTTTCCATTGATTCCTCCAGTTCCGTTTCTACCTTGAGAAGTACTTCAAACCTTCTCAAACTCTTCTTTTTTATATTTGCGGATACTTTTCTCGTTCACAACACGTCACTTTCGAAAAGCGATCCAAACACTTTTTCAGTCAGTATCCCTTTACAAACTTTACAACCATCACTTTATTATCCATTCACTCTCACGTTTTGGTAAGTTAAACCACTATTAAAGGAGCCTTCAAAAAAGGGCTATGATGACAACCGGTCGTATTAAAACCTTTAATATATCATTGGTTTTATAATACCCAACAAATCATATTATCGATTAAATGCTACATTTCCGGCAACCAGTTTACTAAATCTTCCGTGAAATTATTGAATAAGTAGAGCCCTTCAATATAGCTTTTATAGTTCTAGAAGGTAATATAAACAACGTAGGTATTTACCGTAAAAGGGTCCAAAACCTCCACTAATACCTTGACTTTATTATTTTACAATGTAAAGTCGAAGTATTTTAATTACTATTACGAAATGACGTGTTATTTGTCGAAAGAAAATTTATGTATTCTTTAGGTTATGCCAGGTATATTAGCGGTGGAACTATAGTTATAAAAGTGTATAGTATATCAAAACGGGTTAAAGAAAGGATTTTACGTATACTTGGACTGTTAGAGCAGTGAAAATGTCGGTTTTTCGTTATTAATAGGATTTGTATACGTTTGTAATATAGTAATTAAGCTAAATTAGTTTAAATAAAGAAAAATGAAAAACTTACATATACGGAAATAAAAAGTAAATTAAGTGTAATGAAGCGGGTACAGTAAGTCGTTTAACGCGTAGTAATATAAGTAAAATTTGAATAAATTGTAAATGAATCGTAATTACAAAATACTTTAGTGACTTTTCAATGCTTTACAAGTGCTACATTAGTTAAGCGACTAGGAAAAATTGAACGTTGTAGGTAATTTATATTAAGTGGTAGTCTACGGCGAGTGAGGGGAGGCGGATAGGGCAAAAAGGATATCAGAAGGGAAAATGTCTTTATAAGAAGGTGTACATATTTAATCTGGTGTATAAGATTTGGTTCCTGTTTGGTAAACGGTTCGGATATCGTATTGTAACCGCTTTTATTAGTTATAAGCGGTTTGAGTATTATATTGTAGCTGTTTTTGGGGTTTCTCAAGCGGTGTGAATATCATGTTTTGGTTGATCTTAGGTTTCGTAAGCGGTTTGTATATGATGTTTAGGTAGAACAGCTCCTAACAAAAGCTTTCAAAACTTATTGGTTTTGAGTAACGTGACTTGATACGTGATTAGACTGTAATAATCACACTAAATACTCGTAAGTAAATAGAAGGTGTTAGGGGGTTTATGTTAGCAGTAAGATAGCAGAGGTAACAAAGGTGCAATATCAAGAAGATGTTTGTTCGTGCTGTAGAATGATCTTTAGCCGTTAGGCTATTCAGGTGTGTAGGCTGAATACTTAGATTGACAACTGAAGAGCTATGGAGGAAATACTATCTATGTGGTAATAACTGTGTCCTTATATTCTATGGCCTTCATACCATCTTTAGTACTGGACCGTTAAAGTCGCTGGTCGCTTCCTGCGGTCCTATGTAGTATCGACTGGACCGCTCTTCGGTCCTTGCGGTCCCAACCCTAACCCTGGGTCCTTACATAAGCGATATCCCCGCTTGATGTGTTGGATATAAAGATTCTGGCCGCTGGCTTATTCTATGGTCTGCAGTTGGTCCTTGGGTTATAACAAGGCCGCTTTTTAAAATGTACCCGGGTGCGTACAAAACTTTAAAACTAATTGACGTATAACGTAGCGGGGTTTTTAGTCGTTAGGGCACCAAATGATTAATAATATCGTATTAAATTGTTCTTTTTTAAAGTTTTTCGGATTTTACTCTTTTGCTTGGTTTGGGTTTTTTAAGGCGCTACTCTGTAATTCTACATTCTTGTAAAGATCTTATAAAGAGTAGTATTCAAAACAAATGGTTAGAACCGCTATAACATCCCGTTATAAGTATTTAACTTCGGTTTATCTATTCGTTTGAAGCTATTTATAATCTATCTAATGTGCTAATAATGAGTATTGGTAAGGTCTTTACTTAATTACATGAACGTAAGAAAGAAGAATGATAATCATAAAGATTGGTAATGTAGTAGTAAGGATGAGTTAATCAAGGGAGAAAAAGCATTCAGAGAGTGCAAGCAACAATTAAGAGGTTATAAACCTCTTATTCGGGCAGTGGAACTCTGCCATTCACTCTATAAATACAACTTTCAGCCAGTGGAACGCTATCATTCACTCCGCTGGAATACACCTTACAAAGTGGTACGTTACTGTGCACTCTTACAAGGGTGCACTTTGCAGCGGAGATTCTTACTAACTGTAGGGATATATAATAACATCCAACAAAGGTAAGGATCAAAAACATATACAGAGTCGAACCTACATAACTATATAGGTAAATAAGGAAAATCAAAACTTGACTGTCAAGTTACGTACAAAAGAAATCATCAAAACTTCCGGTAAACCTTTTTAAGACAACGATATAGTTGAGATTAAGAGACTCAATAGACGATAAGCTGTACAATTCGTACCAAAACACGATTTCAATCTCTTCAATTCAAACATAACATTTTCGAGTCAAAAGTAATTCACGATATCAAGGGAAAAGCCACCGATAAGCGGTAGGAAAATTCACATTAAATCGCTCTGATTTATGATAATAAAGGTAAAGAGGATATTCTCACGCAATATCTAACAAGTATAAAAATAAAATATCTCTTAATAGTGTCATTAGTAATACTTTTAGTGGAAAACACTTATAGGAGATTGACCTTCACTCATTGTGATATTACTTGAACTTAAACCTAATTAATACTTAATATAAAAAAGATTTTTTACGAAGAATTCCACCGAAGCTCCGCCACCATTACCCATTATAATAATTCTTTATATGACTTATATCATTATGCGTGTAGACTGATATAAATATATATTAGGTTTTCACGTTGGAGTCGAATTTAAGGTCCAAAAATCGCATTATTTCTTCATTTTACGTCTTATACCTTTTTAATATGCAGACGAATGAAATTTAAGAATGATAGGTATATAAACTATCGATACCATGTTCATCGAAACTATGAGTGTCGTGGTAATAAAGCTACGGGCGATTCAAGATTTCTAATTTGGAAAGTTGAGACCAATCACTACTCTGATTAAGAATAAATGCTTAAACTCTAACCAATGATTCATCCGTATTTTGAATATTAATGATATTATATCTTGATAACTTTTAATATGTAAATAGGTTCAAAGTATTGACTTATTCAGAATTAAGAAAATTAAAGTTATAAGTTTGTAGAAGTATTTATAATATAGTGTTCATAAACCTATATTACCACCTTGTACTGATTTGCGCTAACAACAACTACTAATTGTGATGACGTTGAATATATATAATAATCGTTAACTATGATTAATTTTACGATAATCAATTCGCTATAACTGGAAATATAATCTATGAAACTTTTTCAAAATATAAAAAGGTTATACGAAACATAGTTAATTTCGAAGTTTACGATATAATAACCGGCTTCAATACAGGTATATACGTGAGAAAAAACACTGACTATAGTTAACAGATACTTAATAGTTCTTTCTATTCTAGTTCATATATTTATTAATTCAAAAGGAATATTCTAGTGCCTCACTAGACTGAAAACTAATCATAAAAAGTTAAATAATCAACATAATAGCTTTTCAAAAGACTTATAAAAGCACGGAAGCTAGGTAATTCTACTAGAAGAAAAGCAATGATTATCCGTTTAATCATATAACAAAGGCTTTATAGAATAAAATTTTGTGAAGTTCTGTAAACAATGATAGGCTCATAATACGAAAATAGTACTACGTTTAGAGGTTACCAGTCGACCTATTACATAACGGGGGACAAAAGAAACTGAAGGGGTAATTTGAACACCTAGAAAACTACCAAAATACCCGGGCTATTTTCAATGTTAACTTAATGAACTAATACAATTAAGTTGGATTTATCGTCGTGTGTTTTGGGGAATTCATTATTAATAGTGGTATAACATATTTTGGCGGAGTCTCAAGTAATAGGAAGTGAAACCTCTATACAAATAGAAGTAGTGAAAATATAAGGAAGAACGTAGGTGGCCGAAAATGTTTCTTACAAAACAAACCAACACCACAAAAACAAAAATGCGTTGATATTGAAAAGGTATTCAAGTGTAGTGAAGTCAAAATCAACTGTACGACTGCAGGTCAATTACAGTAAAGTTTCAAATATAATATAATATATGAGCCAAGAAACTGTCCATATAAAGTAGTGTTCAAACCGGCTAGCGGTCTAAAAAAACTTAAAATAACAATCCACTACTTGAGTTCGTAATATTACTGTAACTTCAATCACGATTCGAATCGAAAACGTTGAAATGACCAAAAGCCTATTAACAGTAGGGTTTTCTACCAGTGAGGAAATATAGAATGACATGATTAGCTAATTACTACGATGTTTTAGGATTAATAATAGTATCTTCATAGCAGTCGAAAGTTTCAAAGAGTATTTCATTATTATTTCCTTTTATACCTAAAAACTTTCTGACGTGTTTAATTTATTTTCAATCAAAAGTAATATTATATTTGGCGTCATATAGCAACCGGTTCGATCGGCGTTCAAGATCTGAAAAATATATGACCTAGTATGTTTTTCTTAATTATTAATATATTAATTTTTGATACTGTTTTAATCAAAAAACCTGCAAGTTGAATTTTAACTTAATTTGAAGTATTCTTTTCTACGTTTGTTTTTATTCAGGTATCTAATGTATGATTTACTTTACACACATAATTTAATCTGACCATAATAACGATAGATATAGTAAATGAGGGTGGATATTGATCGTTGTCCCAGTTGATGATGTTGTAAACTTAGGGGAATATACCAATTTATTATAGTACCCGCGTTATTATATTTTTCTAGATAATGGCTATGATTAAATAAAAAGGCTCTAACAAGTAGTAACCAGAATTTAAAAAGAGTATTTAAATTTCGTTTATTCACTAATATTTTTACGAACTCGAAAACCTAGCATATTATTATGAGTTTTGAGGTTCCTGATAGCGTATTAATAAAGTATCAAACTGTAGGTTTGCTCATTACAAAAAAAAATTATGTTTCCTAAGATTTTCATGTTCCAATAGGCATATTTTGTTGATCATGATACAATCTGTATAACATTTCATCATATTAACGTTGAATTCGAAATGAACATTTAAAACCGGAGTTAATGGCGCAAATTAATATTTAATAACTCAAATGAAACAGGTATTACTTTTGAATGCGACCGGTAATTATATTCGGAATGAAAGGATATAAATAAAATAGTTTTACATTAATTTCAGACGGTTGAAGACAAACAATCGCAATTCGATATAAAATTCATTATATTAATTCGAATTATACTTCGTTTTAATACTCGAAATCTTGACAAATATTGCAATAACCGCATAAGTCGTATTGATTATAGTAGTTTTCTATAGGAGACAAATGTTGTATCAAAAATACAGGTTCTTTAGATCCATGTCTTCAAAATTTGAAGTGTTATTAAGTAAGATAGTTGCTTTTAACGCTTCTTAAAGGTGATACACTAGTAATCGTACTAACTATAGGTTTTCGTGTTAGGAAATTCATTTTTTGAAAAGTTTCTTTAAGTTAGTGCGCAAATTTAGTATTAGCAAGCATATTTAATTAAATATACAAAGAAACCTGTTAAGGATACTTCTAATCCACTTGGTAAGATTTTCACTGGTATTGAAAATTTTCGTAGTATGTTTGTTAAGCTCCCTATCTCACCGAATAATATAACTAAGGAATATTCTTTATATACAAGTTTATGATGATGATAATTATAATGGTGATGATGATGATGATGATGATGATGATGACGATGATTACGATGATGATGACGATAATAATGATGATGAAGATAATTACAATAATTACGATAATTACGATAGTTACAATAATTACGATAATTACAATAATTTTGATGATCATAATAATTATAATAATTATTATAATTATGATTATTATGATTATTATGATTATTATGATTATTATTTTTATTATGATTATTATTCTTATTATTCTTATCATTATCATTATTCTTCTTATTCTTATTATTCTTATTAATCACCTGTCAGTGCCCACTACTACAGTCGCCCTATTAGCTACGCAATAATACTGTAGATACCGGTGGGAGGGATCGTAACGCGGGTACCATTAAGGACCATACAAGCCCGTGGGACTCTACTATATCCCCCTAATCAAGAATTTAGGGTTCCCTGTTGTCCAGAAACCCGTAGGCGTTTAAAGTGTAACCATGAGTTAGTAACGTGTTATTGCCGTTTTAGTCTCCGCTCAACGCATAATTGCGCTAAAGATATTATTATATAAACCCTCGAAAGGTCCTCATAAAGCCATTAAAGGTAAAGAGAATCCTGTATAAAAAGATAGTAGTAGTGATAAAACTCATAAGTGCGCGTTGGGGCGCGAGAGTAATATAAGTAGGCATAGGTGTATAAGGGTCGCAATTTGTTATTGTAGTGACAAGTTACGGGAAAACTCCCGTATACATGGCGATTTGTGTATTATATTGTAATATGAAAAATCCCTTCTATTCAATTTGGACCTTCTCTTCTACTTTACTTTGTAATAATTAAATCGCATAGATATTGGTAATTGCCCCTATAACCTGAATCCAGCGCCCTAGAACCCTGCAGCGTGTTTTCCCGTAATATTGGGTTTTATATTGATTTAAATAGTGGCTTCATTACGCAAAAACCACTCTTATCGCATCACGTGCCGTTATACAGGCTTAAGAGCCCTTCTCCAGTGATTAGCGACCTCCGTGTGGGCTTTATACGTCTGTACCCCTACCTTCTCCCCATTTTTTTCTTCTTCTCTCTACTCCTACCCCACGGCCACCCTTGGTTGCATTTCTTTACCACGTGGATTGTAACATTATACGGGTTACATTAGTTCATTTTTCAACATGAACTAATAATGAATTTTATAATAAGGAGGAGTAGGTTGTGAGTTATATATACTTGTTGCGCTTATAAAGGTTTTGATATAATAAAAAAAAATAGAGTATTAAGTTCTAATCTATGATTGTAATTAAATATAAAGGCGAGTTTATTCCCGTTTATATAGACGCCGCAGGGCTTTGAGCTAATTACCGCGTCCTGGTGGCCTCAAAAACGCCATCCGGGCGGCTAATCGCTTTGTTGCGGTTTTTTCGCGTCTCCATCGAAGCGGCTGAAGGTGGTGCGGCGCAAGTTACAGTCGCAGCGTTTTTAGGTCGGCGAGGCCTTACTAGTGTCGTGAGGGAGGGTAGTGGTGGGGATGAGAACGACAGCTCAAATAATAACAGTAAAACGGGATTTATTGTTATTAATCCCGACTTATTTATTTATTTCTCCATCCCCCACTTTATTTTTGCCGTCGGGTTTACCTTTGCATTGGATTCGTCTCTGGGCTTTACTCCCTCAAAGGGTGAGAATACAACTGTTGATCGGCGGCCGTGAAGGCTATGGTAACAATGGTGGTGTAATTATTAAATAGTTAAGGTTACTGATAGAATAGCACATATAAAGTAAGCCTGAGCCTCAAAATTAAGTATCGTGAGCGGTTATAAAATGAATTTTTTGCCAGCTGACGGAAAACTCGATTTATATAAGTGAAAATCCAAATTTCCTTTTATTTTCTATAAACAACTCTTGACATATAAAAATACCCGGAAATTTTGAGGATTCATAAAGACCTTATATATATAGGCCTAGTGAGCTTGTTGATTTTTTTTTAAGGTTATAATTACGGTTTCCAAACCTTAAAAACGTCGGAAAGTATACCAGATGGGCAACTTTTTCTTTCCTTATATATTAAAAGTAGTATCCGGTGGCTTTTTATAGCTGGTAACGCCTATAGTAAAATTTTAAATCCATATTTCTGTATTTTATAACTAAAATTGTTACAATGAAAGTTATTAAAAGTATTAGCGAGAACAGAGAGGGTTTTATATACCAAGACTTGTAATATTATGAATTATGATTAATTCAGTACGTAATATAGTTCCTTTATATCAAGGGGAAAGATTTATCTTGTTTTGGTTGTTCCACTTTCGTTTAACCATTTTAAAATGAGTTTCAAGGTAATATTGCATCCCGTTTGGGAATGGTTAATTATCATCGTGAAAGCGTATCAGAAACATAACTTTAATGTTCGCAAGATTATTCGCGAATTCGTCTCCATCGATACTTAAATAGCTTAATTATATTTCATTGTACCGAGGATTAGATAGCTTGTGAATACCGCATGGAATTTTTGAAGGGTTTATTGGAATAAAATAGGCTCGTTCCCTTTTAAATTTCATATTATCAAAGTATTATCGATGTATACCGTGATTTTCCTTTTTCTGATACAGGAATCTATAGTTAAACCTTTGAACGAGCCAATAAACTCAACGTTCAAATCGCGTGTAATAAGGTTAAGACTACCGAAACCCTTCGATATTACGCAGCCGTAATGGTAAATTGCGTATTAGTACCCGATGTATTGCTTACTATCAAATAATCTTTCGAAACTGTTGGTAAATTTTATAATGTAGTCCCTGTTGAGTTTCAAGTATTATTTTGTAAACATTACCATAAAGTTTCTCTTCCTCAATCCGTTTGCAAGGGAGTAAAAAAATTTCCAACGAAATCCCTTAAAGCTAGTAAAATTAATCGTGGAAAGATGGGAAATTTTCCGTTAGTTATAAGTAATCGTTATGAAGATTTACACGTCAAACAACGTTGGTATAAATAAGGTAAATCTCTGAAACCAGCGAGAATATTATAAGCGCATAGTGGGATCCAGAGTCTAGTAAAGCATCGGAGGACTTTTATAGTGTAAAAGGTTACCTAATTATAACCTGGTAAAGAGGACGTGACTAAGGCAGTCGTTGTAGGTGGTAAGACGGCGACTACCTTCGTAATCCGCTGTATAAAAAGGTGCCAAGCGTTAAGGGTCTTGAAATAATAAGCGAAAAATAAACATTGTCATTTAGAGATCAATTTTCTAAAGGGTAAACCAGAATCCTTAAGGTCGATGACATTAAGCGAGGTCCTATATAAAGAGTAGACATATCTAGTCGTAGTAATTGATAAAATCGTAGTCTAGTTCTTAAGTCCTTTTTACCTATATCCGTAATACTAACTTCCTGCGTAATAAAGTAGAATAGGTACAACTGTATTAGTGGTACGGTACGTAAATGTTATGGCAGAAGTCTGCATCTTATACTTGAGAGTCTCTTATAGTTCCGGGCGACCATTAACGCCCTCACCACGCGTTTTTAAACGTATACCTTTTTTATAGGGATTTATTAAATCAAAATCTGAGATATCGTATATTATGGAACWTGGTATATGAAGATGGGATCGTAATCGGGTAAACCAGCCTGAAATTGGTATCAACGTATAAATTACCCTCTTTTGTAAGATTCAAGGACCGTAATTTCCGGTAATATATATTAATTTATACTATTCCAATATTAACATCAACATGTTTTTGAATTCTCACTCATTAACCTATTTCTCGTTAATTTCAAATTCCTTTCCCTTTGACTCCAAAGAGTTGAAAATCCTTCTAAAGATTGTTGTCAGCTTGTATAAAAATTCAGCTGAAGGAAAACTTAGCAAGGTTTGATATGTAGATTATATACAAACCAAAAGAGGGGGAGAGCCTTATAGGATTTTTTAATTTAAATTAGAGTATTATATAAGTTTTTTTCAATATGGAAGCTTTTCTACCATATTTTTAAAAAAAAATTGACGAGAGTCAATGAGCTTCATATATAATTTTTATTCAATATAGAACCTTTACTCCCCTACTCATTAAAAAGATTTTGACGAGTGTAAATAAGCTTCGATAAAATTTTAAGTGCTTTATTTTCGGGATTTCATGGTTATGAAGTAGTGAATCCAATACTCAGGATATATGAGGTGAAAAACTGATATAATATTACCCCTGTCGAGGGCGAATTGGAAATCATATATAAATTACGTGGTCAAATTTGAGGTAAACCGCTTTAACGTTCGTATTTTATATTGGAGGCTCATAAGGCTCCAGTCAATAAACGGTTAAAATATCCTCCGGGTTACGATTCATTTTAAATTTCCAAAATCAACCAGTATTGATATGATAATCTTTTACGGCCGTGGATATGATAAATTTCGGTCGCCGAAGTTCGGCATAATAGATACATTCGATTTTTGTTCTATTTTTAAAAAGATATTTAAACGCAAGTGTTTCTAGTGAAATGTATAGAAAGGCCTAATAATGAACCCCCAATATATTTTAATTAGACGTACGTTAATTTCGTTAAGCCTAGTTCATCTATTTCGTAAGTTCGTTGTATTACGACGGATCATTTAATTAAAGATGTAGTACCCTTTGTAGATCTTATACTCGCTCTTATTTAAATTATTGCAAGTGGCGTGTTATATATTGTTCATAAATAAAAACCTGTTCAGGATATTGTTTCGTAAAACCTAGGTTTATTAGGATATGACGAGGATAAGTTAACTACCTACTTCGAAAAACGGGGCTCGGAGTAGTTATAGAGACTTATATTAATTAATAATCCTATATATCTTTACCAGGTTTGAGGCTTGGTTAAGTTTAATTTTTTAAAAACTCTTTTATATTCGGTATACCTGGCTAAGAAAATTTTGGCGTTTAATGGGTCACGTATAATACCGTTGCATCGTATGAGCTATTTTTATAAACTAATGTATCCGATCTAACTTAGGGGTCCACGATTTCTTTATCTTTCCGTGTATTATGATGGAGTTTTCAACCCCATGAAATGTATTTTTATACCTGAGTAAAGGCTATTACCTACCTGTAAATTCTTCCCTTATCCTTAATATTATCAATATCTAATAAAACGGTTCTATCAATAATTATCTGGTTATTATACTTAAGTTTTGTGGTTTTAGGTACTTCAATACGGCAGATGAATGCTATGTAAGCCTCTCGTATTACAAGGGTTATTAATATTATTTAATATTCGGAATTGTTATTTAGGTTGTAACGGAATGCTGTGGTAGTACAGAAGATGCTAGTCAAGGTAAGGTTGAAAATGTAGCCTAAACGGTATATAGTGACTTTCACCTCGCCGTTATAGTGTATAACAGTTGAAAAATCCTAGTCGTCCAAGGTACGACTCTCATAAACGTTATTTAAAATGGGTTTCAACTGGTTATATATAAAGTAAAAGATTTGACCTACGATATTTTCAAATGCGGGTCATTAAGTACAAACTTTTAAGTACAGACATTCGCTAATATGTCATCAGCAAATTAATCCTGGTATACTTCAGTTATATTAATATCGTTGTTTTATAATTATAGGGAGTTTCTTCAGGCACCTGGGGGTATTCGTGCAGAGGTAATGAATGCCTTTTTTCGCATATAAATAAGGATTCGCAATCGGGTTGCCAAAAATAATTCGTATCGGCCCTTTCACGTGACAGCGAATTCACCCTAGTTTCTGATTAGTGAAAATATATCGTAAACTAGATAACATTGTATGAAACCCTAGCCATTCTCTTTCTCGCCATACTAGGTTTCCTATACGTTAATAATATTAACGATTTTATCTGTGTAACCTATAAGGAAAGCCGGGTATATAGTGTCTTTTTACCTACGATAACCTAAATGATCGTAAACCCTGCGTTTTCCTTCGACTTTTGGCAAATTTAAATCTTTTATAAGAGGTAGATACAAATGTATTTGATATTACGAAACTTCGATGTTAATCAAGTTTTAAGGGATAGTAAGATCTTTACCTCCTTCGTTATTCTAATTCGTAGGGCTAATGAAGGCCTATTGGTTAAGTAAGGTATTAGGAAGTGAGGGGAACTCGACTTGGAATATGAACATAGCCAAATTTATAGTTAGGGGACCTATATTATGGGAGGTTCTATTTGATGTTGTTAAATTCGATTGAATTTTAGTTCTGACAGGTTCTAAGGACTTCAAGTTTGCTTTCATTACTTCAAAAATCTTTTTCCTGATTGTACTCCATTCAACTCCAACGGCCGGTTTACCGACCGGCCGGAGCTCGGATTTCCCTAAAGTGGTAAAACTTACATGTGTTACAGTGAACCTAGGCTTCATATCTAGGGGGCGGAATATTTGCTGGGGGTGTCCCGTATAATCATTTCTTCCTAAACAACAGTAATTTCATTTATTCCTTGTAAATTTGGGTCCAGGAATGTGAGTTTACGTAACGAAGCTGTTTTAGCCTGTAAGTTTACATGATCTTTGGAGTCAGTGAAGTACGTAGTAATCGCGAGTTGTACCGTATCAATTTCGGAAAAGTACCGTCAGATATTAATATAAAAGGTCTTTTCTTTTCGGCTTCTTTTCGCTAGATGGATCATTTTTTAGATGGCTTTAATGGCTGTAAATTCTTTTGTTGAAACCCCTACTGCCACTTTCGTATTGGAAAAAATTTGATAGGGAAATTTATTCTTTTTAATGGGAAAACTATAATACGAACGTATTTTCCACCTCTTTGCCCAATAACCTTAGGGTAGGTTTTGTAAGCCAAAGGCCAAGGTTCATAAAAATGTTAATATTAGGGAGTATCCTTATAAGACCTACAAACAGAATCCCTCTTCTGAACCGTATAGTTGGAATACCGGGTCGGTTAAACGTAACGAATATTAATGTATTATTTTAGGTACCCATTATGATGGAATTATAATGATTAAAATTTGTTTATGATTCTCGATCGCGTATTAATAACGAATGAGTCAAATATTTTAACGAGTTATCAAAACGAAACGATTTAATTTATTAAATATGTATTAATATTATAATTATATGCTAATGAATAAACATTAGTTAACGTATTCTCATTATGAATCGTAATTTAATTTCTAATACTTTTGGGATTTTAATTGGTTTTTTTTAAAAGGTGAGTAAATATCGCATAAAACCCCTTTCTACAACGTAAGTATACTAGGAATAGGGAATCATGACAGATAGCCTTTTAAATGAATATAGTGAAGTCAATGTTATCTTTTTGGCAAGAATTTTTTTCTGAATTTTAATATTAATATAACGGATTGAATTCCCCATAAGGAACTCATATATCGACTGAACATTGAACCGACGCAATTACCTACGTTTAACGAAAAGATATTGAAATGAAACGATTTTAACTTTACGTTTTATATCTTTTGGGACTTTGACAACAATCCGAGGGTCTTTCTCCTCCGCTGTTTTTTATAATATGATATATTACATAAGGTAATATTTCAAAAAGTCGAGTGAAAGGTCCTAACAACCCCTGGTATACGTAAAGGTCGTTCATATCGTTAGGATGACCGACGTTCTATCAATACCTATTATTGTAGCTTATGAAATCAATATGAAAGACCTTATATCCTCTTTTACCGGAGAGGCTGATAATATCGGTACCGTCGTGAAAACAGGAGGGGAAAATGTTTGAAAATCCCTTCGAAAAGATTCTCGTGCCTATTAGGGTTGGGTAAGAAGGGAAACAGGAGGCGAAAGCCTCAACACCGACGTCGACTCGCTTATTTATATCCCATAATCCACGCCAACGAGGTGATCGGTTACATACACCGCGATATGGAATACAATTATACAGTACTCAATAAAACTAAGACCATTAAATTTGAATACTAAAGCATTAATAACCTATTCGTTAGCGTTATATATAGAATCTCTAACTTCGACGTCACGCCTTTAGGTATCTAAAATTCTGTAAAGTAACTTGACATTAGAATATTAAGTACGGTATATAGTAGCGTCCTTTTCCGCCAGGGAAGGTCCAGTTACCTAGCGTTTCTACTAAGGCCTTAAAATACTTTACAAAGGTCGGGCGATCTTTTCAAGCGCGCTAAGAGCGCGAGTAATCAATCAGACCCCTCTTGCGTTGGCTATGGATGGGGCCATTGAAGAAATTTCGTTGACGATATTAAGGTATCGTATATATATCTGATGGCAGTACTAACAATTGTGGGGGCTACCCTTGAATTAGTTGGGAACCATATTCACATCCAAGTTAATAGAAATATTTTCCTTATTATTAAAAACAGTAAATAGTGAAGGAATTGAAGAATAAAGATCCAAGAAGAACTTTTACAATAACATATAATCCAAAGCTTTGAGAATTCTTGTAAATATCATAGGCTAGCGCCTGAGCTAGTGGTTTCTAGATATTATGCTCTGTCGAATTCTATGACCATATGCCCTTACGGAGTTGCTTCTAAGAATTCCTATGTTATGTAATAAATTACTTCTTATCGCTAGCTTTAAACTAGTATTTTGAGAGGAATCTGGTTTCCCTTTTTGTCGAGAAATTCTATTAATATCCAACTACCTTAAGCGAAAGCTTCGGTCTAGTTTCTTAACATGTTATGTTCGATTTTTTATCCAATGGTTCCTACCAGCTTCTCTCAAGAAGCTGCAATTTAAAATTGTGCCTTTTGACAACCCAAGCTCAAATAAAAAGTATTTGAAGCAATTAATTAACGACCGCGTACAAGACTAACTTCCTAGTAGTCTGGCCCCGTAGCATAAAGAATTAGCCGCCCAATACGAAAGGTATACCGAAACCATACGAACGAAACTTGTCGGGTGGAGTCAAATTATGCGGGAATATGATTTACATATAAAACAACACAACAGTAACATACTAACCATGATCATGAGTATAATTCGACTGTTTAAGGTAATTATCGACTAGCCTATGTTTGATAAACAACCCTTCATCCAAGGGAAACCCTTTTTTGCGTAACTTACAAATGATACCAACATAAATTTTCCGCCGCCTTTCATTAGAGACTACACTGGATTACACTACTATAAGAATAAATATATTTCAAATTCCTTCTAATACCACTATGAAGCCAACGATGAATATATCAACAATAACCGGTAAAAAATGAAATATAATCCTTTAGATTAACCTGTTAAGTTTTTCGATATCCAGTTACACTTTACGATTCAAAAAGCTAAGCTATTACGTCAATTATGTAAAAATTGAATGTTCATGGGTTGAAAAAAATATTTCTTTTACTTTATTTTTTCAGTAATTGGAATGAATTTTTTCAAATGCGGTAGAAAGTTATTATATTCGCGGGCATAACGGTAGTCAAAACGCCGTTGCATACGATTTACAATGCGATACGTTTATTAATATAACCCTAATATAACAATTGCTGTTATTCTTCAACTAATATGTTTAAACTGAAGGGTTTATCAATGTTTTGAAGTTTTTTTACGTTCGGAAAATCTCATTAGCTTAAATTGGTAGCATATCCTAGAAACTCACCGCTAAATTCCTTATTTTCAATGAATTTATTCACAATATTCTGATTAACGTATTATTTCCTTTCTATATACCCGAATAACATAAAGACGAGCTATATATATTTACCTTATTGATGAACTACTTTACAACCTTGACTCTTCAAATAATTACATCAACGGCAATTTTGGCAGCTAAATTAACATCGGCGGCGCCCTCTACAACAAATTTAAAAGTAATTATACACAAACGCGCGATTATTAAACCTTTATTATTATAATGAGGAAAATGTTTCATAAACCGGAATTGAATTCCGCGTTATTCGTGTTAGTTGAACTCAACATTTACGTCGTAAAACTTACGAATTATGCTTACAATGTGGTTCAAATTGTTATCCGATGCTAACATACCTTTTAAATTCCGCTTTACGCCCAAACGGATTCAATATTAAAACCAATACAGATATTTACCTTATTTACACGAAGGTTTTAATCAGATGTGAAAGGAAAAAATATTGATTTTATATGTAATAGCGTAGAATAGTTATAAAGTCTTGAACTGAACCCAGTACCTTACTCATAACTTATAGATAGTTTCTCAATTTCATTACAATTCCTGAAGTTTCAATAAATATCGTCTGTTAATATTATATTACTATGGGTTAATTATTTAGTCGCCGAAGAAAATTAAAACGTATTTTCATTTTTCCAAATTAAATCAATGAAACTTCCCAATATGTTACTATTTCGATTCCGCGACTTATATACCTTGTTGTCGGTTATGTCAATATATAAATATATGAAGAAGACTGTATATTGTTTGAAGTTTTAAGGTAGATAAGATACGCAATATGGAGAAGAGGCATCCGAATAGTGTACGCCTCAGGTGAGAGCTTATAAGCTCTTATCTGGAGTGTGACACTCTACCATGCATTATGCTAAAGTCCATTATAGGCCGTAACAAGTAATAATTCTCTCTGCAAAAGTACTTCCTGTAACGAGACAAACTATTATACATTCCTTAAATATAGTTCCCTACGCTTGTTAACTATAATAATATCTAATAATATCCATACTTATAATCTTTTCTTTTTTCGAAATCCTAGTATTTATAACTTACTAAAAACAGTGTAGTATACTTTGTAACCAAAATAAATTCATATCAGTAACGCAATAATAACAATCCACTTCATCACAGTCTTTGATTGATTATTCAATAATAGCGACACAATATGTTGTATTTACTTTAAAATAATATTATATAACTAGGTGGTAACAGTGGTATAGGTTTTGAAAAGTTTGTTTTTAAAGGTTTGTAATCTTTATTCAGTTGTAATTATCGACATTACTTATTATAAAGTCAGTATAAAATAGAGTATCACTATAGATATTAACAATTATATTTCGTTTCTTCTTAACGACGCGCTACTGTTGAAAAGATCAGCCTATCATCAGCTATACAAAGCTTATACTCCTGAATGATAGGTTTTGAATGCGATATACGGCATTTTCTTATAAATGAATTACATAATTAATTAATTGTACTGCGTTTTGTTTTATTTACAAATTTATATCAATTTATTCAATATGCTTCATAAAAACCGCTTTAAGAGGTGCTGTTTGGCATGATAGAGGCGTTGCACCGCTACCTCTATAACCGTAGCGTATTTTTCCGGCCATATTAACATTTTTCAGTTCCGCCTTTCCTTTCCGTTCGATTTTAACCGCTACTCCCATTATACTCCATTTTCTTCCTCATTTTCCCTCCTATTTTCTTCTTTTTTGTTACCAGCTATACTGTAACAACAATATCAATAGGAGTAAAAGTGAATTTCTGAAAATGATAAGTCTTATACATTCGTTACAGGTAAGACCCCCACTTTTACTTGTACCGCTGCCTCTTTGTCATAAACGTTACATCACCAAATTAAATACGATATATAATATCTATTATTCTAATTTATAATACATTAATGTGATATAAAGCATGTTTACATGGCGAAGAACACCTGTCGCCTCAAGTCACGGCTTGTTAAAGTGTGTTGCAAGGCTTTTTTAACGCGTAAAACACTAGAGTAAGGTACCGAGGTACGCGTTCCTGGCCCATTGATAAACACTCTTTACGTGTCGTATGTCACGTTAGCGGCCGAGGATAAGTTTTTGTACGAGTATCGCCGAAAAGAGGGCGTCTAGTCTTGCTGTTACCGTTACTAACGAAAAGGTAACGAGTGTGCACCCGTATAGGTAATTCTAGAGCTGTTCGCTAAAACCTTATTATATGTACATCGTTTCCGCGATTGATTATTCATTTTCTCAATATGTCATCTAGGCCTCGATCATCCGTCATAAATTTGTTAAATATATCGTTCAGGCTTTTTTTCATTTAACATACACTTCTTTAACACATAAAATAAACTTCAAATTGTTTTTTTCGCTCGGAATTAATTAGCTGTCAGCTCTAACGGTAACCAATATTACTATTTCTTGGTCGGGATCACATTTGTATTATATAGGTAAGTTCGACGAAGTTTTCGTGTATCGTTGCAAGAAGCATACCCCTACCCATGGCCCCTTATCCAAGTGTATGTAGACTAAGATGCGGGGAGCATCCAGCTCTCCTCAAGGCAAAAGCACCGACGATAGCGTCGACGATGGCGGCAGCGTTAGCGACGATAACGGTAACGCGGAGGATGATGACGATGACAAGAATAAAGCCAACCGCTACCCTTTCCCGTACGGCAACAACTAGCTGCAATTTTTTCGTAATTACTGGCTTAGACCGGCTATTAAATAAACAGCTGTCCAAATTAAATAACATTTTAAATGGAGAAACTCGTAACACAAGACACTAATATAACATCCAAGCAGTATTGATATATTAGACAAGCAGTGAATAATACATTGTCCCAGTGAAATATATAATTCATAGGGTTAATCACTCGTTCAGATAGTAAAACGTTTATTATTAACCTAAAATAATGAATATAGAGCCCAAAATATGAAACAAATTAAAGAAAAGATTTTATTATATGAGCAAGGTTATATAACCTATCTATCAATGTCTCTGAAGGAAGTATTGGTAAATATAAGCGTCTTTAATATATCATTAGAGCGCTATTTCTCAGCCTCGGTTCCAATACGCCCTTTAAAGCATTGCTCCTTGGCCTCACCTTTAATACGCTATTTTGAGCGTTTTTCATTAGTTTTCGTCGCCTTAATATCTGTATGCGAGGTTTTTCTTCGTAACTTGTAAATTTTCATTATTTCATTTTCTAATCTAGGCAAAGACTTCGTTATTTATATTAATGAGAAATCTAAGTAACGAGAGGTTGCGGTATAATTCGTAGTATATATGTAGTAATCCGAAAGGTTTATAAAATTTATCATTGTTCTTTATCTTTTCTCCGGAAGCGCCGTCGTTTTCTTTTAGCGTTTTTATTGTTGTTCGGAAAGTTATTTGTTTTATTCCCTTAGTGAACGCTTTCCCCTTTGTCTGGGGTACTCGTAACCTTAATGAATGGTTTCGCTTTGATTAAACGCTCTTTAGGAGCGCCCTATCTATTGTCTTGGGTGCTTTCAGCGGAGTTAAAGAGGTTATCCTTCTTATTGTTTTTCATATGCCCTCGGAAATGTTTTCTCTCTATTTTGGGGCATTTTTAATGCGTTCTAAAGGGCTATCACAATTATTTGGTGAATATATATATCTGTGGGTACCGAACGAATATTGGGTGTTTTCGGCACAGTCGGAAGGACTGTTTCCTTTAGGTTTCCCCGTATGTTTTTCGAAAACGCTGTCCCCTTTATCTGGGTCACTCCTAACTCGACTGCAATAGCTGTCTCCTATAACTGGAGAATAGAATTCTTTATAGATGCCATATTCCCTTGCTGGATAGCTCGATTCATTATTTTGTTTCAAGCATTTAACAAAACGATTAAGTCCTAAACTCGAAGAAAGGATGTCTTTTATAGCACTTTCTTCTCTTAAAACCGAGTAAACCATGGATCTTACGACTCTTCCTCCATTTTGATCCGACTAAATGATGATCTTTTAGACTCTTCATCCTTTTAAACTCGAGGTTCTGAATAACCATTACGGCTCTTCCTCGCTTCGAAGCCGACTGGAGAACGATCTTTTCGATTCTACCTACTTTTTAATTTGTGTAAAGAATGGCTTTGATGTAAATCACTTCTTTCAAATCCAGGTATCCTTCTTTGAAATCCGAGGGCCAAATAAACTTTACGGCTCTTTCCCCTTTTCCATTGATTCCATATCGTTCCGAAAATTTCCATTTAACTGTTTTTTACCCTCCATAAACTAATATTCTTTTCCACAATCTGTTTTAAATATCTTTTCATCTTTTGAATTTAGAAGATTTTATATATTGGCCATAGCTACTAACGTCTTTCCAATGTAATCATTCCTATTACTAGATATTGTAATACGTTCGCTCTCTCATTATCCTCATATCACGTTCAACATTAATTTATATACCGTACGGTATATTTCCAACCTGGAATCTGAAAATTTCTCTCCAAAATTGTCTAATACTTCATTCCTCCAACAATTTCATATCAATAGCAAAAAATAATGTTTATAACGTACGTATTTAAAAATTTTAAATACAAATCTATGATAAAAGACTCACAATTCTATAAATTTCAAGGAATAACATTTACAGCTCTCCTTCGAAACGTTGAATTCTAAAGAAAAAGGTCGATATGCTTGCTAACCTTAGGAAAGTTCGTTTTTTGTAATACCATATGAGTGAGAATTATATCAAAACGTTTTACAAGATATTTTAATCGTCCTCGAAATGTATTGAAGAACTTTCAAAGCCGTTAATTTCGTTTCCAAAACTCACCGAAGCTTTGCAAAAACTGGTGTAGTCGCCCCCAAAATGTACCGGAATGCTTTAAAAGCAGTAATAGTTGTTTCCAGAAAGTGTATAAACTGTTTCAAGACTAGGATGTTGTAATAATTGATATTCGAATACGTTTGAAATCATTCAATTAACAAAGTGTCAAAATATAATGATCCAAATAATAATATATGATATAAAAAAGAAAGTGTAAAATATATAAATAAAACATAAATAAGGTTTGCCCCAACGTTTCAAACTGATTGTTAAATGTAGTAAACTATTTGCTTAGCGTTTAAAACCAGTTTAGTACCTAATTAATTAAAAAACTTAATCGTTTAAAGTCTAAACTTAAACAAGCGGTGTACGGTAAAACCCATGGGGATAGTATAAAAGGAAAAAAATCGGGTTTTTAGAGTGGAAAGTTATGTGTATAATTGTTAAGATAATGTGGAAGGGCTGGGTGTTACTTTAGACGTTTCTAGTATTGTGGTATGCGTTTCGAAAGTTATTTCAATCGTTGTCGAAATATGCCGGAATGTTTTACAAGTTGCTTTGGGCGTTTATAGAGTTCTGGTAAGCGTTTCAGAAGTTGTTTACAACATTTAAAGTACTGCTGAAAGTGATTTAAATTTCATTTATACTGATTTCAAAGCGTATATAAGCGGTATAAATGTTTCGTTTCGGCCGATGCTACGTTTGGGCTGGATATATCCTAGTAAAGGGGTCCGAAACTCAATAAATTACATGGCCGATGCAGAATAACACACTTGCCAAAAAGTTCCAGGATACGTTCTAAGTGCCAACTGAATTGATAGTGGCGGAACGTAGCATTGAATAGTTAAAGGGTCCTAACCAAGTTAATAATACTAAATAAAAATTGTTCTTTTTAGAGTTACTCCAGGTTTTATAATATTTTTACGCTTTCGCGTGTGGTTTATAAATCGTAATATGAAACTACAAAACAATGAGAACCATCATAGTATCCAGTTATACGTATTTCACTAAAGTTTTTTTTTTTATATATGTTATATTTGTTCTATCGAATTGGCTTTAAATAAGTGTTAGTTTGGTCAATGAATTCACTTATTAAAAATATGATACAGTATTTCAAGTAATAATGTAAATAAGATATGGAAGAGAGATAGAAGGCATTCCCAGATTGCACGCCTTAGGTAAGAGCTTATAAGATTTTACCAGAAGCGTGGAAATCTACCATTCACTCTGCCAACGTCCCGTTTGAAACGTGATACACTATCAAAAACTTCGTAAGACTGCTTGCTGCGGCGGGGCACTCTATCATGTACTCCGTAAACTTAGTTCTCTAAGATTGCTAACTATAATTATATCAAGTAATATCAACATTTGTAACCAGTTTAAACGTTAAGCTTAATAAATATTTATACTGTGTTAGAGTTTATATTAATTTTTACCTACGACCCAATTTCTTTTACTTAATTTTTGGATGCAATACAAGGAAGTAAATTACGGTTTTCCGGATTATATTTTTCTTTTGGAACGAATAGGTAAACGAGGTATCTATGTAACGAGGTCTATCGCCAAATCCAGGTTATCTAAAAACGTTAAAGCCCCAGTTTTTTTCTCTATATTACAACAAACCCGTAAGACCTAAACCACCCCAGAAGATTTAAATTCATCTTTTTAAAATATATCAATAGACAATTAACGCTAAAATGAATTATGACTATCAACGATAAATCATAAAAGATCACTCGGCATTTTAATCTTGTTTTCAATAGAAATCCTTGAGATTAACTTACTTTCTAACCTATGGAAGCTTATTATAGCACTATTCCTCAAAACGATAAATGACTCATTTTTAAAAACTTCATTACAGTTTGTTATACTGAATATCAAGAAAAAGAGCGTTTGTTGAGTCATAAAACGCGGACTAATTTATTAAATCAAGGTTTCATTCACGCCTAAAGCTTTTCAACAAGTGCCACTGTAGTTATTATTCAAAACCACTAACTTCCTTTACGTTTTTACGTGGAATACCGACGACTTAACGTTATTACTGAAGTTGACCGGTATCGCGTTCCCCTTATTAAAGTAATAATCGCCAAAATTTCCCAGGTTAAATATGTTACCAATGTCAATATTTAAAAAAGATTTTTTTATAAGCTTCATATTAGAAGAGGAGATAAGTGAAAACCAAATTCCGTATCCGTTTCGGATTTTTTAAATGGCCAATTACTACCTTTATATTTTTCAATGCACTAGTCTCCTCTTAACACTATATTAATAACTTATTAAGCCTATTTCCCCATTTATATATTTTACCTACTTTCACTATATATTTTTCTACAGGAATAATATCTTTGATAAGCATTACACCCAAGTTTAACATGTATTAAAACCTTTCAACGATATCAAACTTGAATTCGACATATTAAAATGTGAGTTTAACTTTGAACCCCTCAATGTTTTACAATTTTTTATTGAAACCTGAGTCACAATACGCATCAATCCGGCAAAGATACGAGTTATACGGGAATATGCGGATTTTACATCAGTATTATGGGTACGGGAATTCTTTAGGTTTGCTATCTGTTACCGCAATTGAATTTTAAATTAATGTTCAATATCTGGCCCCATAATTGGATGAACGAAAAACGAGTTACCTTTTATTGGAAAACAGAGGAGAACATTACTTTTAAATGACTTCAACACTTCTTTCCTTTTATGAAACCTGTTTGCATTCAATGAAACACCCAAAAAAAAAAAACATTTAGACGCCTATTATTCTAAATAAATTTATGAGATTAACTACTTTAACGGAACGACCGAAGATCCATTTTTTCCATAACTTGTCACATTGTTAGTTTGTTATCTTTTGATTTTAATAAGAAAATACACGCGTGAAACTATTGTAAGGATTCTAAATTACATAAAAATATCGAACTTCAAGATCTTAAATACAGCTAATCCGTTTCATATGTTTGAAAAACATGGTACCATAAATTACTTTATAACAATACCATAACCTTTTAAACATCAGGTTCGCTAACTCAAACGTCTTTCCTAATTACGTTCTCAACTTCTTTACAATCAAGTGGCGAGTTATATCCGACCCAATACATAGTTTCGACGAAAATAAGATATCGCTAGAAACATCTCTAATTATGGCCTTGTAAGCCGAAAATTCCAAGTCCTTTGCCTCAAATAAATTGCTCCTAGGCCGCTCCCGTGTTCGCGCAACTCCTTACGTTTCATTCCTCGCAAATCCATCTCTAAATGCTAAAAACAATTTATTAACAACGAAATTCAAAATTATTGTGACGCCTTTATTACTGTAGATATTAATTACACCCACTTGATTCTTAAGATACTTATTAAAAACAGTCAATTCCCCGCCTTAATTGGAATCGATAATGATCAGGTATTCAACGTTTCTATCTCAGAATTTACAATGAACGATAATAATATTTTACGTTTTTGTAAAGATATTTTGACTCTCATCCATCAACAGTTTACTATAGTGTAAATTCAAACTATGTAAAATTAGTTTATTATGGGCCACATAGGCTGCAACGATATCATTATTATATTATTCATATTGTGTTTTGATCCGTAGTCCCACTGTATTTTTTTTTATCGAAATTGTATTGTTTATTGGCAGTTGAAGTACTGGAGACATTATCATAATTATCCTTTTAAACCTTTACCGGTTTCTGATCGTCTGAAAATATGGATATTACTATATATCCTCATAGATAGTATATACAGGGAAAGTATAAGTGCACTGTATTGTAGGGTGCACTCCTACAGAGTGCACGATAACGTGTCACCCTGCAGGCTTCACTTTTGCAAGATGCAAGGTGCTCCATGCATGGATCGGTCTAGAATGCCTATTTCAAACCGAACGACAATGTATGGATCGGTTTGGAATACCTATAACAGACCGAACGACAATGCATAGATCGGTTTGGAATATGTATACAAAAACGAAAGGCACTTCGTGGAGCAATTTAGAGTAGTACGCTATGGGTAAGTAATTATAAACCCTTACCTATGACGTACACCTCTAAATACTCCTTCGTATCATTATCTTTACTCAAACTCTACCAATCTAACGATTTTTTTTCTCAATACCTTATTTTACGTAAATAGGTTTTAGACCATATCGACATTAATTAGTAGCCGACAAGATCGACTACAGATAGCTTAGGAAAAAAGTGACAAATACAAGTAAAATACTTATAGAAGGATGTGGTAACAGTTTTAACTATTTATATTTAAATACTTCGTTGTTATAAAAATTATACTCCGACGTATATAAAGACTATGAAAATCAAGTAATGGTAAAAAGAATAAATTCAATACGATATTATCAACCTTTATTTATCGATTTATTCACTAAAAGCCCCGTTACGTTATTATAAACCCTAATTTAGCGTTTTAACGTACCCGGGATTCTTTGGGTGAGCGTTCTATCACGTATTAAGCTACGTAAGTTAAAACCAATAAGTTACGAACCCCTTTGTTAGAAACTATCCTATTTTCGATATTTAAACTGTTCCCTCAATTCAAAAGCGGTTACGAAACACGTATCCAAACCGATCGCTTTAACCCGAGCGGTTACGTATAAAGTAATTAAATCGATTACTTTATAAAGTTCGGTTACGACAAACTGATTGGGACCAACCACATAATACCGGATTATATAACACATCTACACATAATAATACCTCATATTTTCCCGATTCGCTTAACAGTTTCTTTACCTTATTCGACCTTTTGAATTTTCTCTACATGTTTTAAATTTAGTTTCTATTACTTTTAAGTTTTCCTAGCCGTTTGGTTAATGTAGTTTTACGAAGTGTTAATAAAATTGATTTAAACGCCTAATTGTTTTGTAGTTACGTTTTATTTATCGTTTGAAATTTATATGTATTGGTAAATGTTAATACGCCCTTTTTTAACCACTTTAATTACTTTATTTACTTTGTATTTGGAACTTATTACCATAAATATTAGAATTCGAAAGCACCCAAATTTCACTTCGGCGCGAAATCACTAACTTAAAACGTTTTATCATATTAAGTACGTATGAAATCCACTCTAAAACGCCAATAATTATAGCTCCAAAAACAATTCAACTGGAGGAGGTTAACTTTAACTTCGACTTCCAAGTCAAAAATATGGGAATTGGAAAGGTTATAATGTACGAAATTGATCTGTGCTTTTAAAATAATATTATCGATTCGCCAGTTAAGAAACTCTACTTATATATTGTAAACATATATATTTTAACGGTTATATTTTATTATTGGGAAGATAAATCCCAGATACCTAATTCGCTCAATAAGTTCTATGAAAACTTCTCGATTTAGATGTTGAATATGTAGAAATTCGTCAATTTTACTATTTTGAAAGCCATACGGACCTAACTTTGAATTCAGCTATTAATTCCATAGAGCGTAAAAATAGCTACTTTGTAAAAGCCATATTCGACATAGTTTAACTCGTCGATGTATTAAATTGCGCAGATAATGATTTATACTTTACAGAATTTGTAAAAGGGTGTTATTTTACGAATAAAAAGGTTTAAAATTAAAACGACGAAAACGAGGCGTAAAACGATTTGATTTTATACTTGTATTATAAGTTAGGATTAAAGACCCCGAAAAAAAAATATAATTTTCATCTATTACATAAGTATAATACCCACTCAAGCCGATATATATTGCTGAATAAAACAGCACATTAAACTACTTTCCAAACACTGTAAACAGTTCACTCAGCTACAGTTGAAGCGGTCGAAGTACTGAAATCAGTCCAACCAAACACGAAACGATCGGCTAAAATAAAAAGAATAACTTGATCCAGAAATTGACGAGCGGAGTAAAATACTAATACGTGCTCTATGGATTAATGACCGTAAACCACGACCTTTATCGCGATCATTTACTGTATTGCATCCCTAGGGATAGGAACGACCTTATAAGACTAACCAAATTCACAAAACTATAGGATAAGGATAACAACTATAACAGCGAACCGTACAACGTACTTAAAAAAAAAATACGCGTTATGATAAATACGTATAAAAGATTAAATATTAAGTTATTTTATTTATATATTTTTTTACCCGGTGTACTTTTCAAATAAATTAAGAAATAGTATATTTATTACTTTATATAGGTGAATATATTAATTAAGTATTATACTATCGTAAAATTTTTCTTTGATACGAAAAGTAATTAAGAGCTTTACGATAATGATTAGACCTATACGACTAGGAAATCCAGAAAAAATGAATATAAGAACGCTTTTAAAATCCTATCGTAAATCTTTAGCGTTGTATTAGTTAAGTTTCGGATGTATCAGAAAATTTTTAGACTGAAATATAAAGGCAATAAATTGTTTATTTAAGTCGTGACGCCAGTTTGCCGTAAAAGCCTGTATTTCGAATTTACACTTTGTCAATTGGAAAAGAACCTAATAGCCTTATATATAAGTTTTAAAATTCTGTTTCAAACCTTTATACGCCGACAGGAGAGCTTCTAATTAACATTTTTAACTACTAATACTAAAGGCGAAGGTTAAATTACTAAAGGAAACATTGTTGAGATAATTCACAAGGTTTTGAACCTCAGATTTAGAGATTACGTAAGGCAAAACGAACGCTTAAAATACAGATATTAAAGAGGAAACTTTGGTAACAAAGATAAGGAAGATCAATCAGAATTGCAAGAAACGTGCCAAATTATAGCAATACTTCAAAAAAGACATAAAAAACCTTACAGTTTTGTCATAGCAATATATCTTATACTGTAAAATCGATTACTTTTTTATAAAACACCTCCTTTGAAAGCAAATTCGGATTAAACGATAATTTTTGTCAGAATGAAATTTGAAGTATTGAATAAAAGCTAACTTTACAATATACGATGCCGAGTACGAAGGTATAGATAATGAATTTAACGCTTTCCTTTCCGACGATATATCCGAAGATGATGACTCCGAGGGTAATAATATTTATTTATTAGTCTTAAACGATAAAATTGCCTAACGTATTTTTACTGGATTACAAGACGTCTCCTTTATATACATTACAGGCCTGGATTACGCGAATGAAGTATTCGACGCCAATATGACGTCGTAATTCACGTTTTTTAATAAATACGGAAATAGGTTTCAAGGCATTATACTTAATGTTATTGTAGTCGAAATTTTAACGGCCGGAAAGCGGTAATTCAACACGTTTACGGCGATGTTCTCGAAGTTTCGGTTAAACCGAATGGGGAAACACCAAATGGTCTCATTTGGTAAAGTTAACGCAACGTCATTCGAAATGGTCATTAAAAATACTCGTTTCGAATAGATTAGGTTTTACGCAAGCAACTTTAAAACGTTATTTCAGCTTTTATTGGCTTATATAAACAAGTTCGAAATTAAGAATCGGAATACGACTATTTAACTTGTTCGGGCCTTAAATATGGTATCCTTACCCTTTCGGTTTAAATTCGGCTACTTATGAGTTTTCCACACAACTCGTATAACTAAGGTTACTTATTGAACTCATCCGAAGTTGCGGACTTTGATCTACCGATTCTGATAACCGGTTATAAAACGCTCTTTACGTCTATTTTACGTCGAAGTTTATACTGATATAGGAAAGAACTCATTTAATGTTATCGAAAAGTTTTGTTATAAATATTAGTTATACTTATAAACTTCATAACTTTTTAAGTTTGGAACTTAAAATAATATAAACTTTAATTTCGAAGTGATTATTAATATTATGTATTTAGATAGCTAACCGGTTTTTTCCGCTGTCAACGTAATAACGTTATTCTAGGCCATCATATCAATACGCAACGTTTCCGTTACATACTGTTAAAACGCGTTGGTAAGTTATTCGTTAAATATTTTTTTAGGGCCCTTAAACTGGATTATATACGACATCGGCACGGCTTTCGACTTTACCGAATAATGTATTAAGGTTATAATAACCGGTAACAAATGTAAAAAAATCCTAATAAAAGATTTATAAGGTATTAAAAGTGTAAACAGTACAACTTACCGCGTCAAAAGACGTACATAATGTTATTCAAGTAATTAAAAGGTTTTGGTCCGAAAGACTCTATCTTTTAAATGATGGTTAGCGTTGTTAATAACATAATTAGCCTAAATGATCTTATCCATACGGTCCTTGTCTTTAGTACTTATCTGAAAATTTACCTATATTTTGCCTTATTACCTTTTATAATATAAAAAAACAGTGTTATGGCAAAAACCATAGTGGTATTACGCGCGTAACGGGTAAAAAACGATGTGATTGAAGCGTTGGTTATAAGGAATGGCCTACGAGAAACTAGTGTTTTGGATTTACTATTATAATTTGAAATTTTGGTTTGAATAACGAAGTGTAGATCAAGTTGCCTTTTAAGGTTTAATGGGTTCAATGGCTATAATATGTTCGTTAACTTACTAAACTGGATGAGTTCGGTTCGGTAGATATTCATACGATAATACAAAGAAAAGGTGAAAAGTGACGGCTCGGTACCGTAAAACGAATAAAACCGCTAATGAAATACCACCTAGAGCGGCGAATTTAAGCCGAACCCAACCCCAGAATTAGCCTTGAAACGTGAATTTAATCCGAATACGTTAAAAAAAAAGAGGCTTATTTATATTAACCCCGCAAAACCCTCGCCTCCAAAGGCGCCCCTTCGGTTCAAAACTAAAAAACACCTTGGAAATTTTGCTACAAACACCTTTATTACATATAAAGAAACGGTAAACAGTGAGTTTAGTTAAAATCTCAGAAGCAAAAGTATTCTTATCACTTTAATTACCCTATTCGTATAATTTACTTAAACGAAAATCTTAGCACTGATTGACCAGAGCCTATTTCGTTTTAAAATTTCAATTGAGCTATTCACGACACTTATAGGTAGGATTTTTCCAACTCTTTTCGTTTACGATGTTTGAGATACAACCGGAAAACCTTACGAGAAGACCCGCCTCATGGTAAAAGGGTATAATGACGAAGGTAAAAAAGATATTATAATCTAATCGCTTACGTTATAGCGAGCTAGTTATCGCCTGATTTGTACATTCGCGGGTTTTTTAAGCCAATTATATAAAACATATATTGAACTTCGAAATATAATATAAATATACATATAATTCGAGGAACGGCTTAAATGACAGATTTAAGTCGATTTGCAAAAATATCTTAAGTAAAACCATTTAATTAAAACTATTTTACGTATTATAAAACCATTTTAAAAATTAATTAAAGCCGGCGTTTACTAGTATAATACCTATTAAAAACATTATAAGGAAGAACTCAAAATAACTAACTTTACCTTCGACTCGTATTTATTACTATTAATAAACCGTTTGAAGGGTTTCGTATTAACAGGTATATAAAATAAAGGCACCTTAAAGTTATATAATACCACGTGGTCAGCTTTTTTAAAAAAGGAAACTTTTGAAGGCCAGTTTAAAAGCTAACTTCAAAACGTGCCTAATGGAAAACCACGTAATAGATTTTAATGACGCTACTATTGCCATTGGTAAAGGCTTTTTAGGCCCTATACAAACAGGGTAGTTAAACAAAGTTACTTTTATCATTTTGGATAACGTAAAGCGGGCCGACGAATACAGATACCAATGCGCACAAGGTGTTTGAATCCTATTTTTGATCCAACCAAAATCTATATTTAATCTTTATATCGCCGTATGATACAAAATCTACTTAAAGAACGATTTATATAAAGCACCTAATAAATGTTTTTTTATCTTAATTACATGATTTAAAATTCTATTTATAATTTGTGCCGTTAAATATATGTATTATGGAACTGTTTCTTTTGACTAACGGCTTTTTCGCTAGCCATAACTATTATAAATTATAAATAGGCTTTTTCTTGATCCTTCAAAACGAAACATCGGCTCGAAATAGCTTTATGCTCCAAGGAAACACTCTTAATTAAAGCTTTACCAACTATAAAATGGTTACGAAAACCGTTCTAACTTACGAGATTTACGGAATGATTAAAGGCTTCGATTCGGGTATTATTATAACGATAATGGTCCAGGTAATTATTCTTAACTTTAGTTTACACCATATTTTTTATCGTATATATTAATTTCTTCTCGTTTGATAAATGTCTGGATTGATTGGTTATGACGAACGAATAACGTTTAATAATCGATATTCAAGCTTTACGCGAATTATATAAACGCCGTAATATCGAAGAAATAAGTTAAATCCCCGGGAAATCTAACTTAACAGATACGATAACTAATTCTACGCCAAAAGAAGCCCTAAAAACATTTATATCGATAAGTACACCATTTATTAAGGTTCTTAAACAAGTGTTACGACCTTAATAAGTTAAAACATTACTGTTCGAAAATTTAAATACGCTTATATTATATTCCGCTTCCAAGATTTTGGTACTGATTGTTTCACACACCTTGATCCGGCAGAATTTCCCATTCATTTCTTTTTCTATTCAATCTCATTATTTGTATTAATCCCAGTTTTTCAACATTTATTCATATTTATAATATCGTACCGATTTTAGCATATTACCTTCTTGTGTAAAATTTCAATTTATATTTATTATATTTAAACGACTGTTTGGTAAAAAGCTATAACATTACTATATAATGTATTTTATCAAGTCCGGATACGCCAGCCCTGCCAATAGGATATTTATCTATTTAATAAGGGGAAAGGAAAACGTTGTCACGTATTTATTATCTTTTTCGTCGCTTTCCCCCTTTATACTAACGTTACCATTATTACTACCGTCGATGTTATTAACGTTAATAAGGATATAGCTTTACGTTTTATTCATTATTCCCTTAGTCCAAGGCGCAAAGGGAGTATTACCCTTTTTATAACGACGTGCAATAACGATATTAAACTTACCTAGAAAGTATATAAGTAGGCTCCGTTTTTAGGAAACGACAGCGGCTACCGTTTCCCTAGTCCGCTGGTTAGTATTTGTTATTAATTAAGATCAGTTTGTTTTGGTTTTTTCCGGCTGCGAATATTCTCGAATAACTCCGAACGGTATATTTTTTCTAGAAAAGTATTTTAAGGTTCCGTTGAAATTTATTCAAAAGCCTGCGAACACGTACTACGGTTTCGGCCTGCGGCCTTGAAACTACCGGAATAGGGGCGTACGAGTTACCGATCTGTTTGTAACGGTAATAATGGGTCAAACAACCCCCGTTTTCCTGATAATTTCTAACGGACTTGTTAGTGGTCGCGCACGCGACATACGACACATAAAGCGTGTTCATTAGCGACCTAGAGCTACGGACCTGGGTACGTTGCTCCAACGCCTTACGCGTTAGAGAGGCCTCGTGGCGAATCTTGGCAATACGAAGCTCGAGACGGCGAAGTAAGTTCGTCTCATGCTTTTAATTAAAACGAAGAAAATTAAAAGTTTACGATCATATAGGTTAAAAGTATACAAACCCTAACATAGTTTCACTAGGCTATGCTTACTGTTCAAAAAGGGCCCAACAGGTAATTTGGTTTTTACCCGTAGGGAAAGTACAAGGTTTATAACCTTAGAAACCCCTGATTTTTCCCTTTGGAAGCTGGGGAAAGGGGAGGGAGAAGAGG
>JASMMZ010000001.1:12054813-12369679 GCA_038502455.1 Anisogramma anomala
CTAGGCGGTGTACCTATAACGGTGCTAGGGGGCGTAGCGGCGAAGGGACTTGGTGGCGTGGCAGCGAGCTGGGTTGCGGGGGCGAGCGACGTGACGGTGATGGAAAAGATGGTGCCCGAAAAGGGCGGACTGCTACTGTTGGTGGTAATGGTACTGTGTGCGGTAATGGTAACAGCGATAGCGGCGGCGGCGGCGCGCCGCCGCTTACGCGCCTGATGACGCCTTACGGATCGATTTTTACGCGCTATCTGTGTAGAGGAAAGATTAGTAATAGGAATTAATTCATAACTTACTTATAGGAACGGCTTGTTTTAGTTAAAGAATATAAAGGTAAAATAAGGATACGGTTTAATTTATTGAATGAGAATATAAATTAAATTAAAACATTGACTTGTATTTACTTAGACTACGCGCCTTGAAAAGAAAAAGAAAAAAAGTTTTAATAAGGTCGATAGCAATACATTTTTTGTATTAACCTAACATGTAATTATGTAATTACCCCAGCGTAATTACCCATATAATCACCCCTATTAGAAATCTCGAAAGACGTGTGGCACTCTACCATACACTCTACAAATGCCGCTTCCAGCCATTTAAACGCTATCATGAACTCTGCAGGAATGCACCTTGCAAAATTGTTCGTTACCGTACACTCTTACAAAGGTGCACTCTGCAGCGTGGCTTCTTACTAACAATAGGGATATATGGTAATATCTACAATTAGAATTATTTACACTGCTTAGCTATCGGTAGAATATATTGTATCAGGTACTTGAGAAGAGTAATCATAAATATTGATAGTGTATATTGAAGTAGATATCAATATTGAAGGCAGAAGAGGCACCCAGAGAGTTCACAGCTCCGTTGAAATCTTATAAGCTCTCACCCAGGCAGTGGCTCTCTCCTATACACACTTCCAATCTCCTTTCTGGACAATGACACTCCTCCACGCACTTTTCCAATGCCCCTTCTGGGCAGTATCACTCTATTATACACTCTGTAAAAGTTCTCCACGTACTACTCGCCTGATGTCTCTACAGTAAGTTATTCATTTTCCTCATTTTACATTTTAAATGATCCTAATCATTACTTACTACTACAATATTCAATTCGGGGCGCTTGAAATACAATGAATTATGTAAACTTTAAAAAAAAAATACTAATTAATAATAAGCGTTAACCAGAGGTCTAAAAAAATAGCAATCAGTATTACCGCCTAAAAGACGAGCCGATGTACATACTACGCAGGCAAGTTCGACAACGTTATCGCGCATTTTTGTAAAGAGGGTAAAAACCCCCCCGCGCCTCTGCCTGACTATATGTGGCTTAAGGCGCGGGGCCCCCTTTCCCGCGTCGTCGGTAGCAGCGTTGATAACAGTAATAGCGATGCCATTGGCAATAATAGCGGTGGCGAGGGCGGCGAAGAGGAAGAAAACGAAAATAATAATGACTACAAGGCAATGCCGACCTCCTTCTCACCCTTGAATAAAACTTAGATGTCTATTTTAATAATTGAATCAGTTAATACAATCATAATGTAATACGCTACACGATAATAAAATAGCTTTTCAAAAACTATCGTAACGTAAGTAACAATTTGAAAAGGTAAAAAATAAAATAAATATTATTAAAAACGTCGTAAATAGTAAAAATGAAAGTCACAATACAATAAAAACATGGCGAACCGTAAGTTAAAATAGTGAAAGAATATTAGAAGCGATGCAAATATTAAAGTTGAACAGCTATAAGATATTAAAAAAAAGAGGAAATGATAGATTCAAATCAAGATATAATATTGAAAAAGATAAAAAGATTTCAATGAAGTTAAAGTCGTAAAACAATTTTAGCAAGGATAACGAAAACTTAATTGTTTATATAAGATCTTTTAATGCCCCTTTGAAGACGCCTTAAGTTATTGCAATTGCTAGGTTCAACTTTCCGTTCATTCATTTTATTTCGTTAATCTTATAGCACTCGTACAATTCGCGTAAATATATAATATCGATTATGAAATATTGTAAGTTCATAGTATTCCGATTGACGAGGCAAGTGCAGAAGGAAAAATAACCAGTGAAAATTATGAAAGGGAAAGGTTTCGAGCTAGGATTTAAATAATTATCCGAACTGTTATCGCTAGATCGATTTCGGAGTCGAATCCCCTAACTTTACCGTAAATTTCTGAGGCTTAAAAGTTTCTAGTAACCCGCTTAAACGTAACTAAACTATAATAAATAATATTTTCATGGAGGGTTAATACGTTTAGAGCTGGTATTTCTTCATAAAAAAGAAAAAAGAATCCTATGTACGAGCTGTTATTGGTATTGTTTGCGAAAGATCCGTTAATAATAAAAAACGTTTTACTATATGTATATCGAACGATATGAATCGTAAGCCGCGCTTTAAATTGATTTTTTTCTACCGAAAACAAATATTAAAAGCCTTATATACGTTATCCAAAAAATCGGTGTAACACTATACATCAATTGAAAGGTTAAACGCCGTCTACAAATATACCACTAATACGACCTTAGTTTCATATATACGTTAATATCTGTATTCTTTCGGTTATTTTACGTTAAATAGGTCAATAAGGGTAACGTTATATAATTATGACCTTGATACAAGGTTTAAAATGTTGATCTGTAACATAATTACCATGTCATTAAAGTTAATTAACAGATTTTCGTTAGTTACAATTTAGGTTTCGCTTTTCCGCGCAATTTCAAAAGTTTCTTCTCTTTTGCGGCGGAAAATGACGCTTTAATCAGCATTAGCATATCAATCATTTACTTCCCAGTAACTACAAATCCTTCGAAACGCGATATTGAAACCCATGAATACGGGTCAAATGCCGAACGAGTTATTTCAAACCGCTGTTTATATTATCGTTAATATATAGTATTACAGTATAGACCAGCTATAATAAATCAGTATAACAGCTTTATGATAGGTAAAATTGTTCCCGGTAGGCAATGTTTCTAGAGCTTTACAGGTATATAAGCATAAATACGAAGTTGAAGTAACTTTTCTAACTATGTATAAATTTATGTAATATTACTAAACTCTACATAGAAGTTATTAAATGTATATAAGGAGGCGTAAAATGCCAGAATTAAATCATGGCTTACATTTTCTTAGACAAAAGATTGAGTTATATTGTTTTTTACCAGAGTTATTATACCTCTTAACAATAATTCTGATCTTTTTATATAGTGTACGGGGCCTTATTTTTTACCTCGTGAAAAAAAGAGAAAACCAAAATTAGGCTACATAAGCTACGAATTCAAATATTTTAATGTAGTAAACGCCTTATTCGATTAAAGTTGTAATTTCCTTTTAGGTAGAAGATTGAAACATAGTACCTAAAACGGTAAAAATACCCTTGCGATGATTGTTTACATTTAATTTACGAAACACGGATTTCTTTTAAATATTCAAAAAGTTTGAAATCAAGGCTTTGATACGGTCTTTATTTTTCGAGCTAAATGTGCGTTTTCGGCGAAGTAATGCCAATTCCGTTAATGTAAGTAGACCGGTTCCATAAATTGATACGATTGTAAATAAGTATCTGGGGGGTGTATAGTTTTTAGGGGCGGTTCAAATTCATCTATATGAAAGTGGTTGGGTTAATTCTATTGCTTTAATTGCGTTTCTGATCCGTTATTGTTTACCATTTCCTTTTTATATTCTCGAATTATCGTTTAACTAAAAAAACCTTCTACCATTTAGCATGTTTACAAGCACGTCGTAGCTAAAAACCCGTTGATTTTCCAAAAGCCACTTCATCCGTCATTCGTTCTCGAAATGATTACCTCCGATTACAATAGAAAGTCCAAAACGCCAGTATTACGTAGGCCGGTTTTTAAAACTAATACTTTCGAGATATTATTTCTAGCCTATAGGATCGTAATACTTTTATGACTTTCGCTACAGAATTTACTTTTTACATTTTAAATAGGAACTATATTCAATTTCTTTAGCCTCTGGAGTAAACACCAAAAAGAAGAAATATTAAAATCAGTTTACTAAGATCGAAAATGTTATTCATGCCGCTAACCGCCATTTATAAGATGAATTTCTTAAAACTAACACCTTTCAGATTTTCAGACAATACCATATATATTATTTTAAACAGGTTTCAATACCTCTTTCCTTTTCAGATACCTTAAAATACTTTTACTAGTATTTACTTATACTTTCTGCCAGTAGTTCTTCCTTTAGTTCTTGATTTAGTGGAGCCGAAAGCTATACCGACATCGTAATTAGTCTAGTTTTAAGGCTCTAAGTAGACGATTAACCAGCGGTTTACTTAGGTATCCCAGTAATCCGCGACGAAAGCCCTTCGCATAAATTTTACGACTTGAAATAATGTCATTATAATGACGGTATACAATACTATTTAGCTATTAAGGTACGTTTTACACATAGTAACATCCTAGTTAAGGTCCATATCGTTTCAAAAGCGGAATTGAAACCTCCGTAGGATATATAAATATACCTAGCACTCTGCATAAAACTTCCCAATAACTTCCAATACTTTTTTGAAACCTCCGTAGGATATATAAATATACCTAGCACTCTGCATAAAACTTCTCAATAACTTCCAATACTTTTTTTTCTTATATTTATATGCCTCATTACCTTAAGAATATTCTAGAAACGCTTTACGGCTGGGTATCCCAATCGAAAGTATAATATTCTTAATTCCGGATTTTTTAGGTAAACGACTTTAATTGTACACACTTTTACGGATAACCATTAGTATTGAAACTCAAAACGAAGCGATACAGATACATTATCCGAGGAAAATTTAAGTAAATTAATTATATTCTGACCTTAATTCTATACTTTTTTACATACGTTGAAAATAATCCAAATAAAATTTAAAAATATATTACGTAAATTTTAACCGGTTCGAATCGTGTATTTCAAAAAACTTCGATGAGTAATAACTATTTAACTTAACAAATAAAACGTCCCGGTTTTTCTCTTTTCAGTTGAGATAAAACTTGGAATAATCCGTCACTGAAGCGATGAATTGTTGTAGGTCGACGGTTAAGATTTCTGTTACGCTGGTGTTTATTATAATAAACTAAAATGAGTTTCCTTTACTATGAAAAAGTGTAAATTATAACGACCTATTAGCGTTTAACACTTCTTTTTCACAATCGAGGCTCGCGATATATAAGAATAAGGCATCCTAAAAGCCAGTAAATTCTTGTTAGTCGGTTTTCTTATACAATGTTATTACGTAAGTCTTCTTATCGTTCGAGATTTCTTCCAAAAGCGTGTAATCGTAAATGTATACTTCAAATTATCCCTTTACACCTTCGCACTCGTTTCGATATATTGAAAAAAGGATTTCTGTTAACTTTTTGGTAATAAAAACCACCTTAAATTAATTTTTCATACGAACTTCGTCGTATATTAGATAATAAGTCGACTAATAAACTATTTTACTACATGAAATACATCGTTTTTAGAAACATACACAACTTCGTATACTCCTTCGTAGGTATTTTATTATATGCTGTAAATTTCGCGTTTAGCTATAGAGTTCCATTCGCTTATAACTTCTTTTTCTTCGGTTTTTGTGGCATCCTCCTTCATTATTTTCGTTTTGATAGCCGTATTTGGAGCGTTCATTTTGTTTCGGGTACACTTCAAGTCTTCGGCTCGAAACGTGGTGGATTATTTCGGCGAGAATTTCCTTAATAATGTGTCTTTCATCTTTTGCTTTTTTTTTTGGCTATTAATACTAATCTGAGGCTCGTTTATCGGTTTATAAAGGTTTGAAACGATGTTTCAAAGATTTTGCATAAAGGCATTAGGTTTTTATTTTTTGATATAAATAACTTAAGAATGGAGTTTTGGTTTATACGACATGTTTTTATAATTTCGTGGAAAAAAAAAATTATGTCTTTTTTATTCCGGTTTGAAGGGTTATTATTATTTTAGGAATTTCGCTAATAAGGTGGTAAATACTTTTTATACGATTTCACCAGCGTTTGGATGCTCATTTATTACGGATTTCCAGGTAATAACCGTACAATCTCTATCGTAAAACTCTTGCTTTATCCTTGTATCGAAGTATATTTTCGATAGATTATAAAATTTTGACAATAGATTTAGTAATATAAAATAGTATTTATACCACTTTTTAACCTATCTATTCAATATTGCGTGCAAAGTCTCATGAAACTATAATGGCTTAATATTTTATTTCCCATAAGTAGTTAACATTATATAGATTTTATTATCGAAGACTTCGTACAGTTCACCATTATAGTTTTCGTCTTTATCCTATAATCTGACGAAGATGTTTAGTTTCTTAAAGTTCATTTTATTAATAGGAAGGGGGTATGACGGTTGGTAGCGATTAGAGTTTTAGTTACTAAGTATTAATCCATCAGGCTCATATTATCGTTTTACTTTATCTATTTTATCTCTGAAAGTGTTATTTTTTGGGTTTGGAGCGTTTTTATCACAGCCAAAAGGGTTAATAGTTATATTCGGAAAGTGGTTTGGTTTCTTCACCTCTAATATTTATATAAGGGTAGGTATGTATTATACACGCTTTGAAAATTACATTTGTAACTATTCCTCTTTATACTTGAACTCTGTATACCTTATTTAAAGCGTTGGTTTATCGTCGAAAACGTCCTATACTCTCTATTTATATAATCGTTTTACGTTGCCATTTCATCTATATATCTTTAACTACCTTTTTTTGTTTTCATTTAAAGAACAAAATTTCACATAGTCCGTCTAAACCAGGTCTTCATTCACCCAGGATGGTAAATCGTTAAGTTGGTTTACGTTGAAGATGGTTTCCGTAAAATGGGCATGACTACATCTTCGAATATTAACACCTTCACTTCGTAATGATACCCGTAAGACTTTAGAAATTAACTTTTGTAATAGTCTCATATTCATATCGTCCAATTTGAAAATGTTTTACCGTAATTATATAATATATCTGGTCACTAGACCTTCTTCCCCTAATAGTGTAGAATCACGACTATAATATACGTATTTTCCATATAAAGGTTCAATTCCTTAACCGGTACAACAATAATGTTATCCTATAGTCTTAGGTTAGTTCTTGAAAAAACCACTTTCGTAATTACTATATTATAGACATAAAGGTGGAAGGATTCACCCGCTTTATTTGAGGTTATTGATGCTTAATCCATGATTATAAAAGAATAAATTAATTTAAAACGTTTGAAAACCTAATTTATACGTATATTAGAATTATTCAAGCGTTAAAAATATCAATTTGACGTATTGATCTTGTTGATACTCCTAAAATTTAATTATTAAAGGGGATCGGTTTCAAAAAACCATAAAATATATAAATAAAAGCAAATAAAGTGTACTAAAACGTTAAAAGTTAGACGTTTAGCTTTTGCTAGCACCTAGATAATTCAAATGAAATGTAAATAGGGCGAAATTACAAATTGTTTAGATGATTTAAATGAATTTTTTTTCAAGAATTATAAGTCTTATATGAGTTACATCACTAGTAAACAGAAACTGCGTAATGAACAAATTAAAACAAATTGAATGAGGCGAATGAAATAGGGCAAACAGTGTAAAAAAAGAGGGGGAAAAACATATATAAAATAATATGTATATTTGCAACAGTTCAAATAATATATAAGGTTTGGTAGGTGTATTTGGTCCGCGGTGTATGTTTCGTCAGCGATTCGATTATTTATCATAAAACGTGGAGTAATTATAAGAACGTTTTGAAAGTCATATTTTAACTGTTATCGAAGCTTATCAGCGGTTAAAATATTATATTATAGTTATTCGCGAAGTTTATTAACGTTTCAAAGGTTATATTTCAATTGGATTTGTTTTGATAAAGGGTTCCAAAACTTCGAAGACTTAATTTACGTGGACTGATACGTAATATGACGCTTTCCAAAAAGTTCCCGGATACTTTCAAATTTCTAACTGAATTAATAATATAGCAACGGGGCTTTCAATAGTGACAGGTCACAATAAATGAATTAATAATTTAGTATTAAAGTAATCCTTTTTATGATCAGTTTACTTTACTATCATTAAACACTTCCATATAATGTTTATATAGCTTAGTGTTGAAATACGTATAGTTAAAACTGTTTTAATATCCAGGTATAATTGTTTAACTTATGTTAATCTTTTTTTTTCCTCAGCCGTTTATGATCGAACAAGTCGAGTACTAATTAGGGTCGGTAAGGTTTATAATAACAGGTATGTCATAATAGTAATTATTCATATGGGTAATATATATTAAAGTAAATAGTAAAATCAAAGAGAAAACACGTATTCGGAAATTTCACACCTCAGGAAAAAGCTTATAAGCTTTTACCCATGCAGTGGCACTTTACTATATACTTCGCTAATCTCCCTTCTGGATAGTAGCACTCTATCGTGCTCTCTACTAATACCTCTGCTAGGCAGTGGAACGCTATCAAGCACTCAGCAAGGGTGCATCTTGCAAAGTAGTACGTTACCATATACTCTCTAAGGATGCAAGTTGCAGCATGACTGCCTACTAACTATAGAGATATATGATAATATCAACATTAACTATAATATGAGTCATTACGTTATAATCATTTGTTGAAAATACATTTTATTACTAGGTAACGAATTATACTAACGTCGAATAAACTGGTAGGATATAAAATCAAGCAGCTAATCGTTGCTAAACGGAATGAGTGAAGGTAGAGTTACGTTGTTATCATTATCTTCGACTTCGTTTTCATCTTTCTTTTCGTCGCCCTCACCGCTGTTACTGTTAGCATTACGATTATTAACGTTATCGATGCCGCCATCGGCAACGCCGCTTGGAGGACGGCCCTGCGCCTTAGGTTATATACCCTTAGGCAAGGGGTGCGGGAGGGTATTACCCTTATTACGACAACTCATGATGACGTCGTTGAATAAGCCTACGTAAAATATATGTAGGCCCGTTGTAATGATCACACTAAATACCCGTGGGTGTATAGAAAGTATTAGAGGGTTTATGTCATCAAGAAGATAACAGAGGTGTTGAGTGAATAATATCGCAACCGTGCAAGTAATAATCAAAAGCCGTGAGGCTATTCGGATAATAGTGAGACTGAATACTTAGATTGACAACTGAAGAGCTATGAAGGAAATACTATCTATGTGGTGCTGACCGTGTCCTTATATATCCATACCTCCATACCGTTTTCAGTACTGAATCCCTTGGATCAGTGCTAAACCCGCTGATCCTGAGTCACCTGGATCAGTACTAATCTCACTGATCCTAATCACGTGATTGGCTTAGTCATTTCCTCTAAAAAAGGAAAGGTGTTCCCCGCTTGATATGTTGAACTTTAGGCTCTAAATGACTCAGCTGCACACTAGCTTACTTCCTGACCCGCCATCATACTTGGGTTGTAACACCAGTCTTTTAGGTGAAGATGACGGTTACCGTTTCTTTAAGCTTCTAGCTAACGCTTATAACTATTTGGTATCAGGTTATTTTGGTTATTACAAAAGTAGGTATTCTTGAATGCGTTCCGAACGAAGTATTAAAATAGTGGATAATTGTTAATCGCGACTGGGATTGCGAATAGAAAGAGAAATTTCTGTAGAGATGGTGGGCGCGTAATAAGTATTTGGCTTGCGGCTTTGGAACTACCAAAACGGTGGTGTATTCGTTGCTTATTCGTTCGTAACGGTGGTAACGGATCAATCAACCCACGTTTCAATTATTATTTCTAATGGAATTGCCTGGGGTCGCAAACGCGATATACGGTACATAAAGCGTATCCATTGGAAGTGAACTCATGTATGTCGCCTAAACGTTTTACGAACTAAAAAAGCGATGCGATGTACTCTAGCAACTCGTAATTCGAAGCAGCGAGCGAAATCAGCCGTCATGTCCTCGTTACAAGGATATTGATATAACATAAGTTAAAGGCTAAATTAATTAAACGAATGGAATTATAGCTCAGCGAAGTTACGCTTTTAACGGCGAAAGGTAGTCGCTACAGTCAAAGGAGTTTTCACCCGTAGCGAAAAGATAAAGTTAATAACCCTAAAAGGTCTCCGTTTTTTCCTCTAAGAGGTAAAAGAAGGAAAAGAGGGGGTGAAAAAAGAAAAAAGGGTAAAAGCTTTATCAGAGGCGATGGCGAAGGGGGAGTAGAAGATGAATGTAGGAATAAACAATATAAAGCGGGAGATGGCGGGTCTGGAGTTAGGGTAAGGCTGACGAGCGGCGGCAGCGACTGACTTTTCGCGTTTGCGTTACCGCGTCAAATGGCGCCAAAAGGAGCGATTTTTACGATTTATTTATTCAAAAAAAGCGGTTAGGATGTGGTATTGGTTAAGTAGCTGAATTATAAGATCAGTTTAAATGTTTAATTTTGTATCGCGGTTTAAACGTACATATACTGATTGGTTAATGGAAGATTTACCTTATTGGAAAAAGCGCATCGTTCAAAGGAAATGAAAAGAATTTTTTTTTAGATCGATAACGATACATCTTTTTATTGTCACTCCAAAATACGTAATACCGATGATGACCCCTTTACAATTAGGCCGCTAATAACTATTTTCACTAATTAGGGCTTATATTATAATTACTACCGCTGCTAAAACTAGCAATTAAAACCTTATTATTTAAACTACGGATTGAAATTACTCTTCCTACCTAAACTCTTGATTAAAGCCTTATAAAAACTACATCATAAATGCTGTCATTATTACACGATGAATTGAGAATCGGATAAACTTAACCGTCACTTTTTAATTACGGATGAGGGCCGTACCAAGTAAAGAAATGATTACCTATATAGATATTATTATATATTTCTATAATTAGCAAACATATTATAAGTTGTATCCTTGTTAAGTGAATGGTAAAGTACTACATCACGAAGTGCATTCTTGCAAAGGGTATGATAGTGAGCTACTACCCAGAAGTTGCATTGGCACAGTACATAGTAGAATGTCTCTACCTAGGAGGGAAATTGACAAAGTGTATGGTAAAATATTACTGTGCGGGTAACAGTGAATATGCTTTCACCTAAAGAGTGCACTCACTAATATATCGTCAATATACACTATAACTCTTCGAATACTACCTTTACATTAACTTATTCGATACAATGAACCTTACCATAAGTTATGTTTATATACGAAGTTAATGTTTGGAAAACTAATCATTTAGTAGTTTTTATGTAAGTTGAGGTTTGTGTACGTTCAAATCTGAAATATCGATACGAGATTTGAAAATAGGCGGCGTTGAATAAGATAATAGAAGATCACATGTTTTAGAACGTTGTTAATATTAAGCGGTAATTTATTGAAAGTTATTCGACAATTGTTCGGCCATTGGTATTATTATGCAAAATCATCGACGTTTTATTCAGTACTCAACAAAAACTTACATTCAAACTACTCAAACTTGTTTTTCTTACGAAACCTATCGACGTGTGATAGGACTATTAACAAAAAAACGTTTGGACAAGCTGACTGTTCCGGGTAAACCTAATGAAGCTATTTACTTCAACGCGATTAATGAAGGATTTCCGCCGAATCACATATAAATCCCGCCATTTATCGCCCGCCAAATATATTCAAAAACTTATGATGAAAAGAGTTGAGACTTCGTGAATTACATGAAAACATAAGACGTGAAGCTTCCTAACATAATTATACCATTCATCATGCTTAAGAACCACCGAAAGATTAAATAATTTATAATCATAAAACGAATTGACTAAAGAAGCGTAGGTTAATAACAATGGCTTTTACAATGCCGTATTCAAATCGCGAGCAAGAAAATAGTGAAGTATGTGTGGTTCGATGTATCATCGTTAAAAGTCCAGGATATTCCTTGAAAATATTTTGACTCCCCTATTCAAACCGTAACCTTCGACATATTCGTTACAAGTAACTTTCTCGTTCCTAACATCAGAATTCACACATATTACGCTTTAATATCTCCGTGATTTTCAATTCTAAAGGCTCTAGACTCTTTATGCACGATTTTATTTGAAACAATTGAGATGTTGTTATTGTGCTTGTTACCATTTACGCCAGTCAAATTCATGCAGTATATATTGATAACGATAAAGTCTTTATAAATAATAATGTTAAAAAAGAAAATGCACTTTAAGTATTCATATCTGTATATAAGGTAAAATATAATGCAATCATACGATTTTGTAACAGTATAGAAGTACGTGATTACATGCCGTTGATTACTGCAATAAGTTAAGTTATATACAATTGACTTATTACCAGCTACCTCAACCGCGATTCCACCATCGCTATTCTTTCGTAATAGTATTTATTATCCGGTTTATACCGTTTTATCCAAACTTTGGCTATATTTACGATAGTTACTTGTAGATGAATTAGTAACAATACTATAAGCTAATATTTTTGAAACTTGTACTCATTCACACTCGGTTATGCAAAACGCTATCTGTAACTTTATAATAGATGAAAACATTAAAAATATTAAAAAGGGATTAATTGATAATTTTCACGTATCGATTAACGTAAGACGTTACTTTGAAGTTTATATAAATTATCAACATTTAAGGCTGGCTTAAACGATTCATAAGCACTTATTGTAAATATTACTAGATATTACCTCAGTTTGCAAAAGTAGGAGACCACATTTGCGGAGTGTATGATAGCGTATCTCGCTACAGGAAGCACTCTCACAGAGTGCATGTTAGCGTATCACTCCCTTCAAGAGACGTTGGGAGAGTGCATGATAGAGTGCCACGCTCCAGGTGAGAGCTTTTAGCTCTCACCTGAGGAGTGCACACTCCTGATACCTCTTTTCCTTCTTACTTCCATCTATCATCAATAATATCAATCTTAAAATTTTAATTCTATTTTCTCCATACGCTTATGTACAAACGTTATGGATAATAATCAATAGCTTACTCGGTTGAATGAGAATAGCCTACTGAAAAAACAAAATTAACAGTCATTGAATATCTATAATGAGATACTGTAACGATTACAACCATTCCATAATTCAATACCACTCTTTATGAAAGAATCACGGAAACGAGAAAATAAGCAGGAACAACTGTAAACCTCAAAACTTTAAAATACTTCAAAACCCTGAATAACTCAGAAAAGAAAAACTTCAATACGATATCATTGATTCGAATGATATATATTTTAACTACTTTTAACCCTGTAATGTCACCATCAGCTCTGTTAGTGCTTTAAACGTATCAGAGAAATTCTTAAAAAGCTGCTTATCACGTATCGGCTACTTGAGTCAGAACCATTAAGTTTATAACCAATTTTATAAAACCTATTCGGCTAAAAGGCAACATTTATACCACATAAATACACTTTTGAAGCGGTCAGAATAACTTTTAAAGCGTTTCAGCAAACTTAGAAAACACTCAACACAACTTTCTAAATGCTTACTCGAAACACTTCAAGCGCCCAAACCATCCTCTACAGCGTTCCGGCAAATTTCTAAAATGCCCCCAAAACTTTCGAATGGCTTTTCACCTCACTAAAAGCGCCCAAAACAATATACAACACTCTCACATCATATCAACTACCTCCACACACTATTTCAACCCTCCCACTAATTCCCTACTACTAATACCCAATACCTCCCTCCCCCCCTTTCCCATACTATTCACCGTTTATTGAAGTAATTATTGACATCGTTCAAATTTACTCATGCCTTAACTAATAAAACACGTACCAACGTGAAATAACTAGTTTAAAACGCTTGACTAATTCATATTCACTTCTTAATCAAAACGTTTAACTAGTTTATGGTCACACCTTATTCACATTTAATTTGTATTTATAAACGTTAAATATTTCATTTGGAACGCTTGATCATATTTTATTTATACATTACTTATATATGATACGCTCTGTTTTACTATTCTACTTCGATATCCCTTTAAAAAAATTACCTTTATAGACTCAGACCATGGGCCATGAGTTTATATGTTACGTAAATGTGCATGTAACGGGATCAGCAGTACCTGGTTCGGGGCCAGTCTATGCATGGGACGTGTGAGGTTACGTGACGATCTGGGTATTGGCTAGGCACTAGCTATGCCTATATGTCCCGTATTGTGAGCCACGGTAACCTTTTCTAGTTTTCCACAGTACATTAATAGTAAACCTCATCAAACACCTACTTAGCTTATTATCGTAGGTCGGATTATAATACACTTTTAAAGTTTCTTTTTATTTTTTTTCGAAGGATTATTACTTATAATAGACGAATCGATAACAAACGTTAATAATTTTACGCAATATTTTAACTTTCTCAGGGAGGATAGGCTGTCAGGGAATACTTAGTTCTTTACCTTTATAAATACACCTACTACCTCTTCAAAGCCGACTTAAACCAATATTTTTCGTCTGTAAGATATCGTAAGCTATATCGCGTCGGCTATAAAGCAATTATAAAAATCGGGTTAATCGAATTTAATTATCGACCTTACGTCTAACATCGTTTGAATCGGAATTAAAATTTAGTAATTCGAAGTCGAATTAATCGCGATTAGCATTGATTTTTCACTGGTTTAAAGTAGGCGAAAACGACATAACCATCTGTAATTTGATGGATCTTGTTTAACATGGAGGCGAAGGGCTAAACGATCGAATTTATACAAAAAGCAGATAAAATATAAATTGAAAATGGTCGGTATACGTTTCTTTACGTATAAGGATATTATATGGCGACGGTAAAACAAGCGGTTACGGCGTATTACGAAGCTGGAGGATATAAAGATATATATTACGTAGGGAAGTTCTTCGATTATATTGAGGCGACTTTTGACGACCCTTACTGCATGGATAAAACATTAGTCGAATTCAAAGGTTTGTTTTTCAATAATTCAAACCTATAAGTATTATTCTTTATTAGGTTTGAAATAATTTTAACTTAAACGCGCGGTCTTGACTAGCTTTCGGGAATAAAATGCAATTACGTCTTTTCTTTTCTATAGTTATATATCTTCGACAAATATATTACAGCAAGTTTTTGGCGGATATATTATATCGTAGCCCTGGAAATGTATCGAAAATTCGTCGATAAATTAAAGTTTTTAAACTTAAGGTAAAGATTAAGTCGTTAATTAACAAGGCTTGTATAAAGTTGACAGCCAAATAGTAATACGGTCATAACAGGGTTTACGCTTTTTAAATACCTTTGTTAAAAGGTCGTGAAACTTGGGGCTATTCATTTCAATACTACAGCGAGTGATCTTAATAAAACAATTCGGTAGGTGATTGAAAACTAAGAACGTAAAGCGATATAAGCGCCGGTAAAAAAACGGTATGCTAGGCTTACCTCGTAGCGTTATATACGTTATAGCTTATCGGATTATTATTAACGTGGCTGCAAATTCAGGCCAGTATTATCTTTTGCTTGAATGTATACGGTTAAAATCGAAAAGGTAGACAAAGGTGTCTTATTAACAGTGATAAAAAAAAAGTCTAATTCCGAAATATAATTTCGTTTAGGGTTTATATAGCCTTAATTCGTAATTGTAAAATCGAGTAAAAACCATTGATTTACCTAAAATGCGTATAAAAGAAAATTTATTCCTTATTTTTGCCTTTTTAATAATACTAATTTTAAAATGTTTAACTTGATTTTAGCTGCATTTTCTATTATATTATAAATGAAGCTTTAATATACAGATAAAAAATAAAGTAAATTCAGCTATTTTGCCTTTGAAAATTCGGTTCGGTATTAGGGTAACGGTAAAATACGGGTATTACCAAAATACCTAAGTTTCGTATAAATATCGTGAAAGGATGGAGCTTCATATTAATATATATTATTACCCAAATAACGTAGGATATAATTTAAGATTTCTTTAGATACGATATTAATAAGTAATTTTAAACGTTAGCGGTAGTCGTTTAATATTTTAGGATTAAAAAGGATTAATTATTCACGCGATGATAATACTTTTTAAGTCGAGGGATATATAGAGCGTTATAGGTTCGGGTTTTTTCGGTTTGATTAAGCGTTCGTATCGAAAGGCATAATGTATGGGGAATACGTCTCGAGTCACTTTTATTATAAGTTTTTACGAAATTACTAAGATTTAATGAACGATGGCGACAACTATAGTTAAAAAGAATAGGCATAATTACGATTTTTACCAAAATGAATAAAATTCCGTGATTAATTAGATGAATATAAAATCATATCTTTACCCTCACATGAGTGGAAATTCGATTACTATATTTAAATCAAATTGAAAGACGATAATATTTTAGCAAAAACACCTTGAAGGTCGTTATATTGGATATTACAAAATTAATACTTGAAATTTCGACGATAGGTTAAGAAGTCAATAAATGAAGGTTAAATTCGAATAAGTTCTTTTTCGACTATAACGTTAGTATTATTTATTTTCAAACCGAAGGGGGTAAAACGGTTTTATATCTACCACCAGGTACTAAATAAAATTACGAAGTAAAATAGCTTTTTTTTTTCCCTTTCATTCAAGAGACCACGCGTACGTTGTCGAAGTCAATATAGCTCACGAAGTTGAATACCCGAATAACCTTGTACCGTATCCGGTTTATACCTTGATTAAATAAATTAACGTCGTTTCAAACGCAATTCGGGTTATTGAAATAGTTAATTACCCTTTTTAGATTAGCGAGAATATTGGCGACGTTTTAACGACATATTAAATATATAATGGCGGATATTTCGGATAATTTCGTTATAACGTATTTAAACGAGCGTTTCCCCCCCCCCCCCGGTATTAAGTAGGATTATATAGCGATAGTTGGCGTAGTTTAAAGACGTCTTCGTAATATGTGGTTAAATATAAATTTAAAAAGGTATTACTTTATGGTTAAACAGTCAAACTACCTAGGTTTTATGATAACTATAAAGTTAGGTATTCCGGCCGATCCCAAAAAAGTGCAGGTAATTCGCGAATGAGAGGTATTACTTATTATCTGAAAGGTTCGACGTTTTTTAAGTTTAACTAACTTTCAACGTAATTTTATTAGTAATTTATTCAAGTAAATGGAGTATTCCGTTCGAATAACAAAGTTAGGGATTCGTGGGGCCTAGATGAAAAGGAAGTAATATATATTTTAAACCTTAAAAGATACCTCTATTACGGTCTCGATTTTAGCGTATTAAGATTTAAATCGACTAATAATAGTAAAAACTGAATATTCGACAACGGTATTACTAATGTATTTGATTTAACGGTATAAAGCTGATATATTGAAGCTAATAACTTACTCTTTCGTATTATCAATAGATACAAAACGTAACTATACCATATTCAATAAGAAGCTTTTCGCGGTGGTATCCTATTTAAAAGGGTAGTTTTTCGAATTACGTAATATCCGTATCCCGTTTACGATTTTAAAGGATTATAAAAGATTGAAATATTTTTTTTTCTACGTCCAATTCCTAAACTCTGAATTCGATAGTTTCAACTCATTTCGTTTTTTTAATACTATTTGAGATATCAGCTCGTAACTTGAGTCGTTCAGCAAGACAGATTGATCCGGAAATTACGAAATAAACCCGAAATTGAGAAACGCCGCGTAAGGATTTTACAATTTATTTTATTACTATGTTAAATATGATATTGATACACTTGTATATTATGGGAATGTAAATTACGTTAACTTATATAAAAAAAATTGGCGAGACGGAAGCTTCGTTATTAAATCGCAACGACATATATGTTAAAGATAGGCTGAAGGTTTTCGAAAGGCTGTCGAAAACGAAATCGCCCTGGGCCCGGCTTATAGCCGAATCATTATCGGAGATAACGTCGGAGGATTTTAATACGATGAAACCGGCGGTACCGTTACGGAGCCCGTTCGTATTAGGCTTAACGATATTAACAACGTAGGGTAATCTCCTTATTTTTGGCCCTAGTATATTAGTGGTTTTCGAAGGCGTTAGGCGATTTTTATCTAAGGAGAGATAATCGGTGTAAGTTGCGGATTATGGGATTGACCAGCAGTGTACGTGGCGTTAGTATAACAGTGTAGATTTATCGAATTAGAAATAATTAACGAAAAAGACCATATAATAAACCTACGATTCACCTATTATAAATTATTTAAATAATGATATTTTATTTCGCGTTTTTTAATAATATTAGTACTAGAAGTAGATAATTATAAATATTCGACGTTTATATCAAATATATACGTAATATATATGGACTTAACCTCTTCTTACCTTACGATAAAGCCTTTTATAACCCCTCCTTATCCTAAATCGGTAGTAAGTATGTATTTAAATCGTTTTTATAATCGATCTGCCAGTTACCAAGGGCAACCTTTGATATTCATTAGTTATTAAGAATCTTTTTTCCAAGTTTATCCAATTTATGACTATGTAATTTATAATATAGATACGTATACAGAGGTTTTTCAGAATGTATAGTAAAATTTTCATAAATTTCCAACATTTATAATGAGTAACCGCGGTTTGAATTGGGAAAAGAAAATTTGAACGACTTCATACTTTTTGATACAGGTTAAGGAACCATTGTTCATAACGTAGTACTTATATATAAATCATGGTATTAAATAGATAAAGTAAAAAGTTTAAAAATAATTGCGTACTATTATCGCTTTTGTTTAATACGATTCAGATTTATATTTACCTATTTGTTAGTTCATGTTAAACAACCAGGAGTCTACGTTTACCACGTTTAACGTAAATCTTTTCGTAAATAGATACGAAATATTACATAGTTTAAAAGTAAACTGGGATACAAAGTCGTGACGTAATTCGGTCAGGCGAGTTATTCTATTTTTAATATATTTATATAAACGGGCGAGAATATTTTCGGCGATTGTAATTTATATTCAGTAATGAATGAAAACGGCGGTAATCCTTAGGCGATTTTAGGCGAGGTGATATAAAAAAGGGGATTAGTTTTAGTTAAGTTGTTATAATATTAAAACTTATCGTTGAAGTAAAGTGTTTAATTTGTTTTACAATTAGTGTCGGGTCGTCGATATTTCAAACTTGTTTAATATCATTTTAGATATTTTTAATGAATACCTTATATTTTACGTAAACTTAGTTAAACAAACGATTGCGAACCTCTTTTTTTCGTATGTTCTATCCGATATTCGATAGAACCCAATTTTGGTCGTTAATAATATAGAAGAGAGTATATACGAAGAATTAAAAATTTAAAAAAACTATTACACTAAAAACGAGACGAAACAGAGTTCGCTTTATATTAATTAAATAGAAGGGTTAAAATAAATAGGAGTGAAAATAAACAATTAATGACTAGTGTACTATAAACTTATACAAATGGAAAACGAAATAAAAAGATATTCAGGTGTTCAATAACCAGGTATTTCGACATCTAAATTAAACTCGTATTAATTCATAAGCGCGTAGCAAATCGCTTACACCTTCCAAATGATAAACTATGTAAAATTGAAAAGGAAATTTCGTTGATGCCAATATTAAAATATAATAAGTAAAGTTAAGTGAATATTACCCATCTTTTTCAAATCTGTATTCGACCGTAAAATTAATTTTATTACAACTTAATAAAATTATAATTATTCTTTATTATTATTTTTATTAAAATTTAGTAAGTATAGGCGTTACCAACGCTAAGGGCTTTTTTGTAATTAGCTTCAGATATGTGGTAACGTCAGGAGTAGGGAACGATAAAAAGTGTGGCGGGTGTTAGTAATTGGTGAAAACAGGGGATAGTAAAAGGCAGGACGGACGTCACGCGACGTCGAGGATAGTGGATAACGCGAGGATAATCGGGCGTTTGGGGAGTCCGAAGGCGGATAGTACGAGGAGGGATAGAGGTTAGGGGAGGCCGATGATAGCGAATAGTGTTAGGAGGGATGGGCGATAGAAAATGTCGATAATAACGGTTGACGAAAAATAAAACGAGGGGTGGGCCGAGGAAAACTACCCTTTAAACGGGTTACTCAGAACTATAACATATTAGTTTAGGTCCAGGTAACGTAATTAATCCGAGTGTAATCCTATATTTATTCGCAATAGGTTCGATTAATTCTTCTTTGTTTAAAGCGAGTAAATAACATATGGGTAAAATCGGAACTTATATAATGGGACTTTAAACGTTATTCGCCATACGTTGTAGACCGTAAATTATGTAAGTTATAAGAAATATAACTTAGGTAATTATATTTTTTTTCCTATTTAAGCCAAAATTACGAAGGAGTATATGACGGAAGTTCAAAGGAGTTGTAGCGAAAACGTTACGCGTTAAAATACGGTCGGCCGAAGGAGTTTTTTCTTTATAAATAGTTCATATCATAAATAGTAACGGAAAAATTCAGAGGAAAAGCGAATGCGGAAGAACAGGGTGATTAAGTGGTATAGCTAAACAATTAACGGCTTATACGGCTGGTATAGTAAGGATATCTTATACATAAATGATATTACGTAGCTGGGTAAACTAAATAACTAATTTAAAAAAGCAAGGGTAAAAAAGGGTTGATAATCCGGGATATTCGTTAATATTTACGCGTTGGAAATCGAATGTAGAATGATTTTTTGGTTATAATAACGAATTAACATAAAAAGGCTTGAATTCCATATAAGACCGTAAGTAAATTGATATTAGAAATATATTACAAAACGAGGTTCATTTACTATTTAATTTTTCGTAAAATTAATTTGTAAGTTTACTTTCTTATAAAACTATCGATACATATGATACCCTTATGCCTGATGGATTCGGATGTAAGTAACAGGAACGACGGAGTTCAAAAGGAGGTTAATATGTAATATATAAGCTTTTTTAATCTATAAAGAGGGAATTCGCGTTTCCGTTCGTTATTATTTAAAACAAGTAAATGTCCTATAACGCGAAGTAATAATAAAAGGCAATCAACGACGGAGTATTTATATATAATGAGGTAATATACCTTATAACGCGATTCGTTACTTTTATTAAGAGTGTCAAAGATAACGTAATTTAAAATAAAACAGTAATATACGTTAGTTATAAAACCGATATAAAAATTTCTAAATGACATGAATGGAAATTAATAGTTAGGATACAAAGGAAAAAAGTAAATTTATCATGACAAAAGGTAAGATGTCAAAAAAGCCAACGTGGTAAAAGGGGGGGGAAAAGTTTTGAAGAGCTATAAGGGATCCCGTATTTATAAGGATTAGCGAGCTGAATTCAATAAATGTTACATATTATACGGGGCGCGTTATAAAACATGAAAAGTAAAAGTACGGTACTATACGGCGTGTGATATAATACCAACGGTAAAAGAAAATATTATACGGCTCGTTAAAGGGTACCTTATATAATACTGGCGGTAAAGTTAAAAGGAACGTTATACGACGCCAGTGACCTAGCCTTAAACTAGCCGATTAATTATACAGCTCGTCAAAATATATGTTATACGGTACCGGCAATAGGAAAAATATATTATTTGTTAGGCTCAAGAGCGTGTTAAGCGACGCCGGCGACCGGAAATCGGATCCACCGATACGTTATACGACGTATTAAATACCGCGTTACTGGCTCTAGCACGACCCTCATATTAAACGGGTAAAGCCTGTACCCCGCGTTAAATTATTGGAACAGCATAGCCCTAATAGAATTTGGGGGAAAAGAGGGGTATATTATAAACTTAGGATATAGGCTATGAATTTTGTAGGTTACGTAAATGTACACGTAATGGGATAGGCAGTACCCGGCTCGGGCCCGGTCCGGATACGGTCCGGATACGGTCCGGGTGCGAACCGGGTACGGTCCGTACACGGCATGTGTAAGGTTACATAACGGGCTAGGCACTTATCAAGCATTTGATATACCCATAGGACCTGTATGGCAGGCCACGATAGCCTCTTCTAGTCTTCTACCGTACCTCAATAGTTAAACTCATTTGCTACCTATTTGGCTTACCACCGTAAGTCAGACCATAACAATTACTCTCAACGTATAAAAAACCTCATTACTATACTACATATGGCATAAACCCTGTCACATAATAACATGATTCCAAAAATATCCACCAAGGACTGGACTTACTGACGTTAATGAATATACTGACTTTTTTTGTGGAATAGTATTAATAGCAGCGCAGTGAGTCAACTTTACTTATAGTAAAGTTGAATATACTAACTGCAAGTTAGGTGTATTATTTGTAGGCCTACTGTATTAGCTGAAAATCGAGTTCAGTATACGCCTACTTCACACTAGGGAACGGGTGGAGCAATGTGCCATACAACTTACTATGTAGACCGGCTAGCGGCCAGCCAAACCTAGAACAAGACATCTACCGCTATATCACGCAATTCTACTGTTACTTCGACTAATCGAATCGTCGACGTCGCAACTTCCCAAGCCCTATCAATACTAATCAGTGCCTATTAGTTGATGCACATATAAGCTAAGTAGAATAAAAGGCTACTTTTCGGTTATCCTTTGAAAAGGATTAAGGTAGAGGGAAGATTTTTGGGAAGGTTCTCTACTGTTACATCTGGTTTTACAGCAATACGTAAAAATACTTCTAGTTTTCATATGTTTTTACGGCAGCTCAAAGGTAGCGACGGTATCGTTACGGAAAATACTAAGGAATTTTTACAGATCCTTCTTAAAAAGCGTTACAATTAACCGTTAAACCTTTAAAAAGATATTTTTTCAAAGGGATATATCAGTATTACTGCAGGTGTTACTACTTTGAAGTTTACTAAATTTCACGCAGAATAACCATAATAAATAACCTTGAACCCTTACCGTTAACCAACGACCTTCGACCTTACGCTTTATACCAAAATTTTACCCTTTTTTCATTTTTTTTTTCCCTGACTCAATTGAATTGGAGAAATGGCGTCCCCAAACGAAAATACCAAGAATTTCTAGGTCGCATTAAGAAAACCACGTTGCGTAACCAAATGTTGAGTCGCTAAATTCCCACGCAATTTTACATTAAAACGCTACAACTTATACCATAGGTATTTGAAAACCTGGACTACTAAGCCTTATATAAGTTCAAACTGCAAAATGATACCGAGTTAAGAATACATAAAAACGGTTAAAGCCTTTAAATATGTTTTCGCAGATTATCACGACGAATAGCTTTGGATTATGGACGTTAACAAGATCTTCATTAAGGCCTATTTAACTAATTACGTTAGCTAGTTTATCCTCGAAGCGTACCTAAACGAAGACTACGGCCGTAACTCCAGAGTTTGACAAAATTTCAATAACCTCCGTAATTACTACACTCTTAATATGTGAGAGAAAATATAACGTATTGATAAAGCTGTGTTGTAAAAAAAAGTTACCCGCCGTGGCATTTACATTTGAGAAAATACTTTATTACTGTTTACCACAAATGTTTTTAAATTAGGTTAATGAATAGACTCCCCTAAAAACCCTTAACACCTTTATATGTGTTTCTAGGGACCTCTCCTTAACCTTTATCCAAGTTAAGCCTATTTAGACGTTAACAATATGTAACATATTAATTTATTTATAGCCCAATACCTTCACTTAACAGCACATTATAGGTATTTAGTAGCGGTAAAGCGCGTAAAGTAATAGCTATGAATGCGGTAAGGGTAATTAACATTGCTTCTCTTAACCAGTTAATCGAGAAAACGGTTAAGTGACTTGAAACTTTACTTTTAGCCAAGTTCCTATTAATCTTTAACACTTTCCTCGAAATATTTTCATTCCTTAAAAAGCTTTTTACGCTAAATATGCCTATATATGCGAGCCTACTATAAGTTCTACTACAAGACTTTACCCTACGGGTTAAGCTACTGGCAATTACCCTTAATAATGCGGCTCGGAAGCTTCAAAGATTAAATTGTGAGGGAACACCAAAATAAACTAGGACAACTATCGTAACCTTTCGATAATACCTGTGATAATAGTCAATATCAATTATAAGCTTTTTACGGACTTTTCAAAATCTGGAATGATGTGGAAAAGTAGGATAGAAAGCTCCAAAATTCTTTAATACGAAGATACCGCTCTTTTTGAATATTTTTAAGTTAAAAGATATCCCTCCTGTTGGTATTTACTCATTTTTTCCGAAATTCTTATAAGGTACACCAGTGATTGCTACCTTACCATTCTAATACGAATAATCATCTTTCTCGAAATCTATAATAGAATAAAGAGTTACATCGAATACGATATCTACCTTCAGTAATATTATACGAATTAAGCTTTTACAAGATGTACTACTATAATAGCGAATAAGAATGAAAGGGAAATACCGATGGATATGTTAAACCAAATACTTAATAAGCTTATGTTATGTTGGTAAGTAGTAGGGAATGCTTATTTTGACGAAGCCACACTTTGAGAACACGGTCGGGAAGTCGTTACGGGCGTTATAGAGCTCTAATAAGCCTTATAACGTTTGAATGTCACTTGTAAAGGCTTTTGCAGCTAATTATGTTTCTTGTTTGCGATTATAATAACACGTATACCAAATTCTCTTAGCATATACTCTTAAATGATTGACTTGCACCATTTAAATAAGAAAGACCGCGAAAAAAATAATTACTTCGACGGTAAAAACGATTATAATCGCCACTAACATTGAAGATTTAGTTTAATAGCAGAGGATAAAAGGATATAACTAGGTTAAATAAATTAAAGGTAAGATTGACACGGATCTACTAATTGTTAAAATATTGTTGTAATAGTGGTAAGAGATATTGGATATGTGGTAAGTCCAGTTATTGATTAATCCGCTACCTTTTCATCGAGTGTATCAACAAATCGGTAATACGTTACATTTAATACTTTACTGCTTCCCTATAATCCTATTTGGACGACCTCACAAACTTTGAGGGTAAAGAGACTTTTAACGGCGACAATATCCCTAAGCAAATTAAGTGGTATAAAAATAATATTCCTAATACGGCCTAATAACAAGCAGATGACGCCTTCCTAAACGGATGAAGTCGTGAAAACCCTTCCCTTTACCTTAGTTAATCCCTTAATCCCTTAAAAACCCTTAATATTCTTGATCGTTAAACGAATCACACGTTTTGGAGTATTATGCCATATATAAATGCAATTAGGTATTTGATAGTAGGATACTCAGAGAACTAGCATTACGCAGTGCAAGTATCACTTTTCTCGAAATCAACTTTTAAGATGCTGTTAAATCTAAAGTTAGCTTTGGTTCTAGAAAATGACTATCGTTACTAATGTTAACGGTAATTTAGACTGTTATTACTTCCATTCAATTTTATATCATTAAGTTCCCTACCCCTTTACTTTCTTCTTTGAAGGATATAAAATCCCTTAGCATCAAATTCGACGTTAACGTTGACGAGTTGGTGAAAGCCGGCCAAAGGTAACGCTTAGACCCCAAGTAGTGGCACTTGTAGTTTTATGTTTAAGGGTTAAAGGCAATGGTATTAAACGTGATAAAGTTGAAATCTCGTTCACTAAACCGACGTTTATGATCTCCCAGTTATTAACAAGTTATACAAAGTCCTAAAGGCCGTAAAGAAGGAAAATAAGGAACAATATACTTTGGAAGCCACGGAAAGGCTTTATTATTACTTCCAAACGAATATTAAAACCCCATAAAGATTGAAGTTTATATTCAAGGACAATGAAAAATTTAACCATAAAGTTTTAATTAACATGTTGTACTTTAACAACAAGCCTATTTATCACGTTAATAACTCTGTAACATTTTTTTTATAAAGTCAAGGTTTTAAAATCCCTATTCATATAATATATGTGGGAAACGTTCAAAATATGATAAATTACTACGTATTTGGATGCATTCAACGTCTTCGCTTACGATACCAGTTCTAATTTGACGGCGAAAAAGTTTTAGGAAGACGTTAAAATAATGGGGTATTCGTTTAAATGGATACTTATAGATGCCCATTAAAGTATTTGTAAAATCCAAAAGAAATACGTATTACTTCGCCGAACGTATAATATCGTTATTTTTGAGATTAAAAGCTTTGAGAATTAAAAGGCACGCTTGTAGATGGCCATAAAGAGCTTAAACTATGCGGTGAACCCCGACATCGTTGTGTTACCACTTTTAGTCTTTAAGGCGTATCCATGCCTAACAAGTGAATCTACGCTATTAGTAAGTACCTAAAAAAAGGTCATAACGTACGGAAAAGCACTAAAGAAACTACGAAAGGAATCGGTACTGCACCAAGTTAACGGTATTTTTAAAACTAGGAACGGCCCTATAATAATGAACTTGATCACTCTCCCATTACGAAGTGAAGTCTTCGTATAGAAGAAAAAGGGCAAAAGGGATAATATATATAAAAATTTTATATCGCGAATTCTGAAGTAGTTATTAAAATTACTAAAGATCCTGTAACGTTTCATATCACTTAGGTTAAGCCTTATATTAAAGTTATTAATGATAAAGATCTTTAACCTAAACAATTGAACTAATATAATCATTTTCCCCTCCTTATAGACAACCTAATGAAATGCCGCCAGCCGGGACGACCACAAAAGAAAACGAATACTAAAACCGAGGAATATAAATCAAGCCGTATTTAAAATACTACTTGGGTAGGTAGAGAAAGAATGATGAAGAAGACCTAGTATTAAATTTCTGGGTATAAGTAATTATTAAAACCTCCGGTAAATCCTTTAAATAATATAATAGGGTTGAGATTAAAGGCCTCATGAATCGAGGACTTATACAATTCGTACGCAAAACCGAATTTAACCTTTAAAACATGAATATCACAATTTTCTGATTTAGGATTATATACAAGATTAAAGGTAGAATGAGGGAGAAACCATAAGATAGGTTATGTGTAATTGTTGAAAAATACGGTAATGAAGGTCAAGATTATATCTTTACGTGATCTCTAATTATTTGTAATATTACTTAGAGTTTCATGGTCGTTTTAGTTGAAACATTGTTAGCTAAAACTCAAGGCAGGTGTAATTTCAATAGTTGAAATGTAACTTGAGTATATACGTAATTAACGACCTATGAATAGCGGAAAGTCTTACTAAAGTTATCATAAAAACAACGTGTTACTTATCCTCCGTATACTGTAATGCGTTTTATTTGGTTACTATACGCATTATCTAAAGAAAAAGTCTGTTAGTATTTAACTTAATAATCGTACTTCAAATAATGGTTCAATAAATATCCCTAACATACAACCCGTATTCACTGGTACGTAAAAAAAAGGACTTCAGACTAGTAAGTATTGACACTAACAATACTCTTTTTAAGAAAAACGACTATTTCCATGAAATTTGAATGAAAGGCGATTGGAGACTCAAATTTCAGAAACTAGACGCTAGTTATGACTTTCGTAGAGGGAAATTAACTTAACTTTAATGGATTTTTATTCCGTATATATAATATTGGAACAGGCCTAAAATTTCGATAAAACGGCTAAGGCGTTAATATCACTATAATCGATAAACCTGACGTAGTTATGGTTTATCGGAACCTGAAATCATGGGCCCGTAGCATCTATATCGCCACCATATGCCAACTGAAAGTCTCATACCTTTTTATCGATCATGGCACGAATAAGATACCAAATAGATATAAACTTTAAGCGGTTAAATAAAGGTTGAATTCATGAATTAGAAACTCAAACCGGGGGTTCATTACAGTTTCGATGAACTGATTGAAGATAAAGTGAATAATTAATATATATGAGTTATTTGTTATTAAAATCAGCTTTTATTATTGACAAGCTTATTAATAGCTTTTGGTAATGAGAAAAGGTAGGAGCATGAATTTAACATTAACTTTAAACTAATATATTGAAATTTCATCAAATATAAAAGGATTACACTAAGCGTAATGTTTTTGATGGTTTATAGTATAATAATTGGCTTTAATATAAGTATAGCTTTGTGAAAAACCCTTAATATTACCATTAGGCAGCTATATATTCACTTTAACCTGGTAGAATTCTGTCTTGACTCCAAAAGCCTGCCTAAATACCTTGTCAATCCTGGAACCACTAGTAAAAATGCTTAATAATATTAATAAAAGTTTTCTTTGAAGCCTATAGAAGTAGGAGAATCGAAGAGTTTTGATTAATTGATAGAAGAGATAATCATTCTAACGTGATATAGAAGGAATCGCCTATTAAGACTTTTAAAAGGTTTGTAAATAATAATAAGCTAACTATATGTATCGTGTGTAATGTTAATAAGCCACCTGATAGGAATAGGGTATATGATAGAGGATATGGATATATGAGTAAACTAGAAAACTGTTAGGGGATTGGCAATAGCGAGTTTTTTGACTTTTTGAATTAGTACAGCTACATTCAAGACTAAAATAAATTTCATGTAAAGACTTAATTGTAGGAAATATGAAAGTTGAAACTCGCATCCGTAGTGTAATAAAAGGTTATTAGGGATAAATTGAGTGTGGAAGTGAATTGAAATTGACAGGGGTTTGACCAGTTAACGAAAAGGTAACTCAGCGGAAACTGGAAAAGTTTGGTCGACTACACATGCGTACGCGTATATAAAACAAAAAGCCGCCAGTGTTAGAATAATATACATTGCAGTGAAATAGATAAACTTTAATTACAGTAAAGTTGACTATACGAATTGCACGTTAAGTGTATTGTTCATGAGCCAGCTGAATGGGCTACAAAGAAAGTATAGTATACGCCTACTTCATACTAGGGCACGGGCTAAGAGATTGGATATACAAATTACTATGCAGACTGGCTAGCGGTCTGCCAAACCTAGAACAAGACATCCATCACTTGACTACGTAATACTACTGTTCCTTCGACCAATTTAATTGACAACGTTGCAACATCCAAAGCCCTACCAATAAACATTTTATTAAAATACAAAGCGCTTCGAAAAAGCGGCTTTAATTGTATTAATCTTAATCTTTAAAACAATAAATTGATAGCACCAGGCAATAAATCGAACTCTTATTCGGACGAATCGTACGATATGAAGATTATTTGTTGTGAATATGACGAAAATATCAATGTAATCAATTTATTTCATAGTTTGGAAAAGAATATTTTAAATTGAACGCAGGAAATATTACTTATAATAGACTGTATAATTTCGTGGATATTACAAACGCAACTACGAAACAAAGAAATTGACTAAACTGGTGCTAAAAACGGTTTAATCGCCAAAACATTATTCGCAAGGAACTAACTAGATCAAATCTCAAAATAAATCGATAATAAAGTAATAAATGAAAAATTTGTACAAGACCACTAGTTACAAATAAACAGGAACTGTTATATCAAATCCTCATAAAAAAACGAAACAAAACTCTAAGATTAAAGGGTATAAAACGTACAACGAGGCTAAACGCTCTTTGCAAAGGACATAGGAAGCTTGAAAAATACACAAGAGAGGAGAAAAAGCCGCCAAAAGTATCCTCTACTCGGGTTCAACATATACCCACTTCAACAAACAACTTGGAGAAGGGGCATATATCAACCCACTACCCAACGCGAATAACACCCCTGCTAATTACAAAGGTAATACCCCAAATAAAGTAGATGAAGTTCATGTAACAAAACAGAGAAAGTGATAAACAACCATACGAACCTTACAACCCGATACCCACGACCCACGAACTATAACGCAATATCCTTCCCTACCGGATCCACACTAATAAGAATATCCCCATCAAACTTATAAACTTTGCTAAACTGTAAGTAAGAGTGAACACTAAAATAAGAAGGTTTACAATATACTCCTCAATTTTATATAATTTTACAAAATACATACATTACGCAAACCAAACAATAGTATATATACCATTGAATATCAATTGATTTCTAAATAAAATCTAATAACCGTTCAGAAAAAACTTTTGAAAATGAATCAACGATAAAGTATTCGATAAAAACTGAATTAATTTTACATAAACGGTTGTTCAAAGTCATCGTAAAAAATAGATAAGTGGTTATAAACATGTCGAAATATTTTACTAACGAAGTTGGAAATGTTTTGAATTCCGTTTAAACCGTATTATAAATGTAACAAACTTTTTATTTTGAAAATAGAAAATTATATTGTGGAATTCTGATGTTTAAACTTATGTTATTCAAACCGGCAAAAAACTTTGAAACTTTGTTTTCGAATCTTAAAACATTATATGAGACCTCGATACGCCGACGAACAAACCCTAGATAAACTTTCGTCGCCTGGAAATCTGAGGATGAAAGCTTTCAAATTACAAAAAAAAACCTTAACAAAACAATTCACCTCATCTTAAATGAACGATTTAAAATGAATTGAAGGAATAAGGGTTAAGAAAAGCATAAATACGATTATAAGGATGATAAATATTTAGGGGAAAATTTCGGAAATCGAAAACAAACCAAATACAAACGTAAATACCCCTACAACCAAAGGCAAGATTCACTACATATACAACCCTACTATTATAAAAGAATATGAAGTTTAACGGTTCCTGAGAACAATGCCTTATATACAATTAATTTGGCTATTAATTAACCAACCATCGAGTTCACGAATAGATTCGTATACAATGTTTTTTTTTAACTCATTAGCCGTTTCAATACCAAAAAAAGCCATTTTATAACGTATACAACCTGTTTAAAAACGTTTAGAAGAGCTTTAATACTTAACTATACGAAAAAATCAGTAAATAAAACCATTCATAGGAGAATGAGATTTACGTATCAACCCAAGATAAGGAAATAAACCATAGAGTATTTGCAAGCCTAGGAAATTCCTTATTTTTTTCACAATATAGGCTTCAATAGTAGTAACGTTGTACTAAAAGTCTATATGGCGTTTTAATTCTCGTTATTGATTATTTACGATTGCTCATTCCAAGGTATTAAAATAAATACCGGCGCGGTAAAAATGTCGACCGCCGGAAAATAGCAATTCAGCGCTTTTTTTCAGCGATATTGCCGAAGTTTTAACTCGATTAAATCCAGAAATATCGCGATGTTTTATTAGGCAAAAGGAAGACATCATTACTTTTCATAGTAATGATAAACATATAATCCAATTCGATTAAGTCTCATATTATATATTTAAAATAGTAATCCTATTTTCATCAATTAACATAACAAAATGAATATGAAGGTGTAAAATACGATAAACCAATTTCCCCGCGATTCGAATGATGTATTTACGTTGATCTGTCCAAAATTTAAACGACTTGTTTTTTACTAAAGAACACGCATAATCAAAGTTATTTACTTAAAACAACCGAAGCTACGGATATTATACGAATGGTTTGGATAACCGGTTACATAACTTTTTCATAGCTACTTTGCGTAACGGATTACACTAATATGAGGAGTGAAAGCCTTGAATGCTATGGAGAAGTTTTGCCACGAATACTAATTACACCTACAAACCATAAAACAATTAAAATCTCATATCTAACATAATATTAACTTTAACTAAGAAATGATTATAGATATTATATATATTAACGGATATCCAGTCTTTCACTCCCTAAAGTTACAACGTTTTTCTAAATCGCGAAGCTTATGCGAGGAACATCCATAAAACAATGATAAAACACCTTGATAAACTATTGAATACACTATTCATTTGGTATTCCAGACCAAATTACCCATAATACAGACCCGGATTTCAATTTAAAATAATGGTAAACCAAATATAGAATAATCGGACATGAATACAGGAAAATCTCGGTAAAGACGTTTCAGGGTATTGATAAGTACGAACGGTATCACTGACTGCTTACCAAGACGTGTACAATTTTGTCAAATCATTTGAAAGCTATAATCATAAAAAGAGTTTTTTTAAAAATAGTTTCAAACGTTATTGATAACACATTTGATTAGAATGAACCAATCCCTATCCTCTTTATTTTTGATGTTTACTCCAGGGTCCGCATGGATTTCGTACCATTTTAGGTGAATATTGAAGAATAAAATGTTTTGGTAAAGTTTTAAGCGGCTTCAAAATTTTTGGGGACCATAAAATTATTTATTTAAAGTAATATTAACAAGAAAAGGCCCGCGGAAAACGGGCGTTTTGTGGTTATCGTAACATGTTCATCTCCAGGTTTAGAGAATTAAAAAGGACAGATAAGCTTTTGAAAAATAAATGGTAGTTAAGGATACACTGTATTCGTAGATTTAGTAAAAGATACGAATTTATTTTGTTCCAAGTTAGCACGGGAGTATTAGATGTCAAAATGAATAATAATGAACTAAATGTATAAACCTCTTAGTAATAACAACTACACGACTTTTAAGATAACCCAAAAGGTTTTCCCCAAAAACCATAACACCTTCCGGATATCCTTTTGCAACTTTCGCTACTTTACCCAAACTAGTACCTTGAAATAACCAAACTAGAACAATGTCTATAAGGTATTTACTTGGTTAAAAAGAAAAAGCGTTCTACAACCTTTGCCTTGAACATTTTCGATACTTTAAGAGGAAACGGTGAACGGTAAGTCAAATATGAAACCCTATTGTAAGGGAGTTATTATAACTCCAGGTGGACCTTTCAAAAAAGTCTTTCTAAGAAAGAATATCCATATTAATTGAGTAGGGGATTTTTCGCTTTAAAACGTTTGATTTAATAATTGACGGAACCTATAAAATCTTTTTTTTCCTTGGTTTACGGCGTCAATTTGAGTCTAGAAATCTTTATAAAAAAGTTTTTTATGGTTAAAGGGTACGACGACGTCGGAAAAAAATGATATTATTACATAATCGTCGATATTATGATGAACGAACCACCGTTTAGTTTTAGCACTTATTACCTTTCAATATGCGCCCGTACAACTTCACCTCAAAGGTTGAAATATAATTTCATTATATATATGACTAGGAAAATATATTAAACGTCGTATTTACGTTTAAATATCTATGGAGTTTTGGAAAAACTATTTACCTGATACGATTCTACGTATACATAAACCACGTGATAATTCCATTCAAGATAGTGTATATTAGTCGAATATTCTATAAAGATATTATAAGAAACGTTTTGACATAATTAACCTAGCCTTAAATACCTGTTTATTGATATCAATACAGTGTTTCGAATGTTTTATGTTTATTAGAATACAGATACACGATATACTTATATTGTGTAATACGTCGTGTTTTATGGTGGAGGCAAGAACAATTAAATAGTCATTATGATATCATGAGATTTGTGAAAAAGGGATAATTAAATAAAGTTCCCTTTATTGATTTGGCTTTTATCACGCGGATTGACGAGTTAAGGTATTAAAGTGTATGTGTTACCTGTGTTACATTAATTACGTAATCAGAAGCGTCGTTTGACTTATTTATCATTACTCAATATCAAATGAACTTGCCAAATAATATTTATAAGGCTTTGAATAAGCTTTTCGAGTCTCAAATTAGTAACCTTAAACGTGGATTAGGTTTTGAACCATTTGATATATGAATAACATAGCTATTTAATTTTATTAATTTATTTTTCACAAATAATATCGATTTCAATTAGAAAATAGAGTTTATATTCATCACAGATCACAACTTACTGGACGATAACTGATTTACTTTACGTTATAATGTTACTCATTAGAGATCGACTGAAAAAACTTAATATATAAAGTGTTTTCGCCTGTTTTACTTGTATAATAATTAAAGGTTTCGAATTTGGTATTACTATAGCGATAACGATTGGTATATTTCTTACAATTCTTAGTATATTACCCTTTTCAAAAATTATACTTACTCCTTTTCCATGTGCGAATACCTCGTTAATCTCAATACTATTAACGAAAATCATTTTATAATTAATATTTTAACTTTAAGCGAATTGTAAAAACTTCGCACAACTGATGGCAAAGAATTGATAGGAAATCAAACTTAGTAGATATAATGAAAAAAGACTCTCAAAATTGAGAATTGAAATCGGTTGTATCTATAATCATTTTTTTCGCTAGCGTTATTGGAAAAAAATTCAATCTAACCTCAAATAAACCTACCATATTTTAAATATTTTGTTGTTAGGATTTTATCTTTACAATATAGATGATTAAAATCACTGTGGTCAAAGCAACTGTTGCTTCATTGAAGTCGGTTGTGGTTGAGAGTATTGTTCTAGGTTGGGAAAACCGCCAACCGGTCTTCACAGTACATTGTATATCCAAATGCTTTGGCTTGTACTCTACTTTTAAGTGAGATCTTACCGAACTGCACTCGCAATGTACTCCCACAAATTACAACAAATTCCCAGTTAGTACAATTAACTAAACTGACAGTTTAGGTAACTTTACATCACTATATTTGACTACTATTCCAATACTGGCGGCCTTTTGTTTTGTACCTGTACACTAGCATGGTGTGTTATTAGTTGGTGGTAATCTATGATATCCCTCCTTAATTTGCAATCTAATAACAAGCTAAATCCTTGTCAATTTAAATTCATCTGTACTGGATTTCACATTAATTACCGCTCTTCGTAACCTTTTTTCTTTACTTTTCAAAGATCTTTGTTCCTTATCTCTCGTATAGAAATCCTGCGCCATAAATTTATACATAATACGTATTTCAACGTTTACATACCTTTATCAATAATTTAAACCACTGTTATCACAACTTCAGCTACCGTTACTATTAGGATCGTTACCTTGGTGGTTTTTAAGTTTTCCTGGGCAACCCTGTTCCTCCACATTACGTGTTGGGCGTTCCACGTAGCCCTTGATTCTTTCGGTTAGCGTATTACTATCCACAAACCTTTTCACTGCGTTACTAGGTGTAACCTAGGATATAACATTAGCGGGATTATTTTTGCCTTTAGATTTCCGGATTTTATCGATTTTCCAGGCTGCATATAACTTTTTTAAAGTTATCAAGTTTATTATTCAACGCTTTTTATTGGTCATACCTAGTTTCAATAGGCATTTTTAAAGGCTTCGGAAGTTCGTAAACATTACCACAGGTATCAAAGTCAGTCCTAGTAGTTTATCAATCATCTTTTATGTATTGTTAGTTATTATACGTTTGTTAATTCCTGTTATTATGACGTACATTTTTAAAGCTAATATGATTCGTGTTATATGTTGATATATGACGGATGTTTGATATATAAGGTTTCTAGTGATTATAAACTTCCTTTGAAACTTGTCCTTGTGAACGAAAATTATTTGAAAAATGATTTATATTATAAAGTTAATATTATTGATGAATACCAGGTCCTTAATGCTTCAGAGTATAAAACCAATTCAATCAATTAAAAGCATATTAACTATTCTCTTTAAATGGTTCAACTGTTTCTAAATCCTTTCATGCCGCTTATCAAAGTCCTCGTCTTATGAGTCATATATTTATGCCGTAATAAATAGCTCGTATAATGTTTACGGTTTGTATAGAGTGATGATAAAAGCCGTATGTGAATTTTGCTTTGGGTATTTCTATAATTTGGCTCATCGGCCTTATCGATAGTCGTGAGGCTCGTAGTTTGGTTTTTTGTAACGTAAGTTAACATGTATTCCGCTCATAAATTAAATATCATCAATACCAAATAACGATTTTTTAAAGTGAAGTTATATGCGTTAAACCAATGTTTCGTTTAGCTTACGTTTCTAATAGCCCAACTCTTCGATAATACTCCATTTTGCCTCTATAAATATGATTTCTTCGCGGGAAACGATATCATTAATTTCTATACCTACGATACCGAAGTTTGACCTTTTTTAATCAATAGGTATGGGTTAAACATTGAATCTTTTATACACAAATTGTTTTTAAAGTGAGCCTGGTACACTTGGAAACAATAAACGCCTGTTTAGGCCAATCCTTATAAAGCTTTAATATATAGTATTACTAAACCATTCGAAAACTTAATCTTTATTTTTTTTAGTGATTTTAATAATATATTCCGCTCAATATACGTGATACATTACGTATACTTTTACTTTATATACCCGCCATAAAGTTTAAATTAACCTTTCACGTTAACTATAAAATTGATAGAAATTACGACGACTTAACACGAATTAATAATTTGAATCATATATGATTGAGCAATGATCATGTTTTTACCTCTATTACTGTATAATCAAGGCATTAACCGTGATTTTTTGTACTGACGGTCTATAGTTTTACCTATAACATAGTTAACTAACCTCGTATTAAAGACAATAACGTTTTAGCCTTAAATTTAGGTTAACGATATAAGTTGAATAATCCATCGTAAAAAGGCCTTTCATATTTCTCTAATTAAGTTTTTATGAGACTTACCTAATATATCAATAATAATTTTTATGGGGATGTTAAAGTTAGGTTTTCTGTTAAACCTTTCATTTTACGAGAAATATACCGTTATATATACTCTATTAATCATATTGTTCTTTCGCCATCCTTTTTTCAATTTCTACCCTCCTATTAAGTAATCTTTCACGTTGTCGACGTTTTATTAGTTTATTAGCAATTGGATTAAATTTAAGGTCTTCATCTTTGATTAACGTCAACTTAAACCTTAAAAGTGTTTTCAAATACGTTTATCAATAGTAGTAAACCCGTTAAGTAACCTTTAGGGTTACTAAGTTTATGTTTTCGTAACCAGTCGCCTTAAAAACCTGATAAAATATTTAGTTGAGGGTAGGAAAAATTATAATATAATTTACGAAATTCTAACTTCTTCTGGACTAATACCATTATAGCCTTGAAAAGTATAACCAATGATTCCATGACTTAAGACTAAATTCAAAACCTTTACCACTTTCAGCTTCAACTCACTCTTTGGTCTTATCGTCAACGTTAACATCGAGTCTTTTCATATATTTGGTGTTAAAGTTGAAGAGGGCAAGCAAGTTTAAAATACAGAAAAGAATAGGGTTAACTAGAGTTTTAATAATCGTTTATCCCAGTAAAAAAGCCTTTTTACAAGACTCAATCCGACCTTAACTTTATCAGTATCTGTATAGTCAAGTTTCGTAGCAATATTCAAATCCATTTGCAATGTCAAGTATTACAAACATATTTTATTCAATACCGGGATGCTACCGTATCCGGAATAATACCCTCAAAATCGCGTTTCACATAACGTCTTTGAATTGAAATTGTTGTATTGTGCTAGAGTCTTTATCTTCGTGTTAGCAACAAAGGCTTTTACCAATTAATCAGTATGAAAAGGTGTAGTCAATGAGTTATTACGTTATTTTTCGGCCTGTACTAATATCTTTATACCAGCCGATAACTCTAGATTTGGTTTACTTCTCTTTAACGTTGTTACCTAGAAATTCTGTAATGTATAACATAGAATTTCAGTTAAACGTAGATAGAAAGTGTATGTTACACATCGCCTACTTTAAGTATCCTTCGGATATAGTATAAAGTGTTGACCAATTACCATATTTACCGTAAATTAATTATTATGTATCGTCTAGGTTTAAATTAAATAAGTTGTACTAATTGAAAGACCTTAACGACAAAAAAAACACTGTTCCATACGTGGTTTCATTACGTCCCTAAGTTCATTCCTTTCGTTAACTGTATTATATGAGAGTTTTATATATAAGATCTATATAATACGTGAAAAAGGTTTTTTTTATCGTTGTTAAACTTTGAAGTTAAGGGGTATATACCAGTCGAACTAAAAGCTCAAGCCGTTGCGGTCGTCAATAAGAAACGAAACTAGTTAAAAAAACACATTAGAGGTAGCGTCAAAGCATCAAAAGGTGTATATAAACTCTTCATAGCTCTTAATAGCTTACCGAACCTGTTAGCATAAGGTGCCTTTACCAGCTTTCATGTTTCATCTTAATTATTGTCAAAACATTAGCCTGTTAAGCATCAAATAAAAATATGAATCTGGTTTTCCGTATTTCGTTTTCAATCGAATATATAAGACAACTTGATAATGATCCAATCGGTGTAGTATTAAATAAGGTTAATATCGTATTTGAAGTAGCCTTTTAAGCTATCGTAAATTTTGTGGAAAAAGAAGAAATTCGTCAGGTAGCGAAGGAAAAAATCATCGACTGAACCGGTAAAAATACTTGAAAATAACGAGTGAAAACCTGGCAATTTAACTCTTATTTCACAGAAAAAATAAAAAACGGGCATAAATCAACGTCGAAGAGGTTGTGTAACTTATTGTTATACTTCTATATTCATGCTTAAATCTTAACAAATATGGTAATTGCCGCGTAATCCGTATCCAAAATAGAGAAATATAGAGGGGGAAGTTTAATATATTGGTTGTAATGACTATAAATTCATCAACTAGTGCTAGGGAATGTACCTACGGTTGTAGTACTAATAAGCGGCATAATTATCTTTGGCGGAAGTTAAAGGAAAAATGTTAATATTCGTGTCTACCGTAGGCTCGCGCGTAAATCCAATCCTTCCTTGACTTTCCTGCTGAATCTAGACGTATTAAAGAGCTTGTAGGACATTTACTTAAGTGTTTCCGTGAACTTGATAATACTCCTCTAGATATTAAAAGGTACGTTGAGGTTTATATATAATTAATTGGTGAAATGAAAGGGTTATAGAGAGTCAGTTAATCGTTTACTTACAGCCGGTTGTATTGGATCATTAATCCTAGGCTGAATGGTTTAAATACTCATTTAAGCTAAAGTAGGCTCTTTCGAATGAAAGTAAAGGCGTTAATAGATGTTATTACCAGCGATTGATTTACATTTTACTTCAAAGTTCTATTAAGAATCTTTATCGGTGGTGTATTCATAAAGTACACTAGCCAAGTTACCATTTTTTCCTTTTTTTTAAATATGTAGGTTTGTCCTTCGGTTAACAAGTGAAGTCTTTAGTGTAACTTTAACGTGATTTTTTACCATTTTTCTCATGTCAATATTCTATTCACTAAAGTATTCTTCAAAGTTGTCTTGTATTTGAAAACATCGAACTGTTTGAATGTGTTTTAAGTCGAAAATGTAAAAGCCAATTAGGTTGGTAAAGATATCGACTAAGAAGTCTGTATTAGGTTTTACATACCAGAGGACTTCATTTTAATGCTTTGTAAAGGGAATGCCTAGGGCTATAATTACATATTTCCTAAAATAGTGAAAGACGGCATTGATTCCCACGCTTTTACAGCAATCTTAAATAAAATTAAGGGATGTAGTGAAAAAAGAGTGTTATAAAGTGGTAATTTATAAGTTTACCGTCAAAGTTGGTATAGGTGAAAGGTCAAGGAACTTAATCGTTTTTACGATTTTAAATTTGCAATATTAGGAGCCAAAATATTACTAAATTAGTCGTTTTCTAACTTGCCGATTTGTTAATCTTGAAGAGTTTTAAGCGATCGATCTTAACGTCGACAGACAGAATCAATAAAATTATTGGTGCTTTCAGTAGCAATACTGTCGATTACTTATAAACTACCGGAAACCACTACACAACCTAAAAGTCTTTCTTACTGTCATGAATAACTGCACAACGTATAAGAGACCTTTTCAAAAACCTTTCATCTTTTTTTCACCGCCGTTTAATGTAAAGCGTAATCAGAAAGTAAGTTCTTCTTCTAACTAGATTATCTATACTTAATCCAATAAGCATTAATCAGTGTTAAAAGGCCTTTATCGTTAAAACGTAGTCGATTAGAATTACTGTGATCGAAATAACTGGTACTGAATTAAAATTGGTTTTGATGAGGTGTATTGGTCTAGGTTGGACAAACCGTTAACTGATCTGCACAGTAATGTGTACAGACAAATTCTTTATCCTGAGCCTTACATTGAGGTGGAAACTTACTGCACTGCACTAGCGGTGCAGTTCCACAAACTGCAGCTAATTTGAAGTCTGTACAATCAACTAAACTAACAGTTTTGTTAACTTGACTTTTCAGCATTTGACTACAATTCCAATAAATATTGTATTTTATACTTTACGCTTATCTTCTACCATTTTAAATAGGCTTTCTGACACTCTACTAACATATTATCACTTTTTGAATTTTCTTATTACCATGCTTTTCACGTATTATCACTTTTTACATTTGTCATTTCCAGTTCTACTACTATTATTATCACATTTTACATTTATCATGTATCACTGATACTATGATGTTTCATCAGTACCATTTGATCAACATATTTATTTATAATTATGCTGATATTGAACGGTCAATGTAAAGGATGATAGTTAATTGTTGCGAATAGGAGAGGAGATACTCACGATTTTGTCGTCGTCATCATGCTTCTCGTCGCCATCTCTATCGTCGTTATCATTACCAATATTATTAACGCTACCTTCGACGTCGTGACCACGAGTTAGGCTACGCGTTCTCTGCGCCTTTGGCTATATAACTTTAGGCAGGGGACGAAGGATAGGGTTGCCTTGTTTACGTCAACGCACAAAAACATTGTCGAATGTACCTACTGAATATAAAGGTAAGCCTACCCATCAAACTATAATAGCAGTCGACGTTTCCATGGGCCTTCGGTTAACACTTGACGAAATAGTAGTTTTGGCTTTCACGTATTAATATATCTTTAGTCATGAGCAAAAGCCTAAACATAATATTAAAGAAATGGATTATAAATAGTCAACGCCCAGCTCACGTGTTGTAATAATAGTTAATTTACCATTAAAACGGAGAGCATATAATAAAGCCTTGACGAAATGTCTGAACACTACCGTCACTAGAGCGTATCCGTTATCATTGACTTTCTGAATGTGGTAATAGGACGAGGTATTTTCTCTTGGATGGTATTCGCTAATAAATTTTCCCGCGGCGACGAACTTAACGTATGCTTTACAGGGTGTGTCTATTACTAGGCTGGGAATGCGTACTCTGCTACGCGGCTTCAAAGTTTTACACGTTCAAAATTTTTCGGCGTACCCTCACAAACTACAACTCTATGCAACAAACTCGCTCTGTTTTTTTTTTTTTTTTTTTTTTGGCTTAGTTGAACGAACATTAGTATATTAAGATTTAAGTCAATAATTCTTTTATACCTCATTATCGCTTCGTGATATTGAGTTTGCGATGGAGTGGCGGCATTATGAGTAAATTTGGGGTTTTCTTTCGTTGTGAAAGGGTGAGGTTTATATCTTTAAGAAATCTCTGCTTTTATTCCTAATGGGTAGAGGGAAAAGAAAGGGGGGAAATAGAAGGAAAAAAGGAGGTAACTGTTATGGCGGCAGAGAGTGGAAAGCGGAAGACAATTGCGGGGATATAGAATATGCTACTAATGCTAAGGCTAGTATTAACAGCGAAGCACGCAGCGGCTGCGGTGGCCTTAACGCGACGCCTCCAACACGTTAAACGGCGCCTCTCGAAGCGGTTCTTACGCGATATCTATTTGGATTGATAAGGAAATAACATTAATGAAGTGTTGAATTCATACGAACACTCCGATCAGATAATTGAAAACGGATAATGTATATGTACGACCGCTGAGTAACGAATTAGGCGCTTACGTTGCAAATGGTAACTATTAATTCAGAAAAATCCATTTACGTAAACTGATCACGATTTAAATTTTTATACTAATTCCAAAAATTCGTAATAACTACAATTACAACGTTATAAAAATTACCAGTTTTTCATAATTACACCTTTACAGAGATTACGAAACGTGTAAAACAAACTGAAACCACCAATATTATTAAACGAACGATTACTTTCTAAAACAAACTAAAAGCTACATTATAATATCTTCATTAAAGTATAGATGCGAAACTTTCATTACATTCTTATTATCAAAATATTAATACGAACTTTTTTGAAAAAGAAAAGGTTGATAGTATAGATATTACTAGATATTACCATCATTAGAAAGCGTAGGAGATCACGTTTGCCAACTGCATGATAACGTGTGACGTTTCAGGAAGCACTTTTTCAGAGTGTATAATAGCGTGTTACGATCTAGGAGAGATGTTGTCAGAGCGCATAGTAAAGTGCCACGCTTCGAATAAGAGCTTATAAGATATTACCGGAGGCGTGCACTCTCTAAATGTCTCTTATCATTTTTACCTCTATCTATTATCAATACTATCAATCTTACTATTCTGAATACTGTCATTTTAATATGTTCACGGACAGACTTTACAGACCATTATTAAAGATTTAGGTATTTTCAGTAGTATCATTAGTTATTTCAACTCGAAGTAAATACTTCATTTTTGAAAATGTTTTTAAAAATAAAGGCGATGAAAATAAAATCAAGTATTATCATTCACATCGATAAAATAACATTATTCAAGAATTTTATTATATTGATTGATCTTTTACGCCTGACTTAATTATAATTCATCACTTTTTAGATACCCCTCAAAGGTAACAAATGATACGATTATGATCATGGATATTAATGTTTTTTTACAATGTATGGTTTCTAAATCGACCTTTTTCAATAATTCAAATATTTGGTTATCTTATATATGACGATGCGCGTAAGATGAGATAATTTTATTGAACCAATTCGTTATATAGTAGAAATTATAGAAACGAAAATTGAGTTTACGTAGTGAAATATTACTGAAGTTGCTAATCAACATCACTTTACATCCAAACTATTTAAAGCTGGAAACTAAATTTAACTCCTTTTTAAAAAACAGAGGATGCCTAAATTTTCTAAAATGACATGTTAAATTTACAAAAATTAACAGGAAATACACGTCATCAATTATAATGTCGTAAAAATTAACATCCTAGGCTGAAAACATTTCTGATAATATATCGATTACCTCATTCGAATAGCTACTTCCCTATTTCCGATCCAGAAATTCTGTGATTATCAATGGCCTACTATTGATATTATTGGTAAAAATAGCGAAGTCATGCTCCAATACCATATTGATAGTCCATTGAGAAATCGAATTAAACTTTCAATTAGGCGTGTTTGAACCCAAATAACCTCCAAGTGACAATTGATGATTAAATATTTGGGTTACGTTTACCTCATATAAGAATACGTAGTAAATATTCAAAAATTGTACCTTTTGAACTTTTTAAACTTTTTTTCATCCCGCGGCTGAAGAACAAATAACCCAATAAATCCTACCTATGGACGAACTTTCTTTAACGCCTCCTTTCAAATGATTTATTTCTTTACATTTAATTCATTGGTGTTTTCTTATCCTTTGTGTGTCATTTCGTTTTTTTAAAAGAGAATAATCAAAATAAGGTTTCAATTTTGTGATATTTGTGAAAACCTAACTTTAAAAATCAATTTTTCATACTATTAGACTTCCTACAACTCCTCTTTAAGTACTAGATCCTCAAGGTTATTTTAATGTTATACTTTGTTGTTGAACTCATTCATAGAGGCATTTCCTGATACAACCGACGATTTCATTTCATTATTTCATAGGATGTTAGTAAATTTATCAACAGCTGATTGACAGTTTTTTCCTCCTTCTTAATTTAAAAGAATTTCTTTTACCCGACTTTTCCGTTCTTCATTCATCATTAACAAAACGCAACGGACATTTTATAAAGTCAATATAAAAAGTATTACTGTATTAACGCTCTGTGTATCGACCTTTCATTATGTCTCGCACCGAATTATCATTGTTTTCCTCAAATTTATAACCATATTATGTACGTTAGTTGACTTCTAGTGAATTTAAATGGAATAAACTAAAAATTAAGTCGTCTAATTCCATTTTAAACAGTAAATACGAGTTATATATTTGATGATTTTTTCGATAACTTTGTTTGTATACAGAAAGAAATTCAAACGTATGTAAATATATTTCAAATTTTTTTCACTTTCTTTAACAACGTATAACTGACATCGAACGCCAGTTATTTCGCCATTCGTTAACAGTTTATGAAAAGTTGTATGATATTATGGTGGACGAACCATTGATATTGGATTTAAATTTACCTAAATTATGAATAATACAACAATCATATTCCAAATAAAGTCCCTAATATGTGTCATCCAAATAAATTTATATTGGTTTTGAACATAGAAACTGTTTAATTATGTATAAAACTCGAATAACTTGAGAAAATTCATTGATTCTAACAATATCCTTGTTAACAATAATTTTTAGTTTACCACTATAATCATTGCTATTTAATAGATGTATGTAAAGGGCTAGGATAAGGAAAGAAAATGAGCGTAAGAGTGAAACTACATTAATATTAGTTGATCAAATATTTTCATTGAAGATTGAAATCAATAAAAAGTTGAGTGAATGTGGAATATATAATTATGGAGAGGGGGGGAGTTGGAATAACGTTAAGTTTATTACCTCCGAAAAACATAAATTTGATAATTAACGGTAGCAATGCTGGAGTCAACGAATGAAAGGCTTGGGTAATGTTATATGCTAGTACTTGTCGAATTCCTGCCAAGGATTTAGCTCTAACGTATTGGTTCAATATCTTGCGTTATACTCGTTACTGGTCTTGTCCCTATTCGTAAGAATATACTGGATTTGTCTATACTTGCGAGACATGTAGCCCGTCGTTTATATGCTGATTATAATCACTCCGTATGAAGGACCTACTATTTCCGTCCTTATTAATTCAGTATTATAGAGAGTAATAGACCTCTTTAAGTGACAGTCTTGGTTTAGTCTTATGAAACTTAATTTGTATAGGTGATTGTAAAAAAAGAGGAAATTTCAATTAATAAACAGTATTCATCAGTATTATTTATTGATAGTTAGAGCTCAAACCACGAGGTGTTTCAAAATTCACTATCTTTGAGTTGAATATTTTTTTTCATTTGCTAGATTTGGCTATTTCAGTGATTTGGAAACAGATTTTGAACTTACAACTATGAACGGTTTATTCCAACGTTAAAATCAAATAACTAGTTTCCTAATAATATCGTCATACTATAACGATATCGTCGCTACTTTGGAAATACCATGAAAAATAACGCAATTGAAATACTTCTCCTAATGTTGTTGATAAACCTAATACTAGTTTGTAAAAGTATTTCGTAAAGACGTTCACTTCACTATACACAATCATACAATGTAACCGGAAAGTAACTACTTTTTAAACTAGCTTATTTGTACTTGACCTTATAAATTCTGATAAATATTAGTACAACTCTGTCTTTATAATTTATGAGATGCGAACAATTGGTTTAAGTAACTGATGTTATGTTGAAATTGGGGGTTTGTACTTCTAAGTTTTGCAGACTGCTAGCTAGTCTCTACACTAATGTTTATAGGAAAATGTTGGGCACATGCCTTGTAATGAATTGAGAACTGCACTACAATGTACTTACAGTCAAGGAAGTATATTTAGCCGTATTAGAACTGACTTGGTTTCAAACACAGACTTTAATCATGTGCCAAAACAATAAACTTACCTGTTAGTAGGCCTTCATAGTCGTACCTTAATCAATTCGAATCATTAGTCAAAGTAACTGGTGTTTGTATTAAAATTGACATATTAATGCTTCTATTTTTCACTGATCGCTCCCTGGTTTATACATCAGTTTGTGTAGGTAAATATTTATCCCCTAATTTTTTCGACTTTAGTATAGCGTAATAATAAACTCATAATCGATTCATTTAACATATCCGTATTATAATTAACTCTCATTCTAATAATAGAATCTTTTTCATGTTATACATACGCATCAATATATTCACTTACTTCTTTATGATTTCAGCGCAAGTTTCTTCCATAACAGTCGGGTATTATTTAATTAGACCCTATTCATTTTTTCACCTTAATCATACTCAAATTACAAACCAGGAATCCAAAACTCTAATTATCAACTTCCTCTTTCACCACACGCAATTCTTCCATTATAATCAGATTTAAAAACCTAAACGTAACAAATATTACAACTTTTAATAGTAGTTTTAAATTTGTTTCTCGTACATATTACCCCAAATTTCCTCCTATTTTTCAAAATATCTTTCATTATGCATATTATGTATTGAATGGTTTAAATATCTCTTAACAAAACTAGTTGAACTATTATAATGTGAAGATATTTCTAGAACACTATTATGCGTAATATGCATTATATAGTTCATGGGGATGTTGTCGCCGGTAATTTACTGAAAACTATCGACCATGCGATCTGTTTTTACGTCTCTTAATCTCAATACGTTCATTATGAAACGATTTTTGTTGGTTATTCCTAATTTGAATAGATATTCGTAAAGGTTTCAGGGTCAATAAGAATCATATTTGTAATGAAAGACAAATCTCATTATTAAATAAAAATTCTTCATATGCTATCTGTTACTATACTGTTGTAAATCCTTACTCTTATATAAGAAATTGTAAATACTTAGAACCCTAGCATTAAATTTTGCCGATAATAAATGTTCAGTAAAATAAGGTACCAGTCATAGTAAACGGCTAATTGATTTTCTCATTGTCAACTAATATTACAACGAATCCGTCATAAAAAGGAAGTTCAACATTACGAATGAAAACAACCAATGTTTGATATAATAAATTTAGCCGTGGTCAGGTGTATTGATATTATACGAGTATCTTTATTATTAAAATTTCTATTTACCCTGACGTATGCATATCTGAGTGACCAAAGTCTTTCTTTCACTAAATGGAAATTGATACGGTGATCAATTCATTGTAAAAAATCCAAAATAAACCAGGCCTTGTAATAAAAAATATCCGAGCCTTTTATTTATATCAACTGTTGGCGTTTACTCAACGGTTTTGAATATTCTTTTCAATTAGTGGATTATTTCTCTTAAAGTAGGCTTAGATACATGCCTCAATTACTATCAATATTATCAATACGTATAAACAATTCGTTGCAGTTTTATAACGTACCTTGAATTAATATTTCAATCGTATTACACTTCATGGAGCATGATTCCTTTGTAATTACCTGCTACATCCTTCCCGGCACATTTATATGCAGCCTCCGCATTTGTTAGTGGTGGTACCCAAGCTGTATACGTATCTCAATATCGCCGAAAAACCATTTAAATAACTCCCACCAAAACCAACCCTATAGGGGTTATATCGATAACGCGCATCCTCTGCGTATGCTAAAAGGATATATAACTTTTGCAGAAAAAATAAGGACTCAAACAAAAGAGTTGGGAAACTAGATCACTTCCGGCGGAAAAGAACGCAGTTAAACCTCTATTACAACACTTTAATATTAAAATCATTCATAGGGGATTTGAAATATACAGGCGCGATCTGTAAGTTTAAAAGTTGGTGTATCGAGTTTACAAGAAAATCATTAACGCCTTCATTGCTTGTTTTAACACATTTAACTTTATGGAATAACGCGAATTAATATTAAATATCATGACGTACACTACTAACAACATTGCGAGTAGGAGCTTAAGACTATAGGATAAACTTGGGCTTAGGCTTAGGCCTTTTCCACCTCTTCTTCCAACTTAAAGCAGCCAGATCTAAAAGACCCTCTTTTAGCCTTTACTTATCAGCTTACATTACTTTACGGTATCAACCTCGCTGACTCACGTTAGTCTAACCTTCCTATCGCCTGTTGACTCGAAACTCTTCGCCTTATTAATACTTAGAATGAAGTAAATCTAGATAATGAGTTGTAAGAGGACAAAGGCCCTTTTATTAATATTAAAGACCTCGTCGCCAGCCAGATGACATTGAAACTCCATTTGCAACTACCGAAAATTCCACTCTTCGCAACATACTATTCCCTAAAAGGCGGTAAATTAAACGGATTAACGAGTTTCTATTATGGTCTTAATAAGCCATAAATACAAAGTGGAACGTTATTTATTTGGATAAGCCTTCGTTCAACGCGTATAACCGTAACAGTCCACTATTAAATCGGTGGAAAAGTAAACGTTACCATATTTGTTATTTGCCACTCTTATATAGTTATTAGAAACAAGATTTTTTTCCGAAAGAGAAACCCAACAACGATGAATTAATACTTAACTTACTGTGGGGGACCATTGTTATGTTTCAATCATTAAAATGTAATTTTATCGCGAATAAAGTTTTCTGCGTAATTCATACGCCTTATAAGAAATCTCCGATCGAAGTTCTGAAAATGATAACAAAAATACGATTTAGATTATGATTACATCGATTAAAGTTCGCTCATCTAGAGAGGTATGGATTTTTATACGAGTTTAATATTTTGGAACGTTTTGTTGCTCAAACTAATCATATACCTCTGACTTTTGGGCAATAATGAGCAATGAAAAGAGATAAATAAACGATACCAGTTTTCGCTTCATAACAATAAACACCTATAGTTGTATGTTGATTTAAAATACGTACGCATAATTTGATACCCTAACCATAAGATTCCCGAGGAAACCTACGCCCCGGAACTATATTAAACGGCGACCTAATATTATAATTGATTCAACGAATTACCTTAGACATACGTTAATTATCTAATAACCCATAAAGAGAAAGGTAGAATATCATTCTTATTTCGGGATATAGGCTACAGCGAATGAAAACCTTTGGTAAAACTTGTTATCATGCGAAAATAGCAGTAGAAGTCTTGGTTAAAATTGCCAATAAGATTCAGCCCAGCCATAAAAGCGAATGCTTCACTAGTAAAAAAGGAGCCGTGCAGCTAAACTTCATTACACTAATACACGTGAATTCTGTGCTGGAAAGGATGAGATACGATTTACATTTCCAGTTGGCGTTTTTGAACCTTCAAATCAAGTTACGCCAGGTTCTTATCCATCTTTGTCACGTAACACTCCATCATTGAATATCGCCACATATGCAGCAAGCGAAATGATTAAAGCCTAAAAAAAGATAGGTATATGGAACTTTGACGTTGGAATTCCTGTGCTTTTTTTGTTTAAAGCCCTTGTATTTCCAAAGCGTACTGGATATAAGGTTTTATAGAAAAGACCGACGTTTATCTAATGGAAAAGTTGGCTATTAATCTAAGATTCAATGCGGTAGGATAAAGCTCTTTTAAGAATTCTAAAATAGGTTCTGAATTTGTAAAATACCTTGTAAATAGGACCCAAACCATTTTAAATTCCGTATTCAGAGACTTTTACAATAAAGTCGTTCCAACTTTAAAATAGGCTATGCTTTTATCCGAATCCAAGTTACCACCTCTCCTTAGTGCTCCTACTATCCAGGAAAACCCAAGGGGGCCCCTAAACTGAAACGCCTTAATGAACTGAAATTATCTCTCTTAATCGGGCTTAACTAATTTTAATGGCTTAAATATTGAATTCACCGAAATTAAACATATATAAGTTAATCAAACGTTATTGAACGCCGAAGAAAAAAAATGAGAAACTTTCATTGTATGTAAAAATGTAAATAAAACTGCAATCGTACGTCAAGCTTCACCTATAGCTTACGCGGATGCATACATTGATATTATTAACATACAAAAACCTTGGTATGATGAAACACATAATGACTAAAGTTTAAAAAAACAAATCTGAGCCTATAATGTGTTGTCATCCGTTCGAAATTAAATGTTATTTGCCCTTACGCGAAAATGGTAACAAGAGCTAATTTTTTTAATTATGCCCTAGTTACTTGCCCATCTTCGGAAAGGGGCCTTGTTTACTACCACACAATCTCAGTTCAACTACCAAAATAACCTTTTGCAATCATTTGTTATTAGCGTCGGAATAATAAATATTTGGAGGAATGAGTTTATCAACAACGTAATGACTGAAATCTTCAACTAGGTACTCGAATTGTAAAGTATCATCGGTAAAAACTTTAATTTTGCACGTAATCGAACGAAATCAACATTAGGTAATTCGTATAAATGAAATACTTGGGAAAATTCAAACTCTACAACTGGTATTTATTTCAACGGCGAAGTAAAATGAACTATTCACCGCTTATAATACATATTCTACCATATCTTTATCATCAATACCGGGGCCGTTATAACAATACAACACAATCTTATCAATTATTCTAATTACAGGTTTTATATACGAATCATTCAATATTCCAATACTATATAACGATTATCAAGGGTATCAAAATACCGAAAACAAACATATCGAGATTTAACAACATCATTGTTTTAGGGTAACCTCGTTAGCACCTTTTTCTAATATCGGTAACGAGATTACAATATACGCATAAACTGAAGCCTTCGCCCGACTATTCGTCAAGTTCCTTGATATGATTGACAAACCCGCCATAATAAACGTGAAGGCTACGAAATAATAAACTCGGAAAATCTACTATTTTCACAATTATAAAATAAACGAACGCGATTCGACTACACGACACCAGATTTATTAAACGCAAAAGGTTGTTTGTTAAAAATAACAAACTAGGACCGGGTTATAACAAACCAAATTTGACCGGTTTACCGACTTCCATAAAATTTAGGAAAGAATTAACTGATACAAATCCTCCTTTCTACTCCAAGATCCTTCATTCGAAGAAAATGAACACCTCGTTCCTAACACACGCTAATAAGTCAAGAAACTACGATAAAACATCGTATATAAATTCTCGGCCGAAAGAAACAACGTAAATAACTTTTTCACCGATTGTCACGTGTTAGAGTACACCGTCCCTCAAAGATCCGATATTTCCGATGGGAAACTACGCTGCGATATTATGGAAATCCGAAATATATCGGCTAAACTTAACGAAATAATTGTACGCCTACTTAAAGCTTGTTAAGAGTTTATAAAAAAGAATGTAGGTATATTTTACAATAAGTAGTTGCACCTTGCGGTCTCCAAACATATTAGATCATAATCGAAAAAATACTTAGAACCAAAGCAATGTAACCGAGATATATGATATTTATATTTGTTGATACCCATTATCCTAAACTCGGTAACCTGTAAAGACATTAAGTGTATATTTAAACAAAGAATATCTTAAACACTTATTATCAGAGATTGAAGTAACAACTAATATAATATAATTACGCTTAAGCGATCCGTTTGAACCATCATCGCGTATTTTACTTACAATATTGAATTAACTCCAGTAAATAATAACATTAATTTTAATTCTCCCCGCAATTCATGAGTCCATTCAACGCCTTATTACATAATAGTTTTATATAATGAACAGGGCGTTTGACTTTTGATCAATGATTACTCGCGTTAATCAAGGTCTTTTTAATATGTAGGGTGGCAAGGATTCGACATTAAACAGCAACTATAAGTTTTATAGACTATAGTTATGGCACTTTTCAAATTTCCCCTTTCTCTTCTGGAGTTGTAATAGCAGTCAAATGAAGTACAGTCTAGTCAACTATACTTACGGTTAGTTGATTGTACTGACTGCAAATTGACTGTATTTTGTAGGATTTTATTGGACTGAATGCAGGTGCAGTGTAGCAGTTGCCCACTGGATAGTAGGAAACAAGCTAAAGCGTTTGACTATACAAATTAGCGTGCAGACCGGTTAGCAGTCTGGCAAACTTAGAAATTTTAACTCATCAATCAGAACCAATTTCAATGACCACCAGTTACTTCAACCATAGCGATTCGAAAAGACTACTCTTCAATGATAAAGGCCTAGCAACACTGTTCATATATATAATTAATATGTTTAACATCATAAAATCTTACTTTATTCATACATTGATTCACATCAGCGACGTATTTTTTTTTCGAGTTTTGAAATCCCTGGAACCTCATAATATGCGATATCAAAACAACTAATAAAAAACAAATCAACAGGTAGCTAATAATACCCTTTTTTGCCTTTAAAAAGTATAGATTTATACATACTGGTCATTGGGGTCCGACTGAATTCATGAAATAGGAAAACCCTTCCTTTATTTCCGCCACAAAGCCTCTTTTCCTTCTTACAAACCCCTCGTTAAAGTCTAAAATTCCTGGTAAACGTGAATTCAACTTTTGATTCAACCGAGCTTTTTTAAAATGAGTGTACGTCGGCGAACGTCTAACGAAGTCTTTGAAAGTCGCGCGATATTATAAAAGACTATCCCGTACCAAATACGGGCCCCTATCGCACTTCATATGGATAACCATCACCGTTGCGGTCGTAATGAAGCTTACCTATTACGCCAAAAGTTAGTATATCGGTCGCGGGAAAAAAAAATTTATTAACAGCTTACAATCCTACTAGTTACTTCGGCAACAAAGGTTGCCCCGTTTAACAAGATTTCGACCAAATTTGTCGCCTTTAAAAGCTCAGGCTGACGCTTTGGCAAAATAACCCTAAAATAGTAACGTTTACGGTTCGTCTAACGTTTAAGAACCATTAATGGTAAAATCTTCCTTATGCGACATATTAAGGCATCGTTTACGATTTTATCGCCGAAGATTTCGTATAAGAACGTTAAAACTTACTAATTAATAAAAATGAATTTCATCATTACAGCCACAAATTCCAACGCTTAGCATGGCTTCGTACGATATTATCGACGCCTTTATATACCCCAGTCGATCACGGCAACTTATCTCAAATGAATTAATTATATCGACAAAGGATACAATTCAAACTACATTTATTAATATTAAACACAAAAGTTCCATGATTTTCACAACCTTCATGAATACCACCACGATTTTCTCTCGGGTCCTTCGAATATCTTACAAAAAAAAAATCTGAAAATATTACCGATTTTATTTTTGAATATCAATATGCTAATCTCAACATTAAGTTTATTATTCTATTTACTGACGATTGAGGATAGAGTTTCAATGGGTAAATCTATGTAGAATACCAATATATATATTTTCATAACATTCACTTCATCATAAAAATGGTGGTCTTTTACCACATTATGTATATTTTCAGTTAGAAGTCAATGGGTACATGTCAGAACACGAAAACGTCTACTCATGTTACATTGATTAAAATTATACGATATGTTGATAATATATTTAGTATTTAAAACTTCAACCACCATCTGAATACCTCGTTATAATAGGCTTCAAATAGGTTTCATGCCATTATCTTGAGGTATTTTAACCATATTATGGTCAAATGAAACCTCAGTTATTGAAGTATTAAGGTAATCCAAACCACCCAAAATTTACAAATATCAACTATGTTGTAAAATTAGGAATTGCAGTGCAGGATATCACCTTTAATTACAGTAAAACTGACTATAATAACTGCAAGTTAAGTCTATTGTTTTGTATATGCCTACTGTATTAGCTGCAAAAAAAGTTCAGGATGCGCCCACTTATCACTAAGGAATGGACAAAGAAATTGGCTTTACAAATTACTGTGTAGACCGGATAGCTGTCTGCCAAACCTAGAACAATTCATCTACCACTTGATCACGTAATACTACTGTTACATCGATCGATCGAACCGACAAAGATGTAAAGCCTAAATCTTTACCAACACTGATTAGTGCTTATTAGATTAAGTACAAATAATTTAAGTAGAAAAAGAAGCTACTTTCCGGTTACACTTTGTGAAAGACCAAGGTAGAGAAAATAATCTTGCCCAGTTCCTTTACTACTGCATAGTACTTCCCGGCAATAAGTAAAAAAAACTTTTAGGTTACGTCGGTTTTCACGGCAGCTTCAAGTTAGCGATGGTATCTCTATTGAAAACGCTAAGAAATATTTATCAAATCCTTCCTAAAAAGCGTTAAGATTAACTGTTAATAGTCTTAAACAACAATTTAGCGAACATATAAGTTAGTACTATGGCGGGTGCTATTATTGCAAAAACGATTAAGTTCCACGCCAAACTACCACAACAAACAACCTTCACCTCTACCTCCTACACAAAACTTTTGCTCGTACTTTACTCCATTCTCTTCCCATAAGTCAATTTAATCGTCAAAAATACTGCTTTGAGCGACAACGCAGATCATTACTAAGTCGCGCCAAGAATGTTACAATACGCAACTTCATATTAAATCACCAAGTTTCTACACCTTCTCTATGCCCCGAATCACTATATTCCTTACCCACCAAGTCCTACATAAGCCAAAACCTCAAGATGAAACCGAGTGAAAAATGCATAAAGAAAGTTAAAGTCCTCGAAACTGTTTTCGCTAACTACTACAATGAAAAGTTGTAGATTCCAGATGTCAACGAGTCTTCAATTAAGCCTTACTTGACCAATTACGTTAGCTAGTACAGACTAGACTCAGACCTCAACGAATATTAGGACCGAGGCGCTTGCGCCTTACAAAACTTCCGTATGGTTTTCAATTTCGGGACAATTAATATTTGTAAAAAGATCCAGCGTACGGTCAAAGCCAAGATGAAAGAGGAGATGACTTTCCGCGGCATTTATATCCCAGAAAAGACCTTATTGGGATTGTATGAAACCTTTTTTAAATTATCCTAACGAGATGACTCCCGTTAATCTTTTAATGCTCAAGATTCTCGAGGGAAAGTTAAAGGCGTTAACGACCCTTAAAGTCTTTACACGAGTTTTAAAGAACCCCTAATCTAATTAAGTTACGCTTCTTCATATGTTGATGATAAGGAATTCCTTAATTCGTCCGGCAGACAAATAACTTTATATAATAGCGTGAAATACATTATTAGCGGCGAAGAAGCGCGTGAAGTAGCGGCCGTAAACGCGGAAAGAGGTATTGACATCGTCGTTATCTAATGGTTAATTAAACAAGATTGTTAAGTTCATTGAAGCCCTTCTTACGGCCGTGTCCCTCTTGCCCCTTGACCCTTTACTCAAAATCTCCAAGTTCCTTAACGCGAAGCTTTCTTTGTAAGGTACGTCTATACGTGCGAGCTCAACACTGGTCTTCTCATAGGACTTTGGCCCTCGGGTTATGCGATTGGAAATTACTCTTAATACCGCCACTAGGTGGCTTGAAATCTTAAATTGTTTGGAAATAATGACGAAAGTTTGGACGACTATTGCGACCTTATTTCAAAACCTGTTAAGATAGTTAACAATAACTACTGTCTTTTCATAAGCATCTCCAAAATCTTGAATAACGTAGAAGAGTATAACTGAAAGCATTACAACCTTCTCAACACGAAGATAATATCCTTCTTAAACATTTGAAAGTAGATAGAGATTCCTTTTTCTAGTTTTCACTTATTATTTCCCGGAATCCTTACAGGATATATTCAGGGATATTACCTACCTATCTTGACACAAGAATCAACCTTTGACGAAATTAATGATTATATAAAAAGCTAATTCGAGTACGATGTCCACTTGATGCAATATTATACGAATTAAGTCACTACGCTGTGGACCACGAAAATAACGAAGAAGAATGAAAAGAAAATACTGATGAATGTGCTAAATTATATATTTAACGAGTGTATATTATGCCAACAAGTAATGGTGAGCTCTTACACTAGTGAAACTCCGTTCTGAAAGCAGGTACGAGTAGCTGTTACCGGTGTTAACGAGTTTGAATACGCTTTATAACGCCTTAATACAACCTGTAAAATCTTTATTAGCTAATTAAGTTCCCCGTTTGTATTCCGTCATGACATTTAAACCAAACTCATTTTGTATATATACCTGAAATAATGGCTTCCGATATATAAATTAAAAAAAAAAAAAAACCACGTAATAGTATATTACGTCAATCACAGGTACGGGCGGCTACCACGTTTAAAATATAGTTTAATACCTTTTGATTGGAAATCATAACAACATTAGCACTAAGGAGAGAAAAACATAAATGGACCTATTAACCGTGAAAACTATCGTCGTAATAGAAGCCAAAGGTATTAAGTTTATGATTAGGCCGTTTGTGAATATATTCATTACCCTCCGGCTAAACACTATAGGTAGCCAGCGATATATTACGCCTAATACCCAATTACGTTCAAATAAAATTACTTATACTATATCGCATACTTCAAAGGAAAAAAGGACTTTGACGTTAATATTATACCTAAAAGAGTTACGCCATTTAACAATACTACTTATAATATAGTCTAGTAACTAGCCAACTATGCTCCCTTATACCTCTTAAGTAGAGAAAATCATTACCTTTACCCTAACCAATCATCTAACCCTCTTTGTATCTTTAACATTCGTGCTCGTTAAGCGGACCGTACGTTTAAATGTCTTATGTCAGACCTAAGGGCAGTAAAGTATATAATAGGAGACTATGCTTGGTACATGGCATTGCAAATAGAAAGTAATACTATTAACGAAATTAACCGTTGAAATGCGAGTAAAACTATACGTGTTTAGGGTCTGGTACAGAGCTATAGTGACTAGCAATAAAATTAATTTAAACTATTATTAGGCCTAATACGGTCTATATTTTTAAATCCACTACTTCTTTCATTTTTTATCCAGAGGATATGAAAACCTTCCGCGTTAACATTACTGTTGACGTCTAAAAACTAGGAAAAAACGTCTAAAAGTTTCCCTTCGCCTTCAAGTAGAAAAGTTTGTAATTTTTTTTTTGAATGTTTAAAGGTAATGGTATTAAACTGACAAAAGTGGAAATACGTTAATCATACCGGCTCTATAGATACCGTATCGTTAATAGGTTATATAAATTCTTAAAGTCGGAAGGAAATGAAAATGCGGAATACTTTGTTTTAAAAGCTATTAGAAAGATTCAATAGCACTGCACATCACATATCTAAGCCCCTCGAAAATTCAACTTTGTACTAAAAAGGTACAAAAACTTTAACTATGTGGTTTTTATTAACTATTTTACTTACATAATAAGTTCATTTTTTATGTTATTAACTCCTAAACTTCTTATTACGAAGCCGAATTTGTCAAGTCTCTGTCGATAAAATACACATGAAACGGTGAAAAGTCTTGGAAATTAATAAATATTGAGGCTTACCTAATATCGTAGTTCACGATACTCATACAAACTTTACATTAATAGAGTTTTGGGTAAACGAAAATATAATGAGAATCCAATGTAAACAGGTGCCTGTGAAGGCTCACTAAAATATCAAAAAGATTGAAAAGGCATACAAACTACTTTGCCAATCGTATATTATCCTTACGTTGAAGATTGAAATTTTTACGGATTAAGAAACACGCCTTCAGATAACGACGAATGGTATAAACTATACTGTAGGCTCTTACGGCTTAATTCAAACATTATTAGTTTTTAAAGCGTCTAGGCCTCAATAATGAATCACCACTATTATTAAATACCTAAAAGAAGACTGTGGCTTATGGTAAGGCACTAAAGAAATCATGGAGAGAACCAACACGGCTTTAAGTCAATGATGTTCTTAATAACAAAAAAAGCTTTATGATGATCGACTTTATTGCTTTACCATTAAATAAAAAAGTCTTCATGTTGCGGAAGCCAGGCAAATTAGATGACCTATATAAGTCCTTAATTATCGCCAACGTTAAAGTAGTTATTAAAATTGTTAACGGCCCCCTGACCTTTCGCAATACGTAGGTCCAGCTCTTTATTAGGGCAACTAACGATAAAGACCTTGAAGTCAAGCGACTCAGCTAAAACAACCCGCCTTCAACTTTTATAACTAACCTAATAGAACAGTGTTAGCGTGGAGAACTACTGGGAAGGAGGAACGCTAAAAAGAAGAAATATACTCCAGGATGTATTTATAACACTATTTGATTAAATAGGGAAAAAAAGAACGAATAATATTAAATATTAAAGCTCTAGATATAAAGTATTATTAAAACCTCCGGTATACTATTCAAGAAAGGTATCAGTATAAAGATTAACGGCCTCTTAATTCTAAAAGTTATAAAATTGGTGCCTAAAACCGACATTAACATTAACAATCAGAATATTATAATCTTGAAGTCGAGCATTAGATACGAACTTAAAGATAAGGCCACGGGGCGGCTATACGAAAAGTTACGTTTAATTTCTTCAGGATACGATAATAAGGGTAAAAATTGAACTTTTATGAATTCGCCAACAATTGGGAAGATTATTTAACGTTAAGTAATCGTTTTAGTGGTAATATAGTTAGCCAAAATTAATGGAAAATTTAAACTTAATAACCAAAATATAACGTAAATATAAACGTAATCAGCGGCTGTTTAACAACAGATCGTTTTACAAAAGTTACAATAGGTTCTACGTGTTACTTACCCATAGGCAACGGTAATACGGTGTATTAAACTACTAAATGGACTGGTTAAAGAAAAAGAGATATTGGTGGTCAATCTATGAGTCGCACTTTAAGTTACAGCTAGGCATAAACTCTTGTACAACCGTCCTGAAAAAACTGGTAAAGCAAAAAAAAAAAAAAAAAAAAAAAAAAAAAAAAAAAAAAACACTGGCTCGCTAGCCATATAAACTAAAGATAACCTTTCCGTCAGAACTATTAGCTTTATTCAGCGAAACAGTAGGCGATTAAGGAATCTAAGTTCCAAAATTTCAAGGAGGTTACAACTTTGGTGAAAAGAAATCAACTTAACTTTGATAAATAGTTACTCCGCATACTTGGTCTTAATACCGGCTTCAATTTTTGCTAAAAAAGCCAAAGAGCTGACTAACTCATAATTGAAAAGACTGACGTAGCTAAGGCTCAATGGTACGTGAAACAACGTGCCCATAGCAACTACATCACTATCTAATACCAACCAAAAGCCTCTTAAAACTTATCGTTTACAATACAAGTATAAACTCTAATAAATAAAGGCTTTAACTGTTTAAATAACAGGTTTCAATAAAAGATACGAAACTTGGACTAAGGAATTGATACAGTCCTAATTAATCTATAGAAGGCTAAGTTAATAATTTTACAAGTTGTTTCTTTATAGATAACACTAACCTGTTTTTGCGAATCGGTTTTTTAATAATACTTGTTAACGAAGATAGGTGAGATGACTAATTTACTAGATCTTGGTCAAATGAAAAAGAATTACACGAAGCGTATTAACTTTTAATGTTTGTGGTACAATGGCTAACTTTAAGGTAGGTATAATACTATGAGAAAATTTTAACAGAGTTACTAGGAAACCAAAAATTCTATCTATTCCAGTGGTAATTTATACCAACTTCAGGAGTCTATTGGAATGCCTTATAAATTTCGACCCCACCAGTAAAAAACGCTAATTAATCGACGTAATACCACTTCGTAGAGTTTACTGAAGGAGTGAAATCAAAGAGTTTCGATGAAGTGATGGAAAGAATATTTCTAGTGACGGCATAATAAAGGAATCACCAAATATGACCCTTAAAATATTTGTAAAGAACCATAGACTAACTATATAGATTGAAAGTTACGTTGATAGGCCACCTAGTAAAGACGAGTTGGATAAAAATAAAGATTAATGTACTGAAAAACTTGGAAAACATTAAGAGAATATTGATAACGACTTTTTTAAGTGATACAGTTGAATGAAGGGTAGCAGTGGAGTACTTAATCCATGGAAGGTAAATAATATCAATACGTAGTTTAACTTATGTTAGTTAATATAGCTACAAGTAGTAGTGATAGTGGTAGTGGTAGTGAAGTGGTAGTAATGGTGTCAACAGTAGCCTAGTTAACTTACATGGGTTAAGTGAAGTGACAAACAACTTCAACTACGTAGCTTAAGAATGCTAATGACGGCGGTAGGGAGAAAACGTAAGTTTGTAGCGAAATATTTGTACACGGGAGTTAGTAAAGCTGGAACTCGGAGTCATATGGCAATTAAAAATAATCAAGGTTCATTTGTATGCGAAAATAAAATAAAATTAACAGCAGTCAATATAGTTAACTAGAAAGTAATTCGGTGATAACCGCAAAAGTTTGTTCGACTAAACTGGGTTACGCATACAAAACAAAAAGCCGCTGATGCTAAAATATTAGTAATTGCAATACAATAGGTCAACTTCACTTACAGTAAAGTTAACTATACTAACTACAAGTTGAGTGTATTTTTTGGTGTAAGCCTACTGAATCGAATGTAAGTCAAGTAAAGTATATGCTCAATTTACACTGGAGCACAGGTTATGCAATTGGCCATACAAATTACTATGTAGACCGGTAAGCGGTTTATCAAACCTGGACCAATACATTGACCACTTGACTACGAAATATCAGGAAAGATATATCAACACCAATCAGTGATTATTAGTTCAAGTACAGATAAGTTATCTGGAAGAGGAAGTTACTTATATGTTACGTTTTTCATGGTAAAGAAGGTTTGAGAAAAGATTTATGTAAAGAGTTCGATTTTTATGTCTGCGGTATACAAGAAGAAAAAAGAAATACTTCTTAGTGCGTCTGTGGCTTACAAACATTCATGAGTAGCGATGGTATTGCTATTATTGAAAATATCAAAAAAATCACATTAACCATTGATGAAAAACGTTGAAATTGACGGTGAAAGTCTAAAATCATCAATAAAGCGATTACCAACTTACCAAGCAATTCACAGTTGCCAAATGTCTAAATAGTTACTACCACAAATCTTGATTCGTTATTTTGAAGACTTCTTTAATAAACATCGACTTAAATTACGAATAATATTTAACTTTGCGCTCGTTACAAATTTTCCCCCTTTATATCATAATATCGTTAACCTGATACGTTAGCAAACACTTTAAGGTCGTTACGTTTTGCGAAAACACCTAAAATTTCTAAATCACGTTGAAAAAGCCATGTCGAGCGATTCCACATCAAATCATCAAATCCCCACTCTCAAAAATCAACAAGTTCCCTTACCCAAACCACCAAGTTCCTTTAGCACTTGAATCAACGTTCACTGAATAGCCAAAACGTCAAAAATATCCTCAAAAAACAAAAGGATAACGGCCGTTAAGGAGTTTGGAAACCTTTTCATTAGATGTTATGACGAATATTAGTGGTTCAAATGTATTAAAGCTGAATTAACTTCAAAATTCATAACTTCGTTGACTAATGTATATTCCGCTTCAACTTACAAGAGTTTAATTGAAATAAATGGGGGTTTCGAAACTTTTGTCAATACTTAAACAATTGGATCATCTCATGTAGAGTAAGACTATAAGAACAATCAAAGGTACGTTGAAATAGAACCTTCGAATTCGTGGGATCATCATCCTAAAGAGTACAGGATACTTGTTACACGACATTTTTAACCTAACAAAAATGGATAAATGTCCTTAAAACTCGTAAACCCAAAAACCAATAGGTAAAAAGAAAGAATTTATTAAAGATCGTGATCACATAAGTTCAGGACTACCGATACCTGATCCTTAAAAAAACTAAATCTTCATCGCTAAATTTAAAGAATCTATTTACCTGCTTGTTATCCTATCCTTAATTCCTGCTCGCAATACTTCGGAATACGCGTTCGGCGAAGGCAAAACGCATGAAGTAACGGTTTTCAACGCGGTAACTGGAATTGACGCCGGTACTATTTATCGGTTAATTAATAAATATTCTCAAGTCCCTCCAAATCTTCGCTACAATCGTTTAATACTATAAGGTTTTCTTTATAAACCTTTTAATTATCCTTGAAATCGTTCAATTCCTTAAATTAAAATTTTCAATGATATATACGTCTATTCACGTGAGCCTACTATAGGTATTACTATAGAATTTCACCTCTTGACCTAAATAAATGGCACCTACCCCTATTAAAGCGATTCTAAAACACAAAAAAAATACTATTAACAATTAGAACGACTATCATAACTTTTTCTTCGGTTTTTTTAGAATGGTGAACATCGGTTACAAATTCTTCACGGACTTTGTTAAAATTTGTAATAACGTTGAAAAATTGACGGAAAACTTTATAACTAATTCAATATGAAGATAATAATCTCTTTTATTTTTTGCAAGTGGATAGAGGTTTCACCTTTAGGTTTTAACTTACTATTTCCGGGAATTCTTACAAATGCCGCCAAGTTTTATTACCTGAATTTTGAAATGATGGTTGAAACTTCCTGAAAAAATTCCAATAATGTAAAAATTACTTTGAATGCGATATCCACCCTATGTAATAGTATACGAATGGTGCTACATCGAGGTAAAAGACGATTATATATAAGATAAAATAGGAGGAAATACCAATACATATTTTAATCCTATGCTTAACAAGTTCAACTTATGCCAGAAAACAATAGAAAAACCTTACGCTAGGGAAGCTAAATTTCTCGAACAGGAACGGACAATTATTACAAGCGTAACTCAGTTTGAATACACCTTATAACACCGATATGTCACTTGTAAAAGCTTTTCTAAATAGTTATGTTCCTAGCTAACGACTATGATAATACGTAGGCAGAACTTAACTAATATATGTCTTCAACATAATATCTTCTGAAACTAAGATAAAGAAACCTTACAATGATATACTACATTGATCGTAAGTACGAAAATGCTCAACGTTCAAGATCTGGTCTTAATCCTCTACACTCGAAGCCACATTAACGATAACATCGTAGGCAAAACTTAAGAAAATAGGTTAACCATAAACACTATAGTCGTAATAGCAGTAAATGGTGTTAGATTTATAACAGGTCCGTTCATTAGGAATTATACATCTTTCGGCTAAACGTTACAAAAAATGGGTAAGGCACTACATCCAACACTTTACTGCATTCGTGTACAACTACATGAATTAAATTTCAAATTTTAAATGTTAAAAGGTCATTAACAATAACAATTCGCTTCAGCAGGTCATTCAGTATTAAAATACTGCTCCTGAAGCGGTCTAGTAACTAGCTTGCAACGTTCTTTTATACTGCTTGAGCGGCAAAAAACCATATATTTGCTCTAAGAATCAAATATGAAGCTATCTATACACAATCAATATTACTAATCATTATACGTACCACATGTTTCAAGCTATGATGCAAAGCGTAGGGGCATTAATGTACTCAAAAAGAGGTAAATCGAAATATCTCGCAATATAATGAGAAATTATTACTGCCACGGAAATTAATCGTTATAATACTGAAAGTCCCGAAGTAAGCTTCGGCTAAGTTGAAAACTGATTCTTAGAAAAGTCAATAACTATAAAAATAATTATTGGCCTGATTGTTTTCCACATCCTAAATTCTAATACCACTTTTCTCCTTGATCGAAACATAGAGAAAACCATAAATTTAACGTTGATATTAATGCTAATAAACTGGTTACAAGCGGCTAGAGGTTCCCTTTAACCTTTGAGTGAGGATATATTTAGTTTTATCTTTTAGAGCTGATTACAATTAGGGTAAATTTGACAAAGTAAGAGATAAGACAATTATACCAAAGTTACAATTATCTAGCCGATGATGAGCTTTAAAAATTTCAAAGTCTACAGGCTAAGAATATATAGAATACTTGGTTGTAAAGGATATTGAAAAACTATATCATCATTACCAAACGTAAACCTAAGTCTATAGAATGCTTAAATTTACATCAAAAGACGATAAGAACTTTGATTACAAAATTATTATTAATTTTATTCACCTAAATAACAAGCATTTTTTTACGTTGTAATCTTCGTTACTTTTTTTCATATTGCTAAATTTCTTTAATCCTTGTAAGCGAAGAATATATGGTCAATTAAAAGGATATTATAGATTTACATTTTGTTGGTTTCACTCAATGTTGTCTTTTATGAATTTGATAACAACTTAGTGCCTGCGGAGTTTCAATAAAATGTTAAGATGATGGGGATTTAGTATAAACAGGTACTTGCTAAGACTTATTAAAGAATTGAGAAGGTCACAATGATATACATGGTAATTCGCAAAGCGTATAACATACTTACTTTAGAGATTATATGTGTTACTAACCAAGAGGTACGCCTATGAATAGTTGCAAAAGGCTGGAACGACATTGTAAGCCCTAATAGCTTAGTGTCAAAGTTATTAGTCTTTGAATCATATCTTTGTTTGAATAGTGAATTTCCACCATTCACAAAAATTTAAATAAGACTTTTTGAGTATGGAAAGACATTTAAAGAATTACGGAAGGAGTAGACAAAACGTCGAATTGATAATTACCTCAATATAAAAAACGGCCCTACAACGATAGATGTACTAGATTCACCGTTACAAAACGAAGTCCTCATGTAGCGAAAGCCAGGAAAATTGCATAGCTCACGAAATATTTTAAACACCGACAACCCTAAAGTAGTTGCTAAAACTACAAAAGATATTACGACGGTCCATATAATATAAGTTACAACGTTTAGTAAGGCGATTCAAAATAAGGATAAAAAGATAGATCATTAAGACAAGCAAATGAATCAATATAATACTACCCCGCCCGTAATTTATCATCTGATGAAACTTCAATAGCATGTCCTAACACTAAAAATGAAGAATATAGAGGTTGAGGAATATATACCGGGCCGGATTTATAATGCTGTGTAGTTTTGTAAAAAACGAACGATAATTTAGATTTAACTGTTAACATTTGCGTATGAAAAATTGTTATAATCTCCGGAAAGCCTTTCAAAGAGAGGGATATGGTTGTGATGCATAGAATCCTCATTTGAAAAGCTTTACAATTTGTGTACAAATGCGACTTTAAACTTTCAATTCCAAATATCACGATTTTTTAATCAGGAATTTTTGATAAGGTAAATAATGAATCTATAGGGTCTGGCCGTATTAAAAGTTACGTCTAATCATTCAAGAATGCGATTATAACGTCAAAAACTAAATACATACTGAATCTATATTTAATCGCCAACGATTCAGAAAATCAGTAAACATCTGAGGATGGTATTGATAACAAGTTTGCTAGATAAGATGAATGGTAAATTAATCTTTATCATCGGTGATACAATTCAAACGTATATGCAGTTAGCAACTAATTAACAAAGGATATTTGAATTAAAGGTACCGTAAAAATTAAGTATTGCACATATATTAAGAATGATTGTACTATACGTTGAACCGCCCTTGGGATAAACTAAAAAAACGTTGATTGAATCCTGACGTATTAATCGAATTGGAAACCGAGGTTAGAAATAAAATCATGAACCTGAGACCCGTAGTTACGAATCACGTAAAATGAAAATTTCGACGTGGTAAGTATACAAACTAAAGATACTGTTTTTGTCGAAATGACTGGCATTATAGTATTTAAATAATAAGCCCTTCCGGACTCAAAGTTTTATAATTATCAACCGATCGCTATATTAGTAAAGTGCGAATATTTAAGTTTGAACTGATAGTTTATCCGTAATAATGGTTTTCATGATATTCATATTTACCTTACCTTACGTGAAAAGAGATAAAACGTTAACCTTATTACAATGAATAAGATTGACATGGCGAGGGGTTAAAATGTATTTTGAACAACGCGTTTTAACAGTTATTATGACAACTTATGTGAACCGAAATAGTTTGTGATTCTTTTATTATGGTATAAGTCTGAAACTCATCAGACAACGATTATAATCGATTGAAGTAAATCCTTCAAAACTATATATTACTTACAATAATATCGTTTACCTTTCGGCCAACTATTTGGTACACAAAAAGTTCCAATAAAATGACGATTTCAGGCTGATTACGTATTCCAACATTGAATTGAAGTGAATTTAACGGTTCATATAGCCTATTACAAAGATATTGAAAGGAAATTTAACACTTCTTTTATACAAATACACCTCTAATGAAGATATTTCGAAGAGAGATGAGATCTACATAATGTTTCAAGTTGAAAAAACAAATAAACATACATTTTGATCACTTAAAATGATTTGTTTCTATATAATGTCGGCTTGAGTATGGTCAACATTGTGTTGAAAACCTATATAAGGTGATATATCATATTACTTCATGGGTATAGAAGCCTATTGTAGGGTATTATACCCAATATCGATGCTGCAGAAATGTTAACCCTAAGAAAACGAGAAATGAACATTTTCGCGGCAAAGTTTACCAAACTTCCATAGGACGAAATAAAGGAACATCTCTTAGTTTAATTACCTGGCGTCAAGGCGGTATTATTCGAAACGGTAATAATAAACCTAAGTTTAAGCTAGTTAAGTTTGACATTTTGAATTTGGAAATATTATTTATATTTATAATGATAAATATGAATCCGTTTAGTATATGAGTAATAACTACGAAAAAGTAACTTTTTTCTACTTCAGATTATATATCTGTTACGATAAAGTAAAACGTTTAATATCTTTCGTTTTTCCTGAACTTATAAACAATCAAAAATGTTTACTCGATATAATGAGAATTATTAACGTTATACCGACAATTCGGGTACGCGGATACAAAACTCGGTTTGTGATTTTTTGGCGTATAGGGTAATACTAAGGTGGAAAGAAAAGCCTTAGATGTTTTTTTTTTAAAAAAGCCACAAGTGTTAAATACACTTATAAGTCATTCGATGATATAAATTCTGCTTACAGGACGGTATTGACTTTAATAACGAGGTCATTATCGATACCATATATCGTAACTACGAAGCCGTCCATTAAATAGTTGACGCTACAATATCCTGTTTATTTTTCAATTTATACAGAGCGTTTTAACGACTAATTCCAAAGATATCTTATTCAATTATTAAATGAATTCCTATCCAATATTGCCGAATTGAATTACCTATAATATTGAAACGGATTTTGATTCGAATAAGTGGTAGTTTCAGGTCAGGATAACTGCTAGTAAGTATGAAAAATATTATTATGATCGTGATAACGTATTGTTAAGTATGCACAGTATTGAAACCAACTAAAAAAAAAGTTGATAAGATGATTTGAAGAACGTTAAAAGAAAAGTATTGAAATCAATCAATTTTACAAATGGTTATAAATGCGGTAAATAACACGTTTGATCCGAATTGGCTTATTTAAACACTCTTTCTATTTAGCGTTTACATTAAGATTTACATGAGTTTGAAACCATTAAAAAATGCTATTTATTGAGTGAATGTTATGACAAAGGTTATGGAAGCCTTCCATTGTGTAAAGACTAAAATTGATATCTCTAAGTCCTTGTTTACAAGAGATAGTCTCCAGGAAACAGGAGTTTTATAACTAACAATACAATTCGAGGTCCTAGTACTAAGGATAAAGAAAAGATGGTGTATGCTTGGAAAAATTTACGAAACCAAAGGATACAATGTATTTATCTACACGTAGGACGGTATAAGTTCCTTTCATTAAATAATGATATAGGAGTATTCGAGGGAAAGGGTAAACAAAGCCATTTGAAAATGGTGCTAAATCCTAAAAATACAATATTTTGGAGTGATTGATGGTTGCATGTCTTCAATCCTTAAATATAATACATAATTGTTTGGCTTTGAGGTGATCAAAGGGTCAGTGTAATTAATATAGTATTGGATTTATTAAATTAATTACCGTTCCCTTTAGAATTTTCCCTTTGTATTTTACTATCGTCGGACAGTGCCGACAATGAAGTATAACACTTTATGCAATTAAATAATACTGTAGAAACCAGTGGAAGTAACCGTAACACGGGTTCTCAGAATACCTGTGGAGGCCTCAAAGCCTCCAAGCCATCCATCCAGACATGACCTTAGGGTTCCCTACAGTTTAAAGACTCATAAAAGTATAAGATATAGCCCAGGTCAGGCTGGAGAACGCGGCCTAATCAGTTCCTGTTCTGAGCTTCTTTACGACGTGGATAAGACTATATAGGCCCTTAAAAAAGGGGCTTCATAATGTATAAATGCAGAAAAATAGCCCATGTAAGGGGTAAAAGAAAAATGAGTTGTAATCGCATGTACCGTTGGACCCTATATATTGTTGTTAGGGAATCCTTATATGTGTCGAAACTAGTATATCGCGTGTAGAAACCGAAATAAACACAGGTGAAACCTTTATTTATACAAACCCTATTTGTAACCTGCCATTATATATCATTAAAAGCCGTCTTTAATGATAAACTATCAATACAACTCATAATTCATAGTGATGGTTCTTATAATAACGAGAGTAATAACGCTGTTACGGAAAAAAAGACCCTTTCGAGCTTTGTACCATCATGTCCGAGCACTCACGGCGAGTCCTAAGGTCTCTAAAAGGGCCATATATATAGCCCCCCCCTTCTTCCGCACCCCTGACTCCTACACTTTTCTTCACTTCCTCACACTGGTTAAAGAAACCATTTATAATACCGTTTTATTTTATGAAGCTTATCTTTATATGGATTGTGTATAGTTAATTTTCGAGGAGATAAACGATGTAGTTTGTATTAATGTGGGTAGGATAGGCGTAAAATTCGTTTATTATGTTGATAACAGTATTGTCGGTTTTGGTTTCGCATAAGGAGATATAATGCTAAGAATTGGTAGTAACGAAAAGTAAAAACTGGTGTATTTCTGTAACTATCACAAGCGCCGGTTCTTTGATCCTTCACTACACCGCTATTGTCGTAGAGGCTTTAGCTAAACGCTTGACCGCCCTTCAACAACCCTTCCGAATTATTGTCAAGGCGTAAAAGGGTATCACGACGTATGCTATAGCCGCGAGGCCATTATCTTGCCGCCTCAAAGTGCTGGTGCGATATTATATCTTCTTGAAGGAGGCGATGTCGACGATGGCAACGATAATGATATATACGGTTGCGAAACTGGCTGAATAGAAAACAAAATCATCGCCGACGCCTCAATTTCCGCCCCTGTCACCCGTGTTTTCGCCGGGCTCTCCGCCGCCTCCATTATTTCTCAGAATCTTAACTCTATTAAAAAACAAGAATTGGCGCGGTGAGCAGCGGTTGTGGAGAATTTTTTAACAATTGTGGTCAAATTATTAGGCAAATAAATCCTATTTTTCATAATTTGGGGTAGGATACGGAATGTAATACATAAGTATCTTCGATAAGTATAAAATTTTATTGTTACCGGAAAGTGTTAAATGTAGGTCTATTAAATTCGTAATTTAATTTCATATCGTCTTAAAAACTATCTGTTACGCAGATACAAATCTGGAAATTCTTATTGTTTCAAATGTCTTTTCGTATCTAAATTTGGCGTACCTGTTTATCCAAAGGCATTTAAAGTAGCCGTTCTAAGAGTGTTTAAACTTTTCAAAGGATGGGTATAATATTCCTAGTATATGACGCCTCGTTTTTCTTATATCGAATGTAACTTAAGTTTGTATTAAAGGGTTTGAAGTGCTGATAACCCAACGTAAAATAATAAGAACTAGGTTTAATCTTTCAACACCGATATAAAATTTACTAAGATAATAGAGGTAAGGGGGAGGACCAGTTTAAACACCATATTTTACTGAATTTCGACCGAGGTTTAGTCGAGTAAGTAAATTATTATCGTTCATAGAGAAGAAATATTATATCTTATTTTCAAACATATCACTCTTTGTTCATTACCCATATCTGCAACCGAATTATGGATTTAATTTCGTATATAAAGAATCATTATCATTATACCAGCGTGTATAAGTCTTAAGAAAATCGAGCGTGAATCTATCAAAGATTTCTTATCTATCAGAAAAGTCTTCTTATTCACGTAAATGTAAATGAAGAGTAATCGTAAGATTCATATAGTAGTAAAAGATTGATCGCCTAGAAGAAGCAATCGGAGAGTGCACGCCATATATGGGAGGTTATAAACCTCTAATCCGAGCATTAGTACTTTACCATGTACTTTGGAATGTCTCTTTTAGACCGCTCCACGTATTATGTACTTTGTAAGAGTATAGTCTGTAGCGAGATACGTTATTGTTCACTTTGCAGGAGTGGAAATTATAGTGTAGTGTACTGATACTTGGTTTATATATACTAGCTATATGGGTACATAATAATATTTAAAAAATTAATCGTTTTTTTATAAGCTGCGTACCTAAAAAGTAGTAGCGATAATATAGTCGTAATAATTCATTATTCGTATTCTTGTAATAATAATGTAATTGCATTATTAATTGTAAAGTCTCGAATCATTAGTTTTTATAATAATGTTGTGGTTTCGGTACCAGTTGCGGAGGTTTACATTGGTAATTTCTGGCCGCGGTGGTCATTATAATAAGGGCCGGGTTGGTGTAGTCAATCGGTTACGATATTGTTATTCATAACGTCTTTTATTGTTTTCGACAGGGGTATGGTTACGTAGATATTAATGGGATAATTATTTAGGAGTTATTATGTCGTTACTTGTTTTAGGTTAGTATAAAAAGATACAATGTTATCGATTGATGTAAAACCTTTTTTCATTTTCCATTGAACGGCGCGTACCCAAAGTTAATATAAGTACTTATATTACTGAAATTTAACTTCTATTTTAATTAATCAATTTAAATCGCTCCGATAGGTAGGTGAAATAACCATAACCTATATACTAACCTCGTTTTTAAAAAGATGTCGCGTAAAAACATAATCATTCGGCACCGTTTGGTGTGTAAACGCCGTTTCTCTATTGTCGTCCTTGCTGTTATCGACGCCACTACTTTCACTACTAATAGCTGCCCTCTTCGGATACCATATTCTTTATTGCCGCCTTGCCCTCAGTCTTAACATCTTCCGCCACTGCCGCCGCCTACGTTATCACCCCCTTTTCTCCTCCGTTCTCCTCTCCCTTCCCTTTAGATTCTAATAGAGGAAACGTAGAGCTTTTTAGGTTATAAACTTACCTGTCCCCCGCGGGTAAAAAATACCTTACTTGCGGGGATACCTTCACTCCGTAAGCGCAGTTTAACAGAGTAATGCCGCGGTTTGTATTTTTCAAATCTATTTGTTTATTTGCCTTTAATATTCCTTTTGACAAGGAGGTTAAGGCGGACCTCGTCCACCGCCTCGAGTTACGTATCGACAAGGGACGTCGCGAAGCTTTTTTAACGCGTAAGGCATTCAAGAGGCATACTTATATCTATAGCAACGGGCTGCTAATAAATACGCTTTGCGTATCGCATATAGCGTTCGCGGCTGCGGGTAAGTTTATTGGCGATTGTCACGAAATCAAGGGTCGGCGGCCCGATGCTACCGTTACAAGTGGACAGATAGCGGATTAGTCCCCGTTTCGTAGGTTTTAGAGTCGTGGGCTACAGCCTTAATACGGGTTTAGCGACTTTATAGTAAGTTTTAACCGGTTTACTAAATATCCTATACTTGAAAAGTAATATTCGAGGCCCTCATAAAAATAACCACGTTTTTCAATAACAAAAACAAGCCGATATTAATTAATAGTAAGCGCTAACCGGCGGATTGAGGAGTTGTTAGCCTTTATTATCGCCTGGAAGCAGGACTTGCGTATATATTATGTAGGCAAGTTCGATCCCGTTGTTTTACGTTTCCGTAAAAAGGGTATAACCCTTCTCCCCCGCCTTTTATCAATTATATGCGGCCCAAAGCGCAGGGCCACTTTTTCGCTACAGCTGATAACGGTGTTAATAGCGTTGATAACGGTAACGCTAACATGAAAGGGGAGGGTGACGGAAGGGATAGTAAGGATAAGGATGTGACGACAACGCCTTTTCCCTTATTTTCAATAGTTATTGATTGCGCCATACGGTCGTGCCAGCGTGCCCGGTTGTAGTATAAAACGCTATACAGTAATGTTATTATTTTTTACAAAATTAATTGTACCGTAATTGATTAATGTATTAGTTAAGGTTAATTTGAAATACATAAAATAAAAAGTAATAATATATCAAAAGTGGTTCGAATTCGTAAATTGAAATAGAGTCATTTGGAAAGAAAAAAGCTTATTAGAACCGAAGCACGTAAAATAAAAAATGCCAGTATACCAGAAGCGATTCAAAATATTTTATTTAAAGAGAGGTAAGTTTGTAAGAGCGTTTTAGGCGAAGTTATGTACCGTAACACAATTCGGGAAGCGGCGTGGCTAATGGGTTTCAAACCGCTCCAAATCTTTAAATGTAGAGTAATTTCGTAAAGTAAAAACGAAAAGTAAAAAGAAAAGAAAAGCGTGAAATGTTATCTGTATTAGAATTGTATAACCTTCCTAACAATATTAAAGAACATAGTACCAATCGATATAAGGATTTTCAAAACTATATAAGGGGTTCCCTTGGTTATTGCGTCTATTAAATTGTATTTTCCATCGATTCACATCGTTTCTTCAATTTCCCGGCGTTTATATGACTCGTATAAGGCCATAATATCGATTATTTAATGCTCTCCATTTTTAATACTTAGTTTCACTGAATACTTATCAATTTAAAAACAATTAGTGTATATAAAGAAAACGATAGGTCGTAAAATAAGGTTGGAAAAGATTATCCGAACTTTTATCGCCAAAGTTATTTCCGAATCAAAACCTTGAAATATTATATCAATTTTTGATTTTCGGACGTTTTTTTAAACCCGTTTATACTTGGTAAAGCTTTGATAAATTATGTTTTGTTAGAGTATAAAGCCGCTTAGAGTTGCTATTTCGTTATCAAAATCTAGAATAAAGCTTTTTTACAAACTATAGTCGTTATTATTGGAAAAATAGTGAGAATAAATAAAAAGGATCGTATTGCGTATATTGAATAGTACACATTAAAAACCGTGTTTCGAAATCTATATTTGATATATTAGTCATATGTTAAACGCATTATATATATTATGTGACAGGGCGAATTCGCCTTATGCGGTGACCAAAAGACTAAATGTCGTTTTCGGTTATATTACTAAATTAACCTAAATGCCATGTGCGCGCTCACATTTGTATTCGTCTGCCTATTTTTCGTTATTCAGAACGATAAGGGAAACTTTATCCAATTGCACTTCTTGTATAAGGCCTAAAACGTCGTTTCGAAAAGTAATGGTAACGTTATTAAAGTCGATTATATAGTCCTTCATCAGTTACATTTTAGGTTTTGCCTTTAGGCTTACTTTTCAATCTTTCCTTTTTTTCAATTCAGAAACTAAAGCGTTATACAACGTCAGTATATTGTCCGTTTATATGACCGTTAGTACAAAACCGTTGAAACGGGTTATTTAATCGAATAGGTACGTGTTGAAAGTTATGTTGGCTGTTTTAAGCTGCTTTTTGCAATGCCTTTGGGAGGTATCGTAATAGTAAATTCCAACTTCGGCTCAGTCATAAAGCGGTCTAATAATACGTAAAATCATTTTAGGTAGGTGGTATCGTTTAAAATCCGTGGGAAAATTGGCGTAAATTCATCGTTTAAGCCGTTATAAAATTGTATGTAAATTTACATAATATTACTAAGTTTATAACATAAGCTGGTAAGGGTATATAAGGAGGTTAAAAGTATAAAATTAAAACGGTGGTTAGTTTTTTAAATGGTATGCGACTAAGTAATCATATTTTTTTTACCGTTGTTGTTATACCTTTTTATCATTAGGTGGGTCTTTTTGTATGGTTTTCTGGTTTCATCCTCAACTTTGTAGACGAGGTAGTAGAGAAAATTTTAATGAACGTCGTAAACCGTTGGATTAAACCATTTAAAACGAAATACGCCTTGGTCCATGAAGGTAAAGATCTTTATTTAAGTAAATTATTGAAACGAGGCGTTTATGGTGGTCATAAAACCGTAGTAGCTAAGCTTTAGGTCATGTTCGTGGTTTTCTATCCCCTTTTCAATAATCAAGGAGTTTAAGACGAAGTTTTTAGGGCTTATTTTAATTTTTAAACTAAGAAGACGGTCTTAACAGCGAGAGACTAGTAGGGTTGGTATAAGCGTGCCACTTTCGTTTGGTAAAAGCGGGTCGAAAATGCGATTCGTAGGGTGAATTAATTTTATGAGCGGTTTGAATTCGCCGTTTAAGGGGTGTCCAGTTAGTATTTCTGGTCGAACTACGGTTTTGTGCCGCTTTTTTTCACTTTTATTTCGTATTTTCGTATTATTATTCAGAAAAACGAATTTATAACGATTGGCAAATCAATTATTACATGATAACACTGAAATCTATTCATTATTTAAGGGCTAGTTTATCAGTCCTTGGTTTTTTGAATTGAATCCTTTAATTATAATAGTGAGTTTAAAACGTTAGTCCTACGTAGCCTTTTACTTATGGCTAACTGTGTAAAACGACTCGTTTATCCTGTAAGGAACGTAACACTATTATAACTTTTGTTATAACTTTTGTTCTTTATACTGTAATTAACTATATTATGAAGATTTTATATTTTTTGAGTAAATACTTCAAATGAATAGCGTGGGGACTGGTTTACTCCAGTCGAAAGTGTTATTAACGGTATTGGCCTTTATTTTTAACATAGATTCATTGTAGCTAATACACTTCAACTCTCGTGACAACACTATATATGCCCTTTTAACGGTTAATAATACCGTTTATACTTACCACTACACTATAGTACTTTGATTAGTATCTATTTACATTTGTTACCGGCGATACTAGCCTTAATACGGCATTTAATAAAGTCGAAAGCCGTGCTTACATCCTAGGTAATCCAAATCAAAGGCACTAAGTAAATATTCAATTTGAGTTAATTAAAACGTTTTACCTGTTGTATCAGTATTACATGAATTGCAGTAGGTCAACCTTACTTACAGTAAAGTTAACTATAATGAACTTCAAGTTGAATGTATTGCTTTGTAGAGACTTACCACATTGGGTATAAGTTGAGTGCATACCGCTGCACTTTACTCTAGGGCACGGGCCAAGCAATTAGCTATACAAATTACAGTGCAAACCAGCTAGAGGTCTGCCAAACCTAGAACAAGACATCCACTATTTGATCAATGCAATACTACTGTTACTTCAACCAATCGAATCGACATCGTGGCAACGATCTAAGGCCATACGAACATTAATAGTTTAAAGTGAAAATACTTCGTGTAAGCTAAAAAGCCTAAATTGATATTGCGGTGTCGATGGTGTAAAGTACCGATGAGCTACCTAAATATATAATATTGAAGATTGAATTGAAATGAAAGTTTACTTCGTTCTGAAAACGTAACTAAAACCGCCGAAAAGTTTATAAATATAACTGGTATTTATGGCAAAACTTTTCGATAATTTTAAATGCGTCTTTTTTCATATTTTTATAACCTGTACCGTGAAATAGCTGTAAAAGATGTTTTATAACTGTGTATTCGAATCGGTGGTATAGTATTTGTGATTCCAGTTTCGTTAAGTAAATAGCATTAATTTTACGTATTCCAGGGGAAAACGATACATAGCACATCTTAAGCCTAATGTTACGGATACGCCATTTAGGGCGATGACAAATGAATTGGTCGTATTTTAGACCTCGATTTCAAGTTTATTTATATTAATTCACGAAAGTGGGAATGGCGTTTGAAAGTTTATTACGTAAAATTTAACCGGTATGAATAGCGTGTTTATAATGACCGTTCCAAACCATAACGCTTTACCTTGACCGAAAAAAAATCTTTCGATATTCCGTACTAGATCGAGTTGAAACTTTCGTAATTTCGCTATTGACGCGTCGAATCATCGTCTTCCGAAATTTATTATTTAGGCCGCGCTGGTATAACATATTATACCTTGACTCCGGTTACTGTATCTATTTAAAAACGTAAATTACAACGTCATATAGGCCTTTAACATTCCATTCATATAGTATAGGCCTATATTATACAATAAGGAGGCTTCTTAAAGGCCCGTCAAAATGAGATAAGCGGTCTCATTGTCTTAGACTATTTAGTAAGTATTATTACTTTTAAATTCTTTGTCGACAGTAGTATATTCGTTGGAATAAGCGATAAGCTTATCTTCTACGCCTTCGCATTCGGTTATGTATATTGTGAAATTAGTTTTTATCCGGTCCTTAAATAACGAATCGGCTAAAAAAGTTTGATTAGTTCTAATCAACTCGTAAGCTAGGTTGTTAGTAAAATAATAATTCATATTGCTGTACACGATATAGAATTTTTAAAAACCCGTAAGGCTCCATATACATTTTCGAAAGTATTATTATAGCCGTAGTCCGTTTTACCCATTACCATACGATCGTTTCCGCCCTTTATAACCAGTGATTTCTTCCAGGTACCTTCCTCCATAGTAGCTATATTTTAGGCGTTCGTTTTACTTCAGGAGTATCTTAAATCCTTGATCCAAAACGTGGTAAATAGTTTCGGCGAGGTTTTCTTTGGTTATTTGGCCTTCGCCCTTAATCTTATCCACTATTAATGCTAATCCGAAACTAGCCTATCGGCTTATATAGGTTTCAAGGGATATTTTAAAACTTGTATAAGGCTGAAAAATATTTTTCGGGTTTAAAAAATATAAAGTCGAAATTTAAGTTTTCGCGGCATGCTTCTGTTACTATTTAGATAAATAGTTTGTCACCCTTGTATTCCGGTTCAAGGGATGCCTGATACTTCTGGAATCTCGTTATTAAGGCGATGAATACCTTCTGCAGGTTTTCATTAGTGTTTTTTTCGTTTTTCTTACACGGATTTCAATTTTATATTAGTTTAGTCCCTATCATAAAGCTTGTTGTTCATTTTATGTCGGATTATAATCGTAAGCTTTTATAATACTCCGTAAATATGTCTATTCATGTAAGTCAATATATATACTTCTTTTTAGTGTTTCTAAACAATATATTGGGTAAAAAACAGTAAAACCAAAATTATTCTATATTTAGCTCTCTATATGTATTAAGTGTTATACGTATTTCATTGTCGAGTATATCGTATAGTTTGCCTTTATAATTCTTGTCCTTATTTTAAAGTTTGATAAAGTTGTAAGCTTTGTAAAATTGTTGCTATTAGTAGAAAAGCAGTAAAATAAAAGGTTACATTAGGGGTAATAGCTGGTAGGCATTGGTCTATAAGATACGTATTATCGTTTTAAACCACTTATATTTTTTGAAACGGCATAGGTTTTTTGTTTTGTCCGCTTTTGTTGTGGCTTAACTGGTTTTTAACGGTATTCTATTCGTGGGCTTGTATTGGTTTCTGTTGAAAATTTCGTTTCGGAGAGGGTTTATATTTAACCATCGTCGTTGATAACCGTTGCAGTACTTCTTTTTTTCCATCTATTCCTCTTGTTTCGTTTCCACTTCGTGGTGGGCGTTTAGCCTTACTAAGCTTTTCTTTTTTATTTGCGAAGGATTTTTCCGTTTCCAGTCAATTATTATAAATAAGCGTTTCTGGCGCTTTATCAGCTAATTTCTCTTTACAAATTTCACTTTCATCACTTCATAGTCTATTCATCTTGGAAATTTTTATAAGTTAGGCTGTTGTAAATAAAGATTTAATAATCCGGTCATTATTTCTACCTGTCATATTGATTTATTTGCTTCGTAGTTGGTTTCGTAATATTTTTGAAATCGTACCATCAACCATACGCTATATATTTGGTGTCTCATCTGAAAAATTCTTTTTCAATTCGACGAATAGGATGTGTCCTTCCATTTCTCCTCTATGGTACTTGAAGATTAGATTCATAATATACGTATTTTCTATAAGAAGGTCCAAATACTTTATCAGTGCCACGATTTTATTATCTTATAGGTAAATGGTTGAATATTTTAAAATATTGTTACGAAATGACGTTTATGTACAAAAGTATTTTATATATTCGTTAGCTTTTGCCATTTTTTCTTAGTAAGGTTTTCATTATATCTGGAGTATATAACTTCTACGTAATCTATCATGCTAACGCGGCGCAAATTAATAGTTTCGGATCGTAATTGGTATTTAAATACGTTCGTAATTTGAAGAAAAGCGTACAAATGCCTAAATACAAAGACAATGAGGTACTCAATATTTATGAGTATATATAAATTCTAAAAATATACGTAAATAAAACGTAACTACAACCGGGATTAGCGTTGTTAATTAGTTCCATTGACGCTCGTTAACGTTATACTAGTTAAACGTCTGGGTGAAACTTTAATAACATAATTACTAAATTTGTAATACGCGGTATAGAGCGAACTTAGCCATACGGATAAGTTAAATATAACAGGGGAAAGAAAACGTGTATATAAAGAGGTATATAATGTAATCCGATATATAAGGCTTGATTCGTTATTGGTGGTCGGTTTGAATTGTCGTGTTATAACTGCTCCTAATGGTTATAAGAAATGTAGATATTGTGTTTGTAACTTCCTTTGGGTTTACTGAATGATGTGGATATTACATTTGTAACCGCTTTTGGGTTTCGTAAACGGTTGAATACTATGTTTGAATCAATTTGGTCCTAACGAAGGGTTCCGAAACTTACGTTGTATGCTTACGTAAATTAATAAGTAATAAGATGCTCTTTACAAAGTACCCGGGCACGTTTAAGGCGCCTAAAAAAGTTAACGGTTAACGTAACGGGGCTTTTGGTAAATAGAGGACAAATAAGTTAACTATATCGTATTAAAGTAGTCTTTTTTAAAGGCATTCCGGGTCTTACAGTTCTATTATGTTTCGGGTTTAAAGGCGTTCCCGTGTTATTCCACACTTCTGAATAGTTCTTATAATGTATAGTTGGAAAATAAAATTGTTCAAACCATTACAGAATTCCATTATAAGTATTTAAGTTGAATTTTTCTTTCCTCGCTATTTATATTCGAATTAATCTCCTTTGGTTTTGTTTTATTAATGTTGTATTATTTACACAAATGAAAATAGAAATTAATCGTAAAATTAATATTATAGTAAATAATAAATCATCTAGAAAGAAGCATTTAGAGAGTGTACGCCACGTAGGGGAGTTTATAGACCTCTTATCTGGGCAGTAGCACTTTGCCATGCACTTTGGAATTTTCCTCCTAGACCGTGCCACGCATGATGCACTCTGCAAGAGTTCAGCCTGCAGCATGACACTTTATTTTGCACTCAGCAGAGGCGAATATTTCAGTATAGTGCATTGCCACTTGGTCTTTATATACTAGCTATTGGGGTATATAATAATATCCTCAGTTTCTATCAATTAATTTATTTTGAACGCTTCGTTTCATCGTTGTGATGTCAAAATAGATGTTACAGACGCTATAAAATCTCTCAAACGCTTATTGAAAGGAGTTGATGAGATTGCTTTTCATGTATTCAATTACTAAATTATTATAGACATAAGTTATGAACTCTTCCACAAAAATGCCTATGACCGTTATCAAATCCAGAAATACATCGATATCTTCGTATATAAAACATATGTAATAAAGTAAAGGATGTTGACCTTTTTCACAATAATATTGGCGTTATGAAAAGTCCTTTAATTATATCCGCTAAATATATGTTTCTTGAAACATTCTTTGAATTTATTGGTTCAAATAATTCAATGGTTTACGTTGAGAATATTGAAATAGCTTTTTAAGGTGGAATCGACTATTACCTTCGATTTCCAACTTGTGAAGTGTTTGAAAAACCTGGAGGGAATCAGAGACGATTATAATGTAAGTAACGAAAAGGTTAGAAAATATCCGTTTACTATCAATAAATATAATTTAAATTAACCGTTTTTATTATTACAGCGGTACAATAATAATGGTTCATTGATATTAAAAAAAAAACATGCAAAAGAGTGGTAGATTCCACATAAAGTCGAACGAAACGCCTAGATAAGTTGATGAAATAATTCGACCCGATAAAACTCGATATTGAAGTTATGGGGTTTTATTATGTATTTATTAACCTTGAAGTATTAAACAACGTTATAATACGTAAAAAAAGGGTGTTTGATGTCGATAATGTTTAAGTAAAACACGAATCGAGATCCTTATTACTTTCAAATTTCATTGCCAAAGGGTAGGCTGGCGTTTTTAAAAGCTGCAATATACGGTAAAGTTTTGTATAACGGGGCGACCTCTTTTACCGGGGTAATTAAAAGGATTATGATATTCTTCTGAAATTTCTTTTGGTTATGGCTGGTATATTAACTTTCGACATAATAAACCAGTACAGGTACTATAACGGCAACGGTAACTATTCAAATAAGGTGCAGCAAAGGACTGTATTCCGTACGAGAGAGCCCCTTATAGTACCACGCGACTTTGAAGGTATTCACCACGCATTTTCCAACATAAACCTACCCTCACAAAACTTGGTGTCACAAAACTCTCAATCGAAGTAAATTTAGGACTTTGTTTTTTGAAAAGGGGTTTTTTATTCGGGTAACCTAGTTTTATACTGAATGAAACAAATGAGTTATTACTTTCTTCCAGGTTGAGAAAATCTTATCAGCTAGTATTAAATGAAAGTTTGGACTTTTTGGACGCGAAAAAAAACATATTATCGTTTAACTAACAGTTCGCCATTCGTAAGTAATACTTACGTTTCACGTCGTTGTTTCGTAGGGAACTAGGTATTTCGAGTATTAAAAAGTTATTAATGTATATGAAAATACAGCCAGAGTATGTTTTAACAAGTTTCCAAATGTAAATTACACATAATACCAGAGAAATAGAAGAGTGTTGAAGGTTTTCTTAATAATAGTTTGTAAACCCCCTGGTAGATATTTGGTATCGTTCCCTTGCTTTTTTTTCTTAATATAAAACTTTTAATTAAGGTTTGAAAATTACGATTAAACATAAGACTAATTATTATCGGTATTGATTGATTATGTAAACATACTTTCAAGGTTTGTGGATATATTGCGAGAAAACTATTGCGTGAATTTACCTTTTAGTTTTTCCAACTGGATTTTGTAGGTAGGGGACATTAAATAACTTGAAGCGAATCGTTTAAACATACCTTCGCCGTATCAATGGCTATTGTAGTACCGGAGAAAAAAAATTTATTATAGTTTTCAAATTACGATACGTTTTGATCCTCTCAATATATTGGTGATTGGGATGATAAACCTTTACGAACTTGGATTTAATTAATCCAGATTACTTAGTTTCGGTATAATCGACAGTTGCTATTATTGGTATACCTGTAGAAATATCCGTTGCTGTAAATAATCGTTGTATAATTTCTAAAGTGCCATATTATAGATTACAAGTTCACTTTGAGAAAACGATTTGTTAGATCGCGACGCTCTGTCGGTATTTTTCGTACGCCAATAGTATTACAACGTAGATTTCAATTCAAAATATCCGCAAGCTAAGGGATACTATATTTTAATGCGATCAAATTATTTCCAGGTTTATTGGTGATACAGTAATCTATCGAAACTCTATTGAAAAAATCATGTCGTGCAATTTTATTTTATTTGTGGAGCTTGAAAACGAAGAATCTATTTATCTCGAGTAAAACGGTTTGGAATATAAAACGAATTATATGTTCATGAATCGTTTAATGGAGATTTCGTCTATGATCGGCCAAATGAAGTATAATATTTTATTAATTAGCACGAATTTAATACACATTGGCAAAGACGTTTTTACAGTTCGACGACTCAACCTCTTATAGGTATACCATGTTCACATTCCTTATATAATATCGAAGCCGATCGAGTGTCATAATCCATCATTTTTCCGCTTTGATATTTGTTGTAAAGTTTTCCTTGAAATGCGGTATCAGTAGTTAAGATATAATTAAGAAACAACGTTTTTCAAAACATATACGGCGGCCCAGTAGATAATTACGACCACGGGTAGTGAAAATATTATTTTCATAATAATCAATTGACTAAACCTCAATTTACTAACTTTACATATTTAAATGCGCGTAATAGACCCCATAGAAACCCTGGAAGAAAAAAGGATAGTTAATAACACCCTATGGTCTGAACTACTATCGAGTTTAAGTCGTATTACTATAATAAAAGATTCAAAAGGGCAATGTTTAAAGCTTGTTTAAAAGGTGTACTCAGTCTTTTACTTCACCGTTAAAATACACGCCCGTTGCCAAGAGCTAATTATAAAATGCTTTTTCTTTACTTGCGTTACCTAAGGTGAATTGTATCCGACTATACACGAAGTGAAAGTACTTACAGATAATATTTCTAACTTTGGTAGCATAATTCAAACTTTCGGATAATACGTCGCTAGTAAATTAATTCCGATACATATTTATTATTTCCATTCCGTCAATAAATACCTATAAAAAGTTCGTTTCAAGGTTCAAACTATTTTACGTTACGGTATAACACAAAAATACTTTTTTAGTGAAGGGTAAGACCTATAACCTCTTTGAAAAAGGTATTTCGTTCTGGACCTCCTATGTAATGGCGAAAACGTCCTAATTTTGTGTAGAAGAAACGAGATGGAAACCTTGATTCCGTTAATGAACTTTCCTCGTGATCTTTTATTTTCGTATTATGGTTTTCATACGTTAATAATATGAAATTTTTGTTTAGCGTAAATGATAAACACGGGTTAATATTCAACAATTCTTTTATATATTTTTTCCCAATTATTATAGAGCCAGTAATTGAATGCGACATTTGATAACGTTTCATTGTTATATGCATATTTTGCGTATATTTACTTCATATTTTGAAGCGTTAATATTGATCCAGCCGATTTGAGTAGAAAAATTGTATTTAGATTGTTCATTTAAGTTGAATTAATCAACAGATATATATTAGTGTGTAAAAACGATAATTAAGAAGAGGATATTGGATGAGTCTATGACCGATGTTAGCAACAAAAATGCCGCTTTTTATAAAGCTTAAGTTGTAGCAGTTGAAATGGTTTACAATTAAATTAAGTAAACTTTCTATTTGTTTACGTCTGCCTTTATAATGTTAGAATTTTTATATCCTATTTCACTGTCTCTAGATTTTGCGACCGTCTTTTCTGTTATATAAGTGATAGCATTTATTGATATAACGGTTTTTTTTTAATAATTTCGGCAATGTTGTAACGTTTTACGGATAAAAAGGGGTTTCCAGCGCTGAAACCCCATATATCCGTCGTTTTCTAAACGTGAATAACTTGGTCTATCGTACCTGTAACGGGTTTTGGTGAAGGGGTATCATACTTTAAAGTTTATTTGGTATACGGAGTCGTAAGAACAGAGGGCCCAAGAACTTGGGAGGGAAGTTCGATTCTTACCGTATTTTCATTAGCGAAATATTACCGAATTTTCATATAGTAAGATTTGGTTTTAGGTCCCTTTTTTTGCCGAACGGACGTTTATTGTAACGGGGCAAATTCGATAGAATTGTCGATCGGAGGTTTAATTATCGTTGTCATATTATAACGGGTTTTACAGAACATTGCTTTTAGTTTAAAATAACGCCCCGGAAGTTGAAAGTACAATTTCTTCTCCCATTTAGAGGTTATTACGTAATTGAAGTATATTTGGAAGAAAAAAAATATAATGATTATAACATTTAATCGCCTTTTTAAACGATCCCAGAACATTATATGTCTTAAACTCGCCTAATTGAGGTATCAGATCGGAAGTAGATAATGTAAACGAAAATATTATTGTAAATATCAGTCATCGGCAAATTGAAGAGCCGGCTACTCATTTATTATATTCTTTGATTCATCAATATGCATAAGCAAATGGATTGAATAAAAAAAGAAAAAAAGGAGGTCTTTCAATCAATATGAACATTTTATCCGTTTATAGAAGAGTGTATATCGATTATGATAATTTTGAAATGAATACAATTTCATTCTTCATAAGTTCTAACAAATTGATTCAAGTGTTGTTTAAACCGGCGTGAAAATTATACGGAAAACCCTCTTTTTCAACCTAAGTATATTAGAATTACTGAAACCTTATGTATATCTTTCCAAATGTGTAAAGCAATTTTCGTATTTACTTTTCAAAGTGGGTTCTTTCATAATAACAATCATTTCGTAACTAAAGATTAACCATTTGTAGATGTCTTTTCCCAGATTTAATAACCAATTTATTTTATTATACGAGTTTAAAGACGGCGTATTAGTAAAAGTAGTTATCAACGTTACATTTTATAACTTTTGGGACTTTAAAGAAAATCTATAGTTTTTGTTTTCTCGTCGTTGGTTAAGAGGTCCTACCTTAAAAGGGATAGTATTTCAGGTGGTCGTAGACGGTATTTTATAGTTTCAACGTAAATCGCGTAGGTTTTTACGATATTAGCAAAACTAAATTTTTATTATGGTTTGTTATAAGAACCTTACTAATCATTCATATCGATAAGGTAAAGTAATTATAAAGAACGTAAAGGGATTCAAGTTACCCATTTTAAAATGTCGGTACTTTTACTAAGGAATTCGATATCGTTAAATAATTCAAAATGGTAAGAGAAGGTATCTAACTAGTTTTACTAATTCATTTAGTTTGTGTAAAGGGATGCTTTTTAGATTCATGATTAGGACCCCTGCACAGAATAGTATTAATAACTTGAACCGCGATATATCACGTTCAAGCGCTTTATTTGGTAAAGTCGTGTCTATTGAAACGAATCACGAAGTTATTAATGATTTGTTTGTAAGGCCGACATACAGAATTTCCATTTTTTAGGTCGCATTTAAGCGCATCGAGAGCTCTTTGTAGGGTCTCAATATTTTATCGTTGGAGTTGTTATAAAATTTTGTTCTTCTCTGTGAAAGTCAATCAAGTTGGCTGACGCTTTTTCTTGGGTCTTTGTTATTTTTAAAAAGGTCGGGTGGCTAGTTCAGCCGCCTTAATAGCGCATGGCATCAATTAAAAAACTCTGGTGTTGGCCATTGGAAAATATATTCAAGGATTTTTTCAGCGATATTATGAAATCGTGTGCATTTCTGGTGGCATCACGAACAAATACTGGGGCTGCCAATATTTCCTTTAATTATGGAAGATAAAATACAGGTGTTTTTATTTTGAGGTATGAGAAAACTTTTAGTCGTTACTTGTGATGAAGTTATTAAATATTACGCAGATATTAATGCCTAATTTTGTTTTATTTTTACTAAAGGATTGGATGAAGTATAAATTATTTCATGATATGGAAAATAGCAGGTCCCATGATTGAAAATAAAATTGTTGAACTAAGTGAATATAGTATTTCCTCCATTTCACGATGATCTTTAAACTTGTTGTTATTTTTACGTTTCATTTCTGTAATTTTAATGTCATTCTATCATCATATAGTGTAATACGAATAACTTCCAGTTAAGTATCCTAATTATCCAGACTTTCATTAATTTATGGAAAACATGATTTTTGTATCCAGAGTCAAAAGAAAACAAAAACGTAATTCCAGAATCATTTTAACGAAATATGTTTTTTCTTCAATAACACGATGTAAGAAGCCATATTAGGCTCATCAACAAGCTGTTTCATGATCAGCGACAAAGAAATTATTATGTAAATCTATTACCTTCATGGCTTTTATTTAGTTTCCACTTTCGTAGTCTTTTCTTTCGAAATCTTAAACCCTCTCTAATTAAATTGCATCAGCAACAAATCGATATTATGTGTAATACTATATTTGTCTATTTTTGCGTTTAATTTAAATGTAACATATTTGCTAATATTTTACTTCTATTGAATGTTTCGTGTTTACATTTCTTTCCAAATATTGTTCTATGCATTTTGGGGGAGCATACATTAATACTTACGTTATCAGTCTGGTTTATTTTTTAGGGCCTGTTACGACTGTCAACATTATGATAATGTTTATACTTGTAATGGACAGACTTAGTAAACGAAAAAAAATATTTGTGATTCGGGCTACATTAAATCATTCCCAATCGCAATTCGTCAGTTTCAGAAAGTATATTCATCTCAATCTACGTATATAATATAACCATCGTAGCTCAAACTTGTCGCTAGTTTTTTAAGCCATTGCAAGTGATATTTAGTCATTTCATTTCTTATTCAACTTCTTGATTACCAGTAACAGTTACTAAAATCTATTCTATTCATATAGCTTACATAATATAAACTTGGATTATTTGTCAACTAAATATCATTTTTTTAAATATTTCATTGAAAGTGTTCATGAATATTTCCTTTCTTTTCTTGTTCTCCATCATTGTTTTTTAGTCCATTATAGCAATTTTTCGATAATATTGTTCATAATTGACAGATTATTCAATTAAACGTGGTATATTATAGGAATTTCTACGAAGGGTACAATTTCTTTCTTAATACGCTTTTATATAAACTCAGAGTTTATTGAGTCAAAAATAAGTAAGTAGTGAATTCTTTTTCCACGGTTAAAATTCTATTGATTGGATGGCCATAAATAATGATACTCGTTTGGAAATTTATATAGTATAGAGTTTTAGTCCTACTTTTAGTTATTATACAATATTTTAGCGAGATCTATAACGAGTTTGAAATTCTTCTTGGTCATTGCTGCTCTTTCATGTATCGACGCGCAATAATTGTTCTAGAGGTCGTTAATCAACGGATTATTGAAATTGTATTGTAAAACTATGGAGAAATATAATGGTTTGGTGGTTGAAGTTTTGTTATAAAGTTAGTGGTATGGTTGCACATGTTAGTACATTCTTAGCTAGTTTTGTAAAGTAATGATAATTAGAAAGGTTATATGGTTTTACACAACTGCGCCACTACTTTGCCATCTGGAATTTACGACGAAATTGAAAATTAGGATGCTGTAAAGTGATGTTCAACGGATGAGCCTATCCGCCATTGATTTTTGAGAATTTATTTCCTGTTGGCGATGATATGCAGCATCTGTTCCTCGGCAAAGAATTTCACTAATTTCATTTGGAGGGCTTTCCTGTGCTTATTTCAATGAATGTGATATTGGATTTAGTCAATTCACGAACTATGAATCATTGTACGTAATTGAGGTTTGCTATGATAAACTTATATTAGGTCGTTCAATGTTAAAAGTCTTTCTCTTAACTGCAACCAAATCGAAAATGGATCTCTTACATGTTGTTTGGAAACTTTGATTAAATGAACGTTGTTATTAATTATGTCAAAGAATTAGGGAATCTTTTCATGGAATATATAATTTTGTAGCTATCGACATAACTTTTGAATATTTTTTAACGCCTTCATTTATGTTTTTCCCACTTGATGATGAACTCATCATGGAACAACTTCCAAAAAAAATGTAAATTCTATCGTTATTATCGCCGTTGAAGATGTTCAATTTAAATTTTTCAAATAGAAATCATGCGATGTAGTGGGTTAGTTGTTCATTGATAGCGTTGTTGTCGAAGAGTTTCAGCCTAAAGCCATCTTTTATATTTTAAACAAAGGTTGTATCTAGGTTGTGTAAGGCGTTTTTTTCTGTTAGCGTTCTGTTGTATTCGTGGGATATTTTTTTATTTCATTGATTCAATGGATCATGTAATGAATATTTCTTTACTTATTGACTATAGAATTATTGACAACCTTTGAACCTATATCCCAGTGATGTTACCTATTAATTCAAACAGTTGAAAGAAAGACTCTATATAAAGCTTTTTGTAAGTTGAAAATTCTTTCAATAAATTCGCATTAATTTTTAACTTCATTCTTTTGTGTTGGACTATAGTTAACTACTACTCGGTGTTGGCAGATCTTCGAGTAGCTACAGTTGTTAATTCTGATTGTTGGTTCAAGTAACAAATTTAATAGTATTGGATATGAGTGAAGTATTATTTTCTAAGTTCGGCAGACCGATAGCTGATTTATATCCTAATTTTTAGGTGTTCTGGCTCATCTCGTGCCTCACATTGAATTTTGCCACAATAATTGCGTGCAGGCCATATACCTTGAGACGTATACTAACAAGATAAAAAAATAAAATTCTAATTCGAAGATTGGATCTAATAAATAGATATTAAATTAAAGATTACGACTAGCCGACAATGAGTTGGGTATTGAAAACCAATCAATAAATCGCTTCTTTAATAATATTGATGCGTAATCAAAATACTGAATGAATTTATAATATATTTAATTTCTTTATTCGTAAGGTTTATAAATAGTAATTTGAGTAAATTTCTGCTATTATTGAAATGAAGTTCACTAGAAATTGGGTTTAAAAAGACGACAACGATATAATAGAACCATATTAGGCTATTTAAATTTAAGTAGTAATACACTAAACAAATAATATCATTACCAACTGAGAACTTATTCTCATCCCGTTTTAAGTGAAGGGGTTCCTCCATTTCAGGATGACATTAAACCCAGCTATTATTAAAATAAATAAGGAAACGTTAAACGCAACAATATTGAAAATTTATGTGTTCTTCTATAAAAAGGCGCCTGCAAAGTTAATTAGAGCAACGCGGGTAAATTTATCATTATGAATATCATCAATAATATAAGCGGATCCCAGAGTTGATGCATTAGCTACCTAAAACCAAGTACTATAAATTTTGAAGGTATTTTTTTTCAATATTATATGGTGGTATCATCTGTAAGTATACCACTGGATGCTACAAAATAATCATGTTGATATCGGCTGGAGGGATCTTAACCCGGATCCACTGGGGCTCTGTGGAGCTCCCGTAACTTTATTTCATCCCTCCAATGAACACCTTAAAGTGTCCCGCATTTTGGAGACCCGTAGGCGTGAAAATTGTGGCCTGTGTCGAGCCGTAAAGAGCGGTTATTTAAGTCCCCGCTCAGCGACTTTTTGCGCTATGAATGGGACTATGTTAACTTTTGATAAAAGTGGCGTCTTTACGAAATATTGCTAAAGAGTAGCTTGTGTGAAGCGCGTAAGTAAAACTCGTTAAAGTAACGTGTATGTGTTGGTGCATATACTGTGGTTGTTATTGTTATTGGAGAACATTTCTACATGCACAATAATACTTAAGTTGTGATTATTAAAATAAATCAAAGAACCTCTTATCAATAAAAACGTTGACTTTGAATATTTCCTTATATACTAATAATTGACCATCTAAATTAGTTAATACCTTGACTTACCCTTATGTTACCTTATTATTCCTATAAAACGATGAAGATTCACATATAAATGAAAGTAATAGAGTTATTTCGTGAAGAACGGGCTTTATTTTGTTAAAGCCGTAGAGCTCATTCCCTCGCTAAAAAGCCTTTAGTTTCGACAAGTTAATAGCGCTTGAACCTTCCCCCCAATATTTTTACCAATTTTCCTCCTCTTCTCCAACCCGTATGACCTCCGACTGCCCTCTTACAATTAACGGGGTATAAATTTATTTGCGTTGCGTACTACTTCAATTTGCAACATTTTACTACTGAGTTTGTTTTGACGATGGAAAACGAGGCGATAAATTCGTCCGTTACTTTTGTATGGGCTCCGATATATTTTTCTTATCTAAAGGGATCTAGCACTATTATGTAGTAGTATCTAAGCGTACAAACGGATTTATTTAGGTGGAAATCGATTCTGTGAAACTGTTAATCGCCTACTATGTTGCCGTCGCAATTAAAACGCCCTTCGAACGTCAGACCGCGTTAAGATAGCTTCTTGGAACTGTTATAACAGCGGTGAATAGTTGGGTGGCTTAGGCTATATCCGCTGTATTATTAGCGCGGCGGAGATCTACCATTAGCGGTACTGAGGATAACGTTAACAGAAATGACGACAACGGATATAAAGATGATAATATAGGTTTTATTGATAATCAAACCGTTTCCCCCACCCCTATCCCAGCCTTTTTACTCCCTTTAACGCTGGATTTACCGTTGTCCTGATGATGTTTCCGGGTTATAGTGATCGACTTATGCTGCTGACTATGAAGTCTTTAATTTACGAAACTTTTCACGTAAAGGAATGTATAATATCCGGTCTGGGCCCGGTCCGGTCACGAACTAGGCGCAGTTCGTGTATGGTACAGGCGCGGTCCATGTACGGCACATGTAAGAGCAGGTAACAGGTTGTTCAATGGCCAGAACATTAGGACTCTCATAATAGGTTACGGTAGCCCCTTTCAGTTTTGCGCTATACATTAATATTAAATTACATTAAATATCTATTAGATTTATTATTTTAGGTTGGAATATAAAACATTATTACGGTTTATTTTTTATTTTTCCAATGGAATATTTCTCATAATAAATAAATCGATAATAAAAATTAAAGATTTGGAATTACACTTGAACGTTATCGGAAAATATAGGACATCGGCAAATAACCAGTTCTCTATCTTTATAAATATGACATCTATGCTTTCAGGGATAATTTAAACCGATATTTTGCGTTTATAAAATACTACAGGTTATATCGCGTTTAATATAGCAATTGTAATAGCAAGATCAATTGAATTGAACTATGACCTTAAATTCGACTTCTTTTAAGTCGTTATTAATATTTAGCAACTGGAAGCCGCTTTAACGGCGGTTATATTGTTTTTTTTACGAGGTTAAGGTTAGCGAAAACGACATGATCAACCGTAATTGGACGTGTCTGCTTTTACGTAGGCGTTAATACGTTAAACGATAGAATTTATACTGAACGTGGATAAAATGAATATTAACAAGGGTTGTTATATGTTCCTTGATGTATATTAGTATTATACGACAGAAGTTAAGCAAGTTATTATAACCTATCGTATAACCGGCGTTTATAGAAGTATATACGATATCGGTTAGTTCTTCAATTCTATTAAGGCTGTTTTGGGCGACCTCTATTGCGCGGATAAAAAATTAGTCGAATCAAAAGGATTAGTTATAAGCCACAAACAACTAAATGTACTATAATATATTAGGTTTAAAATATCCTTAGATTCAACGGGCGATTTATATTGACCTTCGGCCGTAAAATAAAACCATTTATATTTTCGTGTATCGCGACGCATCCGCGACAAATCCATTAGGGAAAGTGTGAGCTTGATGAATTATATGGTAGCTTTAAGAAAGTACGGCAAATTTGCTGAATAATTGAAGTTTTTCGATTTAAAGCAAGATTTTAATGATCAACCGGCGGGAACCGTATAGGTTGAAAAACTAGATGGAAATATAATTTTAACGGGAGCTTATACCTTTTAAAAATCTTCGTTGAGAGGTCATAGTAATTAGAGCCAATTATTTCGATAATGTGACTAGTTATTTTTATAAAACCGTTTGGTACTCTTTTAAAACCAAGGACGTAGGACGACGTAGGTAACGGTTAAGGAATATCAAACCAGGCTCTTTACGGGACGTTACGTACGTCATAATTCGACTAATTACTATTAACGTAATTACGAACTACGCCCGACATTACCTTCGACATAAATGTATGCGGTTTAAGTCAAAAAGATAAAGCAAGGTTCCCTATTAACGGCAATGAATGAAGTCTAACTTTTGGATATAATTTCTTTTAAAGGTTATATAGCCTTCATAGCCAGATTACGAAATCGAGTAAAAAGGGGTTTAATTTAATTTAAATATTAATAAATAAGGATCCATTCCCTATTCCTATAGTGTTTAATAACAACTATTTTTCAAGTATTTAGGTCGAGTTTGACCATATTTATTATTATATTGTGAACGAGAGTTTATTATAACAGTTCAAGATAAATCAAATTAGGTCATTATATCCTGGAAATCTCGGAACTATATTAGGGTTATGGCAAAATACGCGCATGAATTAAATGTCCAAGTTTGGTATGAACATCAATATTGAATTGAATCCTATATTATTACGTATTATTTCTCGAATAACGCGTGATATGATTTTTGGAATGTTTTACATACGATTTTAAGAAGTAACCTTAAACTTTAACGATAGTTATTTTTTAATTTATAGTTGCAGTAATTTAATACTCGACGGCTTAATAATTGTCCTTAGGTTAGGAGATATAGGAAATATAGTAAAATCGGTTTTTATTGGTTTAGTACAACGGTTATACCAGGAGATATTACATACGAGGGGTTAATCTGGGTTGGTTTTTACTATAAGTTTTTACGAGATAACGCCGATTTGTAGACGACGGCACCGAATATTACCGAAGAAAAAAAGGATTAGTTACGTCTTTTACTAAACCAAACAAAATTACGCGACTCATTTGATAAAAAATAAATTATGAATTTTCCTTGATTCAATAGGAAAAAACGATTATTACATTTATATTGAACCGAACGAAAAAAAGTTCTCTTTTAGACCGACTTTAAAATATATTATATTCGATGTTAAAGGAATAAGTATTCTAGCTTCGACTCTAGGCTACATAGTTAATAGATTAATGTTGAATTTAAGTAAATTTCTTATTAGTCGGGGTGCCGGAATTATTTATTTTTAAGTCAAGGGGAAAATAACGACTTTATGTTAAGTACCGGGTATTAATTATAATTATCGAGTAACATAGTTTTCCCCTATCCATAATTAAAAAAAACTTATAAACGTTATCTAAGTTATCATAACTTCCGAAATTCAATATTTAACCGTCATTTTACCGTATCCGGGTTGTACCTAAATAAAATGAATTAACGACGTTTCTTATACCATTGGAGTTATTTAAGTAGTGAAGACTCCTTTAAGGTTGGCGGAAACGTTGGTGACGTTTTAATAATATATTAACTATGTAATGGCGGATATTTTGAATGATTATATTATAATTTACCTAAACGACCATTAAGCGTGTTTTTCCGATATTAACTCTAAGTATATAGTGAAAGTTTGTATAGGTGTAAATGGTCTTTGTAATGAGAAACTAAACTTTAATTTGAAAAGTTAACATTTACTTGTTATAAAATTACCATACCTAGACTTTATTATAACGGTTAAAGTAGGTATCCGAGCCGACTCCGAGAAAATCCGGGTAATACGCGAATAGGAATTACCATATACTATTTGAAAGGTTCGAAGTTTTCCAGCCTTTAATAACTTTTTTCGTCATTTCATTGGTAATTCCTCCGAGTTAATTAATTATCTTATCCAATGAACGAAGTAATGAATTCGTTAAACTTAAAAAAAAATGGGACGAATATGTATTTCAAACTCTGAAGAACACCTTTTTACGGCTCCGATTCCAATATATTATAACTTAAATCGACTAAAGATAAAAAAAACCAATTATTCGGAAACGGAATTGAAAGGATACCTGTCGTAACTGGATAAGAATAATATCATAAAGAAAATAGCTTATTACTTTATACCATCAATAAACGCAAAACGTAATTGTAACATTTACGACAAAACGCTTTTCGCGATAAATCTTATTTAAAAACATAGTTTTCAAAGTCATATAATATTCGTAATTCATTTAAAATCCCAACGGATTTTCAAGCATTAGAATATTTTTCTTTACGACGTTGGATGTTGAAACGCTAAGTTAAATATGCTGATGTCATTTCACCCTTTCAATATTACCTACAGTATAGGCTCGCTAATTAATACGCTCGACCGGATATGTGAACACGTAAGTTATAAAATTAACCAAAGGGTAAAAAATTCCGCGCACGTGTTTTATAAACTCATTTCCATTATTATACTAAACTAAGTAACAATAAATTAATATTTTATGGAAACGTATATTATGGCGGGTTATACGGATCAATTTGTAAAGACAAAGGTTTAGCTGTTAACCCACGACGATATATATCCGAAAAGAGAATGGTAGGTTTTCGAAATATTAACATAAATGGGATCACACAGCATCCGGACCACCCTCGGGTCGTAAACTAAGATAACGATAAAAAATTCGGATACGCCGAAGCCAGTGGTACCCACGCGGATCCGACCTGTATTAAACCCATTAACTTTATTACCTCCGAGTAATTACATAATTTGGGACCTGGGTTTCTTAACGGAAGTCTAAAATTGAAAAGTAACGAACGATTCGTTATATAAAGTTCGCCTATTAACGGTTTTCGAAGGCGTTAGGCGTTTTCCAGCTAGAGCATGGTAATCGATATCAATTGCAAATTATAAATTTGATTCGCGTGGTATGTTATGTTACCGCGATCGATTATAATTGCTGAATTCATATTTATCCACGACAAAAATATTATAATAACCCTATCATTTATTCATTATAGGTTATCTAGGTATAAATATTTTATTTTGAGTCTTTTGAATAGATGATTAATAAAAGGGGATAATTAAAAATATTCAACGCTTATATCTAATATATACGTAATATAATAATACAAAATCTCGTCGCATCTTACGATAAAGCCTCCTTTAACCCCTCCTTGTTAGAAATCTCTTTTGGACATATTTTAACATCGACTTTATACTTGACTTACTAGTTAACAATAACGAATGGAAATATTTATTCATTATTAAAAACAGCCTTTCCAAGTTTATTCAATTCGAATTTATATAATTCAATACTATCAATTCGTATGCGAAACTTTTCCAGAATATATAGTGAAAATATTATGGATTTTACGCTTTAATAATTAGTAGTCGCTGATTGGATTAGATAAACTTATTTTAAACGATACTATTTTTTTGTAAAATTTGAATAGGTTACCATTTACGATGTATAATTTACGAATAGATAATGGTATCATACGTATGAACTAAAAAGTATCTAAATACCTACGTATTATCATCGGTGTTTCGTAATATAATTAAGTATAATATTTACCCGTCAATTAACTTATTTCAAGTAACCGAAAAACGACATTTATTAGGTTTAACGCAAATAGTTTGGTAAATATGTATATAGATTTACGTTTTTCAATGGTAAAAAAGGATACGCAATCGTAAATTAATTTGATAGGGCAAGTCATTACGTTTTTAGCATACTTATTCTAGAGTACGAAGATGACTTAGGCGACGATAATATATATTTAATAATAGATTAAAACGGCTGCGAACCGTAAGCGTCGTTTAATGAAGCGGTATAAAGTAAACGACTAGGTTTAACTTAATTTTTATAATATTAAAATTACCCGCTCGAATGAAAGGCGCTACTAGCTTCATAATTAGTATTGGATTATGGACGTGTTAAACTTATTGCAGATAATTTTAAATATTTGTGGAAAATATCTTGTATCTTTTGTAAACTTGGTCAAATAGTCGATCACGGACTCTTTTCCTTCATCAGTTTTATCAGATATTCACCTGAGATTAATATTGATCGTTAACGATATTACAAAAGGGTATACGAGGAATTTAAAATCTAATAAATTCTTACGGAAAAGGCGAAGACGGGAGAGGTTTATTTGGTATTAATCAAATAGAAGGGTTATCATAAGTTGAAATAAAATTTGTTAGAAAAGTACCAATATATCATAACCTTAACCAAATTTTAGGTGAAATAAAGGGATACCCGTTTTTATAATAGCCTGGTATTTCGACGTCGACGTCGAGTATAAATTCAAGAACCTACGAGGAACGAACCGTCTACCTTTCGGAAATAATGCAATATTTATAAAAAAAGGGGAAATTTTTAAGATTATTATGATACGATACGATAGGTAAATCCGGGTAAATATTATCTTTTTTTTTTCGAATAAACATCCGACTGTAAAGCGACTCCTACCACAACATGTTATCGATTAACCCATTTGTAATTATTATCTTTATTAGGATTGAATGAGTAACAACGTTATTATCGTTAAAAGCTTTATTATAATTATCTCTGAATATTAGGAGATTTCAGTAAAAGAAGAGGGTGATGGGTGTAACTCGAGTTAATAAAAGTTAAAGAAAAGTGCAAGTAAAAAGCGAGGCGAGAACTGGACGACGCCGAAGATTGCAGATAACATCAAAAAGGAGGAGTATTGGGGGAGGCCAACGAAGGTGGTTAACGAAGAACGGGGTAAAAGGCGGGGCAAGGAGCGGAGCGAGGAAACCAACCCTTTGAACTGATTATTAAAAACTATAAAATATTAATTTGGGTCCGGATAACGCGGTCGTCCCGGATACGATCCTCCGCCCGTTCTTAATTAACCCGATTGATTCGCTTTTAACAAAGGTTAATAAAGGAAATAGGGGTAAAAACGGAGTTTATACAGTTGGATCCTGAAAGAAGTTTATTACACTTTATAAGCCGTAACTTATATTAGCTATAACGAATATAGTTAACGTAATTATATTATTTTAACTACTTCTGCTAAAACCACGGGATTGAATACGGTAAATATTGAAAGGGGTTGTCGTAAAAACGTTATACGTTAACGTTTGGTTAAACGAAACGATTTTATTACGATAAATAGATAACAACGTAAAGGGTAACGAACAAGTTTATGGAAAAAAACCGAGACCGGGAGAAAGGGACGACGAAAAAGTATAGTAAAAGAGGTAATAACATATACGGCCGGTACGTTAAAGACTTTGTATACCCGTATAATATTGTAAAGCCAGCCGAATTAATGAACTAACTTCAAAAAGAGAGGGTAAAAGCAGGTCGGTAACCAGGTATATCTTATTACTAGTTCAAATTAAAAAAGTGAAATATAACCTACATTTTCAATAATAACTCGTAATTAAATTAAAAAGGCGTGTAAACCGAGCAATCACGTAAATCAACTTTTTTTGTAAATATATTACGAAAAGAGGTTTAATTACGGTTGGTTTTTACACAAAGTGGCTTTTTTAACTTACTTTATTATGAAAATTTCGGTCCATATAATAACCTTATATCCGATTAACACGGACAAAAAAAAAGGAACCCCAAAATTAAATAAATTATGAACATACGATATATATACTTCCTTTACTTATAAAAATGGGAACTCGATTTTATTTTTATTGTTATTAAAGATAATGATGTTTATAACTCGTGAAAGCTATAAAAGGTAATTAACAATGAAGAATTCTTACGTAGTAAAGTAATATACTTTACGAAGCGGTTAATTATCTTTTTTGAAAGCGCCGGTAACTGTATAACCAGGTTAAGTTTATTATGAACGTTAGATTTAAAGATAAGAAAAAATGGTGGAAAGTTTGCGAAATACTAGCAGATAATAATGATTAAAATATAAAGGGTAATAGTAATATTATTATAAAAAGTTATGAAAAGGTATAAAAATAAAGTAAGGTTAGTGATATAAAAAATGAGAAAAAGAAGTTTTAAGAATTACGGGGGAATTTATATTTAGAGGTATTAGCAGACTGAATTCGATAGGAATTACGTATAATATGAAATACGTTATACGACATCAGCGATAGAAATAATATGTTATAAGGAACATTAAAGAGCTCCGACGTTTCAAAGTTACACCAACCGATACATTATATGATACATTAAAAAGACGCGTTATACTGAATCGGCGAGGGAAAAGATATATTAAGCGATTCGTCAACAGAACCCGATATTCGACGCTGAAGATGGAAAGAATACGTGAGGCGGTACGTGAAGGGGGCGCGTTTTACGTTGCCGGCAATACCAGGTTAAATTAGCTGATACGTTATTCGATACGTTAAATACTACGTTACTGATCCGGGCCCGGCTCGCATATTAGGCGGACGATACCCGTACTTTACGTTTAACTAACGGGACGCCGCGACCCTTATGATATTCGAGGAAAAGGGGTGTACATTACAAACTTATTCTGTTGGTTATAAAATCTATAGGTTATGTCACTGTATGCGTCACGGAATGTACAGTATTCGGTCCAGGCGCGGTCCGGACACGGACCGGGCGCGGTTCGTGTACGACACGGGCGCGGTTCGTACACGGAACGTGTGAGGGTACGGGACGGGTTGGGTACTGGCTAGGCCCTTAGGTCTCGCACGATGGGCCACGGTAGCCCCTACTAGTCTTCCGCTGTACCTCAATAGTAAACTCCATTTGGCACCTACTTGGCTTACCATTGTAGGTTAGACCATAACAGTTTTATTACCACCGGTCGGTAAAGTTGGGCCTACTGTCCGGTGGTTATAAAAACCTGAATAACGATTGTGGTAAACTTAATAAAGTGGTAAATTTCCCAGTTGTTTATTATTATTGTTATACTGACGGTTGTATTTCAAGATATCGGCGGGCGTAAAACGCTTATAACGCCGGCGGACATAAAACGTTACTATTGGCCGCGTGCGGAGTTGCAAATTATAGAGCTGTAATTTAAAATCTTGGTTCATCCAAAAAAAAAAAAAAAAAAATCTGTAACGCGGTCAAGTGCCCGTAAATTCTTAGGGGCCAAAAAGGCTATTTTAATGTAGGTATCGCGAACCTATTCATTCGGAAGTTTTTTCATGGGTCGTAAATTAATTTTTAAACCTTTTTATAAAAAAGCCGCGCTGTTATAATAGTAGTAATTGCTCTGCAGTAGGTCAACTTTACTGGCTGTAAAGTGGAGTATACTAACAGAAAGGTGAGTGTATTGTTTGATGTGGGCTTACTGAATTGGCTGCAAGTCAGTTATAGTATGTGCCAACTGTAAATTAGGGAATGGGCCAAGCAATCAACTATTCAAATTACGGCGCAGACCGTGTAGCGGTCTATTAAACCTAAAACATTACATCCATCAATTAACCACGTAATACTACTATAATTTCGACCGATCGAATGGACAATGTAGTAATGTATAAAGCCCTACCAACACCAATTAGTGTTTATTAGATTAAGAAAAAAATGAGTTAAGAGGAATAAGGAACTACTTTCCGGTTGCCGTTTACGTTAACAACTGCAGCTAGGATGGAGGAAAGATTCTTGTGAAGAGCCTTTATTAGTACTGCGCCAGTCTACAAGGGCAAGAAAATAGAGAAGACTTTTTGGATGCATTATTCTAAAACGGCAATCTGATATCGCTACTTGTAAAAACATTAAGAAATTTTTACGAAACCATTTTAAACAAAAGTGTTGTAATTGATCACGATAAGTTTTAAATCGATGAGTTGGTAAACGATTAACTTATTACTATTACATATGCTATTACAGTAAAAACGACTAAGTCATACGCCAAATAACTATAGTAAATATCTTTTTCTTTTATACTTCACACTAAACCTTTGTATATATACAAAATCTTTCCCTTTAATTTTCACCTTTTATCAACCCTACTACAATTGAATCGTTAAGATGTCTTTCATAATCGAAAACACTGATAATAGTTAAGTCGCGCTTAAAACGCTACGTCTCGGAACTTCATGCTAAATCGCCAAATCCTAACGCCATCAAACCAAGTTTACTTCACGCCATAACACCGAGTCTTACGCTTGCAAAAACTTTAAAATAGCACCTAACCAAACGCGAATGGAGATGATTGAAACCCTCAGACCTCTATTCTCAAGGCACAAAAATAAAGAGTTTTGGTGATTAAGTATTGATGAAGACTTAACTGAAAAAAACGTGGTTATCTTTATCGTAACCTATATTATTAATCGAGACGGTGGTGAAGACCTTAACCGCGACGACCGCGCCTTTCAAGTATCGTGACCTTTACGATAATTAGATCATTAACATATGAAATGCAATTTCAACAGGAGTAAAATCGTGGCTAATGTTAAAATTAATGGTATGGGGAGTTTATACGCCGATAAAAGGCACCGTAGAGTTAGACTAAATCCTTTTTACAATAACTTAAATTCAGGAATAGCTTTTAAACCTACGACCTAAAGAAAAGGTGGCTAAAGACCGTTAACGCTTTTTCATGCGTTTTAGTGGACCTTCTCTTAACTCTTAGCTACATTAAGCTCTTTTTGCTCGTTAACGATAAAAATTCTTTTAAGTTATTTGGAAGCCGTGAACCTCTATATAACAGCGCGTAACACAACTTTAACATTGCGGCTCGTAGCCTGAAGTATTAAATTGCCAATAAATGAAAATAAAAACTAGGACGACTATCGCGTCCTTTCAGTGAAACCTGATAGGATAATGAACAATAATTATAAGTTTTTTTAACGGATTTCGCCAAGCTTTTAAACTACATAGAGAAGTACAATAGAAAGATTTATAACCTTTTTAATATGAAGATAATACCCTTATGAAATATCTGTAAGTAAATAGAGGTCCATTCTTTTTTTTTTCTTTTTTTACTGTTTCCCGGAATCTTTATGAAGTACGGTAGAGACTAATACCCAATTTTACTGACAAGAATAATATATTTGTGGGAAATTTATAATGATATGAAAATATACTTCTAATACTATATCTACTTTGTACAATGCTAAAAGAATTAAGCTATTACCAGGTGTACTACGATATAACGGGGGGGGAAAGGTGAAAATACCGATACATATGTTAACTCAGATGTTTAACAAGCTTATATTGTATTAACTGGTAATAGGGAAGGACTACGATGTCTAAGCTATACTTCGCGAGAAGGCGTGAGTATCTATTACATGATTAAGTAAGTCGAAATATGCTTTGTAACTCCTAAATGCCACCAGCAAGGGATTTGTTTTAGGTAATTACGTTCCTGGTTTGCGACCTAGATAGCGCTTACACCAAACTCTTTTGGTATATACACCACAACTGATAACATTCGGGATGTGAATGAAAAATACCGGGCGATGGTTAATTACGTCGATTGAAAATATGGCTATAGGCGCCTTTAACACTTAAAACCTGGTTTAATTGCGTCGGATTGAAAGTAATAGCCACATTGACGTTAACGAGAGAAAGATTGAAACGGACCTAAAACCGTAAAAAATATCGACATAATAGTGGTAAAAGATATTGAATTTTCAGCAAGTCCAGCTGTTAGTTAATACTTTTACCATTTTGCCGAACGTAATAACAAATAGATAATATATTAAATTCAATACCCCCTCACTTCCGAGTAAAATGACTTAAGCTATATTTTAGACTTCGATTGTAAAGATTTTATTAATGGCGACGATTCCCCTAATCAAATTCAATAGTATAAAAATACTACTTGTATTGCGGTCCAATAATAAGCTGACTACGCCTTTTTTTACCATTTACGTGGTGATAGCCCTTAACTCTACCCTAATAAATATCCTGAGCCCTCATATACCTTTAACTTTCGGTATCGTTACGAGCATCACGCATTTTAAGGTATTATGCTGTGAATGAGGGTAGTAAGTTTTTTAATAGGATGATATTCGGTATACAAGGCATTACGGAGGAAAAAACTACTATTACCGATATTTATCATTTAAACTATAAGAAGGCTGAAGTTAGCATCGGAGTAAGCAAATAACTATCGTTATTAAAAATAACGGTGGTCCCAATTGATATTAAGTCTATTATTTTTTATTTTTTCAAGTTCTTTACATACTCGGTTTTCAGCTTAGTAGATATAAAGACCTTTGGAGTTAACATAAATATTAATACCGACGAGCTGGTTAAAAACCTCTCAAGTTTCCTATCGCTTTTATATAGAGGCACTTATAGTAATATCTTTAAGGTCCCAAGGCAACGGTATTCAATCCAACGAAGTTAAAAATATGTTAACTACACAGGATATTGAACCAATAAGTTGTTGACAAGCTATATGAGGTTCTAAAGTTAGTATGTTATAGAGATATGGAATACTTTGTTTTGAAAGCTAATGATAATATTTGTCGCCATTGTTAAACTTATACCTAAGCCCACCAAAGATTAAAGCTTTCAATAAAAAACGGTAAGGATTTTAACTAGCAGGTTTTTATTAATTAGTTGGACTTAAATAATGAGCCTATTTTTTAAGACGTTAACTTCGAAACCTTTTTTAATTAAGCTAAGTTTTTGAAGTCCCTATTCACAACAGATATATGGAAAACGTTGAGGATATAATGAATCAACACGTATTTGAACTTACTTTACTTTGTCGTTTACGATACTGGTACTGATTTTACAGCGGTGGAATTTTAGGTAGATATTAAGATAATGGTGATTTAGGGTCAAACGGTACGGGTAAAGGTTCACTAAAGTATTAAAAAAGATGGTAGAGCATATGTACTACTCCGTCAATCGTAAAATATCTATAAGTTAGATATTAAAAGCTTTACGGATTAAGGGGCAGGCCTTTGGAGAGCGGTGAAAGACCTAAACGACATTATGTGCCTTGGTGGCTTGATGTAAACGCTGCTGGTCTTTGGAGTATACCCGCGCCTAACGAGTAAACCTCTGTCATAAGCAAGTACTTAAAATATATTTATAGCTTAAAATAAGGCACTAACGACATTACGAAATGAATCGGCACGGCGTTAGGTAAATGACGCCCTTATCACTAGAAATAGCCCTACGATAGTCAACGTATTTATTTTACCATTATAAAGTGAAGTTATTATATAACAAGAGCCAAGGAAATATTATAGCCAATACAAAATCATCATTATAGTTAAAATTAATGTAGTTATTAAAACTATTAACGTCCCAACGATGTTTTTTACTACTCATGTTAAACCTTATATTAGAGCAGCCAACGTTGAAAACTTTTAATCGAAACAATTAAGCTAATACCACCCTTCTCCACCTATTATCAATAAGCCGATAAAACGCCATCGGCGCGAACAACTACCGACAAAAAGGAACGATAAAATGGAGGAAAGCATATCGAATCGAATCTTTAATATTACTTAGGTAAGTAAAAAAGAAAAAAACGACGAAGACTTGGTATTAAAGCTCTAGGTAAAAGTTATTATTGAAACCTTATTAGAAACATTTTTAAAAAGGATGAAATCGAAATTAACGGCCTTTTAATTTGAGTATATTTATAATTTATGCCTTAGACCGACTTTAACCTCTGAAACCTGAATAATGCAATTGTTACATCGACGATTATATACGAGGTTAAAGGTATAACGATGATGCCGCCGTACGAAAGGTTACTTTTAATCTCCTGATAATACGGTAATGTTTACAAAGATTGGATTTTGACGTAATCGTGAAGAATTTAAAAAATTAATAAAAGATTAGTATTCGCTTTAATAGTAAATTTGTTAGCTAAGATTAAAGTTAAATTTATATTTCAAAGCCAAAATCCAACGTCACTATATACCTAGTCAAAAACCGATTTTCAGCGGATCGTTTTGCTGGAGTTATCATAGGAATTACGTATTACTTATCCTTTAAGAACGGTAATGCGTTGTATTAAACAATTATACGGACTAGCTAAAACAGATTTCTGTTGTGTTTTCACGTATTGATAGTACTATAACTTACGGTAAGATATAATGTTATTGACGTAAGACTAGTGTTTACTAGTAATATAAGAGAAGAACTTCAGCTTGTTAGTTATTAAAATTTATAATACCATTTTTGTCGAAACTATTATGTTTTTGGTATCGAAATAACCAGCGATTAAGGACTTGAAGTTTTTGAATTACCAGAAGATTACGATATTGGCAGAGGTTAATTAATTAAACTTTAATGGATCGTAAATCCGTATGTTGGGTGTTAATATTAGATTTGGTTTTCGCCAAAACGGTTAAGCCGATAATATAGCCACAATAAACAAGAATGAAATATGTAAAGCTTAACAGTACCTGAAATAATGTGCTCGTAACAGTCATATAGCTACGATATATAACCCAAAAGCCTTTTACAACGTATCTATCGTAATATAAACGAAAATACTAATTAATAAAGCTTTGACAAATAAATGAAAATCTTAAGTGAAAGATACGGAACTTGTACCGAGGGAGTAATATGGTTTCTATGAACCTATCGAGAGTTAAATTGATGATTTTTACGGATGAATCTTTTTCAAATAACATCAACTTATTTTTACGAATCAGCTTCCTAGCTACCCTCATTAATGACAATAGGTAAGGGGATTAGAATAGCATTATCGTAATCCTAATCTATTAAACCTTCGATAAATGTAAAAGGATTACAAGAAGCGTGCGGACTTCAAAGGTCTAAGGTATAATAGCAAGCTTTGATGTAGGCATAACCTTATGGGAAACCCTTAACTTTATTATTAAACAGAAAAATATTTCCACTATCCCGGTAGTAATTTATACTGATTCAAGGAGCCTATTTGAATTCCTTTTAACGCTCGGAACCACTAGTATAAAATGCCTGATAATCGATGTAATGACATTTCAGGAAAGCTACAGAGGCAGTAAAATCGAGGAGTTCCGAAAAATCGTTGGAAAAGATAATATTGCTAACGCTATAACAAAGGCATTAGAGGATAAGACCCGTAAAAAGTTTATAAATAGCAATAGGCTCACTATATTCATTCATAGTTATATTAACAGGCTACTTGGTACAGTCAAGTCACATTCCAACGGACAAGTATATGCTGGAAAACTTAACTACTATCAGGAAAACGTCAATAAAGAATTACGTAATTAGTACGATTAGGTTAAAGGTTTATATAAGCTGGTGGAAGAAAACTTATTCGTAAGAATAGGTAAAGTCAAGACTTGGAGCCGTATGGAAATTAAGGGTAATTAGGCTTAATTTATGTGCGAAAGTTCATTCAAATCGACAGGGGTTCGGCTAGTTAACGAGGACGTAATTCGGTGTGAACCGGAAAATATTAGTCGACCATACAAGTGTACGCACACAAAGATAAAAAGCTGCCAATGTTTAAATAATGGTAATTTCAAAGTACCGGGTCAATTTTACTAGTAAAGTTGACGATACTAACTGAAAGTTAAGTATATTGTGGGTTATGTGCGGACTTTAATAGCTGCTTATCAAGTACAATATACGCCCACTTATAATTAGGGTAATTGCTAAGCAATTGAATATAAAATTATTTCGTAGACTAGCTAGCAGTCTGCCAAACCAAGAACAATACATTCATCACTTGACCACGCAATACTATATTGACTTCGAACAATCGAATCGATAATGTTTCAACGTCTAAAGCCTACTAAAACGGGTAACATATTGAATAAACGATTATTCGCTTGTCTTTGGATTGAATATAAGGTTCAATCGTGTTAAAAAGTTTGAAATACTGATAATAGAAATGATTTCCTGCAAAATATACGTTGTCTCCAAATACCGTTATAATAGAAACCGTTATAATACGGCCGAAAAATTTAGAGGACTAATATGTTAATATTTGCCTCATTTCAGTTCTATTTTGATTTAATACGACAATCTCTGACGTTATTATAAACAGAATAACTAGATCTACTTCTAAATATATTACTCCACCTCGAAAACTTTGAACTATAACCGTATTATAAAGTTTTTTTATTATTAGCGAAAATCCAGTCGTTGTTGTGAAGGCTAGTAAAGGATATTTCGCCGATTACTGCAATTTTATCTACAATTTCATTTTCGTTAATATTGGGTATATCCGGGGATTTAATTTACCATAAAAAATTTAAAAGAAAACTCGACAACGGGGTAAAAGTTATTGAAGGTTTGATAAAATGAGGGAATCGGTTCTTTTTAAAAGTATTGAATTATAAAGATGTTATTAACGGATATTTTGATATTATTTAATGTAATATAAATGACTTATTGGAGATTTCAGAGCAAACCGATAATTTTTATCTCGAAAACATAGGTGGTAAAATAAAAGCCGTTGAACCTTTCTACGATCAGGCGGACGTTATAAAGAACCACGTATTCGTATCCGACGTATATGCATCCTGCCAAAAGCTATTTGAATTTGTCGGTAAGAATTGTTTCATGATTTAAGGCGAGAATAACGTACTAATCTATCAATATCAGTGTAGTATTTGTTTTAGTATGTCCGACCTTAAAGTATTAAAAGAATCACGTATAGGTAATAAGATAGGGATCGAAAACGGCAGAAATTTCCCGTTAACAGATTGAAAACGAAACTTGGATAAGGTTTGTTTGCGGATTGTTTAACGGGATGTAAATAGGTTACCGAGATTGAGAGAGATTTATGATATTGTTAACCATGCCGCTCGAATTTATATACACTGCCGGAGTATGAGTACGAGGTTATCGAATTTTAATTTACAGATCAATTTATTTGTTGGGTTTTCATACGTAACTTCAGGCGATAAAATGGTAGATAACGCTTGAATATGTTGGATAAAGGAGCATTTTACGTGAAGGGGTTTTAAACGATAAATTAATGGACGATTGAAATATTCAACTGTAATTTTTTTGAAGAAAATATTGGTATTCGTAAAGGAGACACTGTAGGGCTAAGTCCTATAAGATGAAGCTACCGACGTTTCCGTATAAATTAATATGATTATTACCTATTTATCTAGTTGTTTTTACCCGTACACAGCGTATTAACTCTTTATGTAATAGGTAAGTATAGATATAATCGCGGCAGTACTAGTTATGTGTAATAAATAGTACATGGGTCTATGAGTTATATGTAAAAAGAATTATAGGGTCGCGCGACTTTTAAAGCTTTCGTTACGCGTTCGTTGGTATATACCCGTTTTGAATAAAGTATAAAAACTTGTATTAAAAACTTTAAATTTCTTATTCGACATGAAAAGTGCAATGTCAAGGTCCGGATTTCCACGGAATACCTTCCTTACTACTTAAATAAATAAAAAATCGTCATTATATTCCGGTGAAATCTTCCTCGGACACTTTTTAAACTTCGCCAACGGGGCAGTTGAATTTTTTGTAGTATTTTATTCACATCATTAAGTTCACTTCTGATAACACTTTATACAATAACTGTCTGATCTTCACAGTCTAGTTCGTGGTTAATTTTTGTATTGAAATGTATTTTTAAACTTTTATAGAAGTTTGTGAATATATATATTTTTATTGAATGATTCATATAATGTTACTTAGCTAATTAAATCATTATACCGGGTATAATGACATGGAAACTAAAGGGCTTAAAGTCTAGTTTATTCTAGATATCTAGTATCGTACGAATTTTATTATCGAGTATATTGTGGGCTCGCTACCGTAGTTTTCGTTTCTATACCCCAATTTGACGAAACTCGTAATTTCTGTTGGTTTATTTTTTTAGTGGGTAATTAATGTGGTAGGAGATCGCGGTATAGATCTCTTTTCATAGGTATTGGGTCATAAGGTTTGTATTATAGTTAAATCCTTTTATATTTCTTCAGGAAGTGCTGTTTCTCTTATTAGGGACACGCTCCTTGCGATCGGAAGGGGCGTTAAATATTTTTAAGGAATGGCCTAGCCTGTGCAACACTTGAAAGGCGTTTGTTGGATAGGGTTCTAGTTTAACCCGAGTAGAGGATAAACTTCGTGGTTTTTCCTCCTCTTTCAGCGATTCCTTCAGTTCCATCAGCTTTTTAAAAGGCGTGTTTAGTTGTTCGATACGTTTTATGCTTTACGATCATGTAATCTTCCTATGTCAAGGCTTTTGTTGTTTTTCCTTCCTAATCTGTTTTTTACGCTCCGCTAATTAGTATACTTTAACAAAATCCACCAGAAATGCCTCCTTGGTTTTCCAGTCTAGTATTTCACCGAGTTGTGCCGTGGTAAATAGGGTTTTCATAATTCGGTCGTTTCTGATACTTGGACTATGGATTTCTTCGCTTCGTAGCTAGGCTTATCGTACTTTCGGGATCAAATTATGCACATTATACTATATTTCTAACGTCTAATTTGGAGATTCCTTTCGAAAATCATAAAATATACTAAGCCTTCAATAAAATTCTTCTCAATAACAAAAATTAATGTTTTTAATGTACGAATTCACTACCTAAAGCTTTAAATTTTCAACGGGCGATTGAATGGTATTATCCTATATATTTATTTGAACAAGTGGTGCAACGTTTCCTTGCGCGGTATATATTGAAGTAAGATGTCCATGTATTACCTAACTTCACGCCAACTCGTTGTATGTAATTCCTTAGGAGAGAGGTTATCGTATACCAGGGGCTAGTTTCAATTAAGCGTAGTGATAAGGTTTCCAATTCGTTTAATACAGCACGCTTAGAGTAGTCACAAGAAAGAATTAGAAATGAAATCGTATATTCTGTAAATTAAATATCAATGAAATACGTAAAAACGTTCCAAATCAGGCATTTAGATCTTGCTCGTATAAATAAAACTCAAATAAGGCGGAACCATAAACTAATTAAATGTTTTAAATTATTTGCTTAACGTTTATACCAGAAAACTCAAGCCTTATACGTAACAATTAAATTAAGCGGTGTATAGTAAGACCATTTGGATAAGGTGAGGTGGAAAACTGGGTATGCGAAGTAAGGGATTCATGTATAAAGATTGAGATAATATATTAGATCCAGATGTTATTTTAAACGGTTTTAATATTTTAGTCTATGTTTCAAAATTTGTGTTGAGTGCTTTCCAAATATGTTAAAGGGTTTTAAAAGGTGGTTTGGCAGCCTGGAATGTGTTTTTATTAACACTTTAGATGCTATTTTATGGGTTTGGAGCAAGTGTAAAAGTGTATTGAAAGTAGTTTAAAACGCTTTCTGTCCGTAAGATATAAAAGCTTGTTTTCACTTGAATAGGGAATTCAGAAGAGTAAGCAGAAATATTGGTATTGTATTAATAAAGATGATGATTAGAAGAAGCATCCAGGGGTGCACGCTACAGGAAAGGGCTTATAAGCCCTTCACCTAGAGCGTTTCACTCTAGAATACCTCTTCTAAACCGCTACACGCATTGCAGTCGGTTATAAATAGCCATTACAGACCGCTCTATAGATAATGTACTTTGCTTCTTGTAGGAGTGCAGCCTCTAATGTGATACGTTACCGTTCCCTTTGCAGAAGTGCATCCTGCAATATAGTACACTGCTACTTGATCTATATATACTATTTATGAGGGTATGAAGTAATATTCACACGGGCAATATTATTTTTCTTTTTTCCCTATATAATACCTTATAGTCATAGTGTAGTTATAAAAATCCAAAATAGAAATCTTTATAGTAATAGTGTTATGGCCGTAATAATTTACAAAGGGTTTAAATCAGTAGTTTTTTATAGTGATATTATTATTGCCATATTAATTTCAAAAGGTCTAAATTAGAAAGTTAAGCTAGGATGAGCAAGGTTTAACCATGGTAATGATTGTAATTCGGCTGAAATTAGTAAGGTTTGTCCGCGGTAGTAATTATAATTCGGTCCTGATTGGTATAGCTAATTGGTAGCGATATGGTTAGTGATAACGCTTTTCGTGGTTTCTAATAAGGTTAATTACGTAGGTGCTATAGGGGGTGATTACGTAAAGGCGATGACATAGTAGTTATTTCGTAATTATGTGTTGAGTCAGGATAAAAAAATACATTGTTATCGGTTTGGGTAAAACTTGTATTCTTTTCCTTTTAAAGACGCGTAATCTAAGTTAATACATGTTTTCATTTTAATTTAACCTAACTTCTATTTTAAACAACTAATACGAAACTCTCTAATAGGGAGGTTATTTAACTAACACCTATATACTGAACTTTCCTTTAAACAAATGCCGAGTAAAAACAACATGGCAAGTAGTCTTTTGACACGAGAGCGTCGGCGCTCCGCCGCCATCGTAGCCGCTGCTACCGCTACAAGCAGCCCACCCTTATCGGGTACAATCTCGTCCATACCTGCTACTCCGCCCGCCGCCGTTACCCCGCCCAGCCTAATCGCCGCCGCCGCCTCGACTCTCTCTGCCGCTACCATCACTTCCCCCCCCTTTCCCTCCTTTCCCTCCCCTTTTCCAAGCTCCTAGTGGGAGAAACGACAGACTTCTAAAATCATAAACCTTACCCTCTCCTTACAGATAAGAACCCCCTTATTCGTAAGGTCACTTCGGCGCCGTAAACGTAGCTTTGCGAAGCTTTTCCGCAGTTTGTATTACCCAAATCCACCCGTACATATGCCTTGAATTTCCTGTAGATAAGGAGCAGGAGGCGCACCTATTCCGTCGCTTGAAGCTTCGCATCGCCAGAGTATACCCCGAGGACTTTTTAATGCGTAAGGAATTAGATTGGCGCATCTGGTTCCGTAGTCCTGGGACGTTAATGGATACGCCTTATAGATCGTATATTGCGTCCGCGGCTGCGAGCAAATTTTTTAACGGTTGTCATTAAAGCGGGGGTCTTTCTGCCTTTTAATATCGTTAAAAGCAGATTGGAAGCTTATACGCTCCCGTTCCCATAGTTCTAAAGCCGTAGGCCAAAGCCGTATTACGCGCCAACCGATTTTATAGTAAGTTTTAACCGAACTTCGAAAAACAACTTTTACTAAAAATACAACGTTCGAAGCGATAAAAATAAACAATATCGGTCGTAAATAATTAAAGAAAACCGATACTAAATATTGATTGGAGTCAACCGGCGGTTTAAGGAGTCAGCGGCCGTTATTAACGCTTGGAAATTGGGTCTGAGTATATACTGCATAGACGAGTTTGAAGATGTTATCGTGCGTCGCCATAAAAAGGGTAATACCCCCCTTACGACTTTACCTAAGGTAATTCGGTATAAGGCGTAAGAACTCATCCTTTCTGGCGCTAATAGCGTCGATAACGGTAGTAGTGGTAATGATAATATAAAAGGGAAGAGTAACGGGAAGGATGGTAAGAATGCGAGGTTGTTGACCTCTCCTTCTTCTAGTAATAACTAGCTACCCTGAAGGCCGGACCGGCGCGCCGGGTAAAAATAATGTCATTCCGTTACTTAAAAAATTGATTCCAAAATTAAACTTAAAACGTATAAAAAAGTTATTTTTCCAAAATCGGTACGATATTGGAAATTAAAATATAGGGCGAAAAACAGTAAAATATCTATTAATGTTAAAGTGTATAGGGTAAATATAATAGTTTATGGGGGCGGCGCATAATGGTAAAACTGAACAGAACAAGAAATATATAGGAAATTACGTAGGGTCGAGGCGTATAAAATAAAACGTGACAGAATGCTGAAAGCGGTGCGAAATAATAGGATTAAATAAAGGTAAAATCGGGGATCGGTACGAATATTATAGCACGGGCCGATTTAAATAGGTAAAAAGTGGTTTAATAGCGTATTAGGGTCACAAAACCTTTCTAGTAACCCTAATAAATAGTATATTTTTCGATATAAGGATTTTTAATGCTTCGTTCGGTGTAACCTTAGTAATCTTACCTACTTTGTTGGATTTTCCGTTAATTTACCTTGTGTTTTCGATGTTACGGAGTTTATATAACTCGCGTTAGGCGAAAATATCGATTATTAAACTGTTCTCGTTTATAATACCCAATTTAACCAGGCACTTATAAAACAAACAAGAGTTAGTGTATATTAGCATAGGGATAAAGCGTAAATTAAAGTTGAAAATAATCATCCGGACCATCATCACCATGGTAATACCCGAATAGAAACCTTTAAACATATTTTTGATTTCTGAAGCTAGGAAGTTCCTGGAAACCATCTTACACTTAGTAAATCTTTAATGGATAATGTTTTCACGAAGAGTAAAGTCGTTTCGGGCTAGCATTTCGTTTCCAAGGACTAAAAAGAAGCTTATTTATAAATTATAGTCGTTATTATTAGAGAAATAGCCGTGATTAAAAAAAAAAGTTTTGTAATACGTATATTGAACAGTATAAATTACAAACCGTATTTTCAAATAAGTATTGGTTATAAAATACTTTTATCATGCCGTTAGTATATATCGTCTGTCAGGGCGTTTTAGCATTATGCGGCGACCGAAATGTTAATTGCCGCTTTTAAGTATACTATAAAAGCAAAGCCAACGTTATGTACTAGTTAGTATCTGTATTCTTCCGCCTGTTTTACGTTATAGAAAACGACAAGAGAAACTTTATCCAATTACTCTTTTAACGTAAGGGCCAGAACAATGTTCCGAAAATTAATGGTAACGTTATTGAAATCGATTATGTGGTCTTTTGTTAGGTACGTCTTAGATTTCGCTTTTAAGCCGGCCTCAAAATTTTTCCTCTTTTCAAATACGGAAAACGAGGCGTTACACAATGTTAAAGTGTTGTCCGTCTATATATATATTAATATTAAGCCCTACAAACGGGTTATGAATATTAATAGGCACAGGTTAAAGGTTTAACTAGTTATTCCGAGATTTTTATTATAATGCCTTGAGTAAGTGTTATACCAGTAAAAAACGGCTTTAACTAAGCTGTAAATTGATTTTAAACTTCCTAAAATCTTTTTGTGCGGGTGGTATTACCTTAGATTTTCTGGCATATCGGCATGAATTCGTCGTTTAAGTCGCTCCTTAAATTGGGTGTATGTTTATGTTATATCTTGAAGTTCAACATATACGTTATACGATTCGCTAAAGGAGGCCGCAAATATTAGAATCAGACGGTAGTTAATTCGCTATAGTATGGGTAATTAGGGTTTAATATGTTTTTTGCCTTCGTCGTTATATCTTTTGATCACTAAGCGGGTTTTTTTTTTCGTAAGGTTTACCATTTTTATCCTAGACCTCGTGGACTAGAGTTAAAAAATCCTATAAGAGTTGTAAATGGTCGGGTCAAATCGTTTAAAACGAAAAATTCCCTGGTAGAGGAAGGCTAAGATTTTTATTTGTGTATATTATTTGAACTGGGTACCCAGGATAATAATAATCCCTTCTTAACGGAGGTTTAAGCTAAGCCCGCGGTCCTCCATCTCTTTCAAGTGATAAAGAAGATCGTAACAAAGTTTTTAGGGCGTTTTTTTTTTTTTTAAAGCGGAAAGTGCACCTTTGGCGACGGGGATTTAGTAGGGTTGGTATAATCAAGCCGTTTTTATTTGGTGTAGTCGGGTTAAAATCGTGTTTTAGAGGGTTTTTCATTCGCGTTTTTATTCGTCCTACGGTTTCGGGCCGTTTCTTTTCACCTCTTTTTTATATTCGCATACTATTAACCAACGAAACGAACTTATTCCGTGTATTAAATTATTGAGTATATTGTAGCCTTTTACCACCTTAATCCTTTAAAGGCTATTTTTTTTTGTTTTCCAAACATAAATTTTAAATTGTAATTGTTCATTTATAACGATAGCTTTACGTGGACCGTTTATTGTAGTCAAACTTTTAGTCTTGTCGTTTCTCGCCCGTAAAGAACATAACAGCGTCGTGACATTCTCCACAAAATTATTCCTTTATACTGTCAAAGGTTACAGTGTAATGTTTATTTAAATCCTTGGCTAGGTACTAAAAATAAGGAGTGTAAGGAAAAGTTTAACTACGCTAAATGTATTATTAACGGAGTTAACCGCCATTTAAAGGATAGTCTTTTTTTAAAATCATTACCCTTTAATTCCTTCGATAACACCGTGTACACTTTTTTTAACGGCCAATGGTACCGCTTACATTTTCCAATACCTCATAAGGCTTTAACTAGGATTTACTTACATTTACTGCTGGTTTTTCGAACCTTTATACGTTACTCGATAAAATTAAAATCTGTATAAACGTCGTACGTAATCGATTCTCGAGGTCTTAGGTAAACGTTGAATCAGTAATTGACCAAACCATTTGAACAGTATGTAATGAAAGCGCTTCGTGTAAATTTAACGACCTAAAATAATGTTGCCGAGTCTATGGGGTTAAAGACCGATTGGTTATCTAAATGCATAATATTCGAATTTAATTTGAAATTAAAGTTTTTACCGTTTTAAAGGCGGATCTTAAATCGTTCTAAAGCCCGAAAATATAGCTGACATTTATAAAAAACATTTTCTATAGCTTTAAATACGTCATTTCCTATATCCGTATAGCTTATAACGTAAAGCAATCGTAAAAGGCGTTTTGTAACCGGATATCCGAATCGTCGGTGTAAAATCCGTAATTCTAGTTGTATGAAGTAAATAGGCTTTATTATACGTACTTCCGGGAAAAACTATAACTAGCCGAACTGAAGATGGAGTGGTACTGATACGCCATTTATAACGCGGACACATTAGTTAATCATATTTCGGACTATAATCCCTAGTTTATTTATACCATCTAATAAAAACCGTAATAGTGTTTCCAAGTTTATGATGTAAAACTTAAACGGTTCAAAACGCGTATTTATAACGAACGTTTCGAGCAACACATTTTTGTCTTTACTAAATAGAACCTTTCGGTATTTTCCTGTTCATTTTATTCAAAACTTTGGAAATTTCGTCGTAAACGCCTCGAATTCCTGCTTTTTGGCCGTAAACATTTCGACTACGCTAATGTCAGGTATAATGACTTGAAACCTGTTTTTGTATCTGTTAGAAAGCGTATATTACGACGTTATATCGACGTTAAACATTTCGTTTACGTAATCTCAGCCTGTAATTTATATGTTGGAGGCGTCCTACAGGCTGGCGAAGATACGTTGGATGGTTTCATTGTTTTAGACTATCAGGTAGGTATTCATATGTTTACGGTCGTTCTTTCTGAATATGTTTTTGTAAAGATAGGCGTTAAATCTTTCCTGATTACTTTGTAGTCGGTTGTATATATCGTAATTTAGCTTTTACTTGATCTTTAAACGTATAGTCGGTTTCAAACTGTCGTTTAATTCGAATTTTCTCATAAACTTGGTGATTCAAAAACTAATAGCCGATTTTTCCGTACACGATACACCGCTTTTGTAAACCCGCGGGGCTCCTTATTCCTTTTCGTATGTATTACTATATTCGTGGTATGTTTCTTTCATTTCGGAAAGATCGTTTCTCTCCCTTATTACTAAGGTTCCCTCCTTGATTCCTGAGCTTTGGTCTATCGTTCTACGTTATGTAAACTTTAAATCTTCGATTGAAAACGTGGTATATAGTTCGCATAAAGTTTACTTGAGTAATTTAACCCTTACTTTTGGTTTTATCAGCTTTAAATTTTCATCCGAGATTCGCCTATTGTCATATAATGGTTTTAAGTGATATTTTAAAGCTTATATAAAGGGCCTCGAAATCATTTTTCAGTTTAAAAAATATAAGATCGAAATCCGAGTTTCTTTGGAAAACTTTCGTTATTACTTAGATAAAGAATTTATTACCCTTATATTTCGGTCTAAGGGCTACCTGACATTTCCAGAACTTAGTTAACAAGGAGTTAAAAATCTCCTATAGGATTTTATCGGCGTTTTCCTATTAGGTCTTTACGAATTTCCAAATCGTATTAATCTAGTTCTTATCGTAAATCTCCTAGTTGATTTCAATATAGAAATGAGATTTCAAACGTTGGTAAGACTTTGTAATTGTATTTACCGACGTAAGGTGATACATATACTATTGTTTAACCTGACCGGATAATATACAAAGTGAAATAATATAAAATTATAATAGTTTGATGTTTTTTTTTCTTATATATGTTAAACATAGTCCGTTTTTCTTTATTAAGTATATTGTACGATTTACCACTATATTTTTCTTTTTCATTCAAAACCCTGATGAAGCTTATAAGCTTTATAGAATCGTTCTTATTAATTAGAAAACGGTGTGGTAGGAGGTTACAATAGGGGACATAATTAGCGGGTATTAGTCCGTAAGGTACATATTAGCGTTTTACACCGTTCGTTATTTCCGGAAACGGGTTGTTCTTTATATTTCGACCGTTTCCGTTATTACCGAGCGGGCTATTTTGGGTATTTTGACCGCTCCCGTTATATCCGAGCGGGCTTTTTACAGCAATCGAGGTATGGCCTTATCTTAATCTCGGTTCGAAATTGCGTTTCAGGGAAGGTTAGTATTGAAACCTCGTTATAAAAAATCGTTACATTGCCTCCTCCTTTCCGTTGATTCCTTCAGTTTTGTTTCCACTTCGCGACGGGCGTTCATCCTTACTAAACGCCTTATCTCAATTTGCGATAGCTTTTCGTAACCTCGGCTCGTTATATTAAATAGGCGTTCCTAATATTACTTTAGGTAATATCTCTTTAAAAACTTCACTTTCAATACTTTATCGTTTATTCACTTTGTAATTAGCATAAGTTAGTCCGTTACTAAAAGAGCCTTTACAATACGCGTATTGTTTCCACCCGTTATATTAATACCTTTGTTTCGTAATTATTTCCAAAGTATGCATAAAATCATACCATCGACAATTCGCCTCATATCCGGCGTTCAATCTAAAAATTTCTTTTTAAAAACTTCGAACAAATCGCGTCCATTTAATTCGTCGTTATAATAGTAAAAAATTATATTACTAATATATGTATTTTCTGTATGAAGATCCAAATCCTTCAATAGTACCTCGATTTTATCATTTAATAAGTTGAGGTTGAAGTGCTTTAGAATATTATTGCGAAACAATGTACATATAAAAAGGTACGTTATAGATTCGTTAACATTTACCAGATTCGTTACTAGTAAAGTTATCGTGTGCTTGGGGAAGGTAGTTTGCACATAGTTATAATAGTTGAGACGGCGCGAATTGGTGATATTGAGCCGTGGTTGGATTTCAATGCGTTAAGACTTTAAAGTTTAAATTGGGTTTAAAGTTGTAGGTAGTTTGGTAAAAATAAAGTAAATAAAATAATTATAACGGTGGAAATAGAACTTACTAACTTTTGTTAATACGAATCAATTTCAAATGGTACGTAAATAAAATGTGACTATATGCTAGTTAAAGTTTTAAATTGGGTTCTTAATCGTTTGGTGACGCTATACTAACTAAGTGGTTAGGATAACTTTAACTTTGTAAGTAATATATTTGAAATATATAAGGCGAACATGGGTAAACATTTAGGCGGTCCAAAAAAAGGGGGTAGGGAAAAGGCAAATGTGGGTAAGGTAAAGGAAGTGTGTGTATAGGGAGGCGTAGTATATAATCCGGTGTTTGGTAATCAGTCCAGATTAGCGTATCGTAGTCGAACTTAGTGAAGTAAGTGGTTTAGTTACTTTATGCGTAACCGCTCTTAAATTAAACAAACGATTTAGATTATGAAAATCCGATAGGTTCTAATGAAGGGTTCCAAAACTTGGTGGTTATGGTTTACGTAGCCTGGTACGTAATAGAAAGCTTTCCAAAAAGTGCCTTGGTACGTTCAAAACGCTAATACAAGTGAACGGTTCATTTAACAGAGTTCTTTTGTAAACAGAGTACTAACTAGTTAATAGTATCGTACTAAAAGTTTTCATTTTCAAAGTTACTTTGGATCCTACAATTTCATTACGCTTCGGATTTCACGAAGCTTCCGGGTAATTTCATATTCCTGGATAGCCTTTATAAGGCGTAATATTAAACCATAAACAGTTTGGACCATTACAGCAGCCCGCTATAGGATTTCAACTTCGATTTATCTTTTCTTTCCCTAGCTATTTATAGTTGACCTAATCGGCTACTAATTAATGACATTAAGGTTTAAAACCTTGCTTTCACGTAAATAAGGTATTGAGAAAAGTAATCAGAAAGACTGGTATTATAGTAATAAAGATGATGATTAAAAAAAGCATCCAAAAGTGCACACCGTAGGTGAGGGATTATAAGCCCTTTACCCAAAGCGTATCACTCTGAAATACCTCTTCTAAACCGCTCCACGCATTGCCGTCGTTCTGGAATAGCTATTCAAAGCCTCTCCATGCATAATGCACTCTACGTCTTGCAATAGTGCAGCCTGCAGCGTGATACTTTACCGAGAACCTTGCAGGAGTGCACCCAGCAATATAGTGCACTGCTACTTAGCCTATGTATACTATCTATAAGGGTATATAGTAATATCCACATTTTACAACTTTGCCAAAGCGTTCAAAAAGTTTTTTTTAGTTCGCTTTCGAAGTGTACTTAGGCGTTGTAAATACTACATTATGGCTGCATGGATCCTAGCAAAGGTGTTTGAAACTTGATGACTTACGTAGCTGATACATAAAATGACGTTTTTTAAAAAGAACTTGGATACGACTAAACCCCTAAAAGAGTTGACGGATAGCATAACGGGGTTTTTAGTAGTTAAAGGGCACTAACCGAATTGATAATATCGTACTCAAGTTGTTGTTTTCAAAGTTACTTTAGATTTTATTACATTTTTATTCTCCTCTATATTTGCTGTAAATTTTCGTGTTAAAGTACAAAATAGTTTGGATTGTTATAGAATCCCGTTATAGAAATTCACTTCAAAATCGTTCTTTATTTCTTAAGCTATTTTCATTCTACCGAATTGGCTACTACTTAGTATTAGTGAGGTTTCTGTACGTAAACGTCCAAAAGAGATAGTACTTGACATGGTGAAATGAGTAATATTAATAATAAATAGTAAAAAGGGAGAAGAGTAATCCGGCAACTTCACGCCTTAAGTTACAGTTTATAAGCTTTCACTCAGAGCCTAGTACTTTACTATACACTTTGTCAAAATCCGTGTTGTAGCTTGATACGCTATCATGCACTCTGCAAAACTGCTTTCCACAGCGTAACAAACTATCATACACTACTCAAACTTAGTACTTTAGGCTTACTAGTTATGATAACATCTAAAAATAACCACACTAATGGTTTACTAATAATTAATAAACAATATGTAAGCTGGTGAGGGCATACTACGTTAGCAAGCCCGCCAGTCTTTTACAGGCTACAAAAAGTTATAATACGCCTTACAGTACCTTAACACCACTTGTGAAGGATTTTGGAACCAATTAAGGTCCTTGTTTGTGATAGTAATCGTATGGGTCTCAAGATCAACTAGTATATACCCCTTAGCTCCAAATTTTAGCAACAACAATAAAAAAATCCCCTCGGCGAATTTAATCACCCGTAAATACAATGAACTAAACTAATATAATTACCAGAAGGCGCGAATTTGAAGACGTGATCATCAATCTACATATGGAGGAGAATACTTCTTTTCTTCAAAATCTAAAGATTAATCTCCTATATACACTTCATACACAAAAATATTGCGCTTAAAATAAACAAAACTACAGGTTAATACGATATACTATAAACAAACGTAAACCGAAACAAATAGTATACTATATACAATACATTTTCACCTCAAACTAAAAGTACGTTTCACACATCACAAACTTTAAAAGTAATAAGGTTGAATAAAATGTAAAGAAACTCAAAACTATCAATTGATACGAAGATATCATATCCGGATGAAAAACAACTTATTAACACACCAACCACAACTTTTGATACTACCTCATAGGTAAAAACTCTTATCACTGTTATAAAGATATAAACTATAGCCTGATACACCTGGTTACCATTCGAAACCGTTACAAAGACAAGGTCTTTTCAAGTATAATTCCAAATATTAGTGCAGTAGCGTATTTAATAAAAGGCTATTGCAATACTTCGCGTTACTAGGGGATATTAATAATTTTACGGAACTTAACTATACGTATGCCAATAGAGCTAACATTAACTTTGGCCTTAGAAAGGATCTCCCTTAACTAAGATCAACGATTATCATTACAATTGTTTAACTAGTTGTTTTCAACGTTTCAAAACCCCTTCTCATTTCTGCCTTTACCTTACAAATATGAAAAACTTGTCGTTAAAGAAAAAATTTGAATTAATACATTGAGTAAAATTAAGGGCGGTTCAAGGTTCTCGTTCAATTTAAAATAAGGGTACGATGAGTGGTAGTTTCATAGGTGAAATATAATAATATTAAATCTGATAAACTTAGAACTTAAATATTAAATCGCTGATTTAAATAACCGGTGACTAAAAAACTATATAAAGTTTTAAAAGTGGATGGTTACTAGGATTTAAACTGTTTAACACTGAAGTCAATGAAACGGTCTTGCTATAAATGATGAAAACACTTTCAAACCCCTTTAAATTTTAAATTTACGTTAAAAAAGTTCCAACCTTTACTTCAAAGTTTTCATAAACGTGTTGTTCCTGGAGAGCCAAGTGATACTTTATGTTATTAAATTATTTAGGACGCCAAGTAGCTCAAAAATATGACAGTGAAGGAAATATAAAAGGTATTACGTGTTCTAGAAATGAAGAAATACATGTGATCACCACATGTACTAATGTACGTCATCGATATTGCATTTACCGCTATGAAGTTTTAAATCAATATCGAATCCATAGGTATTTAATGCAAATAAATCTTTGTTGAGACTTATTAAGGTATTAGTAAGGTTTAAGGGACTTATTCCCTTTTGAAAACGGCTTAGAATATCTTTATCCTAAAGATTAAAGTTTTACAAGTTAAAATGTATAGTTTTAAACAGCTGAGAATAGTCCTAACTATATCATTAACTCAAATAGTTTTATATCGATTTTCCTGGTATTCAACGCCTACCTAAGAATAACAACTTCATTTTCACCATCGTTTAACGCTCAAAGTCGAGCTAAATATATGGTAAAACCTTAAAAAAACAGAGGAATAAATAGGCACGCCATCAAATCAATAATAACTCAAATACAAGAAGCAGACCATAGGTTACAAAAAGGTGATTATTGTCCTCTAAAAGTGAAATCCTTAAGGAAAACCTAGCAAATAAAACCTACCTTATAAGATATTTAATATAGCTAATCAAAATATGGTAATCAAAACCGCTAACTAGATTGTAACATTTTAGGCTACTTCACTCAAACCATACAAAAAGCCTATAAGTTGGATAAATATCCCTACGTTGAAAACCCTTGAACCGAACGGATTATCTAATCCAATTCTTTCGAGCTGATCCTTAATAAGCCGGTAGAACTTTAAAGGCGTAGAAAAGAACCAAAAATAAGGATATACACTGATAAGTAGGAATATAACGAGGATTAAATGTCCGAGAAAATATATATAACAAGGTAAGTATTTGGGAAAATGAGATCTTACAGAGAATTTGCCTTCAAGTTACGTCCTAACAGTATGATTAATACCCTGGATAACCCTTTTTTAGAAAAGCGACCAAGTACAAATTAACAGCTTGTCTCCAAGAGGAGTTATTGAACATTTATCATTATAGTTATTTAAAAACGAAAACGTAATAATATTTCAATAGAAAATTATCCACAAAATTTAAGTTCAAGTCATAGACCGGTCGAATGACTCAATAAGGTCAATCATTCAAAAATAGGGTAATAAGGTTCAAAATTAGACCCTGATTTACTCGTTTATAACCCAAAAATTAGTTAATATTTAATCGTTGTAATTCAGACCAATTTTACTACTAACGCAAGCGGTTAGTTTACGCTTAATCGTTGGGATATAAATTCAGTATACATGTAGTTTGGAATTCATCTTTAACGTATTATATTATTAAAATTACCAACAAAGTGATGAGGAAAGTTTCCCACTGTTACGGTAATACATAACATTCAATATTTATACAGATCCGAAAAAGTGAATATAAATCAATTTTTAACGTATTTGACGTATTTCAAAAATACTCTAGTTAACGAAACTTTAAATTTAGATTCTTATTTATTAATTATGTGGGGAGTACGCTTTAGAACCAAGGGTTTATAAATTAACGATACCTTTTTTTTCTCGAAAATAATAGGGTTATAGCGGCAAAATAACTTGTTATCGAGAATTTAAGCCTCTGGATAGGTGAGCCGATTGAAACATTTGCTAAGGTTAGAGAAGTTTAGTTTAATATATCTTCAATCTAGTTTCATAGTATTGAGTCAAGCGAAGATATATGTGATACGTATATTACCTATGCAAAAATGGGTTAACCACGAGCCTGACGATAATTAAAAAAGTCAACTATGTAAGATTACAACGATAGCTAATGCATAGGGCGCGTGCAAACTCTATCATTGAATTATATAAACCAAACAAATTGTATAGCCTAACAATTTCGGTATGAATACAAGATTTATTAGCTAAACACTTTAATAGATTAATGAAAACGATTGATTTGCGAACAGATAATTGAAAAAGAAGTTTTAATATGGTCCTTGTATACTTAACAACGGAAAAATGAAAAAAAATTGAGCAATAAGTCCTTGGCGAATAATTCTAACCATGTTTCCAAAATTGATTTGTTTGTATTGTTCGTTAAGGGGTAAAGAAGTTATGTAAAATTCAAGATTACTAGTAACCTTATATATTGAGTATCCCACAAGTACAAGCGTGAAATAAAAGGATTATTCGCCTAAAAGGTTTATAATATAATCAAAAGCTTTGATATTGGTATAGTAATGAACTATGTATTAATTACTATAACTAAACAGTTAAAACAACCCTTGATACTTATGGTTATGTATACAATCTCTCGAAGCCTTTAAGAATGCTTATCAAAGCTAGGCATGACTAATAAAAAAACGTTCGACGAAAAATGTAAGGGTTTTAAGAGAGGTATAAAAATCACGGGTAATCGACTATTTAGGATGAATTGACGGTAAAAATAACCCTGTTGACGCCATCACCAAGGTCACGCCAAATAGGTACTTAAAATGGTTGACGGTTAGTAATATGCTAACCATACGAATCGAAGGACACGTGGCCCGCCCAGTATATTACATTGAGAAATAAGGATGCCTTATCAAACTCAGAGATTGTTAGGGAAACGATATCAGTGACAATATATAGAACTACTGATAAAAGGTACCTAATTGGTATAATACGTATTACGCGTAAGCCTATGGCGCAAGAATTGTGCACGGGAGTCAAGTAACGAAAAACTTGAAGATGTGGGAAAGAAGGCCGTAATCGATATGAGTTTCAATATTAATTGACTGGAATTGATAGTGGTCAAGCCTTTGGATCAAATAAGGATTTCAAAAGACACAAATTATTGGAGACTTGCTAAGTTAACATGCAGGCGCAAAACTAAAAGCCATCAGTTTTAAGATAGCAATCAATTGCAATATAGTCAAGTCAATTATACTTATAGTTAGTGGATCGCACTGATTGCAAATTGACTTAAGCTTGTGGTATTGACTGCATTGATTGTGAGTCAAGGGCAATAGGTGACCACTTTATTGTGGGGTACGGGCCGAAGCATTTGGCTATACAAATTAGTAGGTATACTTTCTAGCGATCTGATAAACATAGAAGTAATACATCACCAATTTCAATGCAACCTCAGTTACTTCTACTACAGAGATTCGAATCAACCACGTTGCAATGATAATGGCCCACCAATAGAGTTGTTGAATACTGGTTATAAACGTGATCCATCACCGAAACCGCATAATTAAACCACTAATCCGGACGGGCGTAACTTATAATAATATAATATCATAAATATCCATTATCGGAAGGTAAAAATCGTTGGTATTAATTGATTGTTTTCGACTATGTATTATTACCAAAAAATTGCGCAAGGATGAAATAAGTTTAGGAAACTAGACGGTTTAAGTCGTTCAATCCGTATGAACGTCCCAAGTATATAACCATGAATAAACGTCCGTTAGTACGAATTTAATTCAAATCGTAATTTTCTTAGTTATTAATTGTGAAACCTCGATCGGGACTGGTTGGAAAGATATACAGATAACGCGTGTAACTCTTTCTACCGGGTAGATATATAAGGATATGTGGAAGTAATCAGAGGTCTTCTTAAATATATAAAAACGTATCAGAATCATTTTCTTAAGAAAATATATTTTTAATTACGATATCAATATAATTCATGACTTATTTCGTTTGAGTTCTTTCTTTCGACTCAATAATCTGAGACTTTAATTATATACGTTTTATAAAACCAAATTGAAGTAAAACTCATTAAATATTGCGTTAGAAACCTTTAGGAACCTTAATAAAATCCTGAAGGTCCTTCTCCTTCGCTGCTCGCTAATTTTTAATTTGTTACCCGAGGCGGTATTTCCTGAGGTCGTAATAGAGCTTTAACAGATTTTATATAGACCAAAATCATTTATGATATTGATGAAACCGGCGTCCTATTACGAACTATCACCGTAACTTATATAGGTTTTATATTCAGCGAGGTACAACGCCTCATACCTTTATTAGACATAATGGCCGATAATATTTGAGCCGTTATATATGTAGCGAGAAAGAACGGACGAAAAACTCTTTTAGAGGTCCCTAATACTTACTTAATTTTTGTAAAAAAGGAACGAAGAAAATGGGTAAGCTGATGCACAGGTATAGGCCTAACTGTTTATATCCTCAAACCCCCCTTTATAAAGTCATTAGTAGCGTACGACGCGATATAGAATAACGAAGCTTGGAATTTCATAAAGCCCAATCCATCAAAATATATAATAAATTCGTTGATAAACTGTTTTTATACCTTATATATGTATTAGCGAACTTCAAAATAGGGCCTCTTCACGTCGAAAACCTTATTAAAAGACTCAATACGAAAACAATACGTTCGATAAATAACAGCATTCTTTTCCACTAGGAGAAGTCCAATTGCCTAACGCTTTATCTAAAATTCTTAATCAACCTACAAAGGTTGATTATCCTTTATAGGCGTGTTAACGGCGCGCGTAGTCGGTTTGAACCCTCTGGCATTAGCCATGGATGAAGCCATTGAAGCGTGATCGCGACAATGTTAGGTAATTGTATATAATTCTGGTTGAAGCACTAAAAATTGTGGCGAATTCACATATTTGTTTAGTTGTTGATAGTATCGTTGTTACGTCGCGTTAGATCTGAATCTAAATGCCTACTTGCCGATCTAACAAATGTTGGCTTTTTCCTATAAGGCGGATCCCTCGTATACGTCGGGGATACCGCGTTTTTTCACGGATAAAACGGGAACCCTAAAGTTGAAGCCCTATATACCTGCCATTTCTTGAGCGATAATAATTATATACGTTACATATAAGGCGGATTCCGAAAAAGACCGGTTACGTAATAAGGGCGAACTGGTACCCGGATCCACGTAAATAGTGAATTGAAAAACATGAAAGGGAAATACGTGACATACAGTAGTTTAATAAATAAAGTATTAACGTATATTTAAATATTAAAGTTAATTATTAAAACCCCCCTTTACTTGGTAAAGGTTTGGCTTGTTAAGTTTAATTGTAATAACAATTGTAGCTCAATCCGTTCCTACTGTCTTCAGATGATAAAGAATTATATCGAAGATTTGAATCCTTTGTAACGGATATACCCAAATCCAAAAAACCTTTTATTCTCCCATTGAAAAATGGTGAATTACTTGAATTTAACTGAGTCAAATAAACCATAATGATTATAACATTAAAGCGCCGACTTATACGGCCCTAAAGTATGATTTTTCGCCAGTACCGTTTAATTCAGCTATCAAATCGGGCGTATGTAAAGTATGTTAAAATACTAATATAAATATATTGTGTCGTAAATCTCAAGCCAATGTCGTTTATCCATAGCGCTTAATATTACGTTATTATCGAAAACTTAAAAAGAATCTCTAAATTGAAGAAATGAAACGATACAGGTGGTTTAAACCATTCAAGTATTTCATCCGCACATTAATAAGTAGGTATCAATCGCCGCGATTCTCACTTCAATTGTTATTTATTTTTTATCATCTTTTAAAGGCTTAATAGGCCATATTTACAACCGTATGTAAATAAAGCAAAGAATCGCCCCCATGCCACAGATATATTAACATACAATTACATAGGCAAAGTTTTCTAGAATAAATGGAATAATACTAATATCCTTTTTGTTTTCAAAAACGACATCGGAATATAGCAAGCAAAGCCACACAAGTATTTAATTTACCGTTTGGTTAACAAAAAAGTGTCATTATACGCGTTTCATAAAGGCACACCCAGGGGATAATTTCTTAACTTTGGGCTTGAAGCCCTTCAAACCCCTAATATAAATCCTTCAATTAACAATCTTTGCCGTCTTTTATGAAGTAATGCATTACATAATGTATTATCCTATGTAATTCTAAATGGAGCCTTGGTATTCTCTTGTTTGTGAAGAATTATTTTCAATCATTAAAAGAACCGATATTTCATGAAGGCCTATTATAATGATTTATATGAGTTTTATACTCGAATTAGAAAAGAATTTCGTATTAACGTTTACCGGGAAAATCAATAAGTTCGTTACCATAAAATAATGAGAAACGATTAGGAAAGAAGTTCGAAACGCCACTCGAAGGGACATTCGGGCTTGGAGGATTGACGTGGGAAAGAATGAAACATAGGTTCGTGATGAAACCCTTTTCACTATATCCCCAGGCCTCCATCAACAAAATAATCGATAATATACGTTACGATACGTAATATTGACTTACGGGTCTTCATATATCCGGGTTCAACAAAAAGTATAAAAATGAAGTAAATAGTTTGTTTCTAAATCAATTGTATGAATTTTTGAACTTCCATATCATGTCTTTACACATCGATATCCCTATAAAGGATCTAGACGTTAAAACATTTAAGTCGGTAAATAACTTCGCGTTTTTCTGGCGGAGGCGGTTTAATTGCAAAATGAATTTGCTATAGCCCTTGGGTTTTATACAAAGGTTGCATATCTTTTGCTGGCTCGCCGAAGGCGCGCGATGTAGATTTAGCTTCTCTAGCGTTAGCTATAGCAGGAGCCATTAAATAGTTTTTCAGTGATGTTAAGAAATCGTATTCAGTTGTGGTCGTAGCACTAATGATTGTGGGGGCTACCCATGAATTTGTCCAAAAGAATTCACAAATCTATAGAATAAGCTTTGAAAAAGGTTGAAGTTACCAGAGTCGTTAATTAAATACTTGTCATTGAATCAATATTATAATTATTCGATGCTGTAAGCTAACTAGAGTTAGTTGGGCCAAATTTCGGGATAACTTCAGCTATTATGATGGCACTAGACAATGCAACTTATTTCGGTGCGACTACATCTGCAAGTCAAGGTCTTATTTTGTGATAAGGTAAAATGGGAGTTATGAATAACGCTATCGGGTAGAGGATAATTCGTATCTTTATAGGAGTCAAATGGTTTATAATGAGGTACTGATTCGAATGGAATTCAAAGCAATTTAGGTTTACAGGGATGAAAATGCTTAATATCAACGTGTACTGGATTGATAGGTGGGATTTTCAGAATTTCTACGTAAAGTATCTGATACAGGAAACTAGAAGCTTATTAACGTATTTTTTACGTAGAAATGTTGGCTTATGTTACATGGTAGTACTTACCCCTTTTAATCATTTTTAATATAGTTCATCATTGACCTATAAGCTAGATTAAACAGATATATATAAATTTATTTAAATAACATCTAAATCATATGCTTTTACAGTGTACTGAAATATATATTCAAGGTGCGAAATTTAGCGTTGAATCTTTCCAAATTTAAATGCTTTTTAGACATGTTATCAAGAACCCGATTGATTCATAAAGTAAATAATAGCATAACATAATACCATGTTCTAATATTGTTTCCATACTACACATGATAGTACATCTACAAATTGTTCCCATAAAAATGAAGATAAATCATTTACAAAAACATGCGACACAAAAACAGAGGCTTGTTGATAACGATATTAGAAACAAAGAACGATTTGAGTAATTCTACCTAGGGACCGGTAGCATTGGGTTTTCAAAGTGTGAAAGAACTATAGTCCAAGCTCTCATAATTGAATAATTTGAAGCAAAAAATAGGGAACTTGCACGAGTGTTAAAATATATTTTCTCCTAGCATTTTAATTGAAAAAATTGTTTCTTGATGTCATTTTCCCAACCACCGGGCATGGTAGTGAACTCATCGTATCAAAATTGCATTGAAAAGATATGAATATCGTAAATAAATACTTTGAGGTTGTGGGGGAAATTGTTCCAACTATCAAGGGTGGATTCAAAGAGTAGCATAGAATTACTCATAATGTAGTTAGATCCATCCTTCCCATCGCATTAATTGGCCGCCTCTACAATCTTTAGGGCTGCCACTAGATTTGGATACTATTTTCTAACATCACCAACGAAAACTATTCAATAGCTCCTTCTATAGCTAACGCAAAAGAAGTCATATCGTCCATGCGGGCATTCAACGTGCCCATAAAGACATCCCGACCTTAAAAAAATATTCAAGGGTGTTGGTACAGCTCAAGACGTTGTAAAGTGGTCGATTCGATTGGTCGAAGTAATAGTAGTATTGCGGTAGTAAAGTGGTAGATGTATTGTTCTAGGTTTGTCAGACTGCTAGCCGGCTTGCACACTGATTTATATGGTCAATTTCTTGGATTATACTCTAGTATGAAGTTGGCGAATACTATACTGAACTTGTAGTTAATACTATAGACCCACAAAATAATAAAGTCAACTTGCAGTCAGTATAGTCAACTTTACTGTAAGTAAAATTCACTTATTACATTGTAATCAGTCCTATTCCAATACTAGCGGCTTTTTAATTTGTGCGTATACGCTAATATGATCCCCCAATATTTTCCGATCACCGCTTAATTACCCACTCGTTAACAAATCAAACCCCTACCATTTCCGCAGTCAAATTCACCCTAATTACCTTCTTTTATCCCATGGTTCCAAATTTCAACTTTTGAAGTTCCTATAAATAAGTCTTTCGCCACAAACTTGTAAAATCCTCCAACTTGGACGAATCAATTGACTGAATCACCTGCTTTAATTGCCTTGCAGTTTTACAGGTTGACAACATGTCCCTATTTGCCGGTATATAACCTAAATTTACTAGGTTAGCTGTTAACATAGCTATCGATACGGAAGGTCAGCTTATTGCTGATTACACACCTTCTAAAGGCTTTTTCTTTCGTGTTGTTATCGATATGGAATTAGTGGGATTGTGTCTTCCATTAACCCATTGGAATTCATCAGTTTTCTTTGCTTCGTAGGTTTTAAAAAGTATCATCACATCGATTAATAAGTGTTTTCGCTGATGGTCCCACAATTTGAAAAGAATTTACATAGGCTTCTCAAATTTATATAAGTTACCACCACAATAAAATGAATCTTTCACTGATTAGTAACTATAGTAAGTATTTCCAGTAATATTAACCCTATATATAAACTGTTTTTTGTACTGAAAACCTTGAAAATTAAGCTATTTCGTGTAATCCTTTTATACTTGACGGAGGTCAAGTGGATTAGGTTTCCGATGTTTCTCAATTGGTTATTTTGCCTGTTTTTGCTCAATACGATTATCTGGAATCTGATTTGCGACAATGGGTCTATATTGTTCGCGAAAGAACCTTTCGCAAAAATTATTAACTTGGGCCTCAACAGATTAATCCGGACCATATTGATTACTCGATCTAGATTCCGTATTTATCACTTTAACCTTTAATTTAGTCGATGAAAGTTTTAGTTTCTTTGGTTCTATATTTGCATCGTAATAGAAAGATTGTAGAAGGTATACAATATAAATAAGGTGGCGATATAGATGTTAGAGACGTTTTATTTAAAGTATTATTTAGCTCTGGTCTTGTTATTCTTGTTAATTTCATCCAGATCAGCGATTTAATCCTATTTCTAGAAATTAAGCAACGTATAATTAACACAAAGTATATAGATTAACGATTTATTAAATTTAGATTAATTGCCCCCCTCTATAGTTACGACAGGCTTGTAGTTTCAAAACTTTTATTCTTTCATCGTTTATTATTCCAATACCACAAAACCATAAATTTTAACTATAAAGGTCGCATTAGTTTACTCACCCACTAAGTCGATGTTTTCTCTTCAATTTACTAATTAATACGGATTGTAAGTTAAAACTTTATACCTAACCTCAATTTTGAATGCGATTACTAGGTTCAAACCCAATAAACTCCTATGTTAAATCGTCCGTATAATAGCTTAATACATCAGATAACCGTACTCGGAGAGTATTTAACACGAAATCCTATAATATCTTCACTAAGACAATTCGTTGTAAATAAAATTATCAATTGCGTATACGTTTGCGATATATCATGGTTTTTAGAGTTAAACTTCCCTTCAATCTTGGTTAGTAAACTATTTACCAAAGTGCCTACTAAACGGAGCCGATATTATAAATTGTTAGTAATTATATAAGGCTTTAGGCTTTATCCTTGTATCTGTATTATTTAGCGATTTGGTATGATTTTTTTAAAATCAAACCATGATTTTTCTTTAACCTTATGTATAATCCTCGACTTTAAGATCTTGAAATTCGGATCTTGGGGGTTCAAATCACCTTTAGGTACCAATTGTATAACTCTTTGAGTTCAGAGTTCATTTATCTCGATCCTATTCATTTTCCTAAAACATTTTCCGGGGGTTTTTATGACACCTTATACCTGGAACTTTATAACCAAATATTGATTATCCTTTTCTTTTCTTCTAATTAAAACAGGTTTTTCAATCTGGTCCAATTTATATTTTTCGTCTTCATTGTTCCTTCCTTTTAGTCGTCGCGACTCCAGAGGCGTACTATGAACTTATTGATTACGGAAAGGCGAGGGGCGGGGGGGGGGGGGTTATTGATTTATCTGGTTAATTTGGAGGTTTATATCGCTGTAGTTTGTCGCGCTTTTGTAAGGAATCACTTGGATTATACGAAAGGTCGCGGAACCATTCACAGTTTTCTCAATTATTTCAGGGTTAAGGATACTTAAAATTTTAAATAGACCATCATATTTGTCTGGTTCCCATTATGCGAGGACTTTTCACTACAATGATAAAATAAAATCATTGATTGTTATAAGGCAGTTTTTGGTATTGAGGGCATTATTGACTCAATTTCGTGTCCATCTCTTTCATAGTTCTTTTAACACTTTGCCTCACGTTAAAGATCTTTTCTAATTACTTTGTAATAGTATAGATTCATTCGTTAGGCGTGTGTATGCTCCAAAAAACAGTAGTATTAGTATTAAGACGTTAAGGTCCTTAATATCATTCTGACCGCTTACCGTTATCTAAAGAAGTACCTCCTCATTCTCAAAGCTTTCATATCCAGCGCAACGATATAGTATGATTTGCGAAGTAACGCATATATCTTTTCGAACATCTTAATTATTTAGTTGGCCTTAATAGTCAATTATTTAAACTGAATGACCATTATTTTGTGATTCTTCTAAAGCTTGACCGCTATAGAATTAACTGCGATATCTTAATAGACGACTTTAAGTGGGACTATGTACGTATTGAATTATAATATTCTTAGAGTTTTTTACGTATCATACGCCAATAACAACTTGAATAATTTAACTCTATAATAGCAGGTTTCGAAGTAAATAAAGTAAAGAATAAATTTCATGTCTAAATAGCATATTTAAATGAACATTGCGTAATTCATCTCTTCATCGATTTTGAATGTGAATTGGAATCTCAGGGAAGCTTATGCCTTCGTTTAGCAGTGATAGAAATCTTCTTAATATTCTTCAAAGTAACATATTCAATATTTTATACCCTATGGACTTTAGCACTTTTCATAGCTTATCAATGGTCAGATAATTGAAACGTTTGTTAAATAGAAGTATTTCGGACTTCGTCAGGTTGAACATCGTTTCTTCCATGCTTTAAAGGTAAAACTATAAATGCTTCTACTTCAAGGCGCATAGAAACCTCTAATAGTTCCAAACCAGCTTATTAGTGTTAACATCAACGTTAATTTCGAGGGTATTAATATCTTGTAACTAAAGGAAAGGGGTAAAAGACTTCAAGATATAGAATTTAATCAATCTAATAACAGTTTGAATATTCATTTGCTTTAGTAACAGTAATTATTCACTCGAACTGAAGTGTACTTTGATTTTACTAATATTAAACTATTAATTTACGTAACCATAATGCTTTTCATTTGTAATACTATGTATTGAAAATAGACTCGTGTTAGGTACTTCGCTGTTACTATGTTTCACATAATATTTTAAAACGTATGTTCCGCATAACGGTGGCGAAGGTTAAAGATATATAATGAAATATAGGTTTCATTAGGGTTAATGTAAGGGTTTTCGCTATTGAAACGGTATAGACAGGCATAGTCTGATAATTCTAGGGTCGCGATAGGAATATCCTTTTTATACTACGTGAGTGGGTTGAGTGTATCGCCGTGTTGATTAACCTCGTTACCATTGTTATTTGCGATATAACAAACGAGTTAAAATCGGAAGTTTTAAGGTATTAGATGAAATATATCACCCATTCTTTTTTATGTTTTACCGGAGGGTGGAAACTTGTCTAATAATCGGATTCACATTAAACTTTACACATTTTACATTTATGAAAACGATGGTTTTTACAATTGATAAGCTCGTTTATATCTTGCCCTTGTTGTTAGTGTTAGTGTGGTTATTCGTTTTTAATCCTAAGGTTTTAAAACATATTTCAAATGTTCGAGCTTTCTTTTTTTATGATCAATATAGTATACTATTACGCGGTTTTTTATGTTGAGGAAGTTATTAACTTGTGGACATATATCAAGCGATTTTTGTAAATGTATTATTACGGTTATAAGTTAGGACCGTAATTAGTTAAAAGAAGCCTTTACAAGTGGTATCTAGGTTTTATAGGGCGTTTTTAAACTCGTTTACACCTGTAACTATTATTTATTACTTATCGCGAACGTGGTTTCATGAACGTGAGTTTTTCACATGACCTTGTTTGTATAATGTTAGCTTGTCAAGCATGTGATTAAGAATATCTATTAGTTTTTCCTTCTTTTTCCTCTTATCTATTATCTTCCTTCACGTCGTTTTAACCTAGTACGTAATATAGGGTATTTCCTAGCTAGTATTACCAGGGATCCAACCCTAGTAATTCTACACGCTCCTGCGATGCTTTGGAGCAGGGAAGAAGCCGTATAGGGATACGCTTTCACAGGTCATATGACCAGAGGTTGCACCATCTTAGCGTTATAGCAGCTCCGTAGCAGGAACTTCTTTTTCCCATTTTTATAGGGGTTTTTAAACCAAATACAACCACCTTAAGCGATTACTCCGGCCTTAGCCCTATTATATATAAACTCCGATTTTTTTCCAATGGTATATTAGCTGCTTCTTAACGGTTATAGCCCAAGGATATATCTTTATCTCCCGACCTACCGAATCTGAACCTTTAGGTCTTAAAGTAATTCTTCGACCCACGCGTTAGGGAGCAGTTTTAAAACGCCTTAATGGCATGACTCGATTACCTTACGGTTGAAAATAAACGTTTTACCGACGCTTTATGTGTAAAACCTATCGAACGAAACGAAATCGTTCGAAAATACGAGTTACATTTAAAATAACGAAGTACCGACCTACTAAACGCTTTTACGAATATAATCCGATAACTCGAAGTTACTAGCACGCTTACATTTTCGGAATAACTTCCTCTTCAAAAGGTATCCACTACGTACGTTACGAACGATATTGCCGCTATATCACTTCTTATCGGGTACCACGTTAGCTCCTTAAATAACGAAAACTTAGATTACTTTAACTTCAATTACTATATAAACTCGGATTTTAACGGGAGTTAACAATCTAAATATTAGCCTTTCAATTAACCGGTTGAGTTTTCTGGTATTAAGTAATGATTTTCCAAATATAAAGCTAGGATAATACATAAATTACGTCAGGACAGATAGTTTTTCGGCATTTTAAAAAACCTTTGTTACGTGATCTTTTAACAACTTCAGTGCTTTTCAAAAAATGTTATAAAAGTTACCATACCCGCGGAGATGACGGCGGTATTAGCGACTCTAATACTTTATGACTATGTTACACGCCTATCATTACTACCCTAACGCAGTTAAAGTAGTTATCGTTCGGTTTACAAGTATAAAACAGGGAGTTCGCGAACGATTGTACGTTTTCTTTAACGCTTATGTGGTTTTTCTCGCGAAAGCTGGCGGTATTACTTGGCAATCTATCGCTAAGTTCGCCATTTTAAAGGGATCTATTAATAATACACTTGTTAATACGTTAATTCCCCTCGATATGTCTGCAGGCTACAACGATAAATCTTTCGCGCCCGACTTATCAACGGAAGCTTTTATAATTTTCATACTCGTTACTACGAAATCATAACTGTTGTTATTCAGGGCGCCTTACGTAATAGAAACAATGACGGCGACGCGCCAGCTCAGGATAGTTAGGATAATATTATTATTATTGACGTAAAGACTTTTCGACTTGGTCCTAAGCGGCGCGCCACCTAGGTTAACTACTCGGAACTTTTACGCCGTAAACATCTCGAGCTATACTTACATTACGAAGCAAAACACAACCGTATCCGTATCTACCCTGGGAATCAGACGTAACGTCCGAACGGCTTTAACTGTAAGGCTGTTATAAAAAAAAGAATTAATTTCACAGAATATTTGATCTACCTAGAAAAGGGAAAGGCGTAACTTTTGGATATAGTGGTGTACAAAGATTAACAGGAATATAATTCAATTCGGTAACTTGGTTTTAACCTTTAAATAACACCCCGTTTATAGTTAATTAAATTTACATTTTTATCCATTCCATTTACGTTTTGATAATATATATTATGAATATTATAAAGTCGCAAGTAAATAACATATCCATCGTTAAAAATCACGGCGCCTTTTATATCCTTTTACGACCACTTACCAAAGCAACGTATTACGTATTTGGTTTTACACTTCGACTTATTTCCTTTATCACCTTTTTGGATATCGACTTCAATAAATACAGCTACCAGATATAAACTTATATGGTTCTCTTTTTGCAATATAAGGTCATTTTAGATATATTTCAGATAAAGTATTAATAAGTTAATTATGACGCCTCGAAATATATATTAATTTTAAAACGAGCCGGTAACAATCAAGTTTAAAAACGGGGGTCTACGCCCGTTTTAGAAAACGGCGTAAGTAATAGACGCCTTTTTATTTTACTTTATTTTACGAAAGACTCGTAGGGACAGAGCCATTACTACATTGCTCGCCGCCGTCTCCCTCGAAGATATTCATAAGGAATTCGCCTTGAAACTACTCGTTTTCGTTTACGATAAACTTCTCCTAGACTTTAATAAATTCGCCCCTTCATTTAATTAAGTCTTCAATAGGTTCCTCGGTAATTTTAGTTAAATAAACAGGAAAAGTGTTACTTTAAAATATAGATTATCACCAGCTGAATATTTCTACGAAGGCGAATCTTTAGCCTCTTCCCTGTATTAAAAAGGCATCAGTAAATATTTTACAAAGAAAATGATTAAATAAACTATTTATTAAGTCCTTTCTTTCCAAATTTCGTCTTAAGGATAGGAACGAATTTTAGACTTTATTTATAATCTTTTTGGACTTTTCGAATAATTAATTATTTACGTGAGTCTTTTTAACGTTCCAGTTATCTTTTCACGGTATATTAGCAATTCGTTACGCCATTCTTTTAATATATCTTGTTCTATGTACCTCGACATTATCCTCGTTAATTTTAAGGGTTTCTTCAATAAATATATAATCAAATTTAAATGAATCTTTAACGCTTTGAAAAGCTATGAGACTAAACCTAAATATTATTGAATACGAATTTGGTTTGAATAAAACCAAATATTGAGGATGAGTCATAGAAACTAATATAGGTATAGGTATAAATTTAAAAAATTTATGCGTCATTCGAAAATAGGTATCTTTTACGTCGGTTTTAGTAATACGAGGTTTCTCTAGTTTCGAAAATTTTTACCTTCGTTTTATTCGTAGTAATTGGACGATTATTAAACCCGTATATCGACCAACCCGTAAAGGTACCTTATTTCGTAAGGTATTTTGAAAAAAAAGTTACTTTCGAGTAGCATAAGCTTCGCTTTTTTTCCGTCTCTGTACTCGCTCAATAGAATCTAAACTGCAACACCTTTTTAAAAAACCGACTATTTTAATTAGGCCTCAAAAGATTATCTTTTTAACGTAACGACTACGGTAACCTATGCCCAATATCGTATTACTTCCTTAAACTGTTGCCTGTTAAAAATAATTACGAAATCTACGATAAGGAGCCACTCAAAATTATAATTTATTTTAAAGTAAAAAACCCGAAACTCGTGAGCACAATACGCTCGGTTACTAATTTCATATATTACAAAAACTTAAAGTACTTTATAATTATACGACGGCTTTTTGAATGACAAATCCGCTAATTTAAACAAATTTCGAAATTTCTTTTTTGATTAATATATAAGAAGGTGACAGATTATACGCGACCCGATATGTTATTACGGAAAAACTAACATATTGCTAAAGTCTTTTTCGATATACGTTACTTAATACGAAAAGTCAATTATTACGTTCCAAATAATTCTCTCATGAGCCGCTTTCGTGTACGTACATCTCCCAGTTAATTATCCACTACTAATTTATCCCAAAAGATAGTGAACTGTTTACGATCGTTAACATTTAAATATATTGGAATACCGTTATTTTATGTAATATAATTTACCCGCGACTTTTACGGACGGTATGTATAGGCTATGGACATTTTTTCACGGATATCTGTATCGATAACTACTGTAAGTTACAGGGTTCGATTTCGGAATACTTAATAAAGAACTATAAAGTTTTACGGTTTCGCAACCATATTCGGATACCTATTTACGAGTCGCTTACTACCACGTTAATTTAAATTACCTACAATTCATTTTTTACCTGTTACCTAAGTCACCACGTTATTATTGTTATTTTTCTCCAAAACGTACTTTTAAACCGGGTTACATCGTATGGTTTGTCGATTTTGCCGAAAATACGACGCTTATAGGCGTAAAATTTATAAAAAAACATTGTTGAAACGGATTTTAATATCTTTTTCGGTTTTTGAACGACTTTGGAGCAAGTTCTCTATCGACTTTATAATTGATTTACCCTATAACTATATCAGCGACCTATGTTACCTTATAATTATGACGAACCGCTTCAATTGTACTGTCACATTCGAGGATATAACTACTATAAACGTTAGAACTTATACGAAGCGGTTTTAAAGTTATTATTAGAAATTTTATAAGTTATCGCGTACGCATGTTAACGACCGTAATTTTCATTAATCCGGTAAGTTTTCAAAACGACTTTACGACTTAATTAGGGTTCAATAACGTTTAAATACCGTTTTTTACCTAGAAACCAACGACGCGACCGAGTTCGTAAATGAAAAATGTTTTACGTATTTTTTTTTCGTCGTTTATACCTAACTCAACTAAAGACGTTAGTTATCTGGCTATTAACTGGCGTTAAATAATGAGTATATGATTATTATTAGTATGAGCCCATTTTTCATAACCTATGATTACCACAACGCTCTTATATAACCGGTATAACATTTTGTTTTATTTCGATTATAATACTTTACGTAAGGATCAAAAACTTTATTTAACGGATCCGTGAAGCTATGGAATTCGTATAAGCCGTAATGACGACGACGTAATAGCGTATAGAGAAAGCTGCTAATAAAAGATGCTTTCCTTTAAAACGTTTTCGAGTTGACGACGACATTGAACTTTTCCTTAAGTATCATATGTCAAACGAATTGTCCAAAAAGCTAAATTATCTTTACTAAAAATACCGAATATCGTGTATAATCGACATTTGTATTATTGAACTCGCCGTATAAGTCGCGAAACATCTTCGATTTTTTATAGATTAACTCGTATAATCCGCTTTGAATCTGCTTTTAAGTAAGGAAACACGAAATTTTAAACCGTAAAGGGTAAATATAATAAACGACGATAGCGAAATGAAATCGAAATATTGAGTCGAAAATATATTACGAACCCGCAATAAACTCTAAGTTCAACTTTCCCAACATCATGACTAACCGAATCTGCTGGTTTTAATTATGTAAATAAATTATATGCACCTAGCGTAGAGCCGTTTAAAGCCTTTTTAATACCATAACACTTAATACCTACGAATCGCGTTACGAATTAGCAAAATATAACGATAAGCGCTTATTTACAGCTATCAAACAGGCCTAATATTAATACTTTACTTTACGAAATGGAAATACTGAAAAGCTACTAAAGAAACGTCGAATAAACAAACTTATTAATATTAATAAAAACGAAAACTAAACGACGACGATCAGGTGTACTTAAACATTTCCTCGAATTCCCAATCAAATTCTTTATCTAACAGTTTCATACTTATCTTAACAAGCTAGATTAACTTGGCATTTATACGACCCAAATCAATATTAATACACCTCGAAACCTTAAAAACGTTTTTATCTCTTTTAAAAATGCTTCCTAGCCGTTAACCGCATCATTTACGGTTTTATCTTGTTACGAAAAACTTACTTGAATATTACGTTTTTCGTTATTAGCTATACAACCAGTAAGCCCCTAAATCGTACAGGGGTGGCGGGGATAAAACCCGCCACGCCTTGGATATCGATTTTACGTTACGTATTACGACGTACCCTTATAATTTTTTTTTACAGTAATTACTAGGTTTATACGCTTTTTCGCTGTCGTTAACACCTATTAATCGGTTTACGGAAACTTAGATTTACCCCGGTCCTAAAAGTCAAACGCCGAGTACATCTCAAACAATTCCTTTACAACCTTGTTTATATTAGGATTCGGGTTTAACGGTGTGTAAAAATAGCCCAAGTTACGGCCTATAACTTTGGGGAAATCAAGACAACACCGAAAGTTAATATATAAACACTTGTTAACAACTCTCTCGTAACTATCAGGATTACTTACCCTCGCGTTTTTAACAAAATTTCCTAAGGTTATGCGTTATCTTATAAACACATTCAAAGTACGTTTATTCTCGCGTTCCGTCGAAAAACATATGGATAGCCCGTAAGGAGAAGAACTTTATACTCGTTGGTAAAAGCCAAACACCTTTAAAATATTTAATCTACATTTCCAATACCTTTATCTACCTCGCTAATAATTTAGGCATTTTTTTTTAGACCAAAATGAACATTGAAGGAAAGCTTAGTAATATAATTTTGATAGTAGAAAAGACTGTAATATGAATACTATACTAAAAGATACAGACTTAATATTAATGTTTGAAAAAGCTGTAATACTAAAACTACATGGAAAATTCAAGATTAAAGGAGAAAGGAAACTTTTGTTTTGGAACTTGAGTGTAAAAACTATTTATTAGGAGGAAACTAGAGTACCTTTTACGTAACACTCGGCCTAACACGGCCTAACACCTTTTACACAGAACTACGACGTTTAGGAAAGCACGCTTACCCTCTTTCGCACTTACCACGCCATACGAAATAAAAAAAAAAAAGGGGGGGGGGGTATCTTTAGGGGTGATGTTACAGGCTAGTACCTAGCTAATATTACCAGTGATCCAACCCTAGTATTTTTACACGCTCCTACGATGCTTTGAGGCAGAGAATAAGGCGTACGGAGACAAGTTTCTACACTTCACGTGATCGGGGGTTACATAATCTTAGCTCCAGAGCAGCCCCCTAGCAGGGACTTATCTTTCTCTTCTTCCTCGAAGTTTATAGACCAAATCCAACCACCTTGACCGACAGCTCCGGCCTTAACCCTATTACTATACGTGTGGTATTGCGTATGGTAGATGTCTTATTTGAAGTGGTTTTTCATACCATTATAAATCTCATGAAAGGTTTCTGTTTTCTTTAGTAAAATCGGGTAATAATCCTTAGCATAATTTGTAAAAGTTCAAAGAAATTGTAAGTAAACACTTGAAGGAGTAATTTTCATTTAATTATCAATTGTGAAAAAGGGTATTACCTTTATGTCGAATAGGTTGTGAAGCTTTTTGTTATATCTCTCTACGTTATTCCCAATATCTTAGAAATATGTGAGGAGCTGGCAATTAATATTTACTATTTTCATAGGTTTGAAAGGGAGGTCGCAATAGTTGTCCCAACTATCGATAGTGTTTCTTACCGTTAACTTAAGCTTTGGAGCATCCGAGTCGCAATAATTGGCATAGTTGTCAATCGCTTCGCCCAAGGGGTAAAGTCTTACGATAGAATCTGTGGTAGATTTGAATGTATAGGCGTATTTGTCGTGGAAATCTTCACTTTCATAGATTTAACAGTTCTAGGGAAAGATCTGACGGATCTGAGTGGTTTGGCGATTTTGATTAAAGTTTAAAAGGGTAAGGGGGGGGTAAGACGTGAGGTAAGTTCTCATGAACTTAACGGTCTTTCTAAATTTACCGGTAAATATCGCCGATATCAATATATTTTTTAGCTTTATCGGCCGTTACTTCACTCATTCTTCACCCGCTTCGGGCCTATTCCTCGATCTTACATAGAAGTATTAAGTTGCCAAAAAGATTGACAGGTTTCTTATCATTACTTTGTAAAAAGGTTTAACTTAATTAGGGATAAAAGGGAGGTCCTTTAAATCGTGTGTAAATATGGGAAAAGTCTTTAATACCCTTTTCCATACTTGAAGGTTCTTATGGGTAGGGGTTCGATAGGTATTTTCCAATTTGTGTTAATTCGAAAAAAATTGTGCTAATTTCGCAAAGCTTTTCCTAATACATGAACTCCTCTCTGTTTAAGCTCTGACTTTAAACTGACTTAACCAATTTTTAAATAGCCTTTCACATATAAATGACCTAATTTAAAACAAGGTCTGATGCTTTTGGAAAGCGCAGGCGTCGTATTCGAGGTTTTTACTATTATTTTAATCGAGAATATAGTGGCTAATATAGTCAACTATATGTTTTTTTATTAAGTTTTCGTTGACATCTAGCCCCTTCCAGTCTTTATCAAAGTTTTGAGAAAAAAGAAATCCAAGAAATATAATCGCCACCTTTTTGATAAAGGTGGCGATGCATTTAAATTGAGTGTTTACGGTAGTCATCTTAACATTTGGGCTGGTGTGGGACTTGATATTTAGTGGTTTGGCGTGAAATTGTGTAGAAAATTGGTTATTTAAGTTGAATTCGCGCGATTTAGCTTTTTTAGAGCAACTTGGTAGTTCTTGGTGTTTTTAATAGCGATACCATCGTTTACTTCCAAGTTTTCATTATGGATTGATACCATCCAAAAGTCCTTTTTTTCCCTCCCGTGGTGAATTGACGTAGTACTAATGGAGGCTCTTCGCAAGAATCTTTCCTCTACCTTGCTGTAGTTTGACGTAAAGCGTAACTATAAAGTAGTTTTTTTTTTTTTTTTTTTTTACCAAGCTCATCTGTAATTTACCTAATATAAACTGATTAGAATTGGTAGGTCTTTGAACGTTTCAACGTTTTCTATTCAATTAGCCAAAGTAATAGTAGTATTGCAGTATTCAATTAGTTGATATATTGTTTTATGTTTGGCGGACCGCTATCCGATCTACACACTGATTTGTATGGAAAATTTCTTGGCTCGTGCCTCAGTGTAAAGTGAGCTCATACTATACTTGATTTTCATTCAATACATTAGAACTTAAAAACAATATGCTCAACTTGAAGTCATTATAGTCAAGTATACTATAAGTAAAGTTGACTTACCTCACTTCAATCACTATTCTTCCAACAAACGGCCCAAGTAAAAGCTTCAGGCAATTAAACTGCCCCCAGCGGAAAATGACATTATTTTTATGCCGAACTCAACGCTCTAATACTGAAACCCTCCAGAAAGCCCGTAAAGCGTAAACGCGCGATTAGAAAGATCGTAAATACATTTAGAACGCCTACGAATAATTTATTAAGTCCTTTGTTACACGCTTTAATGGACTCAGCTCTAGTAAATCACGCATGTTACTATACTTATCGTGGCATAAGTTACAAAATTCTCGCATACCAAGGCCAGAAAATATGAAAAGGAGGCCTTTACATAAACCCACGCCTTTTCTTACCTATTTTTCTCTCTATACGAAAATCGATTAAACTCGAAAAACCTTTCAGAAGACCATTTACACACCTTTTCCTACCTTTTACATGATGGCACCAATATTACTGGCCACCCTAACAAACGAACATATACATTCCTTCACTCCACCGACTCCAAAACCTATGTAAGCCATAATAAAAGACTGTAGGCGGACGCTGGTCCTATTAACATTGTAAAAAAATCATTATGCACACGAAAAGTCGTTAGGGGTTTATCTACCACGACCCGGAATACTACTCCGCGTAATATATAGTCTGGCAAAAAGCAGCGGAACAAGAAAACCTACGGTTATTTATCAATTTTTTCAAAAGCTTTAAACGCGATATTAAAGGGTTTTTCCTTTATTACGCGTAGCTACAAAGCGTGTAATAAAATTAGTTTATCATTAAGTCAGTTCACTAGAATTTCATGTAGTATACATTACATTACAAAGTCATAGGGATTAAAACCAATTTTTTTTTTCAAAAACACGGTATTCATGATAATTTACTTATTCAAAGCGAACTTTGAAACACTGTATCAGTCCCAGAATATAAACTTGATGAAAGGGGTTCTATGTATAATTTATGCCCCTTTTTTAAAAAAAAAACACCGAAATCTCAAACATGATAAAAAGAGAAAATACAACTTAAATTCAAACTATGCCAATCGACACCCACTGATTGGTATACGGTTAAAACGTCTATATGTACTAAATAACATAAAATATGTCTTTTCTCAAAACTATGACCTACTTCCTCCTTTTCGATAATTATAATTAATTTAGACCCATAAATAAATATTAAAAATTCTAATTTTATAGGGGTGGTTGCCTATAAAAATATATTGAGACTCGTTACATTCAATGAACCGGATACCCCAATCATTAAATTCTGTTAAAGCATCATACCTCTAACCCGTATTTAGTAATCTCCTAATATTATGATTGTTGCAAATGATTGTTTTAAAATTTTACCGATTACCCAGTAATCATGAAATGGAAGAAGGGAAGATATATTCGTTTTTGGGACGCGAACTAAAACTTCACACTTTTTAGCAAAATTCTTTATAATATGAAGGTGTTGATAAAGTTATGAGTGAAAAAAAAAAAAAAAAACCCCCGATTAGACCCAAAGAGCCGAATCTCCGCCTAGCCAAAAAGTATTGCGAGGTAAAGCTTCAATAGATCAATATCCGCAAATATTTTTTCGAAAAAAAAAAACACGATATATTGCGCACATTTCACACATACTTTGGGATCCGATAGCTATAGAGCCCCATACGTTACCGCGATTCCATTAGGTAACTCTTCTTTTTCGAATCCTATCCTATACGGGAAAGCCGGAACTATAGACGTACAGGAGAAAGCCAGCATAAAGGACTTTAATAATGGGGTCCCCACTACTTCCGCTATGAAGCTTAGTACTTCCATCATATATTAAAAATCTGCTTCATGAATGAAATCCGTACCTTATTTAGTAATTAAGCCGATCACAGGGCCCAAATTGTTTACAACTAAATAAAAGTTTTTCAAAATTACAAAGGCTAGTTTCAAATTTACAGGGCTTTTGCTAACGAAAATTCAATATATCGTGGTAATTGTAATCAAGGTCTTTCGTAATGAGGGCCTCACGACTATAAATTTAGTTACGTTTATATTTCAATATGAATTCCAACTTCTCTTTTGTGTTATGACCCACCAGCTGCTGGTTACACCAGCAGCGGCCCACAGCACTAATGAAGGAAATCAGTTGGACACAGCCTGACAGCAGGCATCTGGTCCCACCGACCCCCCAGGGTGGGGGCCGTTAGGGACCCACTCGACACATCGAGAACCGGAGACTGGATATGTTGGATATGCTACATATCCAAATGATCCAGTCTGGATATGTTGAATCGCGCACATATCCAACATATCCCACACCGCCACTTCAACTGACGGAACTAAATATAAAGACATGGTCATCACCACGTTAGGTAGCTTCATTAGATAGTTCTTCAGTTGTCAATCTAAGTATTCAGTCTATACATCTGAATAGCCTCACGGCTTTTGATCATTCCTTGCACGGTTGCGATATTGTTTACTCAGCACCTCTGCTACCTTCTTGATAACATAAACCCTCTGACACCATCTATACACTCACGGGTATTTAGTGTGATCATTACATTTTTCTCACCTCCAGACTGATAAAACGTAATACACCATATAAACTGGATTATTACAGAAAATAAGTACCTTTCCACCTGTTCCGGTTTCTCCAATATTCATGTTTTGGAATATTATATACATTCATATCAAAGATATTTGAAACGACTCAATGCTTTCGACCGTTAAAAGAAAAATACGGGTTTACGATTGCTCATATAAACGTAGAAAAAATGGTATACCAAGCTTTACTTATTGACTATACGGATAAGAGCGTCAATAATATTAATATACCAACTTGAATACGGTAAAAAAAAATAACGGTTAGAGTTTTATATAATATTACCCAGTATATTATCTTTTGTTGTTCATATGAAATTATGGGGGTGACACCCCTCCATGAGAGTCCTAACGTAAGTAATTCTCAATAAAACCACTCGGAATGCATTCTAAAGTCCTTTAAAAGGCTTTCCTCACCGATACTAAATTACGAATAACTTTGAAGGAAACTTCCTTATAATTATACGTTATCTAAATCGATATAATGAACGTATATAGGGACTAGATTACAAACTAAATACTAACGAAATTTGTAATTAATTACCCGAGTTTTCAAATCTCGTCAATGAGGACTTTACTATCGCATATAGCTAGGTGAAAACGATTTTAAATAACGTACACGAAGGACCCGCCTTGGATACCTGCGTTTTCGAAACTAATATACCTTTTGAAATATAATAGAAATCCCTAAGAATCTTTTAAAATACGTTTTCGACGTTTTTCTCCCTAATATTACCGGAATTACTACGGTAATGAAACTTAATTTTCCTATCTACTTTTATTTTAAAGTATTATTAACGCCTTTTTGGCGCGCGGGTTTCATATACAACTAATTTCGCGTATTAAAGTATCGAAACCCAGTTTATAGAGGTTCGGAAACCTAATAGTTATTGTATTGTTCGGTCTTTGACGCGCCTAGAATATTAAAGACGAAAAAATAGTATACGAAGGGGTAAAGGTTTTCGTTTGATTTTATCATGCCGTTTTTTAAGTTTCTAGGAAACATGTTGAAAATATACATTGAATTTTCAAAGTAATAAACCCTTAAATTACACCGGCTTCGTTATAATATAAGGAAAACAGATGTAACCCAGCCTCGTAGCGTATAGTTCATTAAACGTAAAAACCTTTTATCTGAGGTAAAACATACACGTACTAGTTTATAGAAACCCCAACTGAACCAAGCCGCCGACCTCGTAGAAGTGGTGGAATACTTCAAATACAGTCACTCATCATATACTCAAAAATAAGACCACAACAGGCCAGTCAGTACTTGAAACAACCACAAGTACTTGATACGTCTTAACACCCAAGATGAGGAATTCAGCTAAAAATGATGATATCTACTAAAGGCACTAGTATTTACTAGTACAAGTAGAAGTATTGACTAGTACGGAGGACCAGTCATCTGGAAGCTATCTGCCTGCACTAGTATTTAAAAATAAAGAGAAACTAGTGCTTATTAGTATAAACTAGTATTGAATAATATAGAGTATCGATCTTATATACATATTTCTATTAGGATATAATTGATTGTATATCAAATCCTTTCCTCCTCCGTGTAGATTCAAGAAGCCTTGAATCTATAAGCCTATACAATATTTTCTTGTGTAGTATCTTCAACACATTACTAGTACGATTGTGCCCTATTGTTTTCTTTCACTTAATTTAGCTGAATATACCTCCTATAACACATATTATCATGGCTACTTTTTCTGTATATTTCGATACTTTTAAGGATACTCTATTATTATCTCTAGAACATTGGTTATGTTTCATCCACAAGGTTGTCCCACGACAGTACCAGTGATCATAATCTTTTTTTTTCAGGGGACTATTATTGCTTCCAGCGTCTCAGAAACTACCGGAATTTTTGTTCCTCCTGAAACCATATCCATCCTTTCTAACGCTCCAGGGATACTCCTGTTGCTTCAAAACCTTTGAACCTTAAACATTTATTAAGGCAAAATCGAACAGCTGTTTGTGATTCCTGTAGGGATAGAGTTGAGCCATAACTTTACGCTATTTATTTTGATGATCCTGTTGATTAGAAGGCAAAGGTTATGGCTATTAGTACCTTAGACTATTTATAGAAAGAAAAACGTAAGTTAGCTATCTATTTATAAAACAGACTTATTGCTGCGCTTAATAATCTCCTTAAAGGACTAATAAAACCGGAACCACTAAGTTCGATAGGCATAAAAACACTGATGAAGTAAGAGTAAATAATTGTTAAGAACTTCTTTAACGATAAGGAAAAGAGGCAATTATTGAAGCCTAAGTTACAATTACTAAAGGACTTTGAAAGGATAACGTCAAAAATAGAAATATAATGCTGATGGTAATTTAAATATATGCCGTTGTTCGTAATGGTTATGATATTTTGAAAGGGATTTTCAAGATTAAAATTAATATAGTCTTTATGGAAAAGGATTATATTTATTCATTTACGTCCATTGACCATGGTTTTGTAAAGACTTCCCAACTATACGTACCTGGATCCGGGTTTATCAGATGATTATCTTTTTGATTTATCTAGACTTTTCAGCCGTTATTGTTGGTATTAAAGACCCACATGAAACTCTTTTGAAGTTGATTGGCATTTGTTAGGGTGTTGAATCGATCCATTATTTTTAATTTCTTGAAAAATTTCACTTCCATCGTTTCTTACACTATTCATCCTTGGTTTTCTTAATGGTAGCGTTTGAAAATACTAAAAGGAGTTTGATTTATCATATTTGTTAAGTCGACAACATTGAATATTTTCTCTTATTTCAGACCTAAATAAAGCCCAAATTTATAGTTTAGACTGTCCATATGAGAAGTAAATTTCGGAAAGCTAGTACGTTATGATTATGCGTATTGTAATCAGACTTCCAAGACGAAAACCGACTATAAGGAGGAAAGGAAACATCAAATTCAGTTTTCCAACGAAGATCAAATAATAATCTTAAGGCTTAAGAACAGTATATGAGTTAGTTTAGGAATAATTTCTTTTCCGGCTTTGATAAAGGTGTAATGATCACACTCAATACCCTTGAGTAAGTAGAAGGTTGCAGGGGGTTTATGTTAGCAGTAAGGTAGCAGAGGTAACAAAGGTGTAATATCAAGAAGATATTTGTTCGTGCTGTAGAATGATCACTAGCCGTTAGGCTATTCAGGTGTGTAGACTGAATACTTATATTAACAACTGAAGAACTATGAAGGAAATACTATCTGTGTGGTGATGACCGTGACCTTATATATTCTTGCCTTCATACCGTCTTCAGTACTGGACCGCTGAAGTCGATGTCGCTTCCTTCGGTCTCAATGTTGTCGACTGGACCGCGAGCGGTCCTGTCAGTCCAAATCCTGACCCTGGGTGCTTACATAATAGAGATCCCTGGCTTGATGTGTTGGACATCAGGCTTTTGATAGCGCAGCGCACCGCTGGCCTTTTCCATAACCTGCAGTTAGTCCTTAGGTTATAAAAGAAGGGCACTTAGAACAGGCTTGTTGGGTACTTTAACTGAATGTACGGCCTTCTAATTCTGGAAAATATTCTAATTTTGGTCAATTTACCTGAATGGAAGAAAAAGCAACCTTTGTTGTAGTTGACAACGGTAAGGACTCTCCCTATGAAAAGCATTACAACTTTATCGTATTGTTTGTAATTTCGTAGTCTGATATTTTATTTGACTGGAATATAGTATAAGACTATTAATGGAACCCTGTACTAGAGAATTTTGATCAATTAGAAGCCGTATTTTTCTTGAGTATTACCTCCTTAAAGGATCAACTTTAATCGTTAAAACATCCACTTTCAACGTAAAAGTCTCTACTTATTACTTCAAGAGCCCCACTCCTCACATCAATCCACTAAGACGACTAATCAAAGGCCGTACTGAAAACGGGTAGTGCCGCTATACAGGCCTTATTTTTAACGTCAAGCTATCAAAATTTGATGCTAAGCTTCATTGATTTTACTTTTTCTTTCACACTATTGTATTGTTTTACAATTGAATCATTCCAATTTCACAATACTATGAAAGTGGATTCTAGTTTATTATGTTATATTTTTGATGATACGAACTAGCTGAAATAAATCTAAGCATAAGTTAAAAACTACTCTGGATGATGAATATGTATTGGTTTGGTTTAAACTGTAGTATAAGGAACAGAACAAGTATTAGATAAATTTTATGAGGTATATATGACCTTGACTTTCAACAATTAATTTCATTGCATTGATTCTGTGATGAATTCGATTAGTTTTGTAGAGTTTTATAGTCTAGGTATTAGGGTGGGGAATTCTTCTTCGTTTGATCAATTGGTTAACTAAACAGTTGTTACTATGATTAGGGATTATATCATTATATTAGTTACGTTTGACTGCTACTATCACTTTGCAGTTCTTATCAAATAAATTTATATTTCCTTTTAGTATATAATATTTGATCATGCTAGTTTCAAGTTAGTAGAGGAATTATTCTTGTTGTTAGATAGCCTTAAAAGGAATTAGAACGCGAAAAACTTTATTTTTAAATTTTATATAAGATTTTAACGTTTAATCGATGGCGAATAACCTTTCAATAAGAAACCCCAGAGAAATTAAGTTTTATGAGGACCCTTGATAGCTTTTTCGAAATCATTATTAGCCTTAAACGCAAAGGTTTTAGTCTGATAGCTATCAAAGTTACATACAGTTTTAAAAATTGATACCTATAAAATATAACCCTTAATAAGGAATTAAAAACCGTTTGTTATATATTAAATGAGATTATCAAACGTACTGGGTATACCAAAAAAAATTTAATCGTCGTTGAATTTAAGAAGATTGTTAACTATTTGTTCAGAAAGATATTTGTTTACAACGTATTTTCCTTGAAATGTTTTTTTCCATACATCTTGACAAATAACATGATTTTTAAAGGTTTTGATAGAGTGCTTTTGTAAAAGATGCGGGCCTAAACCAATGTTGGAAAAGTACTATATCACTTTTAGTCTTATTTAGTTTAAATAGCTATTGTCATTACTAACTTAACAGTTCATAATCTAAGTAGGATTTAGAATATTACGCCCAACAAAGATTTTATATAAAAGTGATGGAATATAGAAATTATCGACCTAATGATAAGTTTTCCTTGAGTCGAGCCTTTGAGGCTTTGTCGTTATCGTTTACATGCTCTATGTGATATTATTAAAGGGTTAGAAGAATAATTTAATAAGAGAAAGGGTAATCCTTCCGTGTGGCAGTTTTCCAATACTACAAAGCCTTAGTATATCTTTGAAGTCCAGTCACCATATCTATCTAGAAACTTAAACCGGAAGATCGTTCATACTCCAAATGAGACTATTTAGAAAATAATATTACGGAATATAGAAAAATAGTATCAAGGGATGAAGATACTACTTAACTTAGTATGATTTATAAGATTCAAACAGCTTCTCAAACGTCTAAGTTAAGAAGTAATATATGTCATTTAGAAATGAAAATGGTAAATGATTCACCGATAAATTTGACGGTAAATTTTTTTGACGTTTATATGGTTTAGTTTGTGTTTTAAGTTAATAAGTAAAGAAAATGGTGAACCAAGAAGGAACTGTGAGATAACCTTAATGATGAGTATTAGAAAAAGGTTCTCTACAGTGAAATATAGACTTTGCTATTCCTGGAGAATTTTAACTCCTTTAAAAAGGGTAGCAACCGCTATACTCTAACCGTAAGCTAATTCCACGAATTTAAGACCGACTTCAAAGGTTATATTAAGAGGTATAAAGTCAGGATCCGAGTACGAAAGTTTAATTAAGGGTATAATATTGGTTATATTAATGCTTTTGTCAGACTGTAAAGTCTTTTACCTAGAGGCTATATATTACGTTTATTGGTTTCCATAAATGGAATAACAACCATGTTATTATCGATTCGCTTTTTCTAAAAGCTAAATTTAAGAATATATTCTTAATAAGAATTCCAGATATTATCAACAACTTCTTCTTGGAATATATAGAAATAAACAACGTAGGTTTTTATCCTACAATTTAACCCAATTTTTAGGTTCCTCGCAATATTATATGGATTGAAAAAATCTTGAAAACAATTGTTAAAAAAGTTGATTGTAATATTTGATACCCTTAAGTACAAAAGACTAAACTCTGATAACGCTATATACATCAACTATCGCCGTTAGCTTATCATATATACTTACTTTAATAACTTTCCAATAATAAGCTGTAACCCTAAATCCCTTTAACCGTTAATATGAATATTGGGAAACACCTGAAGTACAAAGACAAGAGAGAGAAGAAACACTTCCTGGAGGTACGTTTTTAAAGCAATGAAAACAACCACATAATTATCTTACCACAAAATGAATATATCTAAAAGAATATAGACTTTGAAATAGAAATACTACGTAAACGGATAGCCAACATCCCTATTGCTACAAGATCACTCGTTTATACCAGGCCATATAAAAATTGGGCTAATATACAACAAACCAAAAAATTTAGTTAAATGATGGGGCTTTAGGCAACACAATATGCTAAACTAAGCCGAATATCGCCATCCATATATCAATACTCTTACGCTTTTCCATCAATCCTTTACATGAAATAATCACACTTATCAGTTACGCTATCAAAGACTTTAAGCAGTATAAGACACACGGATTACAAGTAGGTGGTAAAAAACTATCAGTACGCTCGCATTAAAACACCATAAATTTTAGCCAAATCACTATAAAGACTCCCATTAGCATCAAATCAACGGCTAATAAGATTACTACTAAAAGGTAGGCAAAATCACTGAAAGGTATACATATTAATAAACAATTCAAATCGTTAACAATATAGTTGACTGGGTATCTAAACGAGGATTCAATGTAAACCTATTTTCTGTGAATACTAAAACAGGAAAAGAAAATTAGTGTTACTTAAAATACCCTAGGGATAAGAATCTAGTTTAAAGAGCTAGATATTCCTATAATCTTTGAAAAATACTGTGATAATCAAAAGCTATGAAGTTAATTAGGAACTCTAAGTATCACCAATGCACTCAAATATTCCATTTGAAGAATAACTCGTAAAGCATAATGTAGAATATGGTATAATACAAACTAGGTGGGTTTTTACGAATGAATAACTGGCCGATGGGTTCACAAAGCTATTTCCAAGGGAAAAATACGAAGTGAGGATACAACGGTTTAATGTTTCTAACTTAAGTTCAGATTGATAGTATAGTTTATAAATTCTGGTTCTCTAAGTTAGTTTTTATTATATTACAGGTCAAAAAAATGAATTTTCTTTTGTATAAACTTTGGGATATTGATAAGAAAGTGATATCTTGAAGTTTATCGGTTCAAATCGGATTATATAAGTTTTTCTTCTTCTTTCATCAACTAACTTTCTTTCCTTCGCACTACGCCTTCTTTACCTTAATCTTTATCTTTCATTTTTTTTTCATTTCTCTCTTTTTCTCTATTTTGAGTGGATAGTACCTCTTGACGGGATATTTTGAAATACAACAGGTATAGTTTCTCAGCATACACTCAACAATAGGGCCGTAACTGGCCCAGCTAGTACTTGAAACCACCATAAGTACTTGACACGTCTCAACACCATGGATGAGGAACTCCCCTGAAGATCATGACATCTACTCAAGGATCTAGTATTAACTAGTAAAGAGGAGCAGTCAGCTAGAAACCAGCTGCTTCCACTTGTACTTACAAATACAGAGTAACTATGACTTACCAGTATCAACTAACATTGACTGGTACAGAGTCTCGAAAATTGATCAAGATCACAATAAGGATATACTGGATCAGATATCACGACCTTTACACCTCTATATAGATTCTAGAATACTTGAATATACAAGCCTACATAATATCTTCTTGCGTAACTCCTTCAACGAAAAGTATTCCAAATTATCAACTAATATGAGTTATGTTTACCGCTTTGAACACCATAATCCGAAAAAAAGAGCCACCCCGTTATTGACATCCTTAAACAAATTCAAATCCTCTAAATCGATACCCTTCACAGGTTATCAACCGCTTACGATAACTTTTTAAACAGTTACGGGATTGAATATACAGTCCTTCAAGGGTTCGACATTTTAACTTCAACGCCAAAAGAAATACTATTAAAATTCGTAAAATATCGACTAAACCTAGCTATATAGCTGTATACCTACCTAAGACATATTAAAACTTCATGATAAAGACCATTTGTACGTTTCACATTAGATATTTTATATTAAGGATTTCTTCATAAATACAAGATAATTGAAGGTATACATTAAACTCCAATGAAACAACCAGATCTTATTATAACCACGTTCGTAAAAATCTATCGTTTGGATTCAGATATACATTAAAGGTTTAAAATATATCGTAACACGATGGATATCTTGATCGCCTATACTTAGCAGTCTTATTAACATTGAATACGGTGGGGAACGTTTGAACGATTTGTTTTAATCCTTATTACTTTCTTACTTATGATATCGAATTATCCCCAATCGAGGAAAAAGTCCAATCGATTTTTCGACGAAATTTATGGGAAGTTTCGACGGTTTTTTTTTCAACCTCGTTATTTGAGAAATCAAACGTATAAAATATATCGAAATCTACTTACCTTTATTGAAAGCTTTTGAATAGATAAAGTAATAGACATTCGATGTTAACGGTTGCAATGTCTTCTAATCTTAATTATGATACTTTGCGAAACTCACTAGTTTTAACGGTTCTTTATAAAATTTATATATTCAATATCGCCAAGCTTCTCTACTACCGCGGTTCTTTTACACCGACAACGTACTTTTTTTTTTAACCCTTGGATTTTTTCAAGAAATAAAGGGTTGATGTTATGACCTAAGAACATCGGAGGGTCAGAAAATAGGCCTGTATAGGGCTAAGCCACTAAGAACCTGATGTCCAACACATCAGGTGGGGATATCTCTTATGTCAGCAACCTTAGGGTTAGGGTTACGCACTAAGGATCATTGAGATCATGTTTCGATTCAACATGATCTAGATCATTGGGATCATGTTTCGATCCAACATGATCCAGCACTGAAGGCGTATGAAGGATTAAGGATATAAGGACACGGTCAGCACCACAGAGATAATATTTCCTTCATAGCTCTTCAGTTGTCAATTTAAGTATTCAGTCTACCCTGAATAGCCTCACGGCTTCTGATCATCACTCGCACGAACACAGTCTTGATATTGACCCTTTTGTTACCTCTGCTACCTTACTGCTAACATAAACCCTCTGACACCTTCAATATACTCACAGGTATTTAAAGTGATCATTACAATCGAATTGAAACCTCACTTCTATGGACCAAGTTAGGTAATAAGTCAAAACAAACTTATTTTCGTTTTGAAAAAATCTAAGTTGATACATATTATTAAACTACAGAGTCCCACTAACCCTATAAAACATAAAAGCTCATTGGTTCTTATTACCATAAACCCGATTCATCCGATTAAGAACCTTTTTCCAAATATTAAGTTTCGGTTTATATATATATATATATATATATATATATATATCCCTATAGTTACGAAGTAGCTGCGGTGCAGAAATCACTCTTGCAGCAGTTCATAGTAACGTACCATTCTGAAAGGTACATTCCTGCAGAGTTCACGGTAGAGTGCCACTACCAAGAAGGGAGATTAGAAGAGTGTTTAGTAGAGTTTCACTGCCCGGATAACAGGTTTAAAATAACCCCTTACCCATGACGTCCACTTTTCGAACGCCTTTTCTCCTCTTAATAACTTATTTATCTTTACTATTACAATACAATTCTTTACGATTACCTTTCTATTCTTTTACGCTTACGTAAATAATAAAGGCCTTATCGATAAGTATGAGTAGCTGACTAGGTTGTTTATAAATAGCTTAGGGGAAAAGAGAAAATCCCAAGTTAAATACTTATAACGGGATGCTATTACGGTCCTAGATGTTTTAGATTCAACGCTACACCTAATCAGGATCATAAGGAAGTGTGGAATTACACGGAAGCGTTTTTGAAACCAGAAGCGTAGTAAGACTGTAAAATCAGGAGTGACTTTAAAAATAACCACTTTAATACGATATTATCATCCAATTAGTACCCTGTTTACTAAAAATCCCGTTACTTTAGCCATCAACTCCTTTTAGAGTTTCAAACGTACCCAGACACTTTTTAAATAGCGTCCTATTACGTATCAGGATATGCAAGCCAAAACCACTAAGTTTTGAAACCTGCATTGAGATCCGTCCGATTCAAACGTAACATTAAACCAGCTTACAAAATTTAAGAACGATTAAAACCTAACATCCACTCCGCTTACGAAACCCAAAAGCGTTTACAAAACGGCATACAAACCGCTTATAAACAATAAAAATAGTTACACCACAATATCTGAACCGGTTACTAAATACGAGCCGAGCCTTATATACCGGATTATATATATATATATACTTTCTAATATCCATATCTTGCTCTCTCCATTCCTAGTTTTCCCTGTTTGCCTCCCCTCGCTCGCCTTACAAAGCGTGTTCTAAGTTTATTTCTTAAGACGTTATAATTTTCCTAGCCACGTAGTTAATATAACGTTAATAAACATTTATAGAATTATTTTTAAACGCTTGACTAGCCTGTAGCTACGCTTTATTTGCGTATCATTTGAACTTTATTTATACCAATAGGCATTCAAAGCCTTACTTTAACACTTTTACCATACTGTATATGCTTCGCATTTTCGTATTTGTACATTTTTATTTGTTTTGAATCAAAACTAACTTAAATTATGAGACATACCCGAATTCCACCTATTACGCGGACCAAAAATTGACACTGCATTAGTATCTCAAGTATACGTAGTGATCACCCTCCCCATCCGCTATAAAAGAATATTGACTGTTATTACTATAGTTCCGCCAGTAATAAACAAGGAAAAATTCAACGAATATATAGACTACTTATTTACGAACACATTATTTCGTATTAGTAATGGAAAGTATTTAATCCTTAACTAATTGAATGTTAAAATCGAGGTACTAATGGAGGATTTGGACCCTTTTGCGGCAAAGATATACTTTATCAATATAATGCTTAACTATTATAGTTGCGATATTGAAAGGCATGACTTATTCGACTATTTTAGGAAAGATTTTGCAAACTAAACGCCGAAAATATAGCGTATAGTCGATGGTACGATCTTTAGAATGTTACGAAAATAACTACAAAGCAAAAGTATTAATACGACCGGTGCAAATAATAGCCATATTATAAAGGTTTGATTAATAATAGCCCGGCTTACGTAAATATCAAAGTGGATAGACGATAAAGTGATAAAAGTAAAGTTTTTGGATAAATATTAGCTGAAAAAGCATTAGGATTGTTGGAATAGTATTATATGCAGTGCAGTAGGTCACCTTTACTTAGAGTAAAGTTGACTATACTGCAAGTGTATTTATTTATGGAGGCTTACTGCATTGCGTGTAAGTCGAGTGCAGTACGCTGCAATTCACTCTAGGGCACAGGCCAAGCACTTGGCCATACAAATTACAGTGTATACCGGCTAGCGGTCTGTCAAACTTAGAATAATACATCCACTATCTAACCACGCAATACTACTGTTACTTCGACCAATCGAATCGACAACGTTTCAATGGCTAAGGCCTAATAACAATGATCAGTACTTTCCTACCTATTAGATCAAGCACAAATGAGCTAAATAAAAGAAAAAACTACTTTCCGGTTACGCTCTACGTTAAACAATGGCGGCTAGAATAGAAGAAAGATTCTTATAAAGGGCTGTTACTGTTACGTCGGTTTTTACAGCAATAAGTGGAAAAGACTTCTTGGATACAGCGGTTTTTACGGTAAACTAGAAGCAGCGACGGTATCGCTACTTCAAAAACACCAAGTAAATTTTATTAATATTTCTTAAAAACGTAAAGATTCTCTGTCAAAAGTCTTGACATACGTCAATTTGGCAAACGGCTAAGTTAGTACTTCTACGGGTGCTACTAGAGCAAAATCGACTAAATCCCTACTCCAAAACAATAACATTCGACCTTTACTCCCACTAAAGACCTCCGACCTTACCCTTTATACTAGACCTTTGCCTTACTTCACTATTTCCACTTCTTACGCCATTTCACTTATTAAGCTTGCTGCTCTTGGAGAAAACACCAAGCCTAAAAAAGCCACGTTACGCAACCTCACGACAAGTCACTAAGTCGCCAAGTCGCCAAGTTCCCACGCGACTCCAAGTCAAACACCAAGTACCTACACCCAACAATTACCAAGTTACGCCTTATACCTACCACCAAGACCACTTCCAACCAAACCGTCAAGATAATCACAAGTTAGGCACTTATAGACAAAGTTAACGCCGTCAGATCTACTTTTACCATGTTTTATAACGATATCTAATAGGGAATTGATATTAATAAAAAATCATGAGAGAAATGCCTTACCAACTTCGTCAACTGCCATATTATCAAGTAAAACGGCGGTAAAGAACTTGATAGCGGTGACCGTGCCTTTCGCAAATACCGAGAGTTTTTCGAAGACAAGACAACAAATTTGTAGAAAATAGTTCAAAAGACCGTTAAGTCCAAACAAAAGGAAAAACATAAGCATCAAGGGATTTACGTGCTGGCAAAAAGCTCCCCAAGGCTAAAAAAAAAACTCTATTTAACCTAGCCCAACTCGAGGAATGCCCTTAAGTCCTACGACTAAAAGGAAAGGACACTAAGGAATTTCACCGCCCTTATACGCGATCCAAAGGACCTCCCCTTTCGTTTTGACTAATTAAAGCCTTTTTACAAGTTAATGATAAGGAACCTATTAGCCTACTCGGCGGCTTAATCTCCCCACGTAATAACACGGAGTATGCCCTTAGCGGCGAAAAATCACGCAAAGCGAGGGCTGCTAACGAAGCCAGAGGAATTAACGTTGGCGCTTTACATCGTTCAATTAAGTAAGATTGTTAGGCTTTTCAAAACCTATAAAGTCCCATCGACTCTTAGCACTACAATCGCTAAACACCTTAAAAACCATTTCCCTTTAAAATTACCTACGTATAAAAGCCGACCACAGGTCCTATCACAGGACTTTATCTATAGGGATAAGCGATTATCAATTACACTTAATACTGTACCTTGGAACCTTGAAAATTGAAACCGCTAGGAAACATTAACTAAGCCTAGGATAACTATCGCGACTTTCCTCCAGAACATGTTAAAAAATTAACATTAACTATAAGCTAATAACCAACTTCGCTAATATCTGGGATAATATAGAAAAGTATAACGGAAAGCCTTACAACCTTTTTAATACTAAAATGATACCTTTCCTAAATATTTGAAAGTAGATAGAGGTCATACCTTCCGGTTTTCATTTACTATTTCCTAAAATTTTTACAAGTTGCGCTAAAGACTACCACTTAAACTTTTTAGCAAAAGCCACTAAGTTTAGCGAGATCTACGACAGTATAAAGGGATACTTAGAATACGACGTCCACTTCGCATAATATCATACAAACTGGGCCACTATATTGTAGACTACAATAATGGCAAAGAAGAAAGATGAGGAATTACTACTAGATATCCTTAATAAAATACTTAATAAGCTAATAATATATCAAAAAGCAATGGGCAAGGCTTACGCTAACGAAGCTATACTTCACGAATAGGTACGGGTAGCAGTTACGGGTATTAACGAGTTCGAATACTCCCTATAACGCCTAGATACTACCTGCGAAGGCTTTTTCAGCTAGTTACGTTCCTCTCTTACCACCGTAATAAAACGTACAACAAACTCGCTCGTAATATGTTCCCTAGCCGGTAACTTCCTTAATATAAATAAGAAAAACCTTACGATAGTTAATGACGTCGACGGTAAGTACGGGTACCTACAACGCCTAAGGTTCAACCTATCGACCTCAGCTCTAGACTAAAGGCAGTTTCCAGGTTAGCGTTAAAAACTATTTACCGCAAGTACTATCGTCGTACTAGTGGTAAGAGATGTTTAATCTATAGTAAGGTTAGCTATTAGTTAACTCTCCTCCTCTCTGCCAAACTCAATAACAGGATAATAACGTAATACGTGTAATATCTTGTTATGGACTCAGGCTGTTGGCTATTCAACCTATAGGTTACGTAACTATGTACGTATCGAGATGGGTAATTTTCGGCTTAGGCCTGGCCCGGGCGCGGACAGGGCATAGTCTAGGTATAGGCCGGACACGGTCCGTGTACAAAAAGGGTATGGTCCGTGTATGGCACGTATAAGGGCACGTAACGGAATAGGCATTAGCCCTATATAAAGGCCCTGTACGTTAGGTTACGGTAGCCTTTTTTAGTTTTCCTTCGCACTTCAATAGTATATCCCATTTAACCCGTTCGGAGTCAAGTTAAACCGATATTTCTCGTTTACAAAATATCTTAAGCTATATTATGTGGGTCATTGAATAGTTATAATAATCGAGTTAATCGACTTTCATTATCGACCTTACTTTCGACTTTGTTTAGGTCGTCACGAAGATTTAACAACTCGAAATCAAATTGGCCGCTACTTACGTTAGGTTTTTACCGGTTTAAAGCGGATGAAAACTACATAACTAACCGTAATTTTACGGTTTTGCTTTTACGTAAGTGGCGATGCTTTCGACTATTAAATTTATGTTAGAAACGAATAATATTTTAATCGAAAAGGGTCGGCACGCGTTTCTCTACGTATAGGGATATTATACGGCCGTGGTAAAACAAACGGTTATGGCTTATTACGAAGTCAGAGGATCCAAAAGTTGGTACGACGTAAAAGGTTTTTTTAATTACATTAAAGAGGCTTTAGGTAATCTTTAACGCGCGTATAGAATATTAGTCGAATTTGAAGGTTTAATTATAAGTCATAAGGACTTATAGACATTACTAGCTATTAGGTTTAAAATACTTTTGGATTAAATAGGCGGCCTAAATTAACCCTTAGCTGTCAAGTGTAACTACTTACGTTCACGCATATCACCATGTATTAGTGACTAGTCTATTACAGTAGGAATTTTCTGGGTTAAATATATCGTAGCCTTCAAAAAGTATCTCGAATTCGCCGACGAGTTAAAATCCTTGGATTTAAAACAGTGTTTTTATTGTTAATTAATGGGATCCGTTTAAGGTTAACGGCCGGATAGTAACACATTAATGACGGAAGTCTATGCCTTTTCAATTCCTTCGTAAATGGGCTATAATAAATATGGTTAATCCTTTCCATATCATAGTTAATGAACTTAATAAACCCGTTCGGTATATACTTAAAATTAAGGAAGTAAAGCGATATGAATAACAACCAAAGAAAGTGAAACCAGGCTTATTTTAAGGCATTACGTAAGTTATAGTTTACTAAAATATTTTCAATGTAATTACGACCTCTGCCACGAATTACCTTTAATATAGAAATATAAGACCTAGGTTGAAAAGATAAAGGAAGGCTTTTTTTTAAACGGTGACGAGAACAGCCTAATTTATGAATATAATTTTGTTTGGGAGTTTCATAACCTTTATGGCATGATTGTATAATCTAATAAATAGTAATTTGATTTGATTAAAATACGTATAAACGAGAAACCATTCATTTTTACTATACTCTTTAAAAATACCTACTTTTTAGATATTTAAATGAGGTTTAAATATAATTATTATAATATTAAAAATAATGTTTTAATATAACGGTTGAAGTCAAAATAAATTCGGCTATTACATCCGCGAAATCTCAATACGATATCAAAGTTACGGAAAAAAAGACGTATTACCTAAATAGATAAGTTTCGCATAAATATAGATAAATAGTCGAACCCGATATTAATATATATTATTTCCGGAATAAAGCGGGATATAGTTTTTGAAATCTCTTGGATACGATATTAATAGGTGACCTTAAACGCGGGAGGTAACCGTTTCATAGTTTAATGTTCAAGAGGTTTGGTTGTCGACATAATATCGATACACCTTGAAACGGGAGATATATTAAGCGTAGTATACTCGGTTTTCTTTAAGTTGATGTAACGTTTATACCAAGAGATATAACGTGTAGGGGACCCGTTTCCAATACCTTATATTATAAGTCTTGGCGAAATAACGCGGATTTCACAAGTAACAACGACGATTTCGATTAAATGAAAAAAAATTAGTCGCGTTTTTTACCGGAATTAATTATATTTCGCGACTTATTCGATAAAAATAAAGCCATAATCTTAACTTTACATAAAAAGAAATTCAATTATTACATTTACATTCAATTGAATAAATATAAATTTTTACTCCAAGGATCTTAAGGGCTGTTATATTCGATATTACAAGATTGAAATTTAAGCTTTAACAATAAGTTACAATATTGGTAAATAAGTATTAAATACGAACAAGCTTTTTATAAATGACGGCGCCGGTATTATAAATTCGAAAATGAAAAAGTTTATAACGGTTTTATATCGACTATAGGGTACTAAATAAAATCATAAAGTTAAATTATTTTTCTTGACCTTTAATTAAAAAGATCTTATATACGTTATTAAAGTCGATATAACTCGCTCAATTAGATATTAAACTGGTATTTTATCGTATTCGAATAATATTCGGGTAAAAAGAATTCACGGCGTTTCGTATACGGCTCGGGTTGTTTAAATGACTAATTACTCCTTTTAGGTTGACGGAAACGCTAGCAACGTTTTAACGATATATTAATTATGTAATAAAAGATTTTTTGAAATATTTCGTTACAATGTATTCAAACAACTTTTCAATTTTTTCGTTGAGCATTGAATTAAATTATAGAATGAAAGTTCGCGTGGATTTAAAACATTTTCGTGATATGGAACTAAATTTAAATTATAAAAAGTAAGAATTCGTGGTTGAAAAGGTAGAATATCTGGGCTTTATTATAACGATCAAAGTAGCCATCCGGAACGAGCCTGAAAGAGTCTGGGTAATCCGCTCAAAATAGTTACCACGTATGGTTGAAAGTTTCGAGATTTTTTAGGTTTTTCCAACTTTTATCGTAATTTTATTAGTAATTTCTTAAAGCTAACGAATTTTCTGGTCCGCCTAACGAAGTAAATTGTTCGTCAATTTTGGACGGAGCAGAAGGAATATAAATTTTAAACCTTGAAAGATGCTTTGATGGTGCCCCGGATCTTGAAATATTAAAATTCAAATCGACTAACGGTAGTAAAAATTAATTACTCGTAAACAGCGTTAAAAGGGTATTTGTCGTAACAGAAGGAGGATAGTATTTGAAATCTAAAAGCTTACCACTACGTACGATAAACAAATACGAAACTTAACTATACTATTTTCGATAAAACCCCTTTCGCGGTAGTATCCTATTTAAAGGCGTGAGTTTTTAAATTACGTAGTATTTGCACATCATCGATGATTTTAACAGATTATAAAAGATTAAAATATTTTTCTTTATTACGATTGATTTGGAAAAGTCGGGCTCAATAGGCCGAGGCTGATTTTTAATATATATACCACTTATGGTATAAACTCGTAAATTGGGGAGTATGCTCAGATACGTTAACTCGTAGGTTATAAGATAATCCTGAGGTTAAGGAACATCGCCCCGGGTCTTGAAACCTATTTCTATTGTTATATTAGCGTGATATTAATAAAATTATATATTACAGGAATATAAATTACGGCGGTTAAGGTCAAAAGTTGTAGCGAGACGAAAGCCTAACTGATAAATTACGACTATATATATCTTAAAAGGGGGTCGGAGGCTTCTGAAAAGTTGTTGAAGGCTATATCACCCCAGGCCTAGCCCGCGCCCGGGTCGTTATTAAGGATAACACTAAAGGATTTCCATACGGCAACGCCAACGGTAACGCCGCGGGCCCATCCCGCTTTAAACACGCCGGCAACGCTAACGCCAAATAATTCACATTTGTTTGACCCGGATACGTTAAAGGAATTGTAAAACCCAAAAATAACGAACAACCCGGTATTCAAAATTAGCCATTTAACGGTTTTAAAAGGCATTAGGCGTGTCCTACTTAAGGTAAAATAATGGGTATGAATTACAAATTACGAAATTAATCCGAGTTAGATATTGAGTTTCCGTGGTCATTTTTTATTACCGAATAAAAAAAATTAATAAAGAAAATACTACGTTAAACCCACGATTCGCCTATTATAAGTTATTAGAATTAAAAAATTGTTTCGAGTTCTTGAACGAAATTACTAGGGAAAGGAGACAATTATAAACATTCAATGTTTATGATAAATATACACGTAATATAACGAGACGAATCCTCATCGTACTTTACAATTAAACTTATTTTAACATTTCCTTATTTTCGACCGGTATTAAACGTATATTTCTATCGACTTTATGTTTGACCTACTGAGTATCAATAACAGCGCATAGTATTTACTAATGATTACGAAATACATTTTGAAGTTTATTAAATTAAAATATATATAATTTATAATTCTAAATATTTATATTCAACGTTTCCAGTATTCATAGTAAATATTGTACATATTTCTAACCCTTATTATTATTAATAGCGGTTCAAATTAGGTAAACGTATTTTGGACAACAATTGTTTTCTTAATGAACGTCGAATAATCTTTATTAATAATTTATTACCTATAAATAAATAACGGTATTCAATGGATAAACCAAAAGATTGAAAAGTGTTTACGTATCGTATTCGCCTTTTCGTAATATGATTAAGCTTAATACTTACCCGTTTATTAATTTTCTTTTAATAACCAGAACTCGACGGTTACCTGGTTTAACCCGAATTGTTTAATAAGTAGATAGGAAATATTACCTATTTCAAAGGTAAACGGAAATACGAAATCGTTACTTAATTTAATGGGACAAATTAGTACGTTTTGAATTTATTTATATAAGAGAATAAAACTAGCCTAAACGTCAATGACTTATATATAATAATAAATAAAACCGTCGTCGAATCGTAACCGATGTCCAGCGAAGCGATATAAAGTAAGGGATGAGGTTTAACTAAACTTTCGTAATATTGAAACTAACCGTCCGAATAAAAAGTTCGATTAGCTTTATAATTAATACCGGATAATTGATATTCTAAACGCGTTAAATATTATGTTAAATGTTTTTAGTATATATTTAGAGTTTTATATAAACTCAGTAGAACGTATGGCTTGTTACTCCTTGCCTTTGTAAGCCTTATCCGTTATTCGTCAGGGACTAGTTTTAGTAACTAACTACATAGGCGACGGAAAAAACGAGTAAATTAAAATACAGGATATCCTCGGGGTAAGAACGGAAATTGGCGGGGTTCGTTACGTGTTGATTGAATAAAAGAATTATAATAAGTTGAAATAGGAATTACTAAGGAATTACTAGTATATTATAACTTTAGATAAATTTGAAGCAGAAAAAGAAGAAATTCGACTTTAAGAAAGCCCGGTATTTCGACGACGACGTTGAATTCATTGTAAGCCATAATAGCGAAGCGAACAATCTCTACCCCTTAAATAACAATTTACTAATGAATTAAAAGAAGAATTTATTATTAAACAAAGTTATAATACTTTAAATAAGGCCGAATAACTATTACACGAATATTTCGGATATATATCCGATTGTAAAGTGATTTTTATTATACTTTAACGAAGGTTTACCTATATATTATTATCATTCTTATTTAGGTTTAACAAATACCAACGTTATAAAAGTCGAGGGCTGAATTATGACTAGCTCCGAACGTTAAGCGATAATGAGGGAGGGGAACGGTAAAACAAAAGTCGAAAACAGGTAAACGCCGAAAAAAAATAAAGAGAACAGATAACTCGAGGCGGGGCGGGCGTTAAAAAAGGCACATAGTAAATAATACGAGGAAGGACAAACGTTAAGGGAGGTCAACGATAAAGGATGACGTTTAAATGGACGGGCGTTAAATAAAGCCAACGATAACGGCTAACCAAAATTAGAACGAGGGGCGGGACGGGGGAAATAACCTTTTAGGAGGGTTACCAAAAACTATAACACGTTAGTTTAAGCCCGGATAATTCTATCTGCCCGGGTACGATCTTACGCCCGCTTACGGTCGTCCCGATCAATTCGTTCCTATAAAAGGTTAGTAAATGAAATACGAACGAAATCGGTAATAGTATAATTAAACCTTGAACTTTGTTCGTGACATTTTATAATCTGTTACCTATGATAATTATAAAAAATGGGTTGTAAATAGTTATATTATTTTTAAAACTACGAAAGTGTATTTGGTGGTAATTAAAAAGGGCTGGGGCGAATATATTGCGCGTTGAAACTCGGTTAGTCGAAGGCGTCCTATCTTTATTAATAGATGATATAGTAAAAGGCGATAAAAGAATCCCGGGAAAATACGGACCCAAAAAGAAAGGGCGATATATGTATATATCTAGAAAAGTAACGGTTTATACGTCGGATATATTAACAACTCTTTACGCCCGAGTAACATTACGAAGCCAGGTAAACTAATTTACTAACTTAAAAAATGAGATGTAACCCCTATCTTTTACCGTAATACCTAATTAGCGTAAAATGGTATGGAAATCGGATAAATCTGTAAATAAGTTTATTTTCTAAATTCATTACGAAAAGGAGTGAATTGACGGTCAACTTTTCGTAAAACATTTTTATAAGCTTATTTTACTATAAACCTTCTAACATACGCGATTCCTTCGTATACAATAAACTTGGACGTAAGATAAAAAAACGCTAAAGTATAAAACCCGGTTAATATACGATATTCAGGCGTTTTTAACCTGAAACGGAGAAAGTTTATTTTTATCCTTACTATTTCCGAGAATGAAAAGATTTCTCATAACGCCAAGGAATAATAATAAGTAATTGGTGGCAAGGAATTGATATATAATAAGGAATATACTTTACAAAGAAACTCGTCCTCTTTTTTGAGAGCGCCGATGGTAATGTAACCTAAGCTAGGACTGTTTTATAAGTCGGTTATAATAATGAATTAAAGAAAAAGAGCTAAGATATATTAACACGCATAATTAGCTTAAATATATGAAGGGAAGTTAAAAGGATTACAACGATGATATCGGACTAAGGGGGGAGCGATAATATAAAAGAGAAAGGAAAAAGTTTTAAAGACTACGTAAAAGCGTTTGTATTTATAAAGACTGGCGAACCGGATTCGATAAGGGCTACGTATTATACATAACGCGTTAGTCGACGTTAAAGGTAAAAGCGTTACTTAAAAAGATACCTTAATGAACGCGTCATACGGCGCCGACGATGAAAAAAGATACCCTATACGACGCGTTAACGTGTATGTTATACGACACCGGCAATAAAAATAATACTTTATATGGTACGTTAACGAATACTTTATACGGCGCCGGCGGTAGAAAAGATACCTTATACAACGCGTTAACAGGTGAGTTATACAGCGTTGTCGGTAAAAAGAATACCTTACACGGCGTGTTAGTGAATACGTTATACGGTGCTAGCAATATAGGGTAAGTCGGTCGAAACATTATATGATGTATTAAACGTAATATTACTGGCTTATACTTAACCCGCGTACTAAGCGAACACAGCTCTCGTTCTGTATTTATTGAAAAAGGCGTCGTAGCCCTGTAAGTTCAGCTTCAGTAGCCTGTTTTGTTCTTTCTACGTACCTTAATAGTAAATCCCATTTAGCTCCTACTTGGATTACCATCGTAGGACAGACCATAACATATCTTACTACTTCGGAATAAGATTTCTTAGATTATGTTATAAATATTAAAGACGAAAAGCCAATTAACGTCGCCAACGCTTCGCTTTAAATCAAGTGGTACAAAGATACTGTTTTTGGTACAGCGGCCCAGTAATTAGTCAACTATACTTTCCTATACCGTTTAGGTAGTAAAAACCCTTACTTTTACCTTAATTATACCCTTTACCCCTTATAAACTTTTAACCTTGGCGATCATTACGCGGATTATACGTCTTAAGGTATTATGCTAAATATTAGGACGACAAGGTACTTGATAGGAGGCTATTAGTAATATAGAACACTACGGAACGAAAACATTATAACTTTAAAAATTAATGGTTAAGATATTGGCAAAGCCAAAGTTAGCTTTAGCTTGGGTGAATAAATATCAGTACTAAATATAACGGTAGTTTAAACTATTATAAAATCGATTACGTTCCATATCTTTAAGTCTCCTACCCCTTTTTTACTTTGCTTAAAGGATATAAAAACTCTCGGCGTTAACGTTAATGTCAATATAGACGGGTTGATTAAAAACAGTCAAAGGTTTTCACTTGCCTCTAAGTAGGAATACCTATGGTTTTATCTTTAAGGCCCGGAAAAAGTGGTGTTCAACATGAAGGAGTCGAAAATACATTAACTACACCGGCGGTTTAACCATCCGGCTATTAATAGGATATATAAAGTCTTAAAGTTCGTAGGGAATAACTATATAGAATATTTTTCCCTCAAAGCTATTAAAAGACTATACTACTACTTTGAAATTTATACCATAACCCTCCATATATTTAGGTTTATACCAAAAAACGACAAGCACTTTAACTGTAAGATCTTTGTTAACATATTTGACTTAAATAACAAACCTATTCTTTAAGTTATTTACTCCTTCACTTTTATTACGGGTTCAAGTTTCTAAAGTCCCTTTCGGAAAAAGATATATGGTAAACGCTAAGGATGCGATAGATTAATAAGTACCTGGAACGACTTAATGACGTTGTCCATAATACCGATACCAACTTTGCGGCGGCGAAGATTTAGGAAAATATCAAGATAATAGGTATTTAGTATAAATAGGTATCTATAAAAGCCTACTAAAGTATTAGGAAGGTTAAAAGGGTATACTCCCTACTTCGACGATCTTATAATATCCTTATACTAGGGATTAAAAGTTTTACGGATCCGGAGGCACGCTTATAAATAAGAGTAAAAGGCCTTAATAACACTGGAGGCCCTAACGGCTTAGTACTCACGCTCCTAATCTTTAGAGCGTACCCATGCCTAACGAGTGAATCTCTGCCCTCAGCAAGTACTCAAAAACATGCTACAGTCTATAGCAAAGCTTTGAGGGAACTGCAAAGAAAATCGGCACCTCGCCAAGTTAATAACGCCCTCAACACCAAAAACAGGCTTATAACAATCGACGTACTTGCTTCGCTACTATAAAGTAAAGTCCTCGTGTAGCGGAATCTGAGTAAATAGGATGGACCGTACAAGATATCAAGTATCGTAAACTTTGAAGTGATTATTAAAACTGCTAACAGTCCTATGTCATTCCAAATTACTTAGGTTAAGCTTTATATTAGGGCTACTAAAGATAAAGAACCTGAAGTTAAACGAACCACTCATTACGAACATACCCCACCAGTTATTGACAAGCTAATAAAACGCCACCAACACGGACGACACCGAAAAAAAGAAATGTTAAAGAGGAAAAATACACATCGAGTCCTATTTATAATACTGCTTAGGTAAGTAGGGGGAAAAAAGGATAACGAAAACTTGGTAATAAAGCTTAAGATATAAGGGATTATCATGACTTTTGGTAAACCATTTAAAAAAAAGATAAGGTCGAGATCAACGGCCTACTAACTTAAAGTATAGTATAATTTATGCCGAAAAATAACTTTAAACTTTAAGACCCAAACGTTAAGATTTTTAAGTTGAGGATTATCCACAAGGTTAAGGGTAAGACCGCGGGGTAGTTTTAGAAAAAATAACGATTAATCGCTTAAGGATACGGCAATAAAGGTAAGGACTAGATCCTTACCTAGTTGCCAACGATTTAAAAGATGAGCTAACGCTTAGTAATTACTTTCGTAATAATTTTACTAGCTAAAACTAAAGACAAATTTGCAATTAATAACCGTAATATTACTTAAGTCTATACATAATTAGAAACGGATTTACAAAGGATTATACTATTAAAGCTGCTATAGGAACTCCATGCCATATACCTTTTACGTAAGGTAATACGTTGTATTAAGTCACTATACGGATTAGTTATAACAGGAGTTTACTAGTTTCAAACCACCTAGTCGTACTTTAAATTATGGTTAACAATAAAGTTGTTAACATACGATCCGTAATTATTAGTAATATAAAAAAGGAACTTCGAAGTAATATTTATGTAAACTAATGATACCCTTTTTGTTGAAATTATTTGCTTTGTGGCATTAAAATAATAGGCGATTAAAGACTTTAAGTTCTGGAATTATAGTCCGGTAACGACATTAACGGAAAACACTTAACTCGATTTTAATAAATTGTTAATCCGTATACTTAGTGTTGATATTGGCTTAAGCTTTGTCAAAAAGAGCTAGGTCGTTATTATTATCATAATCGACGAGATTAATAAGGCTAGAGTTTAACGATACTTAAAATAACGTATATAGGGTAGTTATATTACCACTTTATACCAACCGAAAGCCTTATACAATTTATCTATTACGGCATAAACACAAATACCAACGGATAAATATTTTAATCTACTAATTAAAAGGTTGGAGTGACAGATGCGAAACCAGGACCGTGGAATTAATATGGTACTAATCGACTATTTGAAAGCCATACGAATAATCTTTACAGACGGGTCTTTTACAAACAACACCAATTTATCTTTACAAAACGACTTCCTAATAACCCTCGTCAAAGGAAATAGACGGGAAAATTTGTTTAGCATTGTCGGAAATCCGATTCACTGAGCTCCTGTCAAATACAAAAGGATTACACGAAACTTGCTGGCTTCCGGAGTTTACCGTATGATAGCGGGTTTTAATGTAGGCATAACGCTGTAGAAAACCCTTAACCTTATCACCAAGTAGCTAACAATTCCCTCTGTTCCGGTGGTAATCTGTACCGACTCGAAGAGTCTCTTTAAATTACTATCAAAGCTCGGAACCATTAGAGAAAAGCGCCTGATAATCGACGTAATGGTACTCCGCAAAGCTTACGAAAGGAGAGAGATTGAGGAGTTCTAATAAATCGATAGCAAAGATAATCCTCTATATACTATAACGAAGGCTACACCAAACAAAGCCCCAAAAAGATTGGTGGATAGCAATAAGCTAATTATATGTATTGCGGGCTATGTGGATAAGCTGCCCGGAAAGCCCAAATCACTTAACGGCGAACAGGGATATACTTGCAGATTAGAAGACTACTAGGGGGTTTATAATGGAAATCTATATTAGTGGCATAGTTGAACTTACGAAGTGCTATAGCGGAAGAACTTTTTATAAGATTTGATAAACTTAGACCTTGGAGCGGAGGAGCGATTAAGGTCAAATGAGCTTAATTTACATGTAATTATATGCAGTTTAGTATGGAAGTCAACTGTAATTGACAGGGGTCTAGCCAGTTAACGAAGGGGCAATTCTATGTTAACTAGAAAAGATTAGTCAGCTGCACTAGCGTGCGCGCACAAACTAAAAAGCCGTCAGTGTTGAAATAGTATTACATTCAATACAGTAGGTCGACTTTATCTATATTAAAGTAAACTATACCACAAGTGTATTACGTTGTAGAAGCTAACTACATTGGGTGTAAGTCGAGTGCGGTACGCTTCACTTCACTCTAGGGAACGGGCCAAGTACTTGGCTATATAAATTACAGTATGAACCGGCTAGCGGTCTGCCACACCTTGAATAATACATCCAACATCTAACCACGTAATACTACTGTTACTTCGACCAATCGAATCGACAACGTTTTAATGTCTCAGGCCTACCAACAAGAATCGTCTTTTTGGAATGACATATAAGGAACGAGAAAAAACGGCGAAAATACCAGGAAAAAGACGGTTGATAAAACTAAAAGCATGTCGCGAAATGGAAATAAATCTAGAGGAATCGACGGATGAGGAGGAAATACTGTAAACATCATTTATAACACAGGTTAAATACGAGCCCTCCGCTGAATATAGTTTCGAACAAAAACTAGAAGAAGACCGTACTCTGAATGGTGTTAGTAACCAGCTTAACCACGACAAAAACGGGCTGAATAAAGGAAACGGCCCATTCGAAAACAATATAAGCGGCGTAAAACGATAATACGTACCTTATGAACTAATGCTCGCCAATTATAACTCCTACCGTAACCACCTACCGTATCTCTTCCCCACTAACAGAAGATATTTAACAAAACTTACCATCTTTGTCAAACTTTTGGACAAAAAACGAGAATCATAGTGGCGAGCGATACGACGTGATCGATGAAAACATACGTATGATTCTAAAGAAATGTAAATAAAATTGATGCTAGAACAGTATAGTTCTATGTTATTTTACCCAGTATACTATTAGGGTAAGCTAAATATTAGTATATATATTACCTTACGTAGGTGAAGAAATTTACTAAGTATAATAACCTTCCGAAATTATACTTCAATACAGAAATTAACTACGAACTTTATAATAGGCATTACATTGGTATTGCCTATAAATCTGTAAAGAATTAACGTGAAAACGCTCATGAGAACAAATAAAAAGAACTTGTTACACTATAAACAAAGTTCCGAAATTATTAGGCAACAATGAAATCATAATATAGAGATAATAAAATATTTGTTTAATGACTAATAAAAATATATATAGCAAGTCCAAATTTAGACTTTATATTACTTAAGCTTGAAAAAGACGAAAAAGTTCATTATACGAGTTATAAAATAATATTCGAAATCTTTATACGTCGATAAGTGAGCCTTAGACTGGTATATTAGGCCGATGTGAATAAAGGGAAGAGTAAAGTACTAAAATTACCTTGTCCAAACAATTTACCACTTTTTAAACCGAAATTTCAATATATAAACAAGGTAAAATGAACGGCCTAAATACGGATTTTAAAAATAGAAACATTAGAAAGGGGACTCTGGAGATAAATGGTAAAGTAGTTAATATAGAACACAATTATACGGTTAAGAACGAAAATTAAAATGTTTATAACAATAATCGGTAAAAGGTATACGAAGTTTTACGGGTTTCTAAAAATTCTACATCATATGTATTAAAAAAGAATTCTGATTTACTAGCCATCCAATATACGAATAAACTCGAATGAAATAATTGTTGTAGGCCGATTACCTATTGAAAAGCCAAAATAAGGCTAATTTTATAGTATACGCAGTAGAATAAGTAGGCGTAAAAGATGAACTTAACGCCTACCCCTACTAATCCACCTCCTGAAAAAAAGACATTGAAGGTAATAATACTTACTTAATAGTTCTAGATAACCAAATCGCCTAACTTATTATCAAAAGCCTATAAGACTCCACTTTCCTATATAGTATGAGCTTAAAATATGTAGGCGACGTGCTAAACATATGAATAACGTTGTAATTTACGTTTTTAAATATGTACGGCATCCGTATTTAATACATCATACAAGATACCGGTACGGCCCAAATCTCAACGACCTTAAAACGATAATTCAATGTATTCGCGGCGAAATTTCCGAAATTTCAGTTCGACCGCATAAGGGAACATCGAGAGGTTCTGTTCGGCCAAAGCAAAGTATCGTCACTTGGCACAATCTTTGTGAATACGCGATTCGGACAGGTTAAGTTCTTCTTCAGAATCGAGGTCCGGAATACGACCAATCAACTTATCCGTGCTTCGGATAGAGTATCCATAACGCTTCGGCTTAAGTTTGGCTACTTATGGTTTTTCCGAAACACGTATAATTTATGCCGTTTGTTTGATATAGGCACAATTGAAGATTTTACACCGCTGATTCGGATTACCGGCTGCGAAAAGGCTTCTACGACTGCTTTACGCCGAGAACTATAGGGATAGAAAAAAAAAAACGCTCTAAGCTATTGAATTGTTTTGTTATAAGTGCCGGATACATTTATGAGCTTAAAATTGATTTGATTCTCTCTCTTAAAACAATATAAAATTTAATTACGACATGTGTATAAATATTATATACTATAATGTTTAGTTAATATTATACACCGTCGACGTAACAGGATTATTTTACGCTGCGAGGTTTATATGAAGCGATTTCGTTATAAATTATTAAGACACTTTGGTTAATAATTAGTGAAACGTTTAGTTTGTGTCTACGAATAATATTATTTATAACTTTAAAATAGCCTTGGACTTTACCAAGTAGCGTAATACAGATAAAATAACCGGTAACAAATGTAAACAGATATCAATAAAAACACCCTAGGGTATTAGAAAGTGTAAACGGTATTGTAATCCATTTAAAAAGACGTATATAATGTTACACAAAAAGCATAGGGGTATTAAATTTAAGAATTCATTCTTGAAATAGCGATTCGCGCTGTTAATAACGTATTCTATCCGAGTCGACTGATTCATAAGCTCCTTGTTTTTGGTACGTACTTAAGGATCCTATATAGACTTTACACCATAGGCAACCACAATATGAAAAGCGAATGTTATAGCAAAGGCCATGAAAAGGTTACGTTTTCTACGGGCTAAAAACGAAATTTCCAAAACCTTAGCCACAGAGAACGTCGTACGTAAGACTAGAATTTTAAATTTACTATCAAAATTTAATATGATAGTTTGAAAACCTAAGAATGAAGAAACTAGTCTTGAGTACATTAACGGAGTCAAAGACTATGATATATTCGTTGATTTTCTTAATAATATAAGTTGGTTTCGATCAATAATAGTAGAAAAGTATATAAAGAATGAAAAATAAAAATAGCGACCCGCAACCGCAATCCAATTAGCGATACCGGTAAACCCACTTTTATGATAACGGATTAAAGCAGCCCCTAATTCTGGTATACCCACTGGATAGTACTTTCGAACCGTTATTACTAGGTAAAAGAGAACTACTTTTACAAATACCATTAAAACCTCAACGTACAGGCTGCCCACTTAACTTAGAAAAATAAATAACACCCAAACTCCATTGTTTTTAACTCTTTCATTATATAAAAGGGAATGAAAAACCGTAAACTTAACTTAAAACTTTGCTGCGAAGGTATTATTACTACCTTAAACACCCCGTTCGAATATTCCACTTAAACGCAAATCTTTACCTTAGTTAAATAATTCATTTTTTGTTTTACAAGGTTCTACTTAACGATTGACAAGACCTATAGATTTTTTTCCACACGTATTGTATGCGAAGTTAAAGATAAAACAGAAAACCTATACGAAAAAACTCGCCTTAATGGTAAAAGATATAATGATGACGGTAAAGAAAATATTATAACCTAGTCGCCTACCTTATAACAGGTAAACCACCGCTTGATTTTTACGTTTACAACCATTTTAATACTCTTTATAGTCTATATGTTAAACTTGGCATCATTGCGGAAATTTACAATGAATCAGAACAATAGATTGAACGGCGTATTTACGTTGATATACCTTCGGATCTTAAAAAATACTAGTTTCCTTGAACGATTTTTCGTATTATAAACTCGTTTAACGTCCTGAATCAGACTAATATATACTAGTATAACACCTACTAAAAATACTATAAGGAACGTCTCGGAATAGCTAATTCGACCTTTGATATATACCTATTAGTTTTAATAGACCGTTTTAAAGGCTTTACAATAACGTGTATATAAATGAATAATTCCTTCACGATATATATAGTGTTTTTTTCTTTCATTCGAAAAGAGGAAATTTGAAGAGGTCGACCTGAAAGTAAACCCCAGAAGGAACCTAATGGATAACTATATAATCTAATTTATTACGTAGATTTTTACTATTTGAAAAGGCGTTTTAAACTATGCGTCTAAAAAGAAACTGGATAAAGTTACTTTTGTCGCACTAAATAACATAAAACCAGTTGATGAATACAAATGTTAGTGTGTACATGGCGTTAAGGTTGTGTTAGTGGTATAGCCGACAGCGACGTTTAACCTTCTGGTCTTTGCGTAATATTAAAATAACCCGTAGAACGATATATATAAGGTGTTCAGAAAGAGTTGTGCGTAACAAATACATAATACGATACATGGTTTACATTTCGTATCATTTAAGATATATATTACGACACTTTTCGTTTTTACTGACGGTTTCCTCGCTGAAACATTCAATGACAGCTCGTAAACAGGATTCGTTTGTTTTTCCGGTACCTAAAAATCAATACGAAACGGGTTTATGGTTTGAAAAACTTTATCTATTAAAGTTCAACTAAATACAAGCGGTTGACGTGAAGCGTTTTAACATAAGAAATTTATAATATAGTTAAAAGCTTCGATTGAAGTATTGCTAAAACGATAACAAATACAATAATTCTTTTTAACCTTAGCTTAAAACCTATTGTTTTTGTCCTTTATATTAAATATTTTTCGCTATACAAATACATGGTTAAATATAGAATTACGAACAAAAAACGCCTTACAATCGATATTATAGCCTTACGCGAATTTTATAAGAGCCGCTAAATGAAGTAAATAAAATTGATCAATGGAAAATTAAACTTTGTAAACGCAACAACCGAGGGCGCCACAATCGGAGCATTAGAGGCGCTTATATCAATAAGCACATTTTTCGTTAATATTTTTGAAAAGGTTTTACGACCTTACCAAGTTTTACATTTAAGGCTTTACTTTTTTTATTCAATTTTAAACGATTACACCGCTTTTCACATTTTAGAGCTGTTAAAAACCCACTATTCGTGCCGCCCTTCGCATTTTACCACGATACATACCATTTATTTACACCGCTTATACGAATTTTTCTTTCACTTCAATCTACCATTTCGAATTGCTTCTAATATACTATTTTACTCCATTTTATAAACTTTTAATATACATATTTTTCACCTCTTAACTTTTATATTTATTACTTACATTACGATTGTTTCTGTTGATAAGCAATATCATTATTGTTAGGCGTACTTTACCATGGCCGGGTACGCTGGGACGGCCGAGAAGAGTAGCTATTCATTGTTAAAACGAGAGGTAGAGGGTAACGCCGTCGCGTCCCTACTATCCCCACTACTGCCCTCACCCTTTATGTTATCGCCACCGCTATTATCTGCATCAACATCGCTATCGACGCCACCGAAGACGTGGCTCGCACCTTAGGTTGTATGTCTTTAGTTAAAGGCGCGGGGAGGTTGTACACTTTTTATGGCGACGCTAAATGAGGTCTTTAAACTTGCATGCGTAATATATACATAGGCCCCGCAATTAGGTGGTAATATCAGCTGTCGACTTTTTGGTTCGTCGGTTGACGCTTATTACGAATTGAAATCGGCTTATTTTGGTTATTAAAAATAGTAATTACTTTTCAACGAGCAACTAACGATAAATTCATAAAATTAAAACGATTTTACTAACGCTTGGGAAAAATTTAATATAAAGACAACGCTCGCTTAATTTGGTCTCAGCCTTCAACCTTAGAACCACCGAAATTAGACAGTATTTATTAATAGTCCGTTTGAAACGATGCCAACGAGCTAATCAACCCTTGTTATGATAGCAATCTCTAATAAACTTACCCATGGCCGAGGAATCGACACGCGGCACGTAAGTTGTATCAATTAACGGCCTAGAGCTACGGACCTAGGTATGTCATTTCAATGCCTTAAGCGTTTAAAAAGCCTCGCGACGTACATTGGTAATACGAAGCTTAAAGCGGCGAAGAAGGTCCGCCTCGATCGCCTCGTTTAGGGGAACATTGATATATCGAGACATACGGAAAATTTGGGGAATACCAACCACGCCGTAACTTTGCCAAACTGCATTTATAACCGGAGGGGGGGGGGATCCCCGCAGGTAAACACCTTTTTACCTGTGAGCAAAAGATAAGTTTTATAACTTTAAAAGCTTTTAGCTCCTTTGTTCAGGGGTTATAAGCAGAAAAGGTGTAGTAAAAGGGGGATAAGGAGGTGGTAGTTGTAGCGACGGCGGTGGCAAGGAAAGTAAAAAGGAGGGCCAGAATAAAAGCGGTGTTACCCGATAAAGTAAGGCTAGTATTAGTAATGATAGCAGCAGCGCGAATAACAGTGGCAGAGACCTCGATGTGTTTACGTTTTCGCGTTGAACGGCGCTTGATTAATCGGTATTTACGCGGAATTGCTTCACGAAGGAGGTTAATACATGGAAGTTCCTTGAATAACCTACCTACTAGAGCGGTTTAAAATAGGCAATGAAAACAATAGATTACTTTTATATATATTAATAGAATGGTTAAAACTTTTATTATTCATGGGTATGTGTTATTAAATCCGAAAATAGCAAAGGGTTTACCCTAACCGATAGAGATATAGCTTTTTATACTAATCTTAAAACACGTTACAATATGATTACCTTTATATAAATAAATCTCTATAATACCTATGTAATTCCCCATCTATAAAAAAATCACAGATGCTATTGATAACCATATCGTAACTAATCAAATAAACTAACCAAACCTTTACTATAATTTCTACCGCGGCTGGAAACTATTGATTCGGACGTTTTCAATTTTTACTATAATTACACTATTATAACTAAATTACGAAAACGAATAACACCACAATGAAACTGTCATTACTAAACTACGCATACGAATTACACAATAACCAAACTATTACTATTAAACAACAAATACGGATCGTAATAAGGATTTTTTTTTTACCTGTATAGATATATATATATATATCCCTATAGTTAGGAATTAGCCGCGCTACGGAACACACTTTGATAACAGTACACGGTAACGTATCACTCGGCAAGGTACATTTCTTCAGAGTGCTTGATAGCGCTCCTTGAGCTGGAAGTAGCATTTGCAAAGTTCACGGTCAAGAGAGACTGCCCAAAAAAAAGATGAACAAAGTGTATAGCAAAGTGAAACTACCCGGATAAAAGGTTTATATCCTCTAACCCGTGGCTTATACTCTCTGAATGCCTCTTCTTCTTTTGATAACATATCTATTTTTACTACTACAATACCTGTGGATCTTACTATATACCCTCACAGATAGTATATATAGGCCAAAAGGTAGTGCACTGTATTTCAAGGTGCTCTCCTGCAGTATGCACGATAACGTGTCATGCTTCAGGCTACAATCTGGCAAGATGCAAATTTCATCATGTATAGATCAGTTTTAAATGCTATTTCAAGCTGACGTCAATACGTGGGGCGGTCTAGAAGAATAATTCCAAAGTAATACGTTCTAGGTGGAGTGCTTATAAATCCTTACCTGTAACATACACCTTTGGATACTTTTTTTTAACTTCAATTATCTTCAATTACTGTTTACAATATGAATCAACTTTTAATTACTTTTTAACATATTCAATTTTACGTAGATAAGTACTTAAACCTTACCGATACTAATAAGTAGCCGACTTGCTCAACTACAAATAATCTGGGAAAAAAGACAAATATACGTTAAATACCTAAATCGAGACACTATAGAGGTACAAATTGCCTATACTTTAATATAACGTTTTATAAAAACCATACGGAAGTATAAAATTACGCGGGAACGCCGAGAAACCCGAAGAGTTATAAAACTATAAAATCCGGAGTAACTTAGAAAAGTTTAGCCCCGTTTCGTCAACCACTAACTTATATTAGCGCTTTAAACGTATAACCCAGGTCCTTTTTGAAGGGCATCTTATTACGTATTAGGCTACGTAAGCTGAAACACTAAGATTCGGAACCTTTTATTAAGACCTACCGGATATCAAGCTATATAGGTTAAAATACCAACTTTCGAAACCCTTTGTTAAAAGTCATCCGACTTTCGACAATTTATACTAATCTCCATACTAATGGGCAATATATGAATAACTAAACCGACAGCCTTAGTAATATCGGTTATATATTAAATAATCGACCGATCCATTAACTAATTTTTATTACGGTACGTCAATACGGACTAATCACTTAATACCGGATTATACAATTATATTTCCCTTACCTTTCATACTTTCCTACGTTTGCTTTATATATTTTAAATTAAGTACTTATAAAGTTGCAAGTTTTATTAGATTTTGAACCAATATGACGTAACTCTCATGAATGAAACTAATTTATAACGTTTAACTGATTTGAAATTATGCTGTACTTGCGTATTATTTACAATTTATTTACGTGAGTAAATGTTGGTAAGCTTCAATCTGACCGTTCTAATTACCTTGTATCATTTATATTTACCACGTTGTGAAGAATGATGAAATACCCCAATTATATATAAATCACACTTTACGTATATATAATATCCATACTAGTAATAAATTTAGTAAAGTCCAACGAACATATAAACTGCCTTTTTCTACATTCGTTGTTACGAAGTAATATATTTAAATATTTTAACTTTTACTTATAAAATAATATAATTCAGGTTTGGATGAGGGACCTTAGTTCTTACAAATCTAATATATATATTACGAATATAATCTCCAACAATTATAATAACGATATTCAAAGAAGCGAAATATTTTATAGTTTTACAAAAAGCCTTTACGAATAAAACGTTAAATGGTAAAGAAATAGTAAATGGAACGATTGAAAAACTCCTACGGGAACAATTACGGGGTAAAGATATTAATACACCCGGTAAAAGTAATAACTGTATCGTAAAAGCTTTATTTATAACAGCCGAACTAATATATTTACCGAAAAGAATAAATAAAAATTATAAATGGAAAATTTGGAAAAGAATACTAACTATAAGATCGTAAGAAATACCTGATTAAAACTGTAAACCGAAGCTACGAAAAACCACTATAAACTACGATACGGCGTTCGTCAAAACTAAACGCCTGACGAAAAAAATAATATAAAAATCAACAAAGGAAAAGGAGGTACCGTAACGATTACCTACAACTTGGGTTAAATACGAAGTTTCTTTAAAACGTAATTTTAAATCGATAAAAAGATAAAAACACACCCAGAACGCTAGAAATAGCCCGTTCGTCTATAAATAAATCGGCCGCAAAGCAGACAACAACCCGCCTTGAAAAGCAATAATTAGCCGGAATACGGAAAACACCCTGATTTAGGAGGTAATAAGCGGCGTAAAACGCTAATACGTACCGGGTGGACCAATACCTTTTAACTACGACCCCTATCGAGACCTTTTATCATATCGTTTCTATACGGATAAAAGAAACTTTACAAAGTTAACCAATTTTACCAGGATATAGGATGAAGATAACAACTATAACAGGGTTCCGTTGGATTTACTACATAATAACATACGCGTTATACTTAATATATATATAAAACTCGATATTAAGCTATTACAATTCCACGTTATTTTACCTGGTATACTTTTCAAGTAAGATATAGAGTAGTATATATATCACTTTATATAATTAAATACATTCGCCGAGTATTATAATCGCCTTATATCGTATTTTAATACCGAGATTAACTACAAGTTATACGATAGGGAATAGACTGGTACAATGTAGGGATTTATAAAGCATCAGTAGGAAAATATCGATAAAAACACCTAGGAAACCTTCACCGCCATATTAACGAAGTATCAAAAGTTTTGAACAGCTCTCGGACCGGAATATAAAAGCGACAAACTATTTTTTTAAGAAGTAATAGAAGCTTATCGTCAAAATCCGGATTTCGATCTTTTACTTTTTAAATTGTAAAAGGACTCAAAATCCTTTTATATGAGCCTTGAAACATCGCTTAACATCTTTATATACCGATAAGCACGTTTTTAATTGGTATTGATAATTTATAAAGTAAAAAACAAACCTAAATTACCAAAAAAAACTTTACCAAAATAATCTACAATAGTTGAAACCGAAAATTGAAAGTTTACTCAAGGAAAAAGGAAAATCTAAAGTATAGTATTTAGAAATAAGCCTTGATACTAAAAGATAAGAATAATCGTACGAAAATAAAGAAAACCGCACCTAAACTATAATAATACTTACGAAAAGATATACGACGCCTTATAACTTTACAAAAGCGGTATATCGTATACGGTAAAGTCAGCACCTATTTTCAAATTCCCCCGCCTGCAAGTAGATTCTTGTTGAACGATAGTTTTAAACCGATTACGTATCTAAGTATCGGACTGCAGCCAATTTCAAAATATATGGAGCCAAATACAAAAGCACGAATAACGAACTTAATACCTTCCCTTACGATAATATATCCGGAGAGGACGACCTCGAGGGCGATAATACCTCTTTATCAACTTGAAAAACGACCAAAAATCTAACCGTATCTTTACCGGATTAGGAAACGCCTCCTTTAAATGTACTATCGAATTTAATTATGCGAATAAATTACTCGACACTTATATTACACCATAAATTTCGTTATTTAATACGTAAGAAAATATATTTTAAGGTGTTATATTTAATATTGAATCAACCGAAATTTCCAAGGCCAGGAAGTGCTAGTTCGATGCCCTTACGGCGAAATTTCCGAAGTTTTAGCTAAACTGAATAAGAAAATACCAAAACGTTGTATTGAATAAAGGTAGGGCGTTTTCGCTCGGAATGATCGATATAAATATACGTTTCGAGCCGGTTAAATTTTACGTAATAAACATTGAAATGACATTTTTACTTTTACTAAAGAATATAAACAAATTCAAAATCGAAGTCCGGAACACAATCAATTGGCTTCTTCGCGCTTTAAATAATATATCCATACCGCTTTGGCGTAAGTTCGGCTACTTATAGTTTTTCCTAAAAGTACATATAATCGAAGCCGTTTGCTTAATATAACCTTCATTCCGAATATTATATCAACGATTCGAATACCCGATTATAAAACACTTTTTACGTCTACTTTATAATGTAAATTATATGGATAAATTAAAAGGCGTACTTCAAACTATCGAAAAGGTTTAACATAAATGTTAATTACACTTATAGGTATTATAACGGTTTAAATTCCGCCTTTAAAACTGTTGAAACTTTAACTATTAAATAATTTTAATACTATATATATGAATAGTTCATTAGTTCTTTACGCGTTGACGTAATAATATTGTTTCAGGTCGTTGAATTTATACAAAAGTCTCTTATTGTATATTATTAGAACAATTTAATCAATTATTTTTCTAACGTTTACCTCAGGCCTTTAATTTGGATTACATACGATGTTAGTACGGCCTTTAACTTTACTGAGTAACGTAACATAGCCCGAATAACCGGCAACAAATATAGGGGAATTCTAGTAAAAGCCCCATGAGATATTGAAAAATACGAACGATATTACGAACCGTTAAGAAAAACATACAAAGTATTATTGAATAATCTAAAGGGTATTAGTTTTAAGGAATCTATCCTTTGAATAAAGATTAACGCCGTTAACAACCCATTTAACGTAAGTAGGTTTATTTCCAAGCTTTTTATTTTCGGTACTTACTCAAGGATTTATATAAACTTTATATTATAATTATTTATAATGTACAATGCTCATACCGTAACAAAAGCTATAGTAACGATACGATCATTACGGGTTAGAAAAAACGTTTTTCAAATGATAACTAAAAGATAGCCTATGTAATGTCGAAGTTTCAAAATTAATACTAAAATTTAAAATTATGGTTTAGAAAACGAAGGATAAAGAAAATATAGTTTAAAAGATTAACTTGTTCAAATTCATAATATTTTAGTTAATTTACCCAACTGTATGAGTTTGTTTCGATCATTAATAGTACGTAATATAAGATAAAGGTGAAAGTAATCGGATAAGAGCCTTAAAACCCATAAAACCGCTTATATAACCCCCTCCAAAACGACGGAAACTACCAAAATCGCCTACATGATACCCCCCGGAACAATGAATTTAAACCTACCTCGAATTTAACTTCTCCACAGAATCACGATTTCAGCCCGGATTGACCAAATAATAACGGCATATTTACACTAACTCTACCAAAACCTCGCTGCCGAGGGCGACCCCGAAACTCTAAAAACAAAAAACGCCTTAATAACTTCGTCACAGACTTCTTGATTACGTAAAAATATTAATAAACCGTAAGCTAAATTTAAAAATTTGTTTTAAGGGTATTATTACTACCTTAATTATCTTATTCTAATAATTTACCTCAAAAAAATTTTAACCCGAAAAGAATAAGTCGTTTTTTGCTTTGAATAAGTCGATACTACTATCTACCATATTTATAGGATTCTTCCAACTCTCTTCGTTTACGAAGTAAAAGATTAAACTAGGAAACCGTACGAAAAAACTCGCCTAGTTATTAAAAGTTATAGCGACAAATATAAAAATGATATTATAACCTAACTACCTACGTTACAACGAGCTAACAACCGAATAATTATCATACTAGTAACATCCCTGACAAAACCGTATAACCAATATATCGAGCTCTGAGATATAATCTAAGTCTATATACAATCGAAGGAATATCTAAAATGGCGAATATACGTAAATATACTAAAAGATCTTTCGTAATACTACCCGTCTAAAATACTATTACGTATTCTAAAACCGCTTCACAGCTTAGCAACGATAAGTATATATTAGTATAATACTTGCTCAAATTATTAAAAAAAACGAATTGTAATAACTAACGTTAATTTTATCCCATACCTCATAATATCTACTACTTATTTGCAAGGCTCTACACTTATAACAATATAAATAAACGATACTTTAACCTTATATAACCCCTCGTTTTCCACGTTGAAAAGGAATAAACTTTTAAAAGCCAGCTTAAAGGCGAAGCATATAGCCTACCTATTCAAAGATGATAAAATCAACTTTAATGATCTTACGAATATAATTCAAAGCATTTTTTTTCAAAACCTATGTAAAAAGGACAGCTAGATAAGGTAACTCTAGTCGTCCTAAATAGCGTTAAACGAGCCGAAGAATATAAATACTAATGTGTACGCGGAGCTTGGATTGCGTTTATAATATAACTAAAGGAGGTATTAAATCTTTTAGCCGCTGCGTAATACTAAACCGCCTAATGAACAATATATATAAAACGTTTGACAAACGCCTTTTATAAAAAAATACATAATCTAAAGAAACATTTACAATTTATACCGCTAGATATACATATTATAAACTTTATTTTTTTTACGAAAGGATTTCTTATTAATAATAACGATTATAACTTATAAATTGGCTTGGTCCTCATCTTCCGCAACAAATTACCAGCCCGAAACGGCTTTACGCTTCGTAAAAAAATTATTTATTAAAGCTTTACTGAATACAACAGGGTTACTAGGAGCTTCCTCATTTCCGCGATTTATAATATGGTTAAAAGTTTCAATTCAGGCATTACTATAGAAATAATAATCCGATTAATTATTTCTAACCTCGTTTTACACTCTATCCTCCTAATTATTTGTACTATTTTTCCCCCGCTTTATAAATACCTGGTTCAATTAGGAATTAGGAACGAAAAACGGCTAATGATCGATATTATAATTTTACGTATGTTACATGAACGCCGGGAAATTGATAAAACGAAATGAATGAATAGTAAGTTAAACCTAGCGAACGTAATAACTAAGGAAACACCGAACGACGCCTTAAAAACACTTATATGGATAATTACGTTGTTTATTAAGGTTTTTGGAAAAATTTTACGACCTCAATAGGCTGTTATAGCGATTATCGTCAACTTAAATCAGCTTATCGATGTCATTCGCGCCGATCTACACTTTACCTCTGACTGACACGACTATTTGCACCGATTCTGGCATGTTGCCTCTTTTATTTTACATTTTATATCACTCGTACCAACTCTAGCGTATTACCTTTTTTATTTTATTTTTGCATTTCATATTACCATAAACAGATTTTGGTACATTATTTCTTTTATCTTACATTTTATGTCACTCTAACCAATTCTTGCATATTACCTTTTTTTTTTTTACGTTTTATATTACGTTTATTACTTTGAATATTTGATTATTAAAAATCCATAAAAATATTATGTAACGTACTATATTATAGACGGGCGCGTAGACCCAGCCGACGGGGTATCTATTTACTATTATATGGAAAGAGAGACGTCGACGCGTCCCTATCATCTTTTTCATCCTTCTCCCCTTTTATATTAGCGCTACCTCAATTACCGTTAACGATATTTTTAACGTTAACGACAATATAACATTATACATTATTAGTTATACCTCTAGGGAAAGATATCAAGGTAGAATTATCCTTTTTACGACAACATATAATAACGTCGTCGAAATCGCCTATATATTATATACATAGGCCTTATTTCTAAGCGGCGATAGCGGCTGCCGTCTCTCTCGTTCGTCGATTATCGTCTATTACTAATTATTATCGTTTTATTTTAATTATCTATAACTATTGGTTCCATAAATCACCTTAAATGAGGAATTTTTACCAAAACATATTTTTTGGATTTGGTTAAAACTTATCAAAAAGCCGGCGGGTACGTAATACGGCTTCGGTCTATAGCCCCAAAACTATTGGAACGACGTCGTACGAGTTACTAGTCCAATCGTTACGGTAGTCACGCGCTAAACCACCCCCATTTTCTTAGTAATCGTTCATGATCTTACCCGCGTCTATGGACGCGATACACAATATTTAAGGTGTATTTATTAATGGCTTAAAGCTACGGACCCGAGTATACCGCTTTAATGTTTAATTCATTAAAAGGGCCTTACGGCGTATCTTAGCGATACGATGCTCGAAACGGCGAAAAAGGTTCACCTCGTATTTTTTATTGATGAAGGGGAAGGTTAAAGGTTTCTAAAAAAAAAAAACAGGATATCCATACCCTAACGTAATTATACCAAGCTATGTTTACGGCGCAAAAGAGCAACTACAGGTAATTAATACTTTATCCATAGAAAAAGGGTAAGGTTTATAACCTCAGAACTCCTTTATTCCTCCCCCTAAAATCTTGGTAAAGGGGAAGGGAAAAGGGGGGGAGGGGGGTGTAACGGCGGTGGAAAAGGTGGCGGTGGTAGGTCTTAACAACGTAGCGGTAAACGGGGTAATGGGGGCTAATGGTAAAGCGGCAATAAAGGAGATTTCGCCCGAAAAGGGCGGATTTCTATTGTTGGTAGTAATGGTAATAGAGGTAATAGTAACTATAGCGGCGGTAACGGCGGCGGCGGCAGCGCGCTGCCGCTTGTGGGCTAAACGGCGCCTTGTAATCTGGGTTTTACGCGGTAATTATTCGGGGAAATATGTTACTATATGTATTAAAGAAATAATCTATATAAAAAAGCAGCTTAATTGAATTAGATAAACCCAAAGTTCGATTGGAATAGGGATTTATATTAGCTAAGATTCAGCGCTTTAAAAAAAAAAGTTTTACCCAAAGCGATAACGATATATTTTTATACTCAGATACCACGTGATTACGTCATTACCATACGAAATTACCCCTACGTAATCATCACTACGCAACTACCACTATTAAAAACAACAAAAGGCGTTATTATCAACTATGTCGCCTCTATTTAGCTATACTAACCAAGGCTGACTTACAATTACCATCGCGGATAGACTTTGCTAACCCTAGCCGAACTTACTGATTTTGGATCTTTTATGATTGATACGGAAGCCATTACTATTACTACTACTGATTTGGACCTCTTACAATTGCTACAGCAACTATTACTATTACCACTACTGATTTCAACCTTTTAAGATTAATACTATAATAATACTATCACTATTGTGCTATAAGTACGGATTATATAAGTAAAAAAAAAAAAAGATTGCCTGTAGAGATATTACAATATACCTTTACATATAATATATATAGGCCAAAGAGCAGTACACTATATTACAAAGTGCTCTCCTATAGTATATACAATAACGTGTCACGTTGCATGCTACAATTTTGTAAGACGCAAAGTGTATTATGTATAGATCGGTCTAGAATGTTACTTTAGGCCGACGGCAATACATGGAGCTGTCTTGAAGATTCATTCCAAAGTAATACGCTCTGGGTGGAGGGCTTATAATTCGTCACCCGTGGCGTGCACCTCTAGATGCTTCTTCTTGACTTGAACCATCTTGAGTTACTTTTCTACAATACCAATCCTCTTGTGATTACTCTTCTATTTGCTTTGTTTCACATGAACAAGTACTTCGATCCTACCGACTATACCAATATTTACGATTACCCTTCTACTCTTTTACGTTCACGTGAATAAGCAAAGACCTTACCGGCGGGTTCCCTATATATAATAACTTAAATTTCAATTCTACAAATATTCATTCAAGTGGATAGATGTCAGAAAACGTATTATGAAGGCGTTAAAGTTCTTCCTTATTATAAAACACTTTTACGTTCAAATTATGGGTCTGTACTACGACTCTTATATAGAACTACCGCCGCCTAAATCTTTCCCATAATCAGATGTTACGCAGGAAATTAGTATCTAAAACCTAAACAAAAAGACTTCCAAAAACAAATTACCATTCCTTGTATTGCTTCAGTGAAGGCGGTTAACACTTTTTATGAAACTTCGCCTAACGTTGTCGCCTTCAACTATTCTAATATACTCTCCATTTTGTTGCTTATAAATAATAACGTTTTCGTTTCGGTCACTGTTTAAAAACTTTTCACTTCGAGTACCTCTTTATATGACGTATTGTCACTCCAGCTATTGCTTCATACCTAGTAACCGGGTTTTTAATTACTATAGTTATGCCGGTCAATGAGCGAATAATATATCATATCATAACTTTACCTGGACAATTTGTATAATATCAAACTATACTAATAGTACAAAATTTCCCTACCGATCTCCGGGATCTTTGTCGACCTTATCGCCAGCTTATGAAAACCATATCTTGACTACATTTACTTAAACCTAATAAAAAGTTTCCCTATTTCCTGCTACCAATATCATTAGCCTTACAATTTTTTTTGGATCCATTCACTACCTCATAAATACTAAAACCAAAAAGACTATCACCTTAACATTCAAAAATTAAGATTTAAACATCAACCAACACTATATTGAGATATATACAAACGAGGTCTAACAAAGTTTTAATAATGAACGTTACGTTAAATATAAATACGTAATTCTCTGGAAAAAACACATAAGTATAAAAAAATGTGCTAACCTAAAACTTATTTCAAAAATTTACGATACTAAAACTCTCAACACCCACTGAACCCTAAAAATAGCTATTTACATCACATTAAGAAAAATAATTATATATAGTAATAATAACTCTATAATCTGAGCTTCAAAGACAATGCTGCCACCTCCTTCTACTAAGTGTTCCGCGGTTTTTACGTTACAATGAAATTATTTTGTAACCTTTTTATCCTGAAATAAAGTCCTAGTCATATAGATATCGATGAAAATAAGGTTACGAATAAGCTCGCGAACAGCGGCGCCAAATTCTCCAGCTGCCTTGATGATAAGTACCAGCTATCAACTAATAATGTAAAATCTTTACTCAGATTCCAGCTTAAAACCATTAAATGAAATATTACGTACCAAGATAATATAAATTATATCCTTAATGCAAAGGTTAAAACCTTATGTATTGGACCGAACTCAACCCTATATTCGGCATATCTCAAAATTGAAATACTTACTCTTTTTTGCTTCGGTTATGCAACCCTTTTTTTATACCGGGTTTTAACGATAGAATACAAACAAATTAAATTTAAGTCTTCTTTTCGGAGATTATAAATCTGGAAAACAAACGGTTTTTATGTTTGATAAAATAACAAGCAAAATGTAGCCAATTGAATATACTATTCAGCTATCATAAAAATCGAGGAAATTTAACTACGTTTTTTTAAGAATCACCTAAACGAATGAATACGTGAAATTTACATGAAAAAGGTCTTTTCAAAACCTGACAATTTACAAACCTTCCCAGTATTTCGAATTATTTACTTCTTTAAAAAAAAAACCCAGAAGTTTAATTGTAACCTAAGAAACATTAGTTTTTGCTAGCTGAGAATAAGGACGTTTTATAACCTCCAATATTTACGTACCAAGTCTACCCTCCCAATTTTGAACAATTATTATTACAATGAAACTACCAATAATAAACCGAAAAAATTATGATTCTACTAATTTTATCATAACCGTCACTAAATTTGCAATAGCCGCGGCCCAACCAACTCGTTCCTTCCAAAAGGAATCAATGAATCCTAGAGAGAAATTTGAGGAAACGAAGAGAGCGGCGGTATAAAGGGTAACAAAGGTAACGATGGGAATAGAAAATGCGAACCAATTAAAGATTGTTGAAAATACAACAGGTACAATCACTTAGTATACTCATTAACAGAGCCAGTTAGTACTTGGTTCAAGATTAGTATTTGAAACGTCTCAACACCAAGGATGAAGAATTCAGCGGAGAGGAGGATATCGTCAAAGGTGCACTAGTATTTACTAGTGCAAATACTAGTACTAACTAGTACGAAGGATCAATACGGAGATGCTACCTGAAACTAGTATATACTAGTATATAGTCTCGACCATAATGATCGAGATCTCTATGAGGATACACTTGATTATATATTAAGTTCTCTTTGTACATTCTAAAATACTTGAATTTACAAGCCTACATAATATCTTCTTATGTAGTAATTTCCACACATTTTAGTATGATTGTTCTTACTCTTATAATATCCTACTGAATTAGGTTTATACTTCTTACCAAAAAGATCAATATGTTCATTTCCTCCGGATCTTCTGATACCTTCAAAGATATCCCTATAGCATCCATACCATGTAGATCTTTGTATCCACCACCAGGTTTATCCTGCGGCAGTACCAGTGATGATGGTCCTCCTTCTCAAAGTACTATCATTGCTTTCGGCTCCTTGGGTTCCTCTGGACCTTGACGTCCTTCTGCCTCTCTGGCTGAAACCCTATCTCTCCTTTTCCGACGCTCTGGTACTACTCACATTACCTTAGGAGCTCAAGAAACTGAAGCCTTACTTAGGAAATGACGAAAGGAAGATCGTGATACTCGTAGGGCTAAAGGTTAGGAAAAACTTTAAGCTGGGTAGGTAGAGGCTAGAGCTAGAGTTGTTAATATTTTAGAGTACGCGAACCAGTAAAATCTTAATTAACCATCGATTTATACGACAGATTCACAACCGAGTTTGAAGCGGCAACTACTACGTCTTATTCCCGCCGGAGAATACGTACAAAGCCCTCCGGCTCACACCACCGCCATCATCACCACCATCAACACCACCATCTTCAATATATAGGAGTTTATCCCTATACCAGCTCTACCACAGCCGCTACCAAGGTTTTTACAGCGGCCGCCCGGCGAGCCTATCCCTCCCGGGAAGGAGTTGCAGGTCACAGTGAGGGACTCGAGGCAGCGGCGGGGGTAGGGGCACGGGGAGCAGCAAGGGCGGCAACAGGCGAGGGTATAGTGAGCTAATTAGGGATAAAGCCATTTTCCTTCCCATTATCAAAGTTATCATCGTCGCTGGTATATAACTAAGCCCTTTTTTTAACGAGACTCCGTCGTTCTAACAATTACGTTGTAATGGCTTACGTTGCGTTATCTTTAGACGGTTTTACGGCGGTGAGTAGGGGCTGTTGTATGGCGGTAAGGCGCTTAAAGAGCATCTTAGCCTCGACGACGACACGGTGTTACGTTAGCGACTTGGCGGCTTTGAAGACGACAGGAATATACTCGCCTTTGCGTTTGGTTATTGTCGTTGAACGTTAAATCCTCTCTTTTATAATATAGGCATTAAGGGGGTTATACGCGTGTAACGGGCGCATTTTACGCATTTACCTTTCCTAGTATAAGCCCTATTATTAAACCCAGTGAAAAGGGACCGTATATAACCCGTATAGGGTTACACCTTGCCGAAAAAGAAACGGAAGATAATAAGGCGGGTTAAGGGAGCGAAAGGAGGAGGTAAAGAGAAAAACAAAAGGGTAAGGAAGGGGTTTACGTTGGAGGTACGTTTAACGTACTTAGGACGTAAGGGATTCTTAGACCTAGTTTATTGGGAGCTGGCGCGTGCGACACGACCTTTTAGGATAAGTACCACTAAATGATAAGGTTAGCCAAGGTACCCTTATTAAAAGGAAAACGGAATATAGGAAAATAGGGAGAGAAAGTAGATGGAAAAGGGAGGAGTTTTTCATTATTATTAGTTATTGGAACGGTTGTTTTTAAAGAAGGTTTACATTTAGGGGTGGTATTAATAAAAGAGGGTATTTTTAGATAGGGAGATGGGGTACAAATCGTATATATAAGGGAACCTTTAGCGGTTAAAAACTTTTCTTAACGCGTACGTGTACCTACACGCGATTTTTACAAATGTCCCTTTTAGGGGCTTTTATAACGTTTTTTTTTTTTTGTAGCTTCACATGGTTCCTTCTTTAGAGGACCAGGACTAGTTGTATCTACGGCACGATTAGGCGTTGGGTGGGAACTAAGAAAGCCACGCTATGTGGCCTAACCAAGGATATAATTTACACGCTTACGGGTTTCTAAGCTAAGGGGCCCCCTAAGGTCTTGATTGAAGGGGTAACGTAAAATGTCAACAGCTCTCTGCGCTTGTACTAGCGCGAGTTACCACCCATCCCGCCGGTATCTGCAGAGATATTTCGTAGTAGCAAGTGTGTCACCTCGCGGAAAGTACTGCCCGATAACAGTACAATTTTTTTTTAAAAAAAAACCTTAGTTTGAGTAACGACTGAGAAAACCCTAAATACTAAATCCAGAACCACATAAGACGATAGTAACCAAACCGATAAAGGAGGAGGAAAACATCAAGACCTCTTTTTTTAATACGAAGAAAGGTAGGTTGCTTTTAGAGCACAAGTTACAATTTCCAATCGATTTTGAAAAATTGAAATTTACAAATATTAATACATTACTGATGAAGATCAAAGGATGTTCTGTTAGAAATAACTGTTTTGATATCATGGAAGGCATATTTAAGATTAATATAAATACAGTTTTTCCATAAAAGCTTAATATCTATTTGGTTATACATATCAACTCAAGATTTTTAAAGACTATAAATACCATAAAAAGACGAGTTCGGACCCACTAAATAATTACGTTTTTGATTACTTTCATTCTTTTGTCAGTTATCGTTGGTATTATGAACTCGTATAAGCCTCTTTTAAAGATGATTATTATATGTTAAACCATTATATCAATATATTATTCATTACTTCCTGAAAAACCTCGTTTCATATACACTCTATATCATTCCTCTTCAACCCTTTTTATAATAACGTTCAAAAACCCCAAAAGAAATCTAATGTAACAAGGTCTTCAAGATCAGGATACTCAGTATTCTTTTAAATTTTCAAACTTTATAAAGCACGAGTTACTAATATAGACAGTCCGCATGCGAAGTAAATTGGAAAAATATGTTTCTTGACTATTTAGTAAATTTCAATCATAATATAAAAACGAAAACCGTCTTTAAAGGGAAAAATGAACCGAAAATTCCATTCTTTCAAGAAGAAAGAAACTATTTATTCATCGAGACCAACGAATAGTTTAGTTCAAAAATATTTTCCCAGCCGTCTCTTAGAAGGGTCAGTCAATACAAGCCAATTAGGTATTACATTCAACTCTATTGATTTTCTATTCTGGTAAATTTATTTAAATGGAAAACAAGGCAGTCACTGTTGCGGTTGGTAATGGTATAGTAAACCTTCATATTAAGTAGCACTATAATTTAATAGTATTCATTTCACTTATATAATAACATATTCGATTTTACTGGTATATTATACAAGAGGCTAAATAGGACCTTGTCGTAGAGAATTCTGACTAATCAATAGCCGGAATTTTTTTATGAGTATTCTCGCTTTGAGGTATAAACTTTCACCCTTCAAGTCTCTACTTTTTAGGTTCACGGCTTTACTTTTCTCATTAGTCCGCCGAAACAACCAATCAAAGACCGTATTATAAGTAGTTAATTCAGTCGTACATACCTCACTTTTAATTTTAAGCTATCACAACTTAATATTAAGTTTTATTAATTTCCCGTTCTCCTCCACAATGCAACATTGTTTTATAATGAATATCAACAAGTTTTGATGCTTGGAAAAATATAATTTGGGATTATCCTCTTATTTTTTCGCAGAGAGAAATGATCCTTTTAGCTTCAGATGCAAGACGAAAACTACCCCGACTTACAAACATGAGGTAGTGTGTTGTAATGTAAAAGACACAGAAATCAAATATAAATTAAATTTGATGAGGGTTACCATACATCAACATTTTTTCATTGGCCTTATTACCCTAAGATTATTATAAACCTGATTATATTTTCAAAGTTTAATAATTAGAGCACCAAGGTTCCAGAGTTCTTTTCGATTAATTGATCAATTAAGGCAACTGTTGTTACTGTAATTAACAACTACACTATCATTCAAACTACTTAGATCCTTTTTTGGAACTTTACCATCGCAGTTCCTACTATATCTTTCGATATCTCCCTCTAGTATATTAAGTTAGGTTACATTAGCCTAGAGTCATAAAAGGAATTACTTTAATTGTTAAAAAGATTAAAGAAGGACTACGACAATGAACGTTTCCACTTCATTTATTCTTTTTGTAATCTTTCCCGAAGCACTCGATAGCGACCAAGTTGATAATACGTAAGTATGGAAAGAGGAAGGTCTGTTTGGACTCTTAACAACATCTGGATAACAACTACTAGCTTAAGAAGGAATCGTCATGGCCTAATGGCTACTAAAATCAAATATAGCTTCAAGGTTTATAACAAAATTATTATCTTCTATAATGAAGAACCATAAAAAGTTTATCGTATGTTAAAAGAGATCACCAAACGCATCGGGTATACAATAGAATTTCTAATCGTTAACGAAGGCAACGAAGTCGATAGGAATTAAATTAAAAAAAATATCTACTCAAAATTCATTTTTCATTAAGTTATATTAACCATACACCTTGAAGGAAACTAGGATTTAAGAAAACTAAAAATGAAGTTATATTAACAAATATATGAATCTGAACCATTCAAAGAAAGATTACATATCACTGATAACCGTACACATTTTAAAAGGCTGTCATTATGTCCAACTTAATGGTTTATAAGAAGAAGAATATCTAGTATATTAAGCTAAACAATAGCTTTCATGATGAAGTACGTCAATAAGGAAATGAAAACCCTATCGTTAAATCTACCTTTGCTCACGACTCTGCTGTAATCATAAATATACCCTTATCAAGGCTAGTAAAGTGTCAAATAATAAATCCAACAAAAGAAATAAAAATACTTCTTTTAAAGCAGGTTTCTCAATGAGACAAAGACCTAACAAATTTTTAAGGTCTACTTTTTAGACTTACCAATCAACTCGATTATAAAGATCTTCAGTACTTTAAACCTAACGATTTTTGGAAATACCATTACGGGACGCCGTAAATTAGTTGGGGTGAATGAAAAAGATACTGCAACCATTGACATAGGTATCCTTTATGACACTATAACAGCTGCTCCAAATTTAAAACTAAAAAGGGGTATGTGATAAGTAGCAATTAATATATCAAATAACTCACAAGCAATTCTGCCTGTAGATATTGTTATTAACGATAATATCGATAAGGTCTCTATTGTACCAGGTATTGCAGAAGAGTAATTGTAAAGATTGGTGATTATATTGAAGTCGATAGTAAGATTCAAGAGAGAAGAGGCATCTGTGGAGTGTACACCATCGGAGAGAGCTTATAGCCTGTTACCCAAGAATTGGCACTTTGTTATGTATTATGCACTCAGATAATCTCCCTTTGGGGAATTGGTACGTTACAGTGCACTTCGTGAATGCCACCTTTATATAGTTCTACGCTATTATAAAATTTATATGAATACATTTTATAAAGTGGCACGTTACTGTGCTCTTAATAAAGGTGTAATATGTAGCATGTACGCTTACTATTTACAGATATATATAGTAATATATACACATATAATCTTCCCCCCTCCTAACGTAGCCCGTATATGTAATTTAATAATGATATTTTAGTTTGTACTAGAGTTTATATTTGTGGTTCGGTAAAGATATTTTTTTTGTGGTATAGTTTCTATCCATAATAAGGTAATAATAGTTTGGTTATAGTATAATTTGTATCCGTAGTTTAGTAACAATGATTTTGGTACCATATAAATTCTATAGAGTTGGATTAGGAATTTGAACCGCGGTTGTAATTGTTGAAAAGCATGAGTTGTTTAATATAATAGTAGCGTTATTATCGTTAATGACGTTTATTATTAATTCCTATAGGGGTGTAATGATGGGGGTATTATAAACGTGTAATTGCGTAAAAGTAATGAGGGTGTTATTGTTAGTAAAGTCAAAGTACTTATTAACGTGAAATAAAGGAAGTAGAAGAGTAATCAAAAAATGATTGGTATTGTATTAAAGTAAATCAAGATGGTTAAAGTCAAGAAGAAGCATCCGGAGGTACACGCCACGGGTGAGGACTTATAAGCCCTCCACCCAGAGCGTATTTCTCTGGGATACTTTTTCTAGACCTCTCCACGTATTGCCGTTGGCTTGAAATAGCATTTCAAACCTATTTATATATGATGTACTTTACGTATTCCAAGAGTGCAGCCTTCAACGTGACATGTTATCGTATACGCTTTAGGAAAGCACCTTACAATACAGTACACTACCCTTTGGTCTATGCATACTATATGTAAGGGTATATAGTAATATCTACACAGGTAATCTTTTCTTTCTTTCTTATATACTCTATGCCTTTAGCCCAATATTGATAGTTTTATTGTAGTATTAATCGTAAAAGGTTTTAATTAGCAGTAGTAATCGTAATGTTTGACGTATTAATCGTAATAGGTTCAAACTAGTAGTAGTGATAGTAATAACTGCCTTATTAATCGTAAAAGATTCAAAATCAGTAAGTTCGACTAGGATTAGCAAAGTTTAGCCGCGGTAGTAATTGTAAGTCAGCCCTAGTTGGTGTAATTAATTTAGTAGGTTCGGCTATGGTTGGTAAAGTTTAGCCATAGTGGTGATTGTAAGTCGTCCCTGGTCAGTATAGCTAAATGGAGGCAATATGGTTAGTAATGGCCTCTTTTGTTATTTTTAATAGTGGTAGCTGGTAGTGGTGATTACGTAATTACGTAGTAAGTTAGTATAAAAAGATATATTGCTATCGCTTTGGGTAAAACTTCATTTTTTAAAAGGCGCGTAATCCCAGATAATACAAATCTCTATTTGAATTTCACTTTTAATTTATATAATTGACCAGAGCCGTTTGGATATATAAGTCACTTAATCTATATATATACTAACCTATTACCCCGAATAAATACCGCGTAAAAACCGGACTATAAGGTGCCATCTGCTACGTAAACGGTAACGCGCCGCCGCCGCCGCCGTTACTGCCGTTAAAATCAATATTACCTTTACCACTATCACTAATAATAGTAGTAGTCCGCCCCTTTCGGAAAAAAATCCCCTATTGCCGCTACGCCATTAGCCCTTGTTTCCCCATTAGCTGCCCTGCTGCCGAACCCCACCGCCGCCGCCTCTTCCGCTGCCGCCACACCCCCCTCCCACCCCTTTCCCTCCCTTTTCCACAACTTTTAAGGGGAAGAATGAAAGGTCTTTAAAGTTAAAAACCTTACCATTTACCTATGAGTATAGACCCTATTACCCGTAGGGGCATTTTTACGCCGTAAATATAAGTTAGTGTAATTATGTTAAGGTATATATATTTAAGTACCTTTTTCAGTTAGTTTTTAAGCTTTCCTTTTGTAAATAAAGAATACGAGGCGAATATTCTCCTTCGTTTCGAGTTTCGTATCGTTAAGGTACGCCGTAAGGTTTTTTGAACGAGTCAAACGTTAAAACGACGTACCCGGGTCCATAGCTTTAAACCATTAATGGATACACCTTACATGTCGTATATCGCATCCGCGGCCACGGATAATTATATTAGAGATTACTACAATATTGGAGGTCATTTGGCGCATTACTACCAATATGAGTGTATTAATAACGCTTACTCTTTCGTTCCAGTAGTCTTAAAGCCGTGAGCCAAAGCGGTATTTCGCGTTCACCGGCTTTTAAATAAATTTTAGCCCAATTTTAAAAAAATATTCTTTTATAAAATCACTTTATTCAGCGTGATTTTTAAAACGAATCTCCGTAGGTAACCAAAAAAAAATCCATATTAATTAGGAATAAGCGTTAACCGGCGGATTAAGAAGATGGTAACCGCCGCCTTCGTCTGGAAACGGGTTCTATATATATATTACGCAAGCGAATTCGACGACGTTATTACACGTCTCCGTAAAAAGGATGATCCCAACCCTATACCTTTACCTGAAGGTATAAATTATAGAAATATAAGCCTATATCTTCATTAACGTTTATAATATCGTTAGCGATAAGGGCTGTAATGTTGATATAAAGTGGAAAAACGACGGGGAGGATGGTAGGGACGCGATGATGTTGCCCGTTCTCTTTAGTAATAGATAAATACCCTTTCGGTCAGGTCGGCGAGTCCGGCTATAGTATAATACGCTATATAGTAATTTTATGACTCTCCACAAATTAAATGTTTAAAGTGATAAACGTGATATTAAATGTTAAATAAAAACGAAGTAATGAGCTAGAATCTGTGCGAGTAACATGAAATGTAAAACAAAAAAAAGGCAAAATTTAAATCGGCGCGAATAATATCGATAAACCGATTTAAGTTGTCTAAAATCGGTATAACGGCCTATTAGGGTCGTAAGACTTTTCCAACAACCCTAATGAACAACGTACTTATAGATATAAGTGTTTCTAAGACGACTTTTGGTGTTGCCTTAGCTATTACGTTTATTGGGTTCAACTTCCTATCGATTTATCCGGTTTTATCGATTACCCAGCGTTCGTAAAACTTACGTAAAGTTATAATATCGATTGTTAACCATTTTCCGTTCGTAATACCTAATTTAACCAGGTATTAATAAAGCGAAAAAAAATAGTAAAAATAATTAGAACGATAGAGTGTAAACCGAGGTTGGAAATAACTATTCGGATTATTATCCTTATAATAATACACGAATCGAAACCTATAATTATATTATATAAATCGGAAGCGAAGTCGTTCCGGATAACACTTTTATATTTGATAGGGCTTTAATAAAGAATATTTTTACGAAATGTAAAGTCGTGTCGAATCGGTAATTCGTTTCCAAAGACGAGGACGAGGCCGGTTAATAATTCATAGTCACTATAATTAGTATAAGAGCTGTTAGTAAAAGCAAATAGCTTTATAATATATATATTTAGCGGTGCAAATTACAAATCTTGTTTTAAATTATGTTTTCGTTATAAAAGGCGTTTAGTAAACGCCTTATATATATCGTCCGTTCAATCAGTTTAGTATAACGCGGCAATAAAAACCTTAAATACCGCCTTGAATTATATTATAATCGTAACTTTAACTTCGCGTAAGCGTTAATATCTGTATTCGTCGGCTCGTTTTATATTATCTAGGACTATAAAAGTCATCATATTTCATTATCCTTTTCACTTCTTTCCCAAAATACCGCTTCAGTGTATAATCGTGGTATTATTAAAATCGATTATATTATCCGTTAATAGGTTTGCTTCAGGCTTCGCCTTTAAACCGGCGTTTCAAAGTTTTCTTTCCTTAGACGCGGAAAACAAAGCTTTACATAAAGTTAAAATATCGTTCATTTAAATTCCTATAAGTATAAAGCCTTTCGAACGTGTAATCGCTATTAATAAAAATGTGTTAAAGGTTAAATTGGTTATCCCAAGTTATTTTTGTAATATTTTTAGTGAGTATTATATTAGTATATCCCGGTTTTAGCTAAACGTTAAAGTCATTTCAAAACACCTAATATTAATTTAAGCGGGTAATATTACTTAGTGTCTTTTTATATATTGACGTAAATTTGCCGTTTCAACCGTTCCTTAAATTGTATATAAGATTATATTATGTTTGGAAACTCGATATATAAGTTATACGGTTTGTTAATGGAGGTTACGAGTATAAAAATTAAGTGGTAACGAATTCGTTATAACGTAGGTAATTAGGTTATAATGTTGTTTTTACCTTCGTCGTTATAACTTTGTATAATTAAATGTGTTTTTTCGTAAGTTTTCCTAATTTTATTTTTCACCTTGTAAATAAAGCGCGTTACAAAAGTCTTATAGGTATCGTAAATAGAATATTGAATTATTTGAAGCGAAAAACGCCTTAGAAGATTAAAGCCAAAATTTCTTTTTGGCTAAATTATTCGAATGAGGTACCTAAAGTAAGAATAAGGTTTTTTTAGTAAAGTTTTAATCTATGCTCGAGGTTTGTTAATTTTTGTTACGTAATAAAGGAGTTAGTAGCAAAGTTTTTAAGGTGTTTTTTCGTTTTCGAATAGTAGGGTCGCCTTTGGCGGCGATGTTTTGGTAAGGGTAACGTAAATATATCGCTTTTATCTAGTATAGTCGGGTTAAAATCGTATTTCGGTGGCGAAGCTGAATTCGAAGTCGGTTTAAATTCGTCGTTCTGGAAGGTGGCGTATAGGCGACTCTGGTCTTATTCTTCGTTTTAAGGGGTAATATATAGGCGGTTTTATTTGGTTTAAGGCTTTTAGCCGATTCTGTTTACTTTTTTCTCATATTTACGTACCATTCTTTTCGAAACAAATTTATACCGCTCGGCAAATGAATTAATTTATGATACCTCCTAAGCCTGTTAATCTTTCAAGACTTAACTTTTCTAAAAAAAAAAAAACTCAAACCAAAATTTTAATTTGTAATGGTAAATTTAAACGCTGGCGTTTCGTAAAACATTTTTTTTAATCAATGTTTTAAATAGGTGATTTTTAACCCATATTTATCGTAACGTCATAATATCTTTTATTACGGTATTAGCCCTTTAAATCATGATTAGTCATAATATAGAGTTTATATAGATTTTAGGGTAAATACCAAAGGCCCAAAGCGTAAGAATTAGCCTACTTAAGTTAAAAGTGTTGTTAACGGTGTGAACCGTTATTAAAAAGATAGATTTCTTAAATTTAATACTCTTTAGCTTTTTTGACAATACTATATACGCTTTTTTAACAATTCGTGAAACTGTTGATATTTTCTAATACTTTATAAGTCTTTCACTAAAATCTACCTATATTTATTGCCGCAAATATGGGTCTTCGTACGTTGATCTGTAAAATCCATGGTTGTACTAACTTTATGTATAATTTAATTTAGAAGCCCGCGGTAAATTTTCAATTCATAATCATTTAAAACATTTAAATAGTTAATAACGAAAACGTTTCGTATTCATTTAGCGCCCTAAAACAATATTATTAGTTTGATGGCGAAATTGATTAGTAAGCTATTTCAATGTATAATATTAACTATTACTTCGTAGTTAAAGTTTATATCATTTTAAAGGCGGAACTTAAACCGTTGTAATACCTATAAATATAGTTATTACTTATAATAAAAAAATCGATAACATTAAATACGCCTTTTTCTACATTCGTATAGCCTACGGTATAAAGTAAACGTAAAAGGCAGTTTTTAGCCGGGTATCCGAATCGTCGATATAATATATATAATTCCAGCTATATTAACAGAACAAACTTGATAATTCGTATTTTTGAAAAAAAAAATCCATAAATAGTCGAACTTAAGCCTAAACTGTACGGATATACGGTTTAAGGCACAAATAAGCTGGTTAATTATATTTCAGACTTTGATCTCGAATTCATTATACTAGTTAGTAAAAGTAAAAATAATATTTTAAATTTTGTTACTTAAAGTTTAACCGGCCCGAAACATATATTTATTACGACTTTTCTAAACGAAAACAATTAATTTTACTAAGGAAATTCTTTCGGTATTTTCCTTTTCGGCTTAGTAAAATTTCGGAAACTTCGTCGTAAACGCGTAGAATTAACGCTTTCCGGTCGTTAAATTTTCGACCACTTGAATATCAAGTATAATACTTTTATACCCATTTCTCTACCTATTAAATAACGTGAAGTATAACTTTATATGAATGTCGAGTATTTTATTCGCATAATTTATTTCAGTAATATATTCAAAACCGGCGTTTTATAGTCTGTTAAAGATAAAATAACCGGTGTCGTCATTTGAGGTTAATAAATAAGTATTAATGCCCATGGGGTCGTCTTTTCCGGATATATTATCGTAAAAGAAGGTATTCATTTCATTATCTATACCTTTGTACTCGGTTACGAATATTAGAAAGTTAACTTCTGTTCGATTCTCGAATACATAATTGGCCTCTAATTATGGTTCAATTTGAATTTATTCATAGGCGAGGAATTTAATAAACTAATAACCAACTTTTCCATATACCACATAGCGCTTTTACAACCTTATAAGGCGTTGTATATCATTTCGTAAGTATCATTATAGTTTCGGTACGTTTTTTTTTCGTAAGATCGTTCTTATTTATTAATTATTAAGGCTTTTTTTTAGTACCTATATTTCAGCCTTTCGTTTTACGTTGGGTAAACCTTAATTCATCAGGTTAAAATATAATAGATTATTTTTCTAAGGTTTGTTTTAGTAATTTAGGTTTCGCTTTTAGCTTTATGAGTTATGAATACTAATACTAGGCTTGCTTATCGGCATATAAAGGTTTCGAACGATATTGCAAGGCTTATATAAAAGTCCTTTAAGTCTTTTTCCGAGATAAAAAAATATAAGGTTGAAATCTAGGTTTTAACGCTAGGTTTCAATAATTACTTAAATAAATAATTTATCATTTTTATATTTCGATCCAAAAGCTACTTAACACTTTCGAAATTTGTTAATAAGGTGGTAAAAATTTTCCAAGGGTTTTTATCGGTATTTTCTTATTTCTTTTTTTAAAAATTTCCTGGTCATACTGGTTTAATCCGTATTTCATAATTCGTAATGAATATCAGTATTGAATGCGAACTTAAAGCGGTTATAATATTCTGTGAATATATTTACTAATATAAAGTATAATACATATTATTTTTTAACCTACCCGATAAGTATACTAGGTACAATAACGTAACATTATAATAGTTTAATATTCAATTTTTTCATATATTAAGTATAACGCGTATTTCATTGTCGAGTACGTCGTACGGCTTCTCGTTATAATTAGTATTCTTATCTTATAATTTAATAAATTTACTTAACTTCGTAAGGTTATTCTTATCCGTAAGAAAACGATGTAGTTGGAGGTTGCAGTATGGGTCGTAGTTAAAGGAAATTGGTCCGTACGGTACGTATTAACGTTTTATGCCGTTTATCACCTTTTAGATCACTGTGTTTTCCGTATTTGAGCCGATTATTGTTATTTAAGGCGGATCATTTTTTACGTTTCGGCTGATTGTGTTATAGTCGAGCGGGTTTTTCTGAGCGTTGAGGGTATGTTTTAGTATTTATATCGGTTTAAATTTACGTTTTAGGGAGGTTTCGTATTCGACCTTCGTTGTAAATAATCGTTACGGTATCTTTTTCTCTTTTATTATTTTTTTTTTTGTTTTTTTTTTCGACGTTCAATTTCAACGAACGCTGTATACCAATTTATGATAGTTTTTTATAGGTTCAGTTTATCGCCTTAATTAGGTATTCCTTACCCTTTTCAAAGTAATATTCTTTGCTAAATTCTCTTTATTTTTCGTTTATTTATTTCGGTAAATATTTAAGTTGAACCGTTATATATAGGTCTTTTACGATATGGCTATTACTTTTACCTGGTGTATTAATTCCTTTACTTCGTAATTATGATCTTGGGATTTTCATGATCGTCGCATTCACTATTTTCTATATATTTAACTTCGAAACCCCAAATCCTTCTGTTAAATGAAAAAATAATTTGTATCCTTCAATATCAATACAATAAAATTAAAAAAAAAATTGAAATATATGTATTTTCCGTATAAGGACTGATTCTTTTACAAAAGCCTCGATTTCGTTATCCTAAATGTTAAGGTCCAAATATTTAAGGATATTATTTCGAAAGGACGAATATATATAAAGATTGTCTATATAATCGATAACTTTTACTCAATCTATTACTAATAGATCGATTATGTATATGTAAAGGGAAAGTCACATATAGATAAACGTAATTTAACATTCGTGGTAACGTAATGGATATAAAAAAATAAGGTAATTAAGGTAGACGGAATAAAGTTTTTTAAACTATAAGAAGGTAAAGCATAACTATAAATTAGTTAAACTTTAAAAATTAATTTTATTACAGTTAATTACGTTGTATTAATTAAGTCATTACTAAAACATAAAACATAATGAGTATTTCATTTAAAATATATAAATTAAAATTTAAAAAATGAGAGAAGCAAAGGGCATATAATTATATAATCCGGTATTTAGTAATTAATCCGTATTTACGTTCCTTAATATAAATCGGTAAAAGGATTGGTCGGTTATTTGATATATAATCGATATTACTAAGGCGGTCGATTTAGCTATTCGTACATAGCTGATTTTGATAGGGTGATTAATATAAATTATCGAAAGTCGGGTAACTTTTAACGAAGGGTTTCGAAATTTAGCATTTTAGCTTATATAACTTGGTATCCAATAAATCATAATAAAGTGTTCCGAGACTTATTGTTTGTGCTTACGTAACCTAATACATAATAGGAAGCCTTTTGAAAAGAATTTAGGTTATATGTTGAAAGCTTTAATATAAATTAGCGGTTAACAAAACGTAGCTAATCTTTTTAAAGTTATTTTGGATTTTATAATGATATAACGTTTCGGGTTCTCCGAATCTCCCGTGTAATTTCACACTCTTGTATGGTTTCAATAAGGTGTAATATTAAAGTATAGGTAGGTAGTACCGTTGTAATATCCGGTTATAGGTATTTAACATATATTTTTCATTTTTTCCCAAGCTATTTATAGTCGACCCAGTCGGTAACTTATTAGTATCGGTAAGGTTTCAGTCCTCATATACGAAAAATAAAATAAGTAAAAAAGTAATGAAAAAATTGGTAATATATTGAAATAAATTAAAATGGTTAAAGTTAATAAGAAGTATCCGGAAGTATACGCTATGGATAAGGACTTGTAATCCCTTCACTCAAAGCGTATTACTTTGAGATACTTCTTTTATACCGCTCCACGTATTGCCGTCGGCCTGAAATAGCATTTCAGATCGATTTATACATGATACACTTTGTGTTTTGCAAAAGTGCAGCCTATAGTATGCCACATTATCGTGTACACTGTAAGAGAGCACCTTGCAATACAGTGCACTGCCCTTTGGCTTATGTATACTATCTATGGGGGTATGTAGCAATATCCACAGTTACGGTATTTTTGGTTTGGTATTAAAAGATATATCATTATTGGTTTAGGTAAAATCTCTATTCTTTTCCCTTTGAATAACTCGTTGCCTTTGCTAACTTAAGTCCCAATTAGTTAATTAACGTATGTAAAGTTCATTTACTATTTAAATTCAACATTTTCAGCCCCCTTCACCGAAACTTTAATCAACCAACTTTATGTACTAACCTTTTTTGTGAATAAACATCGCGAAAAAACAGGAGTGTAAGGAACGGTTTAACTTGTTTACGTAAAAAGAAAGAGGTAGCCGTTACTATCTCATGCTACACCGCTATAATTATTACCCCTAACCCTACGTTTTCCGGGTTGATGTTGTCCATTCCCGTTTTTATTCTCGGCTCGTCCCCCGCTGATACCGTCGCCACCGCTTACGCCTTATCCCCTGTTCCCTTTTTTCCCCTTTCACTCCTTCCACCTATACTTAAAAGGAAAAACGAAAGGCTTTTAAGGTCATAAACCTTACCCTTTTGTTACGGGTAAAAACTACTTGACCCGTAGTGACTACCATTTTCGCCTATCAAAAGAGTAACCTGGCGAAGTTATAACACGCTTCGTATTACCAATTTTTCCTTTAATTTAAGCTATATTGATATTCTTAGTAAATGAGGTGGAGGCGGCCGATTTAGCCCGCCGTTTCGAGTTGCGGCTCGATAGGGTATGCCGCAAAGCTTTTTCAACACGTAAAACGTTAGATTAACATACCCTGGTCCATAGAATCAGACCATTAATAGATAGGTTTTACTTGCCGTGTGTGGCATCCGCGGTCGCGGGCAAATCTATTAGCGATCGTTATTAAAGCGGGGGTTGATCGGCCCATTACTAATGTTACGAGAGGATTGGTAATAAATACGCCCTTATTTCGGTAATTTTCAAGCTCAAAACCGAGCCTCTATTATACGGCCGCCGTTTTTACGGTAGGTTCACTTTAAATTCGTGATTCTAGCCGCAAATACAAATTCCGCGTTTATATATATATACTGGTTGAAAAGATTTTCCAAACAATCTATTTCGTCAATAATTGAAATAATCCGATACAAATAAATGGTAAACGTTAACCAGCGGACCAAAAATAAGGAAGTCGTCATTTGCGCAAGAAATCGGGGCCTAAGTATATACTACGTAAGCGAATTTAACGACATTATTACACGTCGCCATAAAAAGAGTAAAAACCCTCTCGCGCCTTTGCCTTATGGCATACAGCTATGAAACGTGGGTTTACCCCTCCAGTAACGCAGATATTGATGTCGATGCCGAAGATAGCGGTAATGGTAACAGCGAGGAGGAGGACTGCAAGGAGGAGGATAACGAGAACACGGCGCAGCCCTCTCTATCCCCCTTCACCAGCAACAATCTAGCTGTTTTTATACCCTAGCCAGCGTGCCCAGCCCTGGTATAGTTAGCTACACAATAATTAAATCATAATTTTCGAAAAAAAACGTAATACAAGTAATCAATATGCAAGATAAGAAGCAAAATTAATTCCTGTATAATCGTAAATAATGAAAAAAAAGGTGAGATATACCAAAAACGTTGTAAACCATGAAATCAAAGAGTAATAATATATTAAAAGCGACGCGAACGTTTAAATGTGCTAATGATATATTTGATGAGCCATGAAAATAATCAATTTCAACAGCTAAAAAATAATACAATTATTATAAGTCATTTAAGTAGGGTAAGTTCGTGAAAACTTCTAAGTAACGCTAACAAAACTTTCACGAAGCGAAACGAACGTTTTCAACGCTTTATTCAGGGCGTGTTTAGTCATTACATCTGATAGATTCGACTTTCTATTAATTCACCTTGTTTCTTTAATTTCGTGGCGGTCGTTCGATTCGTGTAAAGCTAGAATATGGATTATAATACTCTTTTCATTCGTGGTACCAAAAAAAATAAAACACTCGTAAAGGAAAAAACAGTAAGAATATATTACCAGAGAAAGGGGTTATAAACCAAGATTAAAAATAATTATTTGAATCGAGATTAACATCGGAATTCCGGAATCGAAGTTTTGACCAATACCGTCTATTTTCGAGGCCAAAACACTTCTTATGGTCAATTTAAGCTTGGTCGATCTTGAATAGAAAATTTATGTATGACACGTAAACCAGTTCAGAAATAATAATTAATTGTACAAAATAAAATAAAAAATATTGTTTACCAAGTATAGTCGGTATTTTTCATGAAAAATTCATTAATAAAGACCAAGAATTTTACAGTACGGATATCGAGCGGTATAAATTATAAAGTTCGTTTTCAATTATATATTTTCTACGTAAATAGTTTATTAAACGCTTTATTTTTGTCGTCAAAAAAGTCGGTTCAAAGTTACGTAACTACTGAAGGGTTCAATGCCGCCTCCGTATAATGATCACACTAAATACCCGTGAGTATATAGAAGGTGTCAGAGGGTTTATGTTATCAAGAAGATAGCAGAGGTACTGAGTGAACAATATCGCAACCGTGCAAGTAATAATCAAAAGCTGTGAGGCTATTCAGAATATACTGAAACTGAATACTTAGATTGACAACTGAAGAGCTATGAAGGAAATACTATCTGTGTGGTGATGACCGTGTCCTTATATATCTGTGCCTTCATACCGTCTTCAGTACTGGACCGCTGGAGTCGCTGTCGGTCCCATCGGTCCTTCCCTGTCCGGGGTTGCTGACATAAGAGAAGTTCCCCGCCTGATGTATTGGACTTCAGGCTTCTCAGTGGCGCAGTTGCATATTGGCCCATTTCCTAACCCAACCGCTCTCTGGGTCATGACACTCCGGTTATACTATTAATACGACATAAAAAACATGTACACGTTAGAATTTGTACTCGTCGGCTCTTTTTACGCTATCTAAGTTAATAAGGGAAACTTTATACAATTACCTTTTTTAAGCAAAGTCTAAAAAGCTGTTCCGAAAAGTGATTGTCCCGCTAATAAACTCGATTATACGGTTCTCCGTTAGGTACGTCCTAGGTGCTACTTACAGGCTGGCTTCCAAATGATTCCTCTTTTTAAGTACGGAAAACGACGCATTACATAACGTTAACATGTTATTCGCCTATTGATATATAAGCACGAAGCTTTTAAGACGTATTATTAAAACCAATACACAAGAATCGATGGTCTAATTAGCTATTTCGAACCTCTTTTTCAGATACCTTCAATAGGTATTATACTAATATAAACCAGCCTTAATGATTCCATAAAACAGTTGCATAATGTATAAAACAGTTTTTAGTAAATAGTGTTTTCGGAGCTTTGGAGGTATATAGGCGTATATACTCCGTTTAAGCTGTTTTTCCGATTGTACATAAGCTTGTATAATATTATGAAGCCTAATATAAAGGTTATAAAAGGAGTTGAAGGAGGCGATAAGTACTAAAATTAAGCGATGGCTCGCTTGTTACAAAGTGGGCGACTATGTTATAATATTGTTGGTAGGCCTTGGATGTTGCAACGTTGTCGATTCGATTGGTCTTCGAAGTAATAGGAGTGTTGCATTAGTCAAGTGGTGGATGTATTGTTCTAGGTTTTGCAGACCACTAACCGGTTTGCCCTATAATTTGTATGGCCAATTGCTTGGCCCATGCCCTAAAGTAAAGTGCAGCGTACTGCACTAAACTTACACCCAATGCGGTAAGTTCGCATAAAGCAATACACTTGCAGTACAGTCAACTTTACCGTAAGTAAAGTTGATCTACTGCACTACATATAATAATATTCCAATAAATATCCTTTTTACCGTCTTTATTATACCCCTTAACTATAAGGTATATTTTTTCACAGTGTTTTCCGATCTTAACCTTCATCTAGTAAAATAAGGAGGTGGGAAAATTCTATAGACGCCGTAAATCATCGGATGAATCATTTCAAAACGAAAGACGTCTTGATCAACTAAAGCAAAGATATCCGTTAATATAAATTATTGAAACGCGGTACCTAGGACGGGGACAATTTCTTTACGGCTGAGCTTTAAACCTAACTTACGGTTTGCCTCCTCTTTTCTGGTAACGAAAAAATCCGTAAGGAAAGCTTTAAAGCGTTTTTTATTCTTCGAACCAAGTGGTCGCTTTCGGCACTGTGGTATTGACTCTGTTGGTATAGAAAGGCCGGTTTTGAATAGTAGTAAAGGTTTGGATGTGGTAGGACTCGAGGGCGGCTAGTATTCATTATTATAAAAGTAGCCTCTTTAGTGCCACTGTTTTGATTACGGTTTGGAGCCGCTTTCGTTTACCTTTTCCCTTTTGTATTTACCCACCATTATCTAGCGAAATAAACCCGTACCATTTAGCAAGCTTATCAGCACACCGAGGCCTTTAAATACCTATTTCTCTAAGATCCAATCCATCCGTATTTCATTTTCCTAACTAGAACTTTAAACTATAATAATAAGTCCAAAACACCAGTTTCTAGCAAGCCATTTCTTATAGCCAATACTTTCGAAATATTATTCCTAGACTGTAAGGAAAAAAAGGTTATCGTAGCTTTTACCACAATATTTACCCTGTATATTTTGACTACCGATGGTGCTTGTTACATGGAAACTTTAAGGTAAATACCGAAAATAAGTAGCGTAAAAATAAACTCACTCAAGCCGGATATATTATTCATTACATTATTCGCCATTTAAAACACAAATGCTCTAAACCTGGCACTTTTTTTTTCTATAGACAGACATCACAGCAATGTACTACTTATCCTAGTCCATGCACTCACAATACCGTTAGCCATGTACAACAGTACAACATATACATTTTGAAACGGATTATTGTGTCTTTCATACTTTCCAATGCCTTATAGTACTTATACCAGTTTTTGTTAGTACTTACTACCATCTATTTGAGCTTTAGTATGTCATCCAATAAGGTTAAAAGCTTCGTTGGCATTGAAGATAATTCAGTTGAAAGGTTTGTACATAAAAGTTTGACCATCGATCCACTAAAGTATCCTAATAATTCGTAATAAAAACGATCACCGTAAATTTTGTGACCTGAAATAATATTATTACGTTGACGACATATAATACTATCCAGTATTCAAGGTATATTATATCTACAATTACGCGGTAGAAAAATTTGATATCGTTTTCAAGGCGGCAATTAAATCGTCATAAAGCTTATAAAGATCATTCTTATTTATAATAAAACTTTTCGATAGCTTTTCACACTTTTCTCCTTATATATGTGTGTATAGCCGCGTAAGTTAGCCAGAAAAGGCGTTTCATGGTTAGGTATTCAAACTAGCGGTACAATATCCTTTATTCCGGTTACGATAAGTAAATAGCTTTGATTTTACGAGATTGAAAGAAACACTATAGATTGCTTAACTCAAGACAAATTAATACAACTATGCAATTTAAAACAATAATGACTTGCTAAGTTGTATTCCGAACTTTCATTTCAAACTGAGATTTATTAGCAGTAATATTAGAAATAGAGTTCTAAAGTCTATTTCGTTAAATTTGATCGGTTTGAAATATATATTTACATCGACTATGCTCAATATCGACGTTTTCATTTTACTTAACGAAACCTTCTGGTATTTTCTTATTCGGTCGAGTTTTAGTTTCGGAAATTTCGCCGCGAACGCATCGAATTATGATATTCCTACAATCGATATTTTAACTACGCTGTTGTCTGGCATAATGCCTTGAAATCGATTGCCGTAACTATCGGAAAGCATAAATTACGATTATAAATAGACGTTTACCACTTTACATTCGCAATCAAAATATATGAAATAAAGTAAATAATCATCCTATAACCCTATAAGAATTTACTACTAGGTTTACTTATCTTAAGTTGTTAAATAAGTTTCATGCGTCGGAAATTTTTCCTTTAAAAAGGTATACTTGTATTGTAAAACTTTGAATTTATCTTTCACGTCTTTATATTCGGCTGGGTTTGTTACAGAATCACTTTTTGTTTGGTGTTCGGATAGGCAATCGGCCTAAAATTGATATTGAGTTTAAATTTATTTGTAAATTGGGTATTTAATTTACTAATAGCCGACTTTATGGTAAGAAATATGGAATCCTTAACAGCCTGTAAAGTTTCGTATACTTTTCCGTAGGTATTGTTATATACGTAGTAATTTTCGCGCTTAACTATTGGGTCTCCTTCTTTTATATTTTCTTCATTTTGATTTCTGAGGCTTCCTCCTTAATATCTCTCGTTGCTGTAACCATATTTAAAACGTTTATTCTATTTCGGGTATATTTTAAATATTTGGTGCAAGAAGTATTATATTATTTTGATGAGGTTTAGCTGAAATTTTTAGCTTTCAATTTTCGTCTTTTTGGTTCTAATTGTTAATTCGAAGCTTATCTAACGGCCAATTGAGGTTTTAAGCGAGGATCTAAGGCTCTTATAAGAAGCCTACAAGTCTTTTTCCATTCGAATAACGTAAGGTCGAAGTTAAGGTTTTCGTGATCCGCTTTTATAATTACTTTAATAAATAGTGTGTCTCCCTTATATTCTGGTTTAAGGGTCGTTTAATATTTCCGGAATTTTGCTTATGAAGAGGTAAGTTATATTTATTAGTTATTGTTAGCATTTTTGCGTTGATTTCTTGAGGATTACCTAGTAATTCCAATCTAATCACTATCATAAAGCTCGTGGTTCATTTTAGCATAGAAGTAACTCTTTAACAGGTTATAATTCTTCGCAAATGAATTTACCCAAATAATTCATTATATACACTACTTTGATATTTACTACAACAATATAACAGGTAAATATCCCTAAATTATAACGGTTCAATATCTACTCTTATGTACGCATTCAATACTATACGTATCTTATCGTCGAGGATATCGTACAGAGCTCACCACTTTAATTCTCTTCTTTATCCCATAGTTTAACAAAGTGTATAAGCTTTGTCGGATCTCTCCTGTTAGTTGGAAAGCGGTGTAAAGATAGGTTACAATGAGGGTCGTAATTGTTAGGTATGAGGCCATAAAGTTTGTATTGTCGTTTTGCACTTCTTATTGTATATCCGGGCCAACCGTCCTCCTTATCTAGGTCGTTTTTATTTCGGTAAAGCGGGTAAACCATTGTATACCGAAAATTTGTTTATTTCTATCTCTGTTTAATAGTGTATTTAGGTCAAAGTCTGTATTTAACCTGAGCTGTAAATGATCTCTGCAACCTATCCTCCTCTTTTTTTCATTTTTCTATATTCGCCTACGATTTTTAGCGTACGTTTAGACTTGCTGAACGCCTTATTCCCTTTTTTTCCAGAGTTGTTCCTCGTTCGTTATAGGTTCTTTTAAAAAGTTGGGTTATTGCTTTTTTAACCAGTGTTCTTCCGCGAATTTCATGTTTATTATTCTATTTTCGGACTATTATTGCATTTTAATAAGTTGTTCCGTTGCAGATAATTCTTTTTCTGTATGGCTGTTATTACCACCAGTTATATTAATTATCTTGCTCCGTAATCATTTGAGTTTGATTCTTAGAATTGTAATATTAACTGTAGGTTACATTGTTAACATCCAATCCATAAAAATATTATTAAAATCATCAAACAGGTAGCGTACTTTGATGACTTCATTGTAATAGTTAAACCCCATATTTGTAATCTATATATTCACCTCCAAAGGGTCCAATCTCTCTGCTCCAAGATTGATTTCATTGTCCAACAAAACAAAGTTTATATTTTTAAAAAATACTTTTACAAAACAATGTATTTCTGATTAAATATTCCATACATTGACTATATTTTGTCGGGCTCATTATTGGTGAAGCGGTACTTGTAAAAGTGAGAATTGTACTAAAGCGATTCCAAAGCTGGTTTATACGTACACCTGTAATGTTAAAGCAAGATAAGGTGTAATTTTTACGTAATAAATTAGATTGGGGTACTCTTAAAATACAGTATTTAAAATGGTTCGGTTTTGATCACACCCCATAATTCGTGGAATAAAAGCAAAATAAAATGTAAATAAGCGTACAAAATGAGACGTCTAACGTAATCTATCGTTAAAGGCGTTAAAATGAAACAAAAAAACGAAATTATAGGCTAGTTGAGTGTCACGAATCAGGCTTTTAATGCTTTACAAGCGCCATATGAGGCAAACAGCAAGCTAATTCAAACGGCACAAATAATAAACTTTAATAAGCGGTGTGATTTAAAGCGAACGTGGGAAGGCAAATGGGGGAAAAGCGAACGGATTAACGTGAAAACGGGAAAAAATGAATAAGGTAATGGGAACAGGGTAATGGATGTTTGGAGGTATATATATATGGTTTGGGTGAGTACTGTTAACGTGTTAAGCATTTCGAATACTATATTTGATACGCGGTATATACTTAGTAGGCGGTTTGGATGTTGTTTCTTGGTGTCTTTCAAGGTTTCAAAACGTTTTGGATAATATATTTTAATCGTTTTCGAAGTTTGTAAGCGGTTTGCATGTAATTCTTAAATCGGATAAGTCATAAAAAAAGTTTCAAAAACTTATTTGTTTTAATTTACGTATCTTAATAAATAATTAAACGTTTTTCGAAAAGTATCCGGGTGGATCCAAATCGTCGAAACGAGTTCAAGAATAATGTAACGGGGCTTTTAGTAAACAGGGGCTTAACTGAATTAACAATATTGTACTAAAGTTATCCTCTTTTAAGTTACTTCGGGTTTTAAAATATTTTTATATTTCGGGTTTTGACGGTATTCCCACGTATTTCAACACTTCCATATAGTTTTTTTTTACAAGCCTTAATGCTAAATTACAGACGGTGAGGACTCCTATAACGTACTGTTAAAGGTATTCAACTTGAGCTTTTCTCTTTTTTTATTGAAATATTAGAAATTGATCGAGTCGTCTATTTATCAGTGTTAGAAAGGTCTCTGTTATATTAGGTACGTTAAAACGAAATTTTAAAAATTGGTATTTGTATTAAAATAAATAGTAAAACAAAAGGGGGAAAGGGTATTCGGCGAGTACACACCACAGGTAACAGCTTATGACCTTTCACCCTGGAAGTGAAATTCTATTATACACTCTGCTAATATCCTTTATGGGAAGTTGCACGCTACCGTTTACTTTGCATATGCAACTTCCAGGCAGTATCACGCTATTATGCGCTCTGTAGGATTGCACCTTGAAGAGTGGCTCGTTACTATACACTCTGCAGAGATGCAATCTTCAACGTGACCGCTTACTAACAAACGAGATATATGGTAATATCCACAGATAACAACAAAATCTTTCAGTTTTTACTCTTCATTCACAAATATAATAAATAACTAACTATGAAGGAATATTGAGAGAGCATGGAAGCTAAATAGTGTAAGAAGGCTCTCTACAGTGAATTACGGAGTTTACTATTCCTTGAATTCTTTAAGGCTATCAACAGAGATATTAACCACCATGTTCTAACCGAAATAAAGATTATTATGGTCAAAACAGATTTCAAAGGTCAAATAGAAAGGTATAAAGTCAAAGTCGTTATACGAGAATTTAAATAACATATAATAATAAATATATTAAAACCTTTCTCATCATAATGAATTTTTACTCATTCAAGATACACGTAACCCTTATTATTTCCTATGGCTAAGATGTAAACCAAATCGATATTGATTCCGCTTTTATAAATAGGGAACTTCAAAAACTGGCTTTAATGGAGATTCCGGACACTATAGAAGATTTGTTTTTGGAATATGATAAGAAATTTAATTTGAGTTTTGATATTATAATTTACAAAGTCGTCCAACTACCTACCTCTTTATACGAGCTTGAGAAGACTTCAAGAAATTGTTGAAAAGGTTGCAAATAATATTCGTTATCCTCTAATTTAAAATATAAAACTTTGATAATCCGATATACATCAACTATCACTATCAATTTATTATCTATACTTAAGTTCGAAATTTTCTCATTATAAGAACTAACCAAAAGGCTATTAAGTACTTGAAAATAGACATAGAAAAGCACTTCAAGTACAGAAAACTTATAATAGAAAAGGATATCCTAAGGGTACGTCTCTTAAATAAGAGGGACTCATATATAATGATCTTAACTTAAGATACATATATCTAAAGTGATGGAAACTCGAAAGTCAAGAAATTAAGTAAACGTACGGCCTACATCCCCACCGTCACTAGATTCATCGTGTATTCTATTCCCCATAAAAATCATTCTTATATATTATAAACCAAAAAAATATAGTTCAATAGCAAGGCTTCTGGTTATAGAATTTGTCAAACTAGGTTGAATATAGCCTTCCATAAATCAGTACTTTCACGCTTTCACTACAATCGTTCACATGAAAAATTTGAATTTAATGATTATACCTTTAAATACTTTAGAAATACAGAAACTATAAACTACAAATAAAACGTACATCACTATCAGGATATTCACATTAAAACGCTAAAAACTTCACTCCAGATTATAATAAATATTCCCACAAATTTCCAATTAACGGTTGGTACGATTCCGACTAAAAGGGGAATGAATCTACTAGAAATTCTACCTATAAACATACAATTTAAATCTTGAACCGTACGATCAATTGGGTATTCAAACGAGTATCTATAGTATGCCTCACTTTTATAGAAACTTGAAGCGTAGCCGTAATAAGGGTTATTTACAACACTCTTAGCATAATGAACTTGTGAACAAAGCTATGTATTCCTATCATGTTTATGATATACTGTAATAGTAGTGAAGCTATTGAGTTATTTAAGGACTCTAAATATTAATAATACATTGAACATATCCCTCTAGAAAACCACTTATAAAAGATCAAGCGGAACGGGATACAATAAAAATGAAGTAGGTTTCCACAGATAATAAACTAGCCGATTGGTTAATAAAGCAACCACCGAAGGTGAAACACGATATAATAATGCAAAAGTTGGGCTTGGATGAGTTAATTTAAATTTATATGAATGGTTAATAAATCTTTGTGATTCAAGTTATCTTGTAGTATTTGTGGTATAGAATGATAAATTTGCTCTTCAGTTAAACTTGGGATATGGACAAATTACTGTAGAGATCATTTGAACAGATTGGATTACATATGTATTTTTTTTTTTCGTCTACTAATTTTTACTATATACTACGCCTTCTTTACTTGAAACTCAACCATTTGCTTTTTTTTTACTTTCTTTTCCTATTCATTAGCGCATAATACATTTTTATGGTGTTTTTGGAAAATAAAACAAGCATATGCAGTCAATACATTTAACAACAGAGCTAGTTAGTACTTGGTACAACTTCAATACTTGATTCATCTCAATACTAAAGATATGAAATTCACCAGAGATAAGGATATCTTTAGAGGTGTAATAGTATTTTCTATTACATGTAATAATACTTACCAGTAAAGAAGATCAGCCTGGATATGCTGCCGGGAAGTAGCACTTACTAGTATATGGTAACTAGAACTTAGTACTATAAACTAGTATTGGCTGGTATAAAGTCTCGAAACGGATGATCGAGATCTCTATGAGGATACAATTGATCATATATCAAGTCCTTCATATGGAGTCTAGAATACTTGAATCAACAATCTTATATAATGTGTACTTGTGTAGTAACTTAAACAAAAATAAAACCCACCTCACTATTACTACCCACGTCGTTATCGCCGCTGCCTACGTTAACCCCGACCCCTTCAGTAACGACTTACTTCCGCGTTAACCACGCCGCGGCCGCAACATGAGCTGCGCTGCCCTCCGCTGCCCTGAAGATATCACAAAAAGGCCTTCGTAAAACAGTAAAGCACTTGAAAAACGCCTCCGTCGCGACCGCGATGCGATATACAGTCTTCGGCATAATGGCGTTAAAGGCGGCAGATGTATAACCGGTTTTACTCTTTATAACTAATTTTCATGAAAACTAAATCCTTTTATACATAGTTCAAATTTTTAAAATTTGTATGCGAGTAGCAGGCATATTTGACGATCTCCTTCCAACTAGCACAGGTTCCGTCGCTAACTCACGGTAACAAGGCCCGTATAAAACCCATATAATACTGCTACAAGTTATCGATAACAACGAAAGGGAAGGGAGGAAGAGTTGTAGGGGACATAGAAAACGAAAAGAAGAAATAAAAGGAGGTCGAAAGGGAGGAGAGGCGCTCGAGGCGTACTCAATTCGTTTGAAAACCGGTTATTCCCGCGTATAAACTCGTAAGCGCCGGGAATTCACGCGTATGGCGCTTTTTTTATTTAAAAGAGACATTTTTCGTATTAATATAAATACCCCAAGTAGAAAAAGTAAATATTGCCAGGGTATATAGCGGTAATTACTACTTATAGTAACAATTTAATGTTATTTAAAGTAAATTTTGAAATAAATGGTCGTGTTAACCGTGTGTCCATTTTTCAGTTATATGGCGCAACACACAAACCACCGTACACGTACTACGAAACCATTGATAACGACTCCATCACACCCTATAATTCTCACGCGCCATTACGTACACATTTTACTTACACCCTCCACATAGGTTTTCACTTTACAAATTTCTTTAACAAGCCCTCCTCTTCATTATACCCCTATATAGTTAAATTCCTGACGTGCACAAGCCCTAGGTGGGAAGCGAAACGGCTGCTGTTCACGGCCCGACTAAGGCTGCAATTTATACGCCTTCGGGTCTCTAAACTATGGAGCACCCTAAGGTCTTTATTGGAGAGGTAACGAGAGATTATAACGGATTATAAAAACCATGGAGACCCCTTGATACGATTCTTCTCTCTGGTATCTACAGGAATATTTCGTAGCAGCAAGTGCGATACTTGGTAGTGGTAACTGCCTGGTGATGATACAATACAAATAGGAACAACATCTGGATCCCATTATAAAAATTAAAGCGGCGGGATCCAAAGTTTTTGGGTTATAAGCCTTTAATATTTGTGATACGTCAAGATACTGTCAGTAAATAAAAGCGATAAACATCACGAAATTTTCCCTTGTAACAGGTTAAATGGTCGGAGTTTTCGTAAAAAAATTGGCTAAGACAAATACAACGACAATAAATATAAAAAGTCGCCTAAAACTATGTAATCGGATGAAATGAAGGTTAAAGGCTAAAGGTAATCGTATACTAAAACAAATCAGAATAAATAGAAGAGAAAGGAAAAACTTTAACTACTTTAGCGAAAGGAATGGATATGGTAGCCGATCATTTAATCATCTTTCGAGACTGTAAAAAACAATTGTTTATTTCACAAGATGAAACCGCTGGAATATAAAAATATTGGAAAAGAAAGCCTTGATAACAAACAAAAGGAATTAAAGATAATGATTGCGGACTGTTTACAAGATAATTGGATCCTTAAGGCTAACATTATTGAGATTCATGTATGTGAGATTTTTAGGAATAGAGTAAATATTGAGACTCGTGGCCGTGTTATAAGAGACAGCATTAGTATAGCATGTAGCAAATGAGTACGTCTTATCCCTGTAACAAACATATTAATTTCAGTAATATAATTTGACTGTAAAAGCTTGTTACTTCCAAATGAATGATGAAGATTCTGCCGCAAGTGCGAGGAACAACCTCCTAAGGTTGGGTTGATAATTAAATTTGATTCACAGTTTTATATATTATCTAAATGTATATCATGGTATGAAAATGAAGGTTAAAGGAAGCAATTGCAGCCGTCATTATGATCATTCTCATATTCAAGCGATGCATGAGCAAATATATTTACGTTTCGCAGTAAAACTAAAATAAAAGATCATATAACGCTTTTTCACGAATATTTATTGGGTAGCCAAACAAGAACAAAACTTAAGTGTATTGGCAAGTACGCCGACTATCGAGTGCAACATATATACAGAACAATTAAAATCACCCACCATAATAGAAAAAATGCCGCTTGTTGGAAAAAAAATACACAATATCCTGATTATCTATCAGAATATATCCCAGTAAAAATTACATCTTCAGAAAACAAAGTCTTTTCAGACTCAAGTCCTACCCTTGTTATTCCACAATAAAACGTCGATCAAAATCCTCGACAAGTTTTCTACAATATTCAAAATCAACTAAAGGTTTTCATCAATTGTCTTTACTTTCAAAACCATTTCCTCTAACCCTATATTATATATAACAGCCGCGAAGACGTTAATAATCAAAAGTTTCTTTTATAATGCGCTCAATTTCAAAGTTTTAACATTATATTATTCGTTATTGTATTATACTAACCTTAAGGTAAACACCACACAATAAAACCTTTTATCCTTACGTTAAGATGCTATCAGATACAAGATATTGACAGTAAAATATATCTGTGTATTAAAAAAATAGTGAATTACAGTATAGTCAGTCAGTTGTACAATCAAGTAAGTTGATTCTACCGGCTCAAATTTAAATGTATTGTTTATTGGTTAGCACTATTGACCGTAAAGTCAAGTATAGTATGTATCTACATCAGACTAGGGTACAAACCAAGCAATCAACCATACAAATTAGTGTGTAGATCTACCAGTGGTCTGCTAAACCTATAATAATACATCTACCACTTAACCATTCAATACCATTTTTATTACGACTACGATTCGAATCGACAACGTTAAAATATCTAAAGTCCTATTATTGGTAAGGTTTATTAATACTGATCAGTACTTATTAGGTCAAATAAGGGTGAACTAGTTAGTAGATTAAATTCCCTTTTGGTTACGTTTTATGTAATATCAAGGTAAAGCAAAGATTTTTCGAAAGGCCTCTATTACTACGTCGGGTTTTCATGGTAGTAAATCCAGAAGACCTTCGAAGCACGTTGGGTTTTCACAGTGATCTAGAGATAGCAACGGTATCACTATCATTAAAAATATTAGGAAATCCTTATTAAACTATCTTGAGAAACGGTGAGATTGACCATTAAAGTCTTAAATCGTCAAGAGCGATCACTAAGTTCTTAAGCATGTTACAAATGGAAAACGGTTAAGTCGCGACTACTATTACCGGTACTAATATTACAAATGTTAAGTCACTACATTCAAAACCATTAATTTTTCCCTTTATACAAAGTTTTTACTTTTCTACAAATCTTTTCTCCTCTCTATATATAAAGAAACCTTTAACTTTTAAAATTGTTACTCCAAGAGAAAACACAATAAATCGCTCATTCCTGCTATGAAAGACACGTTATATGACTCTATAACAAATTTTCAAGTCTTTACGCTTTTAAATAGCTAATTTCTCTCGCCCGAATTACGAAGTCCCTATACCTCCTAAATTTACGTTTATTCGACAGCTAAAACGTTTAAATGGTATTCAAATAAGAGAGAATATAATAAATCACTGATTTTAGACCGCATTTCTCCATCCACTTGAAGTAGAAACTATAGAGAAGGGATACCAACTACACGATTACTTAGGAACACATAATTAATTACGTTGGCTGGTATATACTAGAGTTAGACGTCAGCGATAAATCTGGACGCGGTGCCGGCGCTTTTGAAAATTATCGGGAGTTTTTCAATTATTGGATAAAGAATATTTACATGATGTTTTAAAGGGGGGTAAAAGCCAAGCTAAAAAAATGAATTAATTCATGTGTCATTTATGTTTCAGAAAAAACTTCATTGGAATTGTCAAAGACCTTTTTCGAATTGGCACGACTTCAAGATTGCCCTTAAAATCTTAATCATTATGATTTAAGAGGCAAAAGAAAAGGTGTTGACGAATTTTAACGCCCCTATACATATTTTAGGAGACCACCCGTTAGTTCCCAGTTAAGTCAAACCTTGAACTCTACAAACATTAATTTTTTACTAGTCAGTAGCGAGTAACTTGTTGATTTGTTGGATAGTGTAGTTCTAGTACGCGAAAACGCGGAATACCCGCTCGGCGGAAGAAGAGTGCGTGAAATAACAGCTCCTAACGTCGTAAAATAAATTGTGGTTAGCGTTATTTAGAGGTTAAATGAACAAGATCGTTAAGTCTTTCAAGTTCTTTAAGCTTTTGGTAGTGTTATGAACGGGATGCATGTTAGGGTTAATTCATACTGTAGGAATGACTATCCGAAGTTGTAGGGAATATGACCATTGGATCAAAGGGATCCCAGGGTACTAGATAAAAATAGATAAAACAACAATACGATCTGCTCCTTTTCCTCTATTCTTTCTCCCAATAATAACGTAACCATCTTGGTAACCTGCACAGTCTTGGAATTCGTCACAAATCTACCAAGTCGCATACAGAAATACACTTAAATCAAGACATGAATCAAAAACACGAAGGACCAAATTAATGGGGTGAAAACGAAGATGAAGTATAACAACGAAAAATAGAAGAACAAGGCCGAGAAATAATATAGCGAGGACTATTACTACTGTAGTGAGAATGAGGAGACAACAACAATGAGAAAGAAAATACATACGACTCGAAAGGATCAGCCAAATTTTTGTAACTGACATAAACCAGTATACTGTAATCTCATTAGGATTATATTAGCGGATTGAGGAAAAATTGTGAACTTTTATTACCCCGATTCGCAGATTACACCCGGCAAATATCTATAATATTTTGTGAACCTTTATATTGATTGAGATGCTAAATAATTGGCTGGTAATAAAAGATAGCATTCAATCGAGTGATTGGTTTGAAAACCTATCGAATAACAACAACACCAATGAACCGTTCCCAACTATTTAAGATAAGTTTTACTTAAACCTTTATAACGTAGCCCGGCGAAAACTTTATGAATTTCATTGAAAACTTGAATATAGTGAACTAAATACAGTCTTCAGACGAGAACTTCATCGAAAAACTTTGTAAAAATAATTTTCGAATTAGATTGAAAACGGAAGTAAGCAAATTATATAAAAAAGTACCTGAAGAAAAACGATGAGAATATGGTAAATTGTCAACTTTACTCGCCGCCTGTTTCACACCTCGCTCTATAACAACGAATTTGAATATTTCAGTTCGAATGAATTACCTCAGACGTCGACCTTAATATTTCTTGGTCGAGCATATCAAAACATCGGATATGCTTATGTTGACAAGTCTTTCAATTTTACAAGAGAATCTGAGGAGTGAATTCTTGTATACCTCACGGATAATTACTGTGAGGCCGACATAACGTTATAAACTAGAGTTATTACCCTTTTAATTATGACGAATTTGACGGACGAGAATGGAATGTATAAAAATAAGGTTATCTATGATATTATACAAAAATGGTTCATTTCAACAACTGTAATCGCAAGATAAGATGATAACCCCCTTTTTCATTCAATGAATACAACAAAATATAATGGTGTTGAGTAATAATATCCGACAGAAAGAATAAAAATCGAGGTTATGTGGACTAGAAAAGTGACCTGAGAATAGATAAGTCGTTAGATATCTTAGGAGAGCGGTGGAAATAATTTTTACAACTTGCAAAATTCTAGTCCATATCAAAATTGACCTTGTAAACATCCTTAATATCAAAGTCTTCCGTAATTTGGTCCTTGAGCAAATATGGCAAATTATCGAGGTATTAAGGGCGCGTGATTAAACCTAAATTAACGAAGAAATATCACGAGTAACGGATAGCAAAAAGCTTCAATTAACGCGTAAAAGTGCTTTAGATGTGGGGAATTGCTTGATCTTTAACTTGAATTATAAGATTTCTTTTACCTCAGGCAGAAATAGATGAAAAACTTTTCGATATTAGACATTGTATTCGTAAAAACGCCGATCCTTGAGAAATACAAAATTTGAAATAAAATGAATGAGAAAATGTACGAGTTATCTTTTATGGAATCGGTATCCTAAATTCAATGCGGATATTTCTACCAAGAATTCGATAATGATAATTATTAGGATAATTTATAGTAAATGGTCGATTTCAATATACTGAGTGATAGTGTATAAGACATGTGAAGTGAGTTGGGAAGCCGATATATTCGTGGAAAAAACCAATATATTAATGAGGAACGTTAATATATTCGTGAAGATGAATAAAAAGGTAAAGCTATTTTTAACACTATATTTTAATAGCCGCCGAGAATCCAATAGAATAATTACAAAGTATATAAATCAATACGTTGTTATTCAAGACGAAGAAAAAGAACTATGTACTCAAAGGAAGCGAAACTACACTTACCCAATAATATCATAGTCTCAAACCTTCGACTCTTGAGCCTCGCAATCTTGTACTATACCTTTATTAAGCCAAGTCAAAAAAGAATATTTTTTATTGGCCTCACTCAATTGAGTACAATTATGTAGAAGGAATATGACGTAAATGGTATAAGTGAGCGAGACAACATTGTATTTATACGCGCATAATTACGCTATATCGAAGAAGGAATTTAGTTAATGGATACATTACGACAAATATACCACAAAATCACCTTCCAGTAACTGTTGGATCGCAGTCCCGTTCATTATAAGTAGATAGCGAAAATATGCAGCGTTGACGCTTTCCAACGTATACAAGTAAATGAAAAAAGCCGAAAAACATATGTAAACGTTCGGTGCTTATATATACGACGTTGATGATAATTGTAAAGAATCGTATAATGTCACTCACGAAAAGAACCTAATTAGGGTTTATTTAAGGCGATATTAATAATATTCATAAAAAATCCCATTTCATTAATATTGGTGTTCTCTTCGAATCTATTATACGAAATATGACGACTTGTTTAGAAGATATTATTTGGATGGGTAATACGTTAATGATATGTATTTTAGCCGACGGAATCCATTTAAGATTCCTAATTTATACCTTGTTCCCTTTCATTGTTGACGGCATCGTCTCTTGGGTTTATGTATTTGTTACAGCTAATTACCGCTTATATAATTTGTGATTAAACAGTAATGGACTCATACGTTATACGGTCATCAAAAATGGTATTATAAATTATATTACGTTTTTGGGCGAAGATGGATACTCGGTTATCGTGTTTATCAAACAACTCGTAAAATTCACGCCTTTTAACATTAAACCTGTTTCTAGAAATCGTTTTTCAAATTAAAAAATACTTTATAGATAAGTTGAATATTAGTAACGAGGTGAAAACATCAGGGTAAGATTTTGAAGATGAGAAAAGTAACGATGAAGATAATGGCCCGAGTATCAATGAAAAAGATGTAAATTTCTGATGAAAGATAAAAAAAATTATCGATTTCGTAAAATATATGTAAGGATAAAAGTGACACTTATAATTATCTATGTGTCGGTTTGGTCTCTGCCTATTTCACGTAAAGTAAAAAGAGTAGAAGAGTAATCATAAGATTGGTATTGTTGTAGTGAAAGATAGATAAATCAAGAAGAAGCGTACCAGAGAGTGCACGCCACGGACAGAAGGTTATAAACTTTTCATCCGAGAAGTGGCCCTTTTGCCGTGCGCTCTGGAATACCCATTCCAGACCGCTCCACACAAGATGCACTTTGCGGCTTGCAAGATTGCAGCCAGAAGCGTGACACATTATCGTGCAGTCTGCAGGAGTACACCTTTCAATACAGGGTACTGCCACTTAGCCTATGTATAATAGCTACGAGAGTATATAGTAATATCCACACTAGGTCTTATGCCTGAGGAGACCAATTAGTAGTGAGAATCCCTAGGAAATATAAGTACGAGAAAGACTAATATTATTAAAAAGGTTCGTTTGAGGAATATTGCAATTTACCAGAATCGAAATAGAACGAGGCTTTGTGATAGTGAACTAGAAAACAATATATGAGAACAACGCGAGAATAACGATTATAGTTATAATATGAAAAAAAATCAATAAAAGAGAGGAAAATGAGAAGAATTATTTTATTCGATAGAACAGTGTGGTGTTGATAGTAGTTTTTCATTGTATTGAATGATGAATGAACAAAGTCTAACACTAAGATGAAAAGTTTGAAGCAGATAATTAATTATGTATAACAACAAAGAAATGGCAGGTGGGGTTGGCACCCTACTTAGGTCTAACAAATTCTGGGGGCTAAAAAAAAGTCTTATCTATCCATTACAAGCAAATGCGGTCCTATACTAATAAGAAATACTCGTAAGAACCAATATTCGCGAGAAAATCTTTCTTTATCCCAAATTCTTTTCAAACACCATAATCGTTTTTTGTTTCTTTTTTTTTTTTGCAATGTTTCAAGTCTTCATAACATACACATTCACCATTCTTTTCGATGAATACCCTTCATTCGACTAGATATTTCGTCTATTAAAGTATACAGCAACGATGTTTAAACATTTTATCTATTATTCCTTCATCTTCTCATTCGTCTTTGTTGTCATGGTACTTATTTGGCGCTGGAATATGAGCAACTTGATTAAAACTATTATTTTATTGAATAGGAGTTAGGTAAAGAATACTTACTTTGGGATGAATGCTTTAATTTCGAGGTAAATTTAAAATGAAAACTAGTTCTCAGGCTTCATTGGTAATAGTGAAGAGTCCCAGAAGAGAAGGGGCGACTGCTTTGTTAGCAATGAATAGGATTATATATTCAAATGGTTTTCAGCCAGATTTGATTATCGATGTGACAATCGTGTTACCAGTTTTTTATTGTATATCTTTATTTCGCTTTTGTAGATATGATAACCATTGTAACCTGAGTATTTCGTATTGAATGATCGCTGATGAAGCAGATGTCAGCTCGTTGGTCAGGTATAACAGGTATGCGACAATTTCCCAATAATCTATGTTCAAATCCGAAATGAAAACTTATAAGGATTAGTATCGATGGTTCAAAGATATCAGTTGTTAATCTATTATCATAGAGAGGGAACGAAATAAATTTATAATTCGTCAGTAAATTTACCCATATGGTACTGTTAAACGAGTTTACATATGATTATTTTCTTGAATATACCGTTTACCGGAAGATGTTAAACTAATATAATTAAAATTTTAGTGCTAAAGCCGATTCAAAACGCTTGCTAGAATACCACAATTAATTAAGGGTCGCCATTAGAATAATATATCGCGTATAGGGCGAATAAAAAATAAAATTATTTTTACGAAAATGGCAACTCATTTTGTAATAGTGTATATGGTATATCATATCAAAAGCCACATTGTTTGGAAGTTCTATAATTGACCGGTATAATGGTATTAAATTTATTTCGTGTAGGGAAACCACGTAGTATTCTAAACTAAGAGGCAGTTGATAAGGAGATAAAGAAATACATGTAAGTAATAAATATTATTCTTTGAAAATATTGAATGGACTGAAGTTTACCGACAGGTTCTTAATTGTTATTTGGCAGGATAATATATAACGGGTAACATCACTAGTATTTTTGACTGAATTTTTGTTCAAAACCAAAATAAATGCTATTCAAGGTTATTATTATGCTTTAATGACCGATACAACGTCGTTTATTGTAAGTATTCTAGATAAATTCCTCAACGATCATACAGGTTAAAACTAGCCGTTTTGAATGAATTAAATTTCGATGTTACAACAAATGTTTTAAAGTATTGAACGAGTGTCCGTGTTTAAATAATAAGATTCCATTTTTAAGTCCATTAAGTCTTTAAAATCTATGTATATTGACCTTTTCCTCGTGATGAGTATAATATTTAGATTGGAAGCGTAGTTTCAACGCGTCCAAAACTATGGCTTAAGTGAAATACATGGTAAGATAAAACTTAACAAAAGCTATTAGATAGTTCTCGAAAATCCGATGGCGGATAGGAATATTTTATTGCATACGAACTTTTTTATCTCCTGGTTTGAGGAACATCATGAACGAATTAGGTATAAGATTCAAACGTCTATAGATAAAAGTAATTTTCAGATTGAAGGTGTGATATTAAATCAAAGTATTAATCATTTTCTATTTACTTTATCCAAAAATATAGTTTTGATTAAGATTGAATTCATTATTATATTCGAAAATTTATAATTCGTGACAATCAAATTATATGTATAATGCTCATGAGAGTAGTATGGAGGTGACGATAAGTCTATAAAAAGTATGTTACCTAAAGCTTTCAGCGACGTTAATATAGTTCGGCATTGTAAAACATCGGTTAAGGAGTAAAACAAGTTGAATTAACGTTACTGAAATATAGTGGCCGTGAAATAAAATATATATATTTTTTTTATTAGAAAGGTATCTGGTGAAAAACGAGTTGAAGGCTGCCATCAATTGAGTGAAGAAGAGGTCGATTAGTGTTGAACGATGCAAACGTAGGCGCTCGCACAAAAATTTCTGAAACTTATCAAAAGAATATTATTACTCGAGAGGCGAAAGAATTCTGGTGGATTACATGAAATTTTTTCGTTTACCATGATTTCCGACATTAAAACGTTTTTTTACGGCGGCCATTGGCAAGTAAAGAGGTTTTGAGCGTTGATAAAGTATTCGACGACTAAGGAAAGTATGTATTCATTATTTTGAGAAGTATAACTGTTTCGAAACAAATTTACTATTGGAATAGCTGTTAAATTCAGTCCATTCATGTCAACTATATTTATAGTTAGTTAACTATACTGACTGCAAATTGACTGCAGTTTGTGGGATTGACTTTATTGACTGCTCTTCAAGTAAAGTAGATGCCCATTTCAGGTTAGGTCACGGGCCAAGCAGTTGCCTACACAAATTATTGTGCATACTGGCTAGAGGTCTGATGAACTTGGAACTTAAAAATTAGAATCAATTTCAATGCAGCACTAGTTACTTCGACTACAGTGAATCGAATCGACTACGTTGCATCGATAAAGTCCTACCCACACTGATCGATGCTTATTAGGTTGAGCACAGATAAGCAAGGAAAAAGAAGAGGTTACTTTCTGGTTACGCTTTGAGCAATTGTATGGTAAAGGGAAGATTCTTGCGAACTGCTCCCTTTTATTTCGTTTGCTGTTGATTGGTAGCAAGGAGAAAAACTTTTCAAGTGCTTCAATTGTTTATGAGCACTTGAAAGGTAGAGAAGGTACTGCTTATACCGAAAACACTAAGAAATTTATGGTGGAACCATCTTGAGGAAAAGCTAGTGTTGGAATTAACTGCTTGAAAGTCTCAAAGATTTACAAGCTTTAAATTTGGCAAAATTTCAAGATAATACTATTACGCTAAGAACTACAGCAAATTTCAAATGGAGAATATAAAAAATAACGACTAATACCCACGCCTTTCAATAACAAAAACCAACTTTGATGGCAAACAAACACCGACCTCCCTTCCTAGATAGAACTTTTTCACATATACTACTTTAATTGTTTATTTTACTTTTATAGTTAAGATGGTCACCGAAAACTCCAAGCGTAACATCATTAAAGCCCTCATTAGGAGAAAGTAACTGATAGTTTTGGGTCTATATTTGTTAATTACTTTACCAAAAATTTCTAGTTTACAGATATCGATAAAACCTTCACCCCCGAGAACCTGACTAATTACGTTAATCGTTTCCTTTTCGAGGTCAATTGCGACGAACAGGTATTTAATATGGAGTCCCTTTATGTTTACATCAATTTTTTCAAGGAATGAAGCTTGTAGATATGGAAAAAAAAAATTATATTATTTTAAACTCATACAGCTTAAGCTAAAGGGTAAATTACGTAAATGAGGCGTCGTATCGTTGTTTGAATTTTACAAGGAAGGCGGTTACTCGCCGAAGTATTGTATAAAAGCGTTAGCGATAACATCCTTCAACGGATCCAAAAGGATAAGTGCAAAGAGATTGCTGGCGATAGAATTCCTTAACGACCTTTAACGCGTTTCTAAGGTTACGTCCAAGCCAATATAAATTTCATAGACCTCTTTGTACAAGAATTCAAACGGATTAGTGTTACTAGCTGTAAAGAACTGATTAGCCGATAGACCATAAGCCCCCAACTTTACTAGTTAATGGAGTAAGAACCTCAACGTGTTCTTCAAAATTAAGAGGTGTATTACTAAATCCTCAGCGTCGGAAACCCCTAAGTTCCCTTCCGTTAGGCTACTTAGAACGTTAAATTTTAATAGATAAATTAAGAGAGGAGTGGTTTTACACGCGAGTTTGCCATCGCCACAACCATTGTTTTTTTTTCTTTCGCTTTAAATTTAGTTAGTGGTTACTATTGCGTCAGTCGATACTAGTACCTTTTCCATATTGGTCGTGGGATTTAGAGGGATTTTACGACCAGTATATCACTTTTACTCTTCGAGATATCCTCATGGTAGATACGGATTACGCCGTAATTATTACGTTAGTTGAGATTTGGAGAGGAAAAGAGAAGCATGCAAATAAGCCATACAACCTTTTCTACGTCAAGTTGCGCCAGTTCTTCAACATTTTCCGTCAAATGAGAATTGAATTGCTAGGCTTTTACTCGTTATTTACTCATAGCTTTACTGTTCAAGCCGAAGATAATTACCTTTGGTATACAACGAATTTCTTCTTTCCCCGAAATATTAACGATGGTTTTAAAGATTATTTCGAATACGATGTTAAATTTTGCCAGAACTATATAAACTGGAATATTTTCAAGTGGTCTTATATATTGGATTACACAAAAAAAAGACGGAAAGTATAATGCACTCATTGAATACTATGTTTGAAAGGCTGTTTTCTTATAAACAAGTAATTGGGAATGCTAGACCTATTGAGGGAATATTATGTTAGTAAGTCCTCCAAGTTTTCATGGACTATAAAAATTTCCAATACATCTCATTATGCCATAATGCAACTTTTTAAGGATTCTTTTAACAAATTGCGGTCCTTGTTTACGATTGTAATGACACTGGTGATGAGCTTCAATGATTTATACCCCTGAGCTTCAGACTTTAACAACGACAAAAAAGACCCCGCCTACTCGTATGACATCAACCGTACATAAGATTGGCCTAATCAGTACTATAAATAAAAGTGAATGACTTGAAGCCGTAGATAATATGCTATGTAATAAAAGGTAATTTTAGGCTAGCTAAACATGTTTTCATTAAATACTAAATTTCATTGGATTTATAGTAAATAGGATTGTTGTTTAACGTATCACATGGTTGCCAATGGCAAAGACAAACGGGTAGAATACTATATACAGTTCCCCTGCACTTCTATTGGTGAGTATGTTAAATACCTAAAAGACTGGAAAGATATAGATGTTGAAGAGAAGTAGAATAAGCCTAAGATTATCAGTTGGTATGAAGAGATAAACACCGGTTCTAAAATAACGTAATAACTTGCTGATCACATTTTCTTATATTGCCTAATAGTTACGGATCTCTATCGTCTATATAACGATAAATGAATTTACTCTATATACCTGTTTACTTTCGGTGACAGTTATGTGAAGCAGGTGTTGAAAGGTATTATGCCAGATATTATGGGAATAAAGTACATAATAAGACGCTATTCGTAATATATTGCGTTACAACGAGATATTAATATCATTACAAAACTTGACCATATGGATGCTGGTAAGGCCAAAGTTAGCTTCGACCTTAGAAAATAGTTTTCTTTTACTAGATTCGACTACTATTACTATTATCGTCGGTCCTATTATTTTTCATATTTTGAACTCTCCTACTTCTTTTCTTCTTTTCTTTAACGACATGAAAAACCTCTGCATTGACGTTAATATTTATATCGTTAGGGTTTTTGCCTATTTACGTGAACCTAAAAGAGTAGAAGAGTAATCGTAACAATTTGTAGTGTATTTTTAAAGATAGATTGATTAAAAGGAGAAGTGGTATCCAGGGAGTTCACACCATAAGTAGGAGCTTATAACTTTTTACAAGGGCTGTGGCACGTTACTATACGCTTTTCTAATCTTCTTTCTAACTAGTGGCACTTTACCGTACACTTTTCCAATGCCCCCTCTAGGAAATGGCACGTTATTATACACTTTTTAGGAATACACGTTGTGAAGTAACAAGTTGATGTTCACTTTGCAAGGATGTAATTTGCAACTAAGCCGATTAAGAAATATAGAGTAATATAATAATATACTTATAAGTAATCCTTTATTTGTCTATCAAGGCCTGTATCCGTGATTCAATAATCATTGATTAGTTTATAGTGTAATTAATATTCATGATTTAGTAGTAACCGTTCGTAGTAATACAGTTCGTTTTCCGTGGTTTAGTAAGAACAATTTAGTTGTAATATAATTTGTATCCGAGGTTCAGTAATAATGGCTTAGTTGCTGTATAATTTGAGAAGTTTTGAACTAGTAGTTTTCACCGCATAATAATTATGTTACGGTCCCAGTAAATTGAGGTAATTTGGCGACAAAGTAGTCATCAATGGTATCATAATTGTTCACCCCAGGAAGGGTGTGATTGTAAAGGTGGAAAGAAGTAAATTCATTTTCTATTTCACGTATTTTATTATTAATATAAAAATATATATCGCTATCGGTTCTAATGAAACTTCGTTTCTTTTTCCTCTAATGACGCGCTCCCATTAATACCGTAAATCCCTTACTATTTAATTAACATATATACACCTCAATTACTATTTTGACCAATAATTCATACCTCTCTTTTAGGTAACTTATTGAACCGACGTTATATTTAAACCACTCCCGGAAATGAATAACATGTAAGAATCGCTTTTCCAGGCGCCGTATAGCACGCTAACGCAAAGGCGAGGTTATCGCCGTTGCTGCTCATCTCGCCGCTACAACTCCCTCCATTAAATCTTCCTATTCAGGAAATATATCATCAATCCCGGCCTTTTATTTTACCGCCTCTCCTATCGTCGCCACCGATAGCGCTGCCACCTTGTCTCCTCTTTTTTCTCCTCCCTTTATCCCCCTACCAACCAAAAAAAGGAGCGGAAGGTGTTATGACACGAACTGCAGTTGGATCCTCTGACGCTGCATGTTCCCCACTACGCTTACAAAGCACATTTCCCATGTACGGCACGGCAATTGGACAACGGATGACTCAGCAGAAGTCACGTGACCTGGATCACTTGGATCACCTGGATCACCGGCTCACTTGGATCACTTGGATCACCACCAGTGATCCCGCAAACCTCATACTGGAGCACCCCCAGTATGGGTACCAACTGAAGGAACTAGATATAAGGACATGGTCATCACCACCTTAGATAGCTTCATTAGATAGTTCTTCAGTTGTCAATCTAAGTATTCAGTCTACACACCTGAATAGCCTAACGGCTTCTGATCATCACTCGAACACAGTCTTGATATTGCACCTTTGTTACCTCTGCTACCTTACTGCTAACATAAACCCTCTGAACACCTTCTACATACTCACGGGTATTTAGTGTGATCATTACAGAAGGCTTTTAAAACTATAAACATTACCCTTTCGCTACAGGTAAAAACTTCATTTCCCGTAACGACACCTCCTACCTGTTGCCACAAACGTGTCCTGATGAAGCTATAACGCGGTCTATATTATTAATTTCTCCCTCGATATCTAATATTCTAGTATATCCGTTAACGAGGTCGAGGTAGCCATCATAACCGCCACCTCGAGTTACGGCTTACTCATATACGTGGCGAAGCCTTTTTAATGCGAAAAATGCTAAAGCAGAGTACCCGGATCCGCAATCCCGGGGTTTTAATAAACCCGCCCAGCTTTCCATTCGTTACGTTTATGTCTACAGGAAAATCTATTAACGATTGTTAATAAAGCAGGGGTCGGTTGACTCGTAACCACCGTAACAAGTATACTAACAACGAATACGCCCCCATTTCGGTAGTCATAGGACTGAAGGCCGAAATCCTGTTACGCGCTCTCCGTAATCGCGATAAATTTACTTTGAACATGTAGTCCTAACCGCAACTAACAATTTTCCACTGTTTTCAAATTCTATTTCAGGTGGTATTGAAATTTCATTACTTTTGTAACCACCACAATAAGTAGATACTAATTAGTAATAGAAGCTAACCGGCGGCTAAAAAAGACGGCTACTGCCATTACCGCCTGTAAGGAAGGCCCACGTTTATATTACTTAGGCAAGTTCGACGATCTTATGGCATATCGCTATAAAGAGGGTAAAAACTCCGCGGCACTCTTTCCTCTGGAAATGTAGTACACAACGCGGTACCTCTTTCCGACGACATTGGGAGCGGCGTCGATAGTAGCGATGGCGGCGGCGCTAACAATAACGGCGGCGGCGAGGGAAGTGAGAACGTGGAGTAAAACGTGAATGATGACGGCGCACTGCCATCCCCCTCCCCCTTTGATAGCAAACAACTATTCATTCTCATTATGCTGGTCAACCCGGCTACAATACAATTTTTTATACAATGACAAAGAATTTTTTTAAGAAAGATATAACCGCCACGCAAGTAATAAATATAAGGGAGAAAAGTAAAAAAACTACTTCATAAAGTCGTAATTAGTAAAATAAAAGAGATGATATATTGAATACGATACGAATTTGGATTAAAATGAAATTAAAGTCAGAAAAACAGTATAGATAACGGATACGAATAAAAATAAAGAACTAATTAGCGGCGAGAATAATAAATCCGAGGAAGGACAAAATTCTAATAACGGTTCAAATAGGTAAAATGAAGGGAAACCAATAGATATAACGTAAAAATATTTCTAACTAAAGCGAGGTTGTAAAACCTTTGTTACACCGCTAACGAAAAGTATACTTATTAATACAAACGCTGTTAAAACCATATTTAGGACGTTTTTAGTTATTGAATCCGCTGGATTTAATTTTTGTCAATACATTTTACGTCCTTCACTTAGCGCAGTTTTTATGATGAGTGTAAAGCTTTAATATCGATTACCAGGCGTTTTTTGTTTATCACGCCAAGCTAAACAAGGTACTCATGAAATAAAAAAGAATTAATATAAACCATTTGAGAAAGTGTTAATAAATTGAGGTTTAAATAATTATTCTGACCGTTATTACTTCAGTAGTTCCGAATTCAAACTTTAAATTATACTAAAGATTTAAGAGGCTAAGAGGTTTGGGTAACACATTTGTATTTGATAAAACTCCAATTAATAATATTCCCCTAAACGGTAAATCTGTTTCGAGCTGGATTTTCGCTGCCAAAACCAACAACGAATTATATTTATACGATTCGCTGTTATCTTGGATTTTTATTAAATATATGCTATAGCCTTCTAGCCCAGATTCGTGCCTTCGCTTAGATGCGCCAAAAACGTAGAGGCTCGTTACGCTAGATGAGTTAACAAATTCGTGTCCCGGTTTACTCTTTTCACTCAATCCAGTAAACGTCGACTTCCAGTTATTTCATACGAATTCACAATCTGGGAAATATAATACCTAATAAAATGGCGAAAAGGCAACGACAATCCGTAGGTACTTCGAAATTTCCTAATTTACTCGGTCAGAGTCGCTGTCCATTAATAATTGGTATACCGTCGATCAAATTTATTTAATTTCAATCAGAGAATATAGAGTCGTTTGAAAAATGCTAGCCTAATTTAAGTCTAAATCGGCAATGATAAATTCTCGAAATTTATAAAATCGCTATTACATATCTCGAAAATGTTTGGTATACGCCTTAAAAGTTATAGATCATATTACCTGTAAGTGGATAAATTTGGAAAGTTTCTTCATAAAAATTGATCAATATTATGAGCCTTAATTACTACCAGCCAGATCAATGATGAAGTCGACGAAAATATAAAATTAATATTAATCTGAAATAAAAAGGGGTTAAAAAACCTTTATAATAAGGTACGACGAGGTATCGTCCCGTGACACTACGAATATATTCGATATACATCTCGAATATTTACGAATGTTTGTTTCCGATGATAATTCAAATAGAAGACCCAAAACAAAACCTACTTTCACAAATGACCCCTAATAAGTATTTCGTAGATTTATTATAATATTTCTGTGGCTAATAATTCACAATTTGGCAATTATAAACAGTTACGGTAACGTTACGTATCTATAGGTTCCATATTATTATATGTAATTTACTCGGAATGTTTTATTTTAATCAGGAAACGTTTAAAGTTTTCGGTAACCACTATTAATCGAACCACGTAGAACTAGTCACTCGTTATACCTTGGTTCTATAACTCTGTTAGGATATACTTCTTAAGAATAAAATAAACTCTCGAAGTTACCGAAGTCGGCGATATCAACGCAAGCCGAGCTCGAGGCGGTATTATAACAGTCGACGCTTAGGAATCCCTCGGCATTACCGAATTTGGTAATGTTAACGCGAGCTGGTTTTAAAATGATATCGTAACCACTGACGCTTCAGGGTCTTTAAACTCCCCCTTTAAATACATATCATCACTATTTAATAATAAGCCTTTGGTTTTAGAAAATTGATCTGTAAATCAAATCGTAACATATGTTTTTACAATGAATAAATCTATCGTTACCATGTCCGACATAGATTTCAAAAGAAGCTCAAACACTCATGAATGTCGTTTTTAGCCTCTAATTTATCTTCTAGCTTATCTGTGAATACATTTTACCAAACGCCATAGGTCGCAGGCCGATAACGTAAATGAAATTGAAAAAAAAAAAAGCGAAAATTTTGGCTTATGGAATTTAACGGTCCGAAATTAACGACAGTAAAAAAATACTTTAATCCTATATTATCCGCAAAAATCAAAAATGAGGTGCAAATACTAGGTAATTCCGACAATTAGGTTTTCAAATAAAATACTTGGACGAAATTATCCCTGTCGTAAATAATTTAATTACATTTCGCATTCGATAATCCTATGGAATAATATGCTATGGTCATGAAAGCTCAGTTTTAATCACTTTAAAAAAATAGCCTTTCCAAATCTTTTACCCGAATAATTGGTTTTCCCTCCACTAAGCGGCTGGGGTCCCAAAATGCAAGATCCTGGCTAAAACGAATATATATTTTGATGTATGAAATGCATATCCCCCTCGATTCATTCAATATTACTTAGTCTATTATATCGTTAATCGATTTAAATGGTTAAGTTTAATCAGAAGATTAGTACTAAAACGTCGATAAAAAATAATAAACCCAAAAACTTGGAATTTCCCGAAAATAGGTAAAAAGTTTCATTTGAAAATAGCCCGGAATTTGTCGGGGTCTGCGTGGATACCAACGACGACCGTTATAAAGAAAAAATTAATTTACCTCTTTTACCATAAAATCACCTTTTTTAGGTTTAAGTTTCAATTGACATCGCCAAAATGTTCCAAGACTACCTGAATATTCTCTATGTAATACTAATTAATGTCAAAGGAAACAACTAGACAGTTGTTTATATAAGCAGTAACAAAATTATTCATAATAATCGTGATTACATAATTAATACAACTCTGAAAAGATGTAAACGTATTCGATAATAGAAAAAAAGTAACCAACTACTCGAATAAATTGAAACAAATATAAAAAGCAGTTCATTCCTTTTACTTGGATATTAACTGAATGAGATAATAGGGCGTTTGAATATTAAGTTTCATAGGTTACGTCGACTTAAATAATACGCGTAAGGTTTTCTTAATTCAAGGTAAGAAAGTAAGATGTTATTTAGTAATCTTATTCAAGGTCAGATATTCGATAAAGAACCGTCATTACCATCCGTATTTATAAATTATTAATAAAGGCGCCGTTACCTAAATCATTGTATTCAATGCAAACACTAATTCATAAGCTCGTTGATTTAATACCAGAGTTAAACAATTAATTTTAAAATATTCAATATGAAGGCTCTTGAAATTCATTTGGTAAAATTTTATATGCTTTGGGTTTCATATAAAAAAAGAAATTGAGCTTCTTCCGATGTGAAATTGAAACCGTTATTACTTCCGTATTAAACAAATCGCGGAACTCCGCTAACTTGTGTAAAAACTGAAACCAATTCTCCGCCGTTTTTGGGACCGTCGGCGCCGTCAACTGTAAAATTCGCGTAATCTAGTGAAAGACTATAACGAAAGACCATTATAACTTGTTTTGTATTCCCTATAACGTCAGTTAAAACTGGGTTATTAAAAAAAGAAAAATATATTGAATGATACACTGAATATCCTACAACCTAAAACGCAATATTACCGTATAAAATCTTAGTTCCCTTGAACTTTCAATTACTAAACCATTTTCGTTTAAGTTGAAGGTCACCTAGTACAATCGTATCAACAACATACTAAGAATTTAGTCCCGCGTTATTCCGGAAAATAAATATATGAATATCGGGTTCGACTATTTATTAATTTTTACGCGAAACTCAGCTAAATAGGTTACACACGTTTTACTTCGTAACCCTAATACTATATCATAATTTCGCAAATATAACGACTGAATGTACCGGTTTCTTAATTGCTATGTTAAATGATTGTTTATAATATAATAATAATTAAAATGAAATTCAGGTTAGGTATTGAAAAAGTAAACGTTATACAAATTATGACGACAAAGAATGCATCCTTGTTTATACGTATTACAATTGAAATGAAATACTTTTCATGAATTCAAATTTTATATCGTTTTATTAATATAACCGTTAAAAAATCAAATTTAGAAGATAAATATTCTCCGTCGCGGATAGCAGGAAACTTATAGTCACCTTTTCGACTAAAATCGTATATACATACGTCGAAGGAAAAGTCGAGTGAAATTTATATCTTCCTTAATCATAATTCGACGAACCATAACGTAAATAACTATGCTTGTGCTTTTTCATCCAGTTTCATTTTACCGTTATCGACGTTATCAAACGTCTTTGGTCCGAAATTTATACCAATCGAGTTTATTAGAAAACTCAACGGCGATTATCGAAGTCCTTTGATGAGGGATTCCTTAACGTCGTTGATCCCCCTTATAACCCTTTTTATATCCGGTTGCGATACCTATACGCGGCTTAAGCATTATCGATTAAAGCGTCGCTTTAAATTTAGAAATTTCAACTCGTTCTTCAACTCGCAGTATTTCGTTAATGCTGCGATATAATAAATATGGATAATGTTTATCGTAATGGATTTATCTCTAATAAATGTGGTAATACGGAAGAAACGTTGATTGTACATAAAGGTTAGAGGCTAGTTAGACCTCCCGCCTAAATAAACAATTTTTGGAACTTAATATCAAATAATATAAATAGGTCTTTATCGTTTATAAGAAATCCTTTTAAATTAACCAAAGCTTAATCCGTGTAATGAGAGGCGTTAAACACAGCCTCGATATAGTCGAAAGACCTGTTCGTAACGTATACTCTCTTATATCCGTCGAACTTATAATATACCATAATAGATTACATTACAACCGACGTATAATAACCTTACATGTGAAAAAACACGAACAGACTTTATCCAATTCATGTTCTATATGTTTTTAATATAATTTCGATAGTTTATCGCGTCTCCATCAATGTAAATACCAATCTATCGAATGACAGTTAGTCGTATTATGTTTGGTTACATTGAGGCATTATTTATGAAACTAGCACAAAAATTCGTTGAATAATCTTTCAATTATTCAATTTTAATAACGATCTACGAAAAATCGAACGTACGATGAAACACAAACGTCGATCATACCAACTATTATATATACTTTAAAAAAAAATTGATATAACGTATAATATCATACAGGTAAGCAATGTCGGTTTGAATTAACATCCAAAAACGTAGGAGATGTCTTTATAAAGATGGAGGACAGCGTATTCGCTGACAGTTTTTCTTTTTAATGGATTCAAAATATAACGTAAAATTATGAATATCGACTATTAATTTGTTTATCATATGAAATATAGTATTAAAATGATAAAGAAAAATCGTAATAATAAGGTATAGTCCAACCTGCAAGGTATACTAAATTGGTGTTATATAAAGTTAATAATTAAGGTATTAAGGAAAATTCAAAAAGGTTATAGAGGTTCTTTGTACAGGAAGTATGTATACAGTCTGTTCACGGCCCGTCATGTACCCTTGCATATGATTCCTACAGACCACGCCTAGACCGCTCCCAGGCTGGGAACTGCACATCCCGTTACTTGCATAGCCACGTAATCTATAGACTCAATAGCCAATGGACTGAGTTCATTAAAGTCGGTCCAATATGGATCCTGTATCCACCACCCAACTATTGCAATACTAAATTTCAATTAAACCACTATTAAAACGAAAAAAAAAAAAAAAAAAACTGATAATAATATCTAAATACCTATTAAAACAAGTCAGGGATAAACGGAAAGTCAATCAAAAATTAACTAGGTAGGAAATGAATCTACTTTCTGTTAACGTTATATAGAACTGAAAAGTAAAAAGAACAAATATTGTAAAAATGATTTAAATTATGTTAGTTCTTACTGCATCGATTAGGGAAGACTTTTTGTGTTCCTTTTTTTTTTTACGGCAGTTGAAAAAGGTGCTACGGAATTGCTTAACTATAAAAAAATTTTTATCAACACGGTTGGAAAATGAAACGTTGAAATTTACCCATCAATATCTTAAAACAACGAAACAAACAAAGCTAAAATTTCTTAATCCCTTGTGAAACAGTGTAATATCTCTACTTAAATCTATGAAAGAAATGGCGACTTGGAATAAATAAAAACCACTCCAAGCTTATATAACCGATCGTTGGGTCGTAAAAATCACGTTCAATAACTAAGTATTTACCCCTTATGTAGATGTACCATCGATTGATCTTTGAAAACGTCAAAATTATTAAATATTAAACCAAAACAAGAAATATAAATGTGTTATCACTAATATGGAGAAAATATCATAAAAAACATTTATGGTATTAGTAAGGTCACAAACTCCCACCAAAAAAACACTTAAGATACTTATTTAGTTAATATATTATGAATTAGAATACTGGTGATTAGTGAAGTTACAACGTTTAAGTTTTCTATTACTGAAGTACTTCTCCTAACCATTAGATCATTTATATGTGAAAAGCATTTTATCAAGAATCAAAAATCAAGTAAAATGTATAGTGTTCCGAACGGGAAATGTTAATCTCCGAGAAACTTACAAATGAATAGGAAAACACAATTTTCACATTGAAAAAAATGAAACATAATGTTCAAGACCTCAAAGTTAATGATCATAAGCTTTAAAACACTTGCAACAAAGGAAAAAAAATGGTTAACGACAATTAATACTTGTACTCGCGTTTCAAAGATCCACCACTTATTCTCTAGATGAGTTGAATCTTCAACCCCGAAAGTAGAAATTCCTTACCCTCTGATCATAAGTAGAAATATGTTGATCTTTTTATAAATTTAACTGCAGGTCAAGTGTGCACTAAATACGCGCTTGGTAGAGAACGAGCGTATGAAGCAGTTGCTATCAACTTCCCTCGGAAAATTAACATTAGCGCTATCCAAAGTTCACTGAAAAAACATATTCAAGGTAGCCAAAGTAATTACTAAAGTCTATATAGCTTTAAACACGCGCGAGGTATCAATACTCTCAATACGAAAAACTAATGAATGTATTTTTTATTTTATTTTTACTATCACCGGCCAGAGCCCATCTGAGAGGTGTACTAACTGCTACGAAATATTCCTGAAGATACCGGCGGGGTGGATTGAAACTCGTGTCCTGAGCAGGCCCATAATGTAGGTAGGATCCCGCGTTATTTACAAGATCGAAACCTTAGGGTGTCCTGTAGTCCAAAGGCCCGTAGGCTTAAGGGCTATAACTATAGTTTGATACCGTTCGAGTGTTGGTTTAGTCCCCATTCCATGCCTAATTACATCGGGAATATAATTGAACAGGCCCTTGGATAGAGCTTTATAAACTTTATAGTAATATAAAGTAAAGAATTACATGGAAAGGTTTAGCAAAGTAGAGACTCGCGGTGGTGTATTGTGCCCATATATAAACACAAGTACGTATTTATATGTAATGTTATTTACTCGTTGTTGTTATAACGTCCGGGAAAAAGATTCTTATACGTAGGATAACCAGAATATTGAATTGAAATTTAAAATCGGAATCCCTTATTTAATTTATATATAACCTTAAACGTTTTAATTAATAGAAAATAGCGTATTTATCGATACGTACCTGGTTTCTTTACTTTTCTTACATTTGATGTTTTTTAATCACTATGTTGTACTTTTCAATGAATTTGCAACCTATATTAATATAAATCAATAGTTTCTTCACGTAAAAACCGGTTTATATACGCGTCGCGTCGTCTGACCCATTAACCTAGCCTTTCGCGCTTTTTTCCTACCTTTTTACAGCTTACGCGCGCCCGTTTTTAAGCCCCCCCTCCCTCTGTTATCTTAACCCGACCCTTTTCGCTTTACCGGATACAATTTTATAAAGGTTACATTCAGTCGTTTTTAATTAGGTTATTCTCCAGTATATATGTGAGGAAAAGAAACCCGAACGTTTGGTACTCCCATTATACCTATAAAAGGTTCCGGTATTGAAAACGGGTTAAAACTAAAAAACGGGTGTTAATTATTTTTTACCGGTAGTAATAAAGCGTAAAGACGGTTATATTCCAATCGCCGCCGAAGTCGTAGGGATTTGTTCCGTTTATCGCGTTTTCTTTGCCGTAAAGGTGCCGTTTGAGCGTTTTACCGCTTTGCGACGTCCGTTTCACATCGCCGTCGAAGCGACCGAAGGCGGCGTAACGTAAGCGGCGACTCCAGCTTTAATAAGTCGTCGGGCCCTTATCTCCGCCCAAAGTGATGTTAACGACGATGATATGGACAACAATCTTAATAACGGCGATATGGACTTTATTATTAATAAGCATATTTTGGCCGCCCTTATCCCTTCATCCCTTTTCCACCTTACCGCCGAGCCTACCCCCTCCCTCGTTCCGTGCTTAAGACTTATTCCTTTCGGTAAATATGGTTACGGCAGTAAGGCGACGGTCGTAAAGAACATGTTAATAGCAATATTAAAACAACTAAATCAAGAGGCCGGTAGTTGTAATATAGGTATATGGTATAACCGGAGGGTTAAAAACGCAGATATTGCCGGCGGGCGTAAAACCATATTCGATGCCAGAGGGCGGTTAACGCGACTGATGTAGGCTAAAATATCTAAATTTCCTACTGCTTATATAAAACGGGCTGTAATATATATAAATAATTTGAAATTAATAAGATTCGCAAAAACTTTATGTATAGAAGCTTTACAAACTATTCATTTAGGGGATTTTTAAGCGGAAAAAATAGCTTTTTTGACATCTTCACGTAGGCCTCAAAATATATTAAATAAAAAACGCCCCATTTCTCGTTGTATTTGGAGTAAACTTCGTCGGTATTTAACATTCGAAATAGTCAGTAAGAGAACTGGAAATACCCATACCAGTGCATGTTAACTAGGAAAATATATAGAAAAGGTCTAGCGAACGACAACATAAAAGAGGAAAAGCCGGTTTACTTCTTTCTTTAATAATTTAAACCAGGTTTTGTCGAATACGTAAAGCTTTATCACTTATATTTTACGCAATGATTGTTCATTTGCTAGCGATATTACTTTCATTTAACCATCCTTAAACTTTTCTTTAAATAAGAATTTATTTCGTACGCTAAAGGTTTATTATTTTCGTCTGGAGGTAAAAACGCCTGGCGCCAATATCCGCTAGCTTATTCATAACCTCATTTTCGCCAATACCGATGAACCTAAGGTATTAACATATTATAATATGGTCAATATGAGATTCAATGAATGTTTTAAATTTGTTAAAAGCCTATTGCGACGAAATATCCGGGTTTCCTGTTAAGCATGTATTATCAAGGTATTATTGATATATATTTCGATTTCGCTTATCATAGTAAGTACGGTTACTCGCAAGACATTAGATGCGTCCATGACATCGGGATCACAATCCAATATAATTTAATATCTTTTCAAATCCTTGGGTAATCTTAAAGTCGTTTCAAAATACCGAAAATCCATATCCTACGTATTTTCACACGTGTGGAATTTATCAGAAACTGTTTGTAAAAAGTATAATATAATCGATAATAAAGTTAAAGTTTATATTTTCAAAGTAATAACCAGAGTTTGTTTTTCGTTTAACCGTTTTTATAAAGTTCGTGGGTTCCGGATATATATCGAAAGGTTAATAATGGTGAATATTACTATATACCCCGACAGCTAGTTTACATAGACCAAGTGGCAGTGCACTATACTGCAAGGGGGATTCCTTTAAATCGTAAGATAACGTGTCACGTTGCAGGCTCCACACTTGCAAGGTGCAAGAGTGTATTATTCGTGGCGTGGTTTGGAAGGATTATTCGAGAGCGCATGGCAAAAGGGCTACTGCCCGGATGAGAGATTTATAACCTCCCACCCGGGGCGTGTACTCTCTGGAATGCTTCATCCTAACCTATTATTTATCTTTATTATAATATTAATTTTAAGATTATGTTTTATTGTCATTTACCTACATAAATACTCAACCAATACTAATCAGTAGCCTATTATGTAGATTATAAACAGCTTAAAAAAGAAGAGATAAATCGAAGTTAAATATCTATAATAGGATGATATAATAGTTTTAACAATTTGTGTTTACCTCTACAACTTACAAGAATTATACGGGAGTGTGGAGTTACTCTATAGCGCCGTTAAAGCCCGAAGTGTAATAAGACTGTAAAATCCGGAGTAATTTTAAAAAGAACCACTTTAGTATGATATTATTAACTAATTGGTACCCTAGATACTGAAATCCACGTTACGTTTACCGTTAAATTATTTGGGGGTTGAAGACGCACCCGGACACTTTTTACCAATCGTCTCAATACGTATTGGGTTATGTAAGCTAAAACCACTAAGTTTCGGAACCTTTTTTTTGAACGTACCCGATCAAAATATAGTGTATAAACCGTTTACAAAATCTAAAAGCGATGACAAATACAACAGTCACACTGCTTGTAAAACCGAATAACGTTTACAATCAAAATATTTAAACTGTTAACAACCACTAGAAACGGCTACAACATTACAATCCGGACCGCTTACCAAACGAAAACTAAAACCTATACACCGGATCGCACAACACACCTCCTCACACCCATTATTCCATTCCCCCCTTTTTTACGTTTACCCTATTCGTCTTCCCACGTTCTCTCTGAGTTCTAAGTTCAATAATTACGATGTAGGAATTTTGTTCTAACCGCTTAGCTAATATATAGTTAATAAGCACTAATGGACATTATATGAAACACCTAACTAGCCTGTAATTACACTTCGTTTACATATTATTTCAACTTTATTTATACTAGTACGCGCTAGTAGTTCGACTTCGACCGTTTTACTTATTTAATTTATTTCGTATTTACCATTTATAAATGAATTCGTTTAAACTTTGAAATTTAAACGAACCCAAGTCTTATTTGCGGCGCGAAAGCAAGAATTTATGACGTTTTAGGATGATAGGTATTCGTAGGAATCACCTACACCTAAGCACACGATAACGTGAACAAGTAACAAATTTAGTACAAACAAACAAATATATAAAGTAACTCTTTATATATACCTTGTTTCGCAACAGTATTTTAAAGCATTTGGACCTCAACTTATAGGACAATAAGATCGAAGTACTAAGAAAGAATTTAGACCATTATACGGAAAATAATTTTATTATTAATATAATTTTTCATTACCATAACGGCGCAATTTCAGGACGCGATTCGTTCGACGATTTCGAAGAGTATTTTGCGGATTATACGCTGAATATGTGGCTTATGGACGATAATACGATTTTGAGAATGCTATGAAAACAATTACGAAGTAAAGACATTAATTCTACCAATGGAAATAAAAGCCATATTCTAAAAGGTCCGATATCAAGGGCTTAGATAATATAAATGCCAAAATAAATAAATGATGAAGTGTTGAAATTGAAATTTTCAAAAGTATACCGGTTAAAGAAACGTTAGGAACGCCTATTTAAGATAACGGACTGGGAACGACAAAAAGAGGTTGTAAATAAAGAAAAATCGTTTAATGAGGCTGAACTACCGTTGCAAAGTAGAGACGGAAGTGGACGAATTGAAGGAAAAAAAATTAGTACCGTAACAATGATTTACAACAAGAGTTAAATACGAACCCTCCCTGAAACGTAATTTTAAACAGAAACTAAATACCCCGCATACTGTTAGTGACCAGGTTAGTAACGAACAAAGCGCTGCGAACAGAGAAACCACCTCGTTTAAAAAAATAATAATCGGTGAAAAACGTTAATATATACCAGATAAACTAATGCCTAATAACCATGACCCTTATCGCGATCTTTCACCGCATCGCTTTACCACTAATAAAAGCGACTATACAAAATTTACCAACTTCGCCAAATTTTAAAAAAGGACAAGAATTATGGCGGTATACCATACGATATACTTGACAACAAAATACGTGTTATATTTAATACGTCTAAAGTAATAAATATTAAATTGTCTTAGTTTCAAGTTATTTTACCCGTATACCATTTGAACAAGAAAAAGATTAATATATATTCCACTTTATATAAGTGGATAATTTTTTTGAAATATTACAACCTTCTGAGATTACATTTCGATACAGAAATTAACCTCGAGCATTTCAATAAGGATTAGATTAATATGACCTGGGAATTAATGAAGATTGAGCGAAAAAAGAGTTAATGAAAACCTATCAAAGGTATCTACCGCAGCGTAAACAAAGTTTTGAAGTATAAGGTGGCTCTTAACCTAGAATATATAGGTCATAGACTATTTATCTAATTAATAACTAATATAGGTAGCTAAAACTCAAATTTCGACCGTATAATATTTAAACCTATAAAGAACGAAAAATTCTTTTTAAACAAGTTTTAAAATATCGTTTGAAAGCTCTTTACGCCCATAAGCGAGATTGATATTAGTATTCGTAGCGGATGAAACGAAAGGTAAAGCCCGAATTATCAAAGCAAACTTCATCAAAACAATTTACAACGTTTTAAATCGAAGGTTTAAAGTGTATTTAAAGTAACGTAAATTCCCTAAATACAGTTACCAAAGGGGGGAATATTAAAGGGGGAGCCAGGGAAATAAAGGATAAAGTAATGAATCGAAGACGATCCTAGCGCTAGAGATAAAATATAACGCGGTTACAATAATATCTACGGAAAATGTCGGTAGGGTTTAAGCACTTTTATGCGTGAAACAAAGGAAGTAGAAGAGTAATCAAAAGATGAGTGGTATCGTAGTCAAGTAATTCAAGATGGTCAAAGTCAAGAAGAAATATCCAAAGGTTTACGTTATAGGTAAAGGCTTATAATCCCTCGCCCAGAGCGTATTACTTTGGAATTATTCTTCTAGACCGCTCCACGTATTGCCGTCGGCCTGGAATAGTATTTCAGACCGATTTATGTATGATGTACTTTGCGTCTTTTAAGAGTGTAACCTGAAACGTGACACGTTATCGTACACCTTGTAGGAGTGCACCCTGTAATATAGTGTACTTCCCTTTGCCCTATATATACTATTTGTGAGGGTATATAGTAATATTGACACAGGTATCTTTTTTATTCTTTATATAATCCTGAAATATGGCCTAATAGTGAAAGTTTTGTTGTATTATTAATTGTAAAAGGTTTAGATTAGTTGTAGTGATAGTATTGTTATCGCATTAATCTCAAAATTTCCAAATTAGTATTAGTAGTAACGTTGTCATCGTATTAATCGTAAACGGTCCAAATTAGCAAATTCGGTTAGGATTAGAAAAGTTTGGCCACGGTCGTGATTTAAGTCGGGCTTAGTAGGTGTAATCAAATTTGTAATTTCTATTAGTGTTAGTAAAGTTTAGCCGCGGTGGTGATTATAAGTCGGCCTTGGTAAGTGTAACTAAATAGAGGCGATATAGTTAGTAATAGCGCCTTTTATTATTTTTAATAAGGGTAGTTACGTAATGGTAGTTTCGTAGGGGTGATTACCTAAGGTAACTACGAAATTACGCAGTAGATTAGTAGAAAATGATATATCGCCAACGCTTTAAGTAAAACCTCCATTTTTTCCCTTTTTTAAAGGCTCGTAATCCTAACTAATATAAGTCCCTATTTAATCAAACCTTTGGTTTATCTAATCAATCCAAGCCTCTTTAGTATATAGGTTACTTATCTTATATATATACTAACCTATTACCTCAAATAGATACCGCGTAAAAACCGTATTACAAGGCCCTGTTTAGCGCGTAAGAGAAAGCGCGCGGCTGCCGCCACCGCTGCCGTTACTATTGCTACTGCCTTCATTAGTACCACTAATAATAGCAGCATCCCGCTTTTGTAGGGCGAAATCTCCTTCATCACCGCTACGCCGTAAGCGTAGCTTAACGTAATTACACCAAGGTACGTATATCCTAATCTCTTTTTTTATAAGTCTTGAACTATCACTTTCGTAAATAAGGAGTACAAGGCATACCTTATCCACCGCTTTGAGCTCCGTATCTCTAAGGTACGTCGTAAGGCCTCTTTAACGCATTAAGCGTTAAAGTGACGTATCCGAGTCCGTAGCCCTAAGCTGTTAATAAATACGCCCTACGTATCGTATGGCTCGTTTACAGCCACGGGTAAGTCTATTAGCGATTACTACGAAAGCGGGGGTCGTTCAACACTTTACTACCATTACAAATGGACTAGTAATTCGTACGCTCCTATTTCGGTAGTTTTAGAGCTGTAATCTGAAGCCCTATTACGTACCCGCCGGCTGTTAAATAAGTTTTAACTGAATTCCAAAAATATTTTTTGTAAAAACACCCCATTCGGGGAGATCCGTTAAATAAATCGCCGTAGGTAACCAAAATGAACCGATACTAATTAATAATAGGCGCTAACCGGTGGACTAAGAAGACGATAACCGCCGTTACCGACTAGAAACGGGGATTATATATCAACTACGTAGGCGAGTTTGATAATGTTATTATACGTTGCCGCGAGGAGGGTAATTCATTCCTTATACCTTCACTTAAGGTATAATTAATAAGGTATAAGGCAATATCCTTATTAACGTTAATAATATCGTTAACGTTAATAACAGTGGCACAAGTATAAAGGGGGGAAGCGACAAGGAAGATAGTAAGGACACGACGGCATCACCCTTTCCTTTTAATAGTAAATTGATATCCTTTTGCCCAAGCCGGTGTGCTCAGCTATAACACATTACGCTATGTAGTATATTTTATGGCTTTTCACAAATTGAACGTTTGACGTGATAAACATAATATGAAATGTAAAATGAAAAGAGGTAATATGCCAGAGTTTGTGTATAAACTGTAAAAAAGAGGACGTAATGTGCCAAAATCAGTGTATAAAACGTAAAACAAAAGAAACAATATACCTCAATCAGTACGAATAGTTGTATCAGGTAAAGGTAACATGTAGATCGGCGCGAATTACATCTATAAGCCGATTTAAGTTGTCGAAAATCAGTATAACGACTTATTAGGGCCGTAAAACCTTTTTAATAACCATAAAAAACAACGTACTTATCGATATAAGTATTTCCAAGGCTCCGTTCGGCATTAACTTCATTATTACATCTATTAAGTTTAATTTGTTATGAATCCATTAAGTTTCCTCGACTTCTCGGCGTTCGTATTACTCGTGTATAGCTATAATGTCGATTATTAGTCGTTTCTCGTTCGTAATACCTAGTTAAACTAGGTATTTATAGAATAAGAAAAAAACAATATAAATAACTAAAGGGATATGGCGTAAACCGAAGTTAAAAATAATTATTCGAACAATTGATATTAAAGTAATACCCGAATTGAAACATTTAATTATACTATAGATTTCAAAAGCGAAAAGGTTCTTTATAACCCTATTCTACTTGGTAAACCTTTAATGTTTTTACGAAATGTAAAGCTGTTTCGTGTTGGTAATTCGTTACCGAAAACGAAAACGAAGTCGATTCATAAGTTATAATAGTTATTATTAGCAAAAATTCCGTTGATAAAACGAATAGCTTTATAATACGTATATTTAACGGTATAAATTTCAAACCTTTTTTTAAATCATGTATTTGTTATCAAAGTAGTTTATTAAACACTTTATATATATCGTCCGTAAGGTTGTTTTAGTATTATTCACCAACCGAAAATTTAAATAACCTTTTTTGGTTATACTATAAATATAACTTAAGCTTCGCGTACACGTTAGTATTCATATTCGTCAGCCTATTTTACGCTATTAAGGATGAAAAAAGCTATCTTATCCAGCTATCCATTTTACATAAGTTTCAAAATTCCTCTTAGACGTGTAATTATAGCATTATTAAAATCGATTATATTATCTTTTAACTAGTAGGCCTTGGGCTTCATTTTCAAGCTGGTTTTTAAAAGTTTCATTTTTTGAACGCGGAAAACGGGGCGTTATATAAGGATAAATTGTCGTTAATTTCCACTCCTATGAATATAAAGCCTTCTTGGAAAAGATTGTTGATATTAATAGCTATAATTTAAAGTAAAATTGGTTATCTCGAGTCGCTTTTAATGGTATTTTTAATAAATATTATTCTAATATATACTCTTTTCATCTAAGTCATAAAACAGTTTTCAAATACATAGATCATTCCAATTATGTATTGTTGCTTAGGGTCTTTTAATATATTTATCTAGATCCGCCGTTTTAGCCATTCTATAAATTATATATAGGCTTACGTTATATTTCGAAGTTCGATATATAGGTTATACGATTTGTTAAGAGAGGCTACGAATATAAAATTTAAGCGGTGATAACTTGGTATAACTTGGGCAACTAGTTTAAAGTATCTTTTTAATTTTTATCGTTCTAACCTTTAATAATTGAGCCATGTTTTTCGTAAAGATGGTTAGTTTTATCCTTTACCTCGTAAAGGAAGAGATTGGAAAAAGATCCTATAGGTACCGTAAATATTAGGGTTAAATTATTTCAAGTAAAAAACTCCATAGTTAATTATAGCTAAAATCTCTTTTTAGGTGAATTATTGGAATAAGGTACCTCGGGTGGTAACAATACCCTCGTAACGAACCTTTAAACTAAGCTCGCGACTTTCCAATTCCTTTTACATAATAAAGGAGTTCGTGGCAAGGTTTTTGGGGCATTTTTCCGTTTTTGAACCGAGGGGTCGTCTTCGGCGGCGAGGTTTTCGTAAAGGTAACGTATAAGTGGTTTTATTCGTCCTAAGGTTCTTCGCCGTTTTTTTCTACGTTTTTCTTATACTTACATACCATTATTTATCGGAACGAATTTATACCGTTCGGTAGATCATCTAACATGTTATAGCCCCTGAAACCGTTAATTTTGTAAGGTTCAATTTATTTATCCTTCGTTTTCTACACCAAAATTTTAGATTATAATACTTAATCCAAAACACCGGTGTTACGTAGGCTATTCCTTATAGCTAACGCGCTAAATACTTCGTTTTGAGCCCATATAAATCATACCGTTACTATAGCTTTTATTGCGACAATAATACTTTATACTACAGATAATAATAGTATAAAGTTTATGTGGAGTTTTATGTAAATACTGAAAACAAAAAATGTAGGGATAACCCTATTTGATCCAAAATTATTACTAACAGCATCAACCGCTTTTAAAGGATGAATTCCTTAAAACTAATACCCTTTAGCCTTTTCGATAATATTATATACGTTTTTTATAACAGTTCGTAATATCATTAGTATTTTCTAATACCCTTTAGAGATTTTATTAGGATTTGCCTACATTTGCTTCCTGATCTTCGGGCCTTGGCATGCTACTCAATAAAGTCGAAAACCGTACTAACGTCGTATATAATCATATTTAAAAGCCCGAAGTAAACGTTAAACTTATAATTAACTAAAACGACCTTACAATTTATAATAAAGGTGTTTCATATAAATTTGCCACCTTAAAAGGATATTATTACATCGACGTCATGAAGGATTACTTAGCTATCTAAATATATGAACTTAATCATTACTTTGTAGTTAAAGTCTTTATCGTTTTAAAGGTGGAACTTAAACTGTTGTAGTGTCAATAAGTATAACTTGTACTTATGGTAAAAAAATTCGATAGTTTTCAATACGCCTTTTTTATATATCTGTATAACATGCGTCATAAAACGAATGTAAAAGGCGTTTTGTAGCCGGGTATCCGAATCGTCGGTGTAATACCCATAGTTCTGGCTGTATTGAATAAACAGCTTCGATTATACGTGTTTCTTTTTTTTAAACAAAAAACCTATACGTAGCCGAACTTAAGCTAGAATGGTACGAATACGTTATTTATGGCGTAAATAAGCTAGTTAGTTGTATTTCGGACTTTGATAATAATCTTGTTTATATTGGCTAGTAAAAGTAAAAATAGTATTTTAAAGTTCATTACATAAACCTTAACCGGTTCTAAACGTAAATTTATAACGGATGTTCCGAACGAAAACGCTTTATATTTACTAAATAAACCTTTTCGGTATTTTCCAGTTTGATATAGCTAAAACTTCGGTAAATTCGCCGTAAAAGCATTCAATTAGCGCTTTCCGGTTGTTAAAATTTCGATTGTTTTAGTATTAGTTATAATACCTTAAAATATTTTTCTTTACTTATTGTATAATGTAAATTGTAACGTTATATAAGCGTCGAATACTTTATACGCATAATCTAATCCGGTAATATATTTAAAGGAGGCGTCCTTCAGTCCGGTAAATTAAGGTAGGTCGTTTCGTCGTTTTAGGCTAATAAATAGGTATTATTATCCTCGGGGTTGTCTTTTCCGAATATGTTATCGTAAGGATGTGTGTTAAATCTATTATCTGTGTTTTAGTACTCGGCTACGTATATTGTAAAGTTGGTCTTTATCCGATTCCAAGATACGTAATCGGCTTAAAATTGTCATTCAATCCACATCTACTCGTGGGCGAGGTGGTTTATAAATTAAAAACCTACCTTTCCGTATCCAATATACCGCTTTTACAGACTTATAGGGTGCCGTAGGTCTTTTCCTGAGTATTGTGATAGTTTCAATACGTTTTTTTCATTTCCGTACAATCGTTCTTATCTTTTACTATTAGGGCCTTCTCCTTAGCAATTGTGCTTTAAACCCTGGTTTTATCCCGAGGAAACTTTATATCTCCGGTTTAAAATATTGAAAATTATTTCGATAAAGTATACTCCAGTAATTTAGGCTTTGACTTTATTATTATTAGCTAATAATGTTAATCCAAGGATTGCTTATCGGATTATAAAGGTTTCGAACGATAATTTAAAGTTTGTATAAAAGACTTTGAAGGCTTTTTCCGGTTTAAAAAGTAAAAAGTTGAAATTCGTAGTTTAATGGTAGGCTTTTGTTATTACATAAATAAATAGTTTATCGTCTTTGTATTCTGGTCCTTGGGCTACTTAACACTTCCAGAACTTCGTTAATAGAGCGGTAGGGATTTCCTAAGGATTTTCATCTGTATTATCCTACTATTGTTTCACATATTCCTGCGTCGTATCAGTCTAGTCCCTATCGTAAAAATAGTTGTTAATTTCGGTGTTGAATCGGAATTTAAAACGGTTATAATACTTTACGCATATCTTTCTTTGTATGAAGTAGTATATTTATTACTTTTTAGCTTTCCCGGAATGTGTACCGGGTAAGATAACCTAAAATTATAATAGTTCAATATCTAGGTTTTAATATATATTAAATATAACGCGTATTTCGTTGTTTAGTACGTCGTACGGCTCGTCTTCATAGTCATTATCCCTATTCTATAGCCCAATCAAGTTAGTTAACTTCGTAAGGTCTCTTTTATCCGTGGAAAAGCGATACGGTAAGAGGTCGTGGTAAGGGTTATAGTTAAAAGGTATTGGTACGTATGGTACATATTGGTGTTTTACGTTACTTTTTATTTTCTAGGTTGGGTTTTTTTTTATATTCCAGCCGATTGTCGATTTCTAGGGTGGGTTATTCTCTCCATTTCGGCCGACCCTGCCATAGCTGGTCAGGTTACTTTTTACGTTTTGGTCGACTCTGTTATATCCGGTCGGGTTATGTTTTGCGTTTGGGGAGTAGCTTAGTATTCGGTTTTACGTTATGGTGTAAGCTAGTATAAGGGTATATTGTATTTGTGTGGTGGATATGGATCGTAGACGTTTTTTCCCCTCGTAGTTCCTGATTTTGGCTTGGAGAATGGGACTATGTCGTATTACGTGTTCCCCTTGTTCTAACAATAGTCCCTTTGGTTCCGTAAGGTAATAACCTTTTACAAAGTCTGTAAGGTACAAATTGTTATCCTCTCAGTCTGGTACGTCGGTAAGTTGTACTATTTCGAATAAGGCCTTTATAAGGCGCCCATATTTTCCTCTTGAGGTATTAATTCCTTTGGTTTTTCGTTGGATTCGTAAGACTATAGCAATAATATAGTTTAACCTTTGTTATATTTCCAACATCTAAATCAAGAAATTGTTATGGAATTCATCTAATAAGTTAGGTCCTTGAATTTACTCCCTCTATTAACGGTATATAACGGTCAAAATGTATGTATTTGCGATATAGGCTTTTAGTTTCATGACTGGTAAATCTATGGTATTATCTCAAAGGCTCCGATCGTTATCCTGTATTATGGTCTTTTAACTCCTATATATTGAACCAAGATATTAAATAAAACTTTGGCTTCCTTCAATGTTGTTAGATTTAGGTTTATAAGTACGATTGTATTAGTGCGTTTTGGCGATGTACTAAAGTGTGATGATCTTGTGATGTGTATAGGTATGCCTAAATATTAGGGTAGTTTGGTGAATACAAAGCAAATAAAGTAATTAAAGCGGTTGAGATGGTATTTATCAACGCCATGAGCTAAGTAAACAACCTAAATTAGTTTTTGCTAACGCTAGAAACGTTACACTAGCTAAGCGGCTGGGAAAACCTAAATCGTTACAGGTATCAAACTTGGAATACACAAGGCAAACTTAGGTAAACTCATAATAAAGAGGGCGGATATGGGAAATTAGGTAAGGTATGAGAAATGTCGAGTTATTGTATACTTCGGGATCCGGTGTTCTGTTCGCATTATCTAGTTTTAGTAGAACTTGATAGAGGAAGTTGGTTAATTACTTGGTGTGTAACCGATTTAGTAAGGCGATCGGGTTATTTGTTTATATATAACCAATTGTGACTTTTTTAAAGAGAGTGGTTCGTAAAAAAAAAGCTGATGAGTCCTAGCGAAGGGTTCCGAAACTAAGTGGTTTTGGCTTACGTAGACTGTTGCATGATAGGACGCTTTCCAAAAAGTGCCCAGGTACGTTAAAACGCTAAATAAGGGTTAATAGTGTCGTAACAGGGCTTTTAACAAATAGAACGCTAAACAAGGGTTGATAATACCGTGATAAAGCTTTCTTCTCTAAGTTATTTAGTCTTTACAATCTTTGAATATGTCGGTGTATAATTTTTCTAAAAATGAAGTGTTAGAGTGGAAATAGTTGGGACCGTTACAACATCCCGCTTTAGGTATTCATCGTATGTTTATCTCTTCTTCCCTAGGATATCTGTAGTCGACTGAGTCGGCTACTAATTAGTGACGGTAGGGTCGAAATCCTTATTTACGTAAAACAAAACAAGTAAAAGAATAATTAAAAAATAATTTGTATTATATTAAAGTAAGTTAATATAGTCAAAGTTAAGAAGAAGTATCTAGAGGTATACATTACAGGTGAGGGCTTATAAGCCCTCGCCCAAAGCGTATTACTCGTGGATTCTTCTTCTAGACCGCTCCACGCATTACCGTCGGCCTGTAATAGTATTCCAAACCGATCTATGCATGATGCACTTTGCGTCTTGCAAGAGTGCAGCCTGTAGCATAACACGTGATCGTGCATCCTGTAGGAGTGCACACGGCAATATAGTGCACTGTACTTTGCCCTATGTATACTATCTGTGAGGGTATATAGTAATATCCACCAAAAAGCATACGGAGCATTATAAGGCTGTAAAAGCGTTATATTGTATAAGGTAAGATCGGTTAGTAGTTTACTAACCACACTGTTTACGAATAAATTTGGATTAAACGATAATCTTAGGTCGATTACATATTGAAGAACCGAATATAAGATTATTTGGCAGTATACGTAACCGAATATAATGGCGTAGATAGTAAGTCAAACGCCTACTCCTACATATACACCTTTTTAAAAAATGATTTTAAAGTGTATAATACTTATTTCATAGCCTAATACGATGAAATCGCCCAACACATATTTATAGGCTTCTAAGACGCCTCTTTACTACACATTATAGGCTTGGATTATGTATACCGAATGTTAAACTCTTATATAGCATCGCAATTCATGCTTTTAAATAGATACGGTAATAGCTTTTAGGGTATTATGCTTAATACCGACGCGGCCGATATCTTAACAGCTGAAAAACGACAATTCGACGTATTATTAACAAAGGTTCCGAAATTTTAGTTAAAAAAAATAAGGGAATACAGAAATGTTACATTTTATAAAGTTAAGAAGTCGTCACTTAGAACGGTTATTATAAACATATAATTTGAACCAGTTAAGTTTCACGTACCAAACTTTAAAACGTTTTTTCTGCTTATATTAGATTATGTAAATAGGTTCGGAATTAAAGTCCGAAATACGACTAATTAACTTGTCTGCGCCTCGGATAAAATATCCATACTTTGTTGGCTTAAATTTTTATACTTTTCGTTTTCCCTCGAAGCACATACAATTAAGGATATTCTCTTAACGTCACCAGAATTATGGATACTATACCTCCGATTCGGATACCCGATTGCAAAACGTCTTTGACAACTACTCCATGTCATAAGTTATAAAAATATAGGAAAGAACGAACTTGAAGTGATTGAAAGATTGTGTTATAAGTATTGGTTATGTTTACAAGCCTTATAACAGTTTAAATTCCACCCTTAGAACTATAAAGACTTTCATTACGATGTAATTGATAATATTATTTATTAAAATAGATAATAGATACTTGACGACGTCGACACGACAACATTATTCCAGGCCTCCAAGTTTATACAATGTGTTTTCGTTATAAACTGTTAAAACACTTTCGATAACTATTGGTAAAAAGTTTATTTAAAGCTTCTAAACTAAATCACTTACGATTTTGATACGGCATTAAACTTTACCTGGTAATTTACTTAAGTGAGGATTGCTGGTAGCGAATATAAATAAGTATTAGTAGAAACACCATCAGATATGAGTGAATGTAAACGGTATTTTAAACTGTTCAAAATGGAATATATGGTGTTTTGTAAAAGGCTAAAGGGTATTAATTTTGAGGAATAAATCTTATAAATAAAGGTTAACGCTATTATTCATACTTTCGGCCTAAGTAGGTTTATCTTTACTTTTGTTGTTTTTGGTATTTACCTATCGATTGATACAAACTTTACACTATCTTCAACTACGGTATAAAAGGCGAATTCTACGGCGAAAGACATGGCAACGTTACGTTTCTTACAGGCTAAGAACGACGTTTTTAAAACGTTGGCCGCAAAAAATTACCTACGTAAAACTGGCGTTTTAAACCGACCATTATAATTTAAGGTCCTGATTTGGAAAACTGAGGCATATAAATTGGTCATTGGAAGATTGGCGCGATTGAAAGTAATAATATACTCGCTAATTTTGAAAATTTTACGAGTTCGTTTCGCCAAATTATAATACGAAATTAGAAAAGAATAATGACAAGATGAGGCTTAAAACTGTAATCCGACCGAAATTACTGGCGGAACACCCCGTGAAATGAACAATTTAAACCGCTTCTAATTTCAAGCCACCTTTCGAATCATATTTTCGGCCCGTTTTTACTAAACGAAAGCGGCTCATTTATACTAACCCCGTTAATACCCCGTCGCTAAAACCCCTCTTTTAGCTTAAAGACTTAAAAACACCCTAGGACCTTTATCGTAAACTGTTTCATCACTTATAAGAAGATAGAAAATCGCGAGCATAGCCTAAAGTTACGTTACAATAGCATTATCACTACTTTAAATACTCTATTCAAATAATTTACCTAAATAAAAATATTTCTATATATCAACAAAAACATATTTCGCTTTAAACGATTCGAACTCATCATTTGTAAAGTTTATTAAAGTTTTCCCATTCGTTTCGTCTACAAGAATAAAGATAAAATCGGAAACCCTTACAAAAAGACCCGCTAAATTATAAAATGTTATAACGATGAATGTAAAAAATGTATTATAACTTAGTCGCCTACCTTATAATGTACCAATTAACGTTTATTTTCTTAAATTTATAACCTTCCTGAATACACTTTATAGCCTATATATTAAACTTCATAACATTACCTAGGTATGTACCCAATTATAGAAACAGATTAACCAATGTATTTACGCTGATATATCTATATATTTTGAAAAAAACACCATTTATTTAAACCGATTTCACATATGATCAAACCTTTTTATAACTGAGTTAAAATTGGTATTTACTTGTATGATACCTATTAAGGGTATCATAAAAAACGGGTTGAAATGACTAATTTAACTTCCAACCCCTACTAATTAGTATTAATAACCCGTCTCACTGATTTTGAACTAGCGGGTCTGTAAACGGACGATATACTAACGTTATGTAACGCGTTAGTTTTTTTATTTTAAATAAGAGAAATGTCAAAGGCCGATCTAAATGCGAAACCCAAACCTTACTTAATAGAAAACCATATAATCGACTTTAATAACGGTACTATCACTTTTCAAAACGGCATTTAAGGCTTTACGTAAAAGAGGAAATTGGAAAAAGTAGACCCTAACATTTCAACTAGCGAAAAACGGGTTGACGAATACAAATGCTAACGCTTACGTATTGTTGGAGATGTTTTAATAAACGAATTAAAAAACGATATTTAACCTTTTAATCGCCGCATAATGATAAACCGCCTTTATGATTGATATATACAGAGCGTTAAACAAAATTTTATATAGAAAATATATAATGAAAAACGCGCATTGCAATTTGTGTCCTTAAATATACGTATTATAAAGCTATTTGTCTTTATTAACAACTCCTCCATTAATAATAACAATTATAATTTGTAAATCAACTTCATTTTAGTCCTCTGCAATTAAGAGCCAACTTGGAACGGCTTTACACTTTGTGTAAATATTGTCTATTAAAGATTTACCAAATATAAACGGATTATCGAAAGAGTTTTATCTTCGACAATCTATAGTATAGTTAAAGGTTTCGATTCGAATATTACTTTAATAATAAGTGTCTGGATAACAATTTTAACCATAATTCACACCTTATTCATCATATCATATACATTAACTTCTTTTATGTTTGAAAATATTTGTTTTAATTAGGTATTATGAACAAAAAGCATTTGATAATCGATATTATAACGTTATGCAAATCGAGGAAACGTGTTAAATCGATAAAGAAATTAATCCAACGGACGTAAAAATTAAGACTATACCAAATGGAGCGATAAAAAAGTTAATATTAATATGAAAGTTACTTGTTGATATTATTGAAATGGTTTCATGATTTTAATAAGGTTAACATATAATACCTTACATTTATATTTTTTTTTTCGATTTTACATAATCCTAAATTTACCACCTGTACCGTTTCTGCGTTTATATTACAGGACACAACTTACATTTATATCGAACCTCGAATTGGCCTTTATTTCAGTCTATTATTTCGCACCAATCTTAATATATTATTATGTTTTTTTTTAGGTACTTTAGCTATATTAGGTATTTTACGTTTTGCTTTTTTTTATTTGAATCTATAATTTGGGGATGTTTCCAGTATTTTTTTACTTGTTATTTTACGTATTTCGGCTGTATTAGATATTTTACGTATATATATTATTCGTATTTCCATTATTTTTGTGGAAAAACAAATAGAATATAATATACTATATTATGGACGGATGCACGAGCCTGGCTGTAAAAGGTAGCTAACTACTATGAAACAAAAAGGGAGGATATCCTCATCGCGTCTTTATTATCCTTTCCGTCGGCCCCCACCCCCCCCTTTTTATTTATATTAGCGTTGTCGCCATCACTATGATCGACGCCGTTTTCTAGGTAAACGAAAAGGTTGCCCCGAGCCTGAAGCCGTATACTCTTAGGTAAAAACTCAGCGGAGTCTTTACCTTTTTTATGGCGACGTGAGATAACGTCGTTGAACTCACCTACATAATATATACGTAGGCTCCTCTTTTAAGCAGCGATAGCGGTTGTCAACTCTTTAGTCAGCCGGTTAGTGTTTACTACTAATTCGTATCGTTTTATTTTGGTTATTTGTAACCGCATTTTTCATTTTTTTTTTTTTTAAGCATGTCGAATTACCTTGCTGAGGTAAAAGGTGTCAAAAATCGATTTTTACTATAAGGCCGGTAGGTGCGCAATTACATTTTAGCTTATAGCCTTAAACCTAACGAAACGATATTGTATACGTTATTAATTCGTTTGTAACAGTAGTAACGGGCTGAACGACCTTCGTTTTCGTAACAATCGTTAATAAACTTTCCCGCAGCCGCAAACGCGATATACAGCACGCAAGGCGTGTTTATTAACGGACCGAGGTTACGGACCCGGGTACGCGGTTATACTGCTTTACGCGTTAAGAAAAACCTTGTAGCGTACCCTAAAAATAAGAAACTCGATGCGGCGAAGCAGGTTCGCTTTATATTAATTATTTACAGGAAAATTAAAAGTAAATAATTAGGTGGATTTGGAAAATAAAAACCGCGAAAAAGCATTGTAAGGTTACGTTTACGGTACCGAGAGGTCTCCGCGGGTCAGGAGTGTTTTATTCTTAGGGAAAGGGTAAGGTTTAAAACCTTAAAAGCCATCCGTTCCTCCTTCTAAAACCTAAGGTGGAAGGGGGAGAGGAAAAGAGAAAAAAGGGGCGGTAACGGCTTTGGTGGCGAAGGAGGCAGGGGATAACGAGTTTGGTAAGTAGACGACGGCGATGGGGCTTACGGGGGAGGCGGCAACAACAGGGTTTAACGGGGCCACGGGAGAGGCGACGGTTACAGGGAATGACGAGGCTGGTGGGAAGGTGGTTATAGATGAGATAATTCCTGACTAGGGCCGGATACTAATGATAATAGTGGTATTAGCGGCGTTAATGGCGGCGGCGGCAGCGCGGCGGCGTTTACGCATTCACCAGTGCCTTATGAACCTGTTTTTACGCGGTATTCACATATAGGTAAGGTTGATATATAGGTACTAGCCGAATAATCTACCTATCAAAACGATTTGGAGTTGTTAATTAAAAAAAAGCTTACGTTAAGTGGAAGAAGAGACTTAAATTAAATTTGGGCACGCGTTTTCAAAGGGGAAAAAAAGTTTTATTTGCACCGATAACTGTATATCTTATTATACTAACCTAAAATCTGTAACGACGTTATTATATCTACGAAATTACCGTTAAAGAATCTGCGTGATTAAAACCCAGTTAATAACAACAAAAGACGTCATTAATAACTATGTCGTTACCAATTAATTGAATCAACTAGAGCCGTACTACAATTACAACCGCGGCTGAAAATTACTAATTCTAACCTATGTAATTGGTACCGCAACCATACTATTATTGCAAAAGCAATTGATTAAGACCTTTACAATTTGTACCGCAATTATAATGTTATTACAAAACTACATATACAGACTCAATACAGCTATGTTATCGCTATTAGTCTATAGTTACGAAACACATAAAGAAGAAAGAAAAGATTATATATATGGATATTACTATATACCCCTACAGCGAGTATACATAGGCCAAGTAGTATTGCACTATACTGCAAGAGGGATTCCTGCAAAGTGCACAATAACGTATCACGGTATAAGCTGCACTCTTTCCAATTGTAAACGTATATTACGTGTGGCGCGGTTTGAAAGGAATATTTCAGAGCGCATGATAAAAGGGCTACTGCCCGAACAAGAGGTCTATAACCTTTAATCCGTGGCGTGCACTCTCTGGAATGCCTCTTCCTGACCTATTATCTATCTTTACTACCATTTTCATCTTACGATTACTCTTCATTTACATTCACGTGCATAGAAACCTTACCAACAATAATACTAGTCGTAAAAAACTAAAAGATTCCTCGTCGGCCGTTAATGACCTGGGTAAAAGGTTATCTACCGAGAGGCCTCGGCTTAAACAAAAGATTACACTTTTCCTTCCGAGAACGTCGTAAACCCTTCGTATCGCCTATAAACTGATAAAACGCCGTAACCATTTTATAGTGGAAAAGGCATTCTAAACGCCGCTCGGGGCGGCGAATGGTAAATATAACGGTCTTGTAAATCTATTTTTATTACTTTCTTCAATCAAAAGTAAGGTAAAAAAGTATTAAACGTCAAGGGGTTTTAACCGTTACGCGAAACGAAGATATTATTATTCGAATACGACTTTGCTAGAGGGTATACCAGCGTCCCTAAAGGCAATAACGTTAGGCGACATTTTGTATAACAGGGCGACTGCTCGTGTCGCGGCAACCAACAGGATCTTGATCTAATACCCGAAATCTTATTGCTATCGTCCGTAATACCAGCTTTCAGCGTAATATATAAATATAAACTCGATAACAACTGTAGCGACTGTGTGTAATAGGTGAAACGAAAACTTGTATCTTATTCGTCAACATCCCTTATAATATCTATCGATCTTTAAGGTCTTCATTACACGTTCTCCTACGTAAGCCCTTTCCAATTAGGCTTTATCTAACAAATCCCTAGCTATCGTAAATTAAAGTGCCTAGTATTTAAAAAGGGTTATTAATTAAGTAAACCGATCCAAACTTCATATAAATGTATAAGACGCCCTATTTCAGTAAATTTGTGAATGATCAACGTCCGGACATATAAAGTAATCTTAACTTTTCTGATACGAATATAAGCCTATTCTCAGTCGCTTACTAGTCGGCGTTTTTAAATTCGGGTTTCAAGCCATTTATTTTTCGTTTTAAAACGTTCAATATCTTTAAGAAAAACACATCGTTAACGTATATAAAAATACGTCTTAGGTACTCTCTACCGAGATTAGCCATAGACATTATATAATGAATCATGGAAAGAGGGAAGCTTTCAAGGATCCCGCAATTAATATCAAAAAACCCGTAGTCACTGAGTCATATCATACGCATACTATCCTATTAATAAAAAAAGCCTTTCATCAAAGGAAATAAGTCTCGGTAAAACCTTAGACGTTTCATTTTTTTTAAATTAAACGGTTATATAATAATATATTGAAGGCCCTTTATACAACCTGTAGTAAAATCGATACAACTTATCTCTTGGTGAAAGTGAATTTAATATCGTACGTAAATAACGTAATCAAATCGAATACAAACCGTTTAAATATCCCTCCTACGTATTTTAACCTAATAATGCCCTGTGTAATAAAAAAATTACAAAATCCTCCAGGATACGATATGTTTTAGCTTTCAATGATGAATCGATACTAGTATAACAGGCTTTTACGAACGTAAGTTAAAGAGGTCTCAATTCCAAAAGTTTAGTATTATTAATATTTCCGATTACCACTAAGTTTATAGAAAAACCACTCATCATGAAAATTTATTATAAAATACGCGTTGTGGTTTAGTCAATACGTCCTAACACGCTTTAAGTAAACGGACTGTAATATCGTCCAGCTTCATAATGATATTACGGATTCTTATAATATTATAACGGACCTTTTCCTTTCAAATATTTGACCCTTAAGGGATAAAATACTCGGCCTTTCACCAGGTATTTAAAGAGTCTCGGGAATATCGTCGGCAAGGGAAAACATATTCAAAATATCGGTATGTAAAACATAAGATTATTAATAGGTATTGAGGATAAAACGGCTTTTATATTTTAATAAAGAAGCTCATAGTGATAAAGGTAACTTATACTAACTTATTATATTGTAAACTTTCGTTTTATCCGAGTCGTTATCGAGTTTCGTTTTATGAAATCCGGCATTAAACCTTTATACCTCGGCAAAATACTTTGGTCGTTTTCTAAACCTCGTGCCACGCGATTATACCGCGTCTGCTCGCCTTATATATAAATGTCTTCAATTGAATTGAGGTGTTTATTACTTTATAAAATTAACGTATATTGTAACGAGTTTGTCGACGAAGTATAGGGTGTTCTTAAATAGCTGGATAAATAAATTCGCCTACTTGTATATATTCATGGCGTCCTTAATGTTTTTGGCGGGTGGTAAAACGTTAATCTAAGGATAATCATTTCCCCGAATCTAAAAAGCCTTGTTTGCGAAAGCAGATTACGTGGAATGTCAGGAAAGTATAATTCACATATTTGGAAATATATGAAAAAAACTTTATAATTCAATCCGCAGTTCAAGCTAGGTTGTACCGCCATTATATCCTTAGTAATATTAATGAAAAAAAGGTCGAAAACGTGGATAAATGGATATATGGGAGCTTTTACCTTATTGTTATAATATATACCTGTCGATAGAGCCTACTCGTTTAAAGCGCGTCCCTCGTAAACGTTTTTGGAAACGAAGTTTACCCGGTTATATACGAATTTAAAATCCGCCCCGACAATACTTTGGATCTCGTGTAACTAGGTATAAAATTCCTTTGAAACTTCCTTCAAAAGCTAGTCCATATAAAGGATAATTATATCTTATTCGCTAACCCATAATTGTAGGGTGTAATGTCCGAGAATCGAACGCGTTCTATTAGCTATAAAGACGGTTCCTATTACAACGTAATGAAATAATATAAGGTCAAATTTCTAAAACCAACTTACGCCGGCATTCCCAGGTAAAAGCGTTTTCGTTGTAATCACATACCGGAGAAAAAAGATCGAACGCCAAATAACATTATATAAACCCTTATTCGTTATTCCTTTCACCGTACCATAGTTTCTATACGTTAATAATATACACATCTTCATCCACGTACCGTATAATAAGTGCCTAATATACGTTTATTAATTTACCTACGTTTACTTTTATCAACATAAGCCTCGTATTTAGCTTCAGGGTTCGACCACTCCTAATAACCTTATATATAATTACCGAAAACGTATTTAATATCTTGTAATATTAGAATTTATAAAACCCGGTGGGGTAGTAAATTTCGTATTTATATCATTGCTCATATTAGGGGGGGTAGGGTTCAAATTCTAACAATGAAAGACAATGTTAGGAAATTGGGGAAATAGGTCTCCACTATGAAGATAACTAAGTCACGTATAAAATGGTCATTCCTATATACGGTCCTATCTCCTTTCATTGGGACGGCGCAAATATTTATTATTAAAGGCTTTGACGCCCTAATACTATCCTTAGTAACCTTGAAGGTTTCAAGGCTTATGGGCCTGGATTAAACCCCGATTATTAACTTGCCGGCCGGCCGAAAACCGGATTTACCAAAGATAACAGAAGCTAGGCAGTTCCCGGAAAAAGTAGATGACGTATTACCTGCAAAAGAAATACTGCGTAACTTGGCTGCATTACCTAGAACGTCCCTAATATCTTAATAAGCTAAACCGCATATAGGAGTTATAAAGCGGGGCAAATATTTTTTAATAAAATATAACCGTATATTAGTACAAAAAAGTTCCGCTCTTCAGCCCCTTTTAATTCTCCATAGGTTGGTTTTGTTAATTTCGGAGGTGGTACACTTTTCAATTAATATTTTTATAACTTCTCTTGTATCATTACGGATCTGGATATAGTATTTAATTTTCTTTAGCTAATATCTGGAAACGCCAATATACTTTCCGCCCTCTCGTTTTAGGGCTGTCAGGTAGCACTTATATGTAAATGGATGTGGATCGTAATAATTATGATATTGAGTTAAAACGACATAGGGCCCGAATACTTATTTTTAACCGGTACCACATATTTGGGGTTACATATAGGGTGAACGTAACGTAAGTAAATGTATTACTGTAAATACCTTCTCTTATAAGATTGCAATTAGTAATGCTTACCGATTCCCTTCGACCGTTAGATAATACCGAAAAGGCAGAAAAACCGGAAAGAACGTAAAAAGGATATAATACAGGTTATTAGGAATGTATTAACATCCTATCCGTTTACGGATAGGTAAACGTTAACTAGTACAGTTTTAGCTTAAAGCTAAATTTCATTTTTTATTACTCTTAGAACCTCGATCGCAAATTTTAAAAAGGGGAGTAAATAACATCTGGGACCCTTCTTACCGTATAAATATACTATATCTTGTAAGATGCGGTAAAGGTCCTTTCAAATAAATGTAATAAAGCCGGTAGAATATTTTCGAAAAGAAATTTTAATTTAAAAATGATATCAGCGTATTCTATCGTATACCCCGTAAGGGTTACATTTTTCAGATTTTATAAAGGTTAGGTTCAATTTCATTCGTTTAATAAATACGTATCGGAGGGAAACCCCTTTTATATCCCGTTTTAAACCCTTAAAAACTTTAATGAAAACCGGTATATCCTCTTTTTTGGTCGACTTTTATGATGCAGAGGGTTACGAGTAAGGGTACTTAGGAAATTAACGCTTACGGGTTTACTAGCCCTTATTGTATATCGAGGTCTTTTAAAACGTAAAAGAAACCGGCGTTCTATCGCGTCCTATTACTAAAGCCTATATTAACGGCGAAAAGAGTTTCGTACCCCTTATTTCCAGGATTATTAGTAATATAGGAGCGGTTGAATAAGCTTCCGGGGAAGGTAAAATCGAAGATGTAAAGGGAACCTTTAAAGGAGATCCCTGTACCTATTCGCTTTGGGTAGTATAAAGCGGGGTTTTAAATTCCGTTTTCTGTTCGCTAGTTCGGGTCATTTAACGCCCGTTTATAAGGTGGTTGATAAGGTACATTACGATACGTAGTACTAACGCATAGTATTTCGAAAAACCGAACCCATTAAAACGTATAAAAAATGCTTTAATAGCTTGTTCGTAAGCCTTATATACGGATTTGCGAGCCTTGAGGTCGCGCCTTTATACATCGAGGGCCCTATATAAGGACTCGACGTTAAAGCTATTAGTGCGGTACGTATCTACGTTTTTCTCCGCTGGGGGTGGTCTAGTGGTCTGGCGTTCTTGTATAGGCTTTTGAGTACTTTACAAACGTCGGGCGTCCTCTGCAGGCGCGCTAACGACGCGTGTGATTGGTCGAGCCCTCTGGCATTGGATATGGAGAGGGCCATTATATGATTTTTGTCGGTGCAATAATAATGAATCGCATATACGTCTGGTGCCATCACTAGCAAATGAGGGGCTGTAATGAAAGTATTACCAATTCGAATAAGAAAAATAATGAAACTACGAGTGAAAGACTATTACAAGTTCTATTATAGATCTTTACCCGTTGAATCTAATTACTTGTAATTACCATTAATATAGAGATTCGAACGTCTCTGAACCTAGATACGTTACTAAAAATACCACTAATAATAGGGACGACTATTGAGACCTATCAACCAAACTAATAAAAAAAGTTGGTATCAATAATAAACTCTTTACCGACATAGATAGGAATTAAAGTAATATTTAAAAAATAAAGGGAAACCATATAATCTGTTCACTAAAAATCTTAGGCAATTCCTTAACATCTACCAAAAAACAAAGGTTCAACTATTGGATTTACACTTAAAATTTCCAACAAATTTTACCAGGCACGTAACACACTTTTTTCAAACTATAATGATTGAAACAAGTATCTTTTACGGAATTTAAAACGAAATTAAAAGTCATTTCGAACACAATATACACTTAACGTGATACCCTAGGTACTTCGTTTTAACACGTTGAATGAAGATAATGGCTAAAAATGAAGCGAAAGAAACACCAATAATTGTCCTTAATCAAATGTTTAACAAGTTAACTCTTTGCTAGCAGGAAATCGGCGAGATGAACGTTAGGAAATGTAGATATTACTATATATCCTGATAGATAGTATACATAGGGCAAGTAGCAGTGCACTGTATTATAGGGTGCACTCTTGCAGAGTGCACAATAAAGTGTCAGCTGCAGGCTACACTCTTGCAAGACGCAAAGTATATTATGCATGGATAGGTCTGGAATGGCTATACCAAACGAAACGGAAATGCGTGGAGCGGTCTACAGTGGTACGCTTTAGGCGAGGGCTTATAAGCCTTCATCTGTAACGTGTACCTCTGGATACTTCTTCCGTAACATAATCATCTTTTATATCATAACTAGAAATCTAACGATTACTCTTCTAAATACCTCATTTTACGTAAATAGGTTTTAAACGTTACATATACTAATTAGTACCTGACTCGGTCGACTGCAAATATCCTAGGAAAAGAAAGACAGATACAAATTAAATACCTATAACAGGATATTATGGCGGTATTAATTATTTGTACTTTAACACTTCGTTTTTATAAGAATTACATGCCGATGTGTATAAAGATTTTAAAAATGAAATAACTTTAAAAAAGAAAACTTTCATATAATACCATTAATCTTTATTTAGCGTTTTATTTATTAAAAGCTCCGTTACACTGCTATTGACTCTTATTTGCTATTTTAACGTACCCGGACACTTTTTGGAAAAACTCCTATTAAGTACCAGGCTACTTAATTAAAAACACCAAGGTTTGAAACCTCCCTTTAAATGTAGGTTCGGTTATGAGTTGAAACCAAATAGATTTCTCAAACAAAAGCGGTTACATATGAAGCAACCAGACCGATCCTTCTACTAAGGTTGGTTATGACACGCTAATCCAAACCTATTACCAGATACAAATTAAATACCGGATTATATAATTACACTCCTAAGCCCTGCTTTTACGTCAACCTTGTATATTTTAAGTTTACTCACGTTTAGCCGATGAATTCTAAGTTTCATCCTTATAACATTGAAATTTATTCAGTTATTTAAATAATATAACGTTACTAAACTTTGATAGAACTGATTGAAAACACCAAACTAGTTTATGATTACCTTTTATTTACGAATTATTTGAAATTTATTCGTACTAATGAATATTAGTAAGCTTTATTCTAACCACTTTAATTATGAGATTTATTTTATGTTTGCCACGTTGAAATATTTGAATTTAATTTCATGCCGAAATCACTAACTTAAACCATTTTAATATATTAAGTTTATACAATAAGTATTATCTTTAATCACTCCGAAACACTAACAGTTATGGCCTTAACACTAACAACATTGGAAAAATCTAAAGTTCAATTCGATTAACAGGTGGAACATGGAAATCAGAAAAACTATAATATATTAAATAGACTTGGTCTTTTGAGACAATACCATCGATTTACCACTTGAAGAATTAGTAGCCTATATCGCAAATACATATATCTTAGCTGTTATATTCCGCTACTGAGCGGAATAAATCAAAGGACCTCACTTATGAGATAACTTTTATATTAGAAATTCGAACTAAATGTTGGATATATATCATATAATAAATCCAACTATTATTGAAGCCTTATGGATTTACCTAAGCATTAGAGGTATTAATACCCTAAAAGGTAGGAATAGCCGTTTCATAAAGGCCTTTTCGAAATAGCGAAGCTTATCGATATACCGGATTGAAAGGATAAAGATTTATGATTAATGGAATTTGTAAAGGGGTGTTGCCTTACGGAGTTGAAAATATTATTATTATAGCGACGAATACATAGCATAAAACGAGCTAGTGTTAAACATATTCCCTAAGTTAAAGGCAAAAGCCCCGAAAAATAAAAACAACCACAATCTTTATCTATTACATAAGTATAATACACCCTTATATCTATATATATTATGAAACAAAACCGAATACCGCACCACTCCCCGATTAAGATGAATGAACTGTTTGACTATAATAAACTCGACCAAAATACCGAAAAATAACCCTATAGATTATAAAAGAATCGGTTTAAATATAAAGAATATCTCAACCCAGGACTTGACGAACGGCGTAAATCATTAATACGTGCCTTACAACCCAACACCCGATAACCACAACCTTAACTGTCACCTTTTACTATACCATTTCCCTATTAATAGAAATAACTATACGAAATCAACAAATTTTTACAGGATTTAAAAAAGGGACGACAACTATATCGGTAAGCCGTACGACGTATTTAATAATAGAATACGCGCTATATTTAACATATGCGAAAGATTAAATATTAAACCATATTAATTTCATATTATCTCACCTGGTATACTATCCGAGTAAGTTCAAGAGAGGTATATATACCATTTTATATAGGTTGATATATTTACGGATTACTATAACCGATTGTAATCTCATATCAATATAGAAATTAACTACGCATTTCACGATAAATCTTAAATGAATAATATTTGGAAATTAGTAAAACACTAGTAGAAAAACACCGATAAAAACATATGATAAATCCTTACCATCTTATTCGTTAAGTTTAAAAAATATGACGCAGCCCTTAAACCGAAATATAAAAGTAGTGAATTATTTATCTCAACAGTAATAAAATCCTGCTGCAGAAACTCGGATTTCGACCTTATACTTTTTAAATGAAAAAAAGGATTGGAAACCTTTTATAAAGCTTTCAAAAATCGTTTAAAACCTCTATACACCGATAAACGAACCTCGAATTAATATATATGGTAAATGAAACTAATAGAGAAGGCCAAATTACCAAAGCAAACCTCATCAAAATTATTTAATATGTTTTGAATCGAAGATTTAAAGTTGAGTTAAGGTAAAACGAACGCTTAAAGTTTAAGTATTAAGGAAGAAACTTTGGTAATAAGGGATAGAAACAATTGTTTGAAAATAAAGAAAAAAGAACCCGTGCCAAAATTACAATAATACTTACGAAAAGATATAAAAAGCACTACCAGTTTGTAAAGGCGGTATATTATATACGGTAAATTCGGCTATTCATTTACAAAACAACACGTTTATAAAAAAAATTTAAAAAAACAAAATTTTTGAGGCGAATAAAATTTTCAAAATGGAATGAAAGTTAATTTTGAAATATACGTAGCTATGTAAAAACATAGATAATGGATTCGACGTTTCACTTTATAAAGATATATCCGGAAAAGACGACCTTGAGTATAATAATGCCCACTTATCAGTTTCTAACGATAAAAACGCCTAACACATTTTCGCTGGCGTGTAAAACGTTTACTATATATATATTATAGGTTTCGACTTCGTAAAAGAAGGGTTGAACGCCTATATAACGTTGTTATTTACGCTTCTTACTTGATACGAAAATGAGTTTTGAATTATTATACCTGATATTAACGTAATCGAACTTTTAACGGCCGGAAAACTCTAATTCGACCTGTTTACAGCGAAGTCTCCGAAGTTTCGGTTAAACTAAATAGAAGAATACCAAAAAGTTTTGTTGAATAATGGTAAAAGGTCGTCGTTCAAAACGGTTGTTGTAAATACACGTGTCTAATTAATAAAGTTTTATATAATGAATTTTGAAACGTTAGTTTTGCATTTAGTAGCTAATATAAATAAACATAGAATGAAAATCGGGAATGTAACTAACTATTTTTTCCGCGCCTTAAATAACGTATTTGTATCATTTCGGCTTAAATTCGGCCACTTACGGTTTTTCCCCGAAATACTTATAATTAAGGTTATTTATTTAATTTAACCGGAATTGCAGACTTTATATGGACTATTCGGATACCTGGTTATAAAACTTCTTTTGCGCCTAATTTAAGCCTCAAGTTATACGAATTAAGAAAATGTCGTATTTAAAGTTATCGAAAGGTTTTGTTATAAATACTAGTAATACTTATAAGTCTTAGGACGGTTTAAATACTGCCTTCAAAACAATAAAGACTTCGAATACAAAGTAATTATTAATATTATGTATTTAAATAGTAAACCGGTCTTCCAAGCCGTCGACGTGGTAAAGTCGTTTTAAGTCTTTCAATTTACACGAAACGTTTTCACTATAAATTATTAAAGCATTTTAGTTAACTATTCATTTTACGTTGACTTAAAACCCCTAAATTTGATTATATATAACGTTAAGACGGCCCTTAAATTTACCAAATAACGTATTAGAGTTCGAATAACCGGTAACAAATGTAAACAAAATCTATTGAAAGTTCTATAAGGTATTGAACAGTGTGAACGGTATTACGGACCGCTTGAAGAAACTTATATATTATTATTAAAAAAGTTAAAGGGTATTAGGTTTAAGGAATCAATACTTAAATTATTCGATTGAAATCGTTAATAACACTTTTAGCCCAATTAGACGTATCTTTACGCTCCTTGTCTTTATTATTTACCCACAATTCCATAAAAATTCTACCCTATTACCTCTTATAATGTGAAAGGTTAATGTTAGTATTATGATTTCTACGGACGAAAAACTATATATTGAAGATGTTAGTTATAAGTAATAGTTTACGTAAAGCTAACGTTTTAGATTTACTATTAAAATGTAAAATCTTGGTTTGGAAAACGAAAGATTAAAAGACTGGCCTTTCAATTATTAACGGGTTAAAAGACTATGATATGTCCTTTAACTTACTAAAGAAATAAGTTCTTTTCGTTGCATAATGTGACGCGAATCCAAAAGAGATATGGAAAAAATGGACCCGAAACCGTCAGACGAATAAAACCGCTTGGAAAATATTACCTAAAACGGCGAATTTAAATCGAATTTAACTTTAACCTTACTTTTAAAACATGATTTCGACCCGATTACATTAAATGAGAGAGGCTCATTAATACTAACCCCACCGAAACCTCGCCACCGAAGCTAACTCTTTAGTTTGAAAACGAAAAAAAAAACGCCATAAAAACATTACCACCAACTCTTTTATTACGTAAAAATGAATAATAAATTGTAAACTCAACTTAAACCTTCGCCATAAAGGTATTATTACCACCCTAAATACATTATTCATATAAATTTTTTAAATGGAGATCTTAACTATAATCGACTAAGATGTATTTCGTTTTAAACGCTTTGACTCGATCATTTACGGTATCTATGTGATTTTTTCAACCCGCTTTATTTTCGAAGTTAACTATACAACCGGAAAACCTTACCAGAAACTCGCCTAATCGTCAAAAGGTATAATGGCGAAAGGAAAAAAGACATTATAACCTAATTACCTACGTTTTAAAAAACTAATTATCGTCTGATTCTTACACTCACAGCCTCCCTTAGCATATAGTATAACCTGTATGACGAGTTTCTAAATATGAAACAGGCATAAATTAATATCAGAAATGGTGCAAACGACAAGTTTACGCCGACATGCCAAAAAATCTTAAGTAATACAACCTACCTAGAAAGATTTTACGTATGTAAAACCACATCACGGTTTAGCTAAAGCCGATGTTTACTGGTATAATACCAACAAAAAGCATTAAAGCAAACGACTCGAAATAACCAACTCTACCTTCGACCAATATTTGTTAATATCGATAGCCCAACCAAAAGACTTTATACTAATAGGTATATATACGGACGATATTTTAACGTAATATAACAGCTCGTTTTTGTGTTGAAAAGGAGGAAACTTTTAGAGGAAGGCTTGAAAGCGAAGCCTAAGATGTTACTGACAAAGGTCAACATAATCTATTTTAATAACTCTATTATTACCCTTCGAAACGAAGTTTTAGGCCTTATATAAAAGGGGTAACTAAGCAAAGTTACCTTTATCATTTCAAATAGTATAAAACAGTCCGATGCATACCAATACCAACGCGTTTACAGCGTTTGGGTCGCTTTCGTAGCATAACCTAAGGCTATATTTAACCTTTTCATTACCGCGTAATGTTAAACCTATCTTACAGATAATATATGTAAAGCGTTTGACAAAATTATTTTGTAGTATTTACACAATTTAAATTGTGGTTTGTAGTTTATACCATTAGATATACGTACTGTAAAATTATTCGTTTTTATCCACGGCGTCTCTGCCAATAATAGCGATCGTAACTTATAAATAAACTTCGTTTTAATCCATGTAAACTAAATACTGACCCTAAACAGCTTTACGATTTATAAAAACATTATCTATTAAATCTTTATTAAACTTAAAGAGGTTACGAAAAGCGTTTTAACGTTAAAAATATATGATATAATTTAAGGTTTCAATTTAAATATTACTATAACAATACTGGTCCAGATAATTATTTTTAACCTTAACTTATACCTTATCCCCCTCTTCGTGTATATTAATTCCTTAGGATTTCATAAGTGTCGGGTTAAATTAGGTATTACGAACGAAAAATATTTAATAATCGATATTATAACCCTACGCGAGTAATATAAACGTCGTAAAATAGAAGAAAAATGGTAAATTAACAGTAAATTTAATCTAGCGGATACGATAACTAAGGCTTTACTAAAAAAAAACATTGAAAATACTTATATAGTTAGGTACACTTTTTATTAGGGTTACTAAAAAGGTTTTGCGACCCTAATAAATTATCATGCCACTTTTCACTAATTTGAATCGGCCTGTATTACACTATTCACGCCAATCCCCGATTTTTCCTTTACTTAACCTTATTATTTTACATCGATTTTAATCTTTTAATACGTTTCATTCTATACGCCTTGACCAGATGGACGTTTCCCTATGTTTTTTTTATTAATTTTACTATTTGCGCCTACCCTCAATTTTACCTTTATTTTCAATTTACGATATCGTATTGGTTTTAACATATTATCCTTTTTTCATTTTATATACTTTGAAGTAACTTATTAACGATCATTTTGTAAAAAGATATAACATTACTATGTAACGTACTATACTATAGCTGGGTACGTTAGCTCGGCCCAGGGATATTTACTTACTAATAAAGGGAAAGAGCGACGTCGTCGAATCTTTACCGTTCTTTCCATCGTTTTCCTCCTTTATGATAATTTTACCGCTATTTCCTTTATCGACGTTATTAACTTTAGCAAAGATATAGCCTTACACCTTGTTAGTTATATCCTTATGTAAAGGAATAAGGAGAGAATCACTTTCTTTACAATGACATACGATAACGTCGTTAAATTCACCTACATAATATATACGTAGGCTCATTTTCAAACAGTAACGGCGGTTACCGTTTTCCCAAACCGCCGGTTAACGTTTATTACTAATTAGCATCAGTTTGTGTTAGTTATTTACAACCGCGTTTATTTTTCGGAACGCCTCGAATAGTATATTTTGATTAGAAGAAAATTTCATGGTTCGGTTAAAACTTACTAAAAATCTGGTGGGTGCAAAACAAGGCTTCTCTTATGGTCATAGGACTACTAGAACGGGGTTGTACGAGTTGTCAATCCGCTCGTAATGGGAATAGCGGTCTAAATGACCCCCTCTTTCGTAATAATCGCCAACGGACTTACCCGCGGCCGCGGATTCGATATATGACATGTAAGGCGTATCAGTAGCCAAGAGAAATGGACTCGGAAACGTCGCTTTAAAGCCTTACGCGTTAAAAAGGCCTCATACTACATCTTGACTAAAAAAATCTCGAAGCGGCGAAACAGATTCGTCTTGTTCTCCTAATTTACAAAGAAAATAGATTAAAGGTATACGAAAGGACTGATTTAGAGAGTAAGAACCTGGGTGTAGTTATACTAAGCTACTTTTACGGCATAAAAGGTGATTTATGTGTAATAGGGTTTTTACCCATTAGGAAAGGGTAAAGTTTATAAATTTAGAAGCCCTTCGTTCCTCTCCTTGAAATCTAGGGACGGGGGAGGGAAATGATGGGGAGGAAGGGGTTGTAGCGGCGGTGGCGAAAAGAGGCGAAGCGACGGCGGTGGCAAGGCTTAAAGGTGTAACAGCGGCAGTAACGAAACTGGGCGGCGTGGTAGCGACGGAGCTAGGAGACGTAAAGGCGGCGGGTAAGGAGACCGTAATTTATAATATTATACCTGAAGAGGGCGGAGTGTTGTTATTGGTAATAATAGTATTGTGGGCGACGGCGATAATAGCGGTGGTGAAACGGCGGGCGCACGCCAAACGGTGCCTTACAAACCTAAACTAACACGGTATCTATTCGATAAAGAATTAGCATATGTTTATTGGCCAAATAACCTACACATTAAAGCGACTTTGTTTAATTAAATGAAATAAAGGTTCAATTGATATGGACAAATATATCGGCTTAGATTAAGTTTTTTTGAAAGAAAAAGAAAAGAAGTTTTGTCTGGACCGATAGCAACATATCTTTTCATACTAACCTAATACGTGACTACGTAATTACCCCTGTCACAATCCATGAAAAGCGTTATTATTAACCATGTCGCCCCTATTTAGTTACATTAACTAAAGTCGAATTACAATTATTACCACAGCTAAACCTTATTAATTTCAACCGAATTTTAATCACTACCACGGCTTGACGTTACTAATTCAAGCTGAATATACGAAATTAAACCTTTGATAATTAATAAGACAATAACACTGTTATTACAAAAACTTTTCAATTGAAATCTTTTTTTAATTCATGCAATCATTATACTATTACTATAAAAATGCTAATTTGAATCTTTATAACCACATTATCATTACTAAAAGTTATAGAAGAGAAAAAGAAAAGATTACCTGTGTCGATATTACTATATACCCTGATAGATAATATATATAGGGTAAGTAGCTGTACACTGTATTGCAGGGTACACTCTTATATAGTGCACGATAATGTGTCACACTACAGACTGCACTTTTAAAAGAAGTAAAATGCAATATGTATAAATTGGTTTAGAATGGTTATACTAAACCGAACAGCAATACACAGATCGGTCTAAAATGGCTATACCAGACCGAATGGCAATGCGTAGAGCAGTCTAGAGTAGTATGCTCAGGGCGAAGGCTTATAAGCCCTCACCAGTGACGTGCACCTCTAGATGCTTCTTCTGTTTCACAATCATCTTTTAAACTACTACTACCAATATAACGATTACTCTTCTGAATACCTTATTTCACGTGAATAGGTTTTAGACCTTACCGACAGGAAAGTTTCGTTACAAGAATATGGACGAGCAGCTGTTACAAATGTTAGCGAATTTTGGTACGCCTTATAACGCCTCAATACCACTTGAAAAGACCTTTTTAACTTCAAACGGTCCTCGTTTATAACCGTTATATCACATCCACCGATTTCAAAAGATATATTTCCCTAGGCCAACAGTTCCTACAATCTGTACTTTGAGGAATTTCCAATTACGTACTTCAATTATTGTTGGTACTATGGGTGTAATCCTTCAAAAATCAAGTGAGAAGAAATAAAGTAAATGCCATACTAGCAACTTAACTAAATTTTAATCAGATACGTCGACCATGAAAACAATCGCCATAATGGTAATAAAAGGCTAGATTTTTGATAAGTGAAGCTATTGGTCAATTTTAAAACTCTTTCGTAATTATTACAAATAATAGGTAATATATTATATCCAATATCATATTGTTTCAAAAACAACTACTTGAAGCAATTATTGGACTAAAAATGTAAAAGGACGTAAAACTAAAAAGATAACGTGTTGAAACCAGTAGCGTAACAGAATGACAATATTTTTGAAACAAACACAGAAACTGGTTAATCACGGTCTCTTATATCGTCTCACAAAAAAAAAAAACCCTCGTAATAGTTAAGACAACCAAAACCTAATAATTTACACTTATTAAACCACACAATCATTATGCGGAGCCTAATTCTTCAGTGATTAAATAAAATATAGGAAAAATAAAATCCTCAACAAGACAATATTTATGATACATTACGTTACAACTGTAATGCACTCGAAAAAAAGTACAAAAGCATTAGTTACACTTCTGTTTTAATCATTAATTCATTGTAATACTGTATAGAAAAAGCTTTGCCACTATTTTAAAATAACACCTAACTACTCCAAAGGTTCAAGTTTAATATAAAGAACGACGAGAACTGGCATACTAAGATTTCAAGTAATGTTTTCCAATTTAAAAGTAAAATTATTCTTCACATTATCAACTAGATAATATTTTAACTATCCCAATTTCCTTAAGTCCCAAATAGAAAAACTTTTTTCAAAAGCGTTTAATATACTATATATTAACACGTATCAAGACCGCCGCATATTATGATCTCCAACATCAATAATATCTTTATGTCAAGAACGTTCCAACCGAATATTTGAATTAATAGGGACACAATTAAAATAAGACCTTATTAAGGTTCACTAAATCATCTAGAAAGTGGAGAGGTAAATAAGTTGCTTCGAAAAAAGTATAAGATCCTTACCCTAGAGGTCGGCCACTTGATAAAACAAAAAGTTCGTCCTTAAATGGCGATAGAGGGCCTGAATAATATTATTAGCTATATACCCTAAGAATGAGCCTTTCAGTTTTTGGCTCATATCCTCATTTCAAAAAAGCTATAGTTGTCGCCATAGCTTTGATAGAGTTTGGGAGATAACCCACACAACTACAAATCAATAAATATCATGACGCCTTAAATAACATATCGAAAATTGACTTATTACCTTCATTATTACAGGGTGAAGTTCTAGTTTAGTGCGAACAAAACAATAATAATAGCTTATTGAATAAATCCATTATCTTAAAATGAAAACTAATCATAAAAATCGTTAACGGTTATATTATATGCGATCCAACTCTAGTAATCTCATACATTAAAGCGATTGCCGCTAAATATTTTCAAGCTGAATATATTACTGAATACAAACTGCATCTACAAATAATTAACGAACGAATATGGCGACGGAGGCTTGATAGGCCGCCTAAAGGAAGGCTGTATAAGTAAGACGATAAATGATATAAAACCGCAAAATTATATACAACTGGTTGGGCCATAGACAAATGAATGATATCCGAAATATGACTATGAATTTACAATCGTAAAGAATCATCCAAACCCCAAAAAAGCCATTCAAGGAAAACTATAGGACTTAAATTAAGACTCCTTCTATAAAAGGTTATCCAATTAATACTAAGAAACGACTTGAAACTCAATAGTCCTCATATAAGGATTATTATATCAAAAACATTCCATAAAGTTAGACAAAATCAACATAAAAGCCATACAAAAAATCTAAACTAAATGTTGAAGTCTATAACACCAAAGTTAAAGATTACATCCTTGTATAGTCAATAATGATCCCAGAAATCATCTAACAACTAATAGTTATCTTAACGGCAGGTTTAGTAGCAATTAGTAGGAGGAAGTTTACTTTTACCAACTTGGATATTATACTAGCATATTCAAAATCTACTATTATATTACAGAGGATCATTTTACTGAATTTATTTACGGGATTGCGTAAAGAATTCATACAAAAATCGATGTTTTGGTATGCCAAATAGTTATATGAACTAGGTGAAGTAAATATCCATTGATTTCCAACATATTAATTGCTCTATAACTCTAAAATAGGTGTAGAATTTTTTTAACAGCAGTTAATTGCAGTACAATCAAGTTAAATGTACTGACTGCAAGTCGACTGTGTTGTTTGTGGGATTGACTGTATGGATAGCAAGTCAAATACAGTAGGTTCCCATTTCAGACTAGGGCACGGGCCAAGAAATTAACCATACAAATTAGTTTCCAGACCTTCTTGCTGTCTTCCAAAGTTAGTATAAGCATATTACCACTTTCAATGCAATACACAATTTAATTCAACTATAATTCAAATCAATCACGTTGTAACAATAAAAGTCTAACAACAAAAATGGTTAATTTATAATAAGTTTTAATTATTCGCGTAAGAATGTAACGCAACTTGTAATATAATTGGTATATAAACTGATGATATACTTTTCGTCGGAATGATTAAAATTTCAATAGAAAAGAAACATGTGATTGAATAATCGAAATTTTGTAATAAAAAGCCCAATCAAACTTTAGCTAAAATTTTAACCTAGATCTTAACAGATTTTGAATCCTTATATAGAGTGTTGATGATACTAATAATTAACACCTTAGTTTTTCCAAAAATGTTATATAATTGGTTCAAATTGACTTAATAAACAAATGTTCCTCAGGGTTAAACATACCTTAAGGAACGCGCTCGTAGTAATATAATCACGATCCTATACTAGCTGAAAGCATCCTACGATCTATCAGTAACGATATAAGTGGGACACCATAACAACAAACACAATAATCGTTTAAACCAATACCTCATATAGAATATATATATCTTGAGTCATGAAATAAACATCATTCATATCAATCAATTAAATGTCAATCTAGTAATATTCACCAACGGCTCCTTTATTAACAACGCCAACCAATCGTTTTAAATTGAATTACTAACAATAGCCGAAAATGGAAATAAATCGTGAATGAATTACCTATTCATTACCATATTTTAACCTATGAATTTCCTATCATATAAAGAACAGCTATATAAAAAGTAAACGATTCTGAAGTCTACCATATGATACGTTCAATTGAAGGACTTATATATAAGAAACCCTTAGAATCGTTACTAAATAATTGAAAATTCCACTGATTCCGGTTGTTATTTCAATTGATTTACGAAGACTAATCGAATACATCTTCAAGCTCAGAACAACCAAGAAACGAATTTGAATTATTTACGTAATAACTCTCCGTAGAAGATATTGAAGCAGGTTAATTGAAAATTTCTGATAAAGAAAAAAGCCTAGATAACTCAGCTAATTTCATAATGAGGTCTAAGTCGAACAAAGCCCTCAAAAATAAAATTTCGATGATATTGAAATAGCAGTCAATTGCAGTACAGTCAAGTCAACTATACTAATAGTTAGTTAATTGTATTAATTGCCAGCGGACTGACTAGTTTTTAGGATTGACTCTATTGACTGCAAGCTAAGTATAGTAGGTTTCCACTTCAGACTAGGGGACAGGACAAGCAAGTGGCCATACAAATTAGTATGCAGACCGGCCAGCGGTTCGCCCAAATTAGAAGTAACACATTACCACCGTCAACGCAATACACCAGTAATCTTTACCAGAGATTCGAATTGACTGCGTTGCAACGATAAAGGTCTACCAACAGATGTGTTGATTATCTAGATCTAAGGCTATTCAAATAGGAATATATTGAGGTCTAAACATGTGACGATAAATACGGGCGAAGGCGTAAAATCCCTGTCAAATCGACAAATTGTCCGGTTGATAATATTGACTCTATCGATAAGCATGGTTAAGCCTTTATATAAAGGGTTGTAAAATTAAAAAAGCCGTTAGAATGGTACTGTATGAAATGCAGTAAGTCAACTTTACTTATAGTAAAGTTGAATATACTGAATGCAATTTGAGTGTGTTGTTTTGCGTGGGCTTACTGTATTAGTTGTACGTTGAGTACAGTAGGCTACACTTTACACGAGGGCACAAGCCAAGCAATTGGCTATACAAATTACAGTGCAGACCAGCGAGTGGTCTGCCAAACCTAGAACAATACATCCACCACTTGACCAATGCAATACTACTGTTACTTCAACCAATCGAATCGATAACTGTACAACGTCTAAAGCCCTACCAACACTAATTAGTGCTTATTAGATTAAGCACAGATAAGCTAAGTAGAAGAAGAAACTTCTTTATGATTATATTTTACGGTTATAACAGCAGCTAGGGTAAAGGAAATATTCTTATAAAGGGCCTTTATTATTACTATGCCAGTCTGCAACGGCAGGAAAAGAGAAAAGATCTTTAGGTTTCGCCAGTCCGCAACGGCAATTGAGGAACAAGAGACGGTATCACGATTGAAAACACTAAGAAATCTTTACCAGATTTTGCTTAAAGATGTTGAGATTAACTATTAGAAGCTTTAAAGTTTGGTAAGTTGGTAAATGATTAAGTTATTACTACTACAGGTGCTACTACTTTATAAACGACTAAGTTTTACAGCTTATACCTTCTAACCTTCACCTTTTAAAAACAATGATAAACAACTTTCTACCTTACCCTTTATACTAAACCTATACCCCTATTTTACTTTTTTCACTTCCTTTATGCCAACTTAATTGTCCAGTTCGTTACCTTAAGCTAGAACACCAAAGATCGCTAATCCGTTCCAAGAAAGTTACGTTACGCGACTCCACGCTAAATAGCCAAGTTCCCAAGCGTTTTCATGTCAAAACACCAAGTTCCTAGATTTAAAGATCACTAAATACCCAGACTTACACGCCCTACACGTCATACACAAGCCAGAACCTGAAGATATTTACCTCAAACGATTACTTTGAAGCCATTACCAACCCTATTAGGAAATGAGCAATCAAAACCCTTGAAATTGCTGTATCAACTACTATAATGAAGACTTATTAACGTAAAATATCGATGAAGACTTAATGGAAAAACATACTAACAACTTTGTTAAATGATTTATTGTTGAGTATAACAACAGTTAAGACCATAACCGAGCTTGCCGCAAGTATAGAGAGATTTTCGACGACTGGACGATTAATATATAAAAGGCAATTAAAAAAGGGGTGGAGTTGAAACTTGAGTTAAAATTGGAGGAACGAGGGATTGAGGTTTAAGTACAGTGCGTTATGAAGCTGTCACATGCCCTTTTCAACCCATCATATCTTAAAAATTCCTTTAAGACACACACCCCAAGGGAAAGTTTGTTAAAGAATATTAACACCCCTATATTCGATTTAGGGGAACTTCTATTTACCCTTAACTAAGCCAAGCCTATTAACGCATAGACGAGAAGGAACCTGTTAACCTGCTCATTAGCCTAGTAAATTTACGCGGAAGCGTAGAATGCGCTCTTAACGGCGGTAGAGCACGTAAAGCAGCTGCTGCACATGCAGCCAAAGGTATTGACGTTGGCGCTTTACACTAGTCAATGAAGCAAAATCATCAAGTTCCTTACAAGCTTCAAATACCTATCTCCCTCCAGCACTTTAATAGATAAGCCCCTTAAGAACCTTTCTACAGCAGGTTTACATATATATGTGACATCATTATAGGTCCTACTACAGGACTTTACTCCTTGGGCTAGGCGACTAGCAATTAAACTTAATACCGTGCCTCGAAAACTTTTAGGCTTAAATTACTAGGAAAAACCACTAATGAAGACTGGGATAACTATCGCAACTTTCTCTCAAAACCTGTTAAAATGGTTAATATTAACTACAAGCTTTTCAAAAACTTCGCCAAAATCTGGAACAATATAGAAAACTACAACGGGAAGCCTTATAACCTCCTCAACACGAATATAATACCCCTTTTAAATATCTGTAAGTAGATAAAGGTTCTTTCTTCTGGTTTTTATTTACTATTTCCAGAAATCCTTACAGGGCACGCCAGAGATTATTTCCTAACCTTTTAAATACGGACGACTACTTTTTGCGAAATCTATAACGGTATAAAGTGCTAATTTGAATACAATATCTACCTTACGTAATACCATTCATATTAGGTCACTACAAGGTCGGCGAGGATAATAATTAAAAAGGAAAAGGAGAAAACACTAATAAATGTATATAACTAGATAATTAACAAGTTAATGTTATACTAAAAGGAAACGGGAAAAGCTCACGTTGGCGAAGAAGTACTTCGCGAGCAGGTAAAGGTAGTAATTACGGGAGTTAACGAATTTAAACAAGCTTATAACGCTTAGATGCCACCTACGAAGACTTTTTTAGCCAATTACGTTCCTCGCTTACTTCTGTAATAGAGCGTATACCAAACTCGCTTGTTATATACCCCTAAGCCGGCAACTTCCCTAACGTGGATAAAAAAGACCTTGTGGTGGTTAATTACGTCGACCGCAAATACGGTTACGGGCGCTCTCAACGCTAAAACTCTATTTCATCGATCATAAACTAAAGGCAACAACTACGCTAACGCCAATAGGGATAATATTTAAACAAACCTGCTAACCGTAAATACTATCGTCGTAATACTAGCAAATGATGTTAGATTTATGGTAAGTTTGACTGATAGTTAACTTTGCAACCCCGTTCGAACGAACCAAAAAAAAAAAGTGATATACTACATCGAGTATCCTACCACTTTCAAACAGGAATACTTAAATTAAATCGTAAACTTCGAAGACGAAAGGCCAATCAACGTAGATAAAGTACCTAAACAAATTAAGTAATATGAACATACTATTTTTAACGCGGTCTAGTGACGAACTTAATTTGCGCAGGTCTATAGCTAATTATTCGTACATGGGAGTGAAGGAATGGAAGCCTCGAAAAGGTGGATTGAAAGGGCTACAAGGGGCTAAAATTAAGGTTGTTTTCAATATATATTAATCGGAATTAATAGGGGTCTGGTTTATAGATTAAGGAGGGATTTTAAAGGTTGCCACCAATTCATAGCAAGCTACGTTAGCATACAAATACAAAACAAAAAGCCGTCAATAACAAAATAGTATTATAATAGTATTATATATAGTTTAATAGGTTAACTTTACTTGCAAATAAAGTTGACCGTATTACAAGTGTATTACTTTGTACAGACTTACCATATTAGGTTTAAGTCCATTATAATACGCTAAACTTTACTTTAGGGCACGGGCCAAGCACTCGGCTATACAATTTACAGTGCAGACCGGCTAGCGGTTTTCCAAAGCTAAAAAAATACATCTACTATCTGACTAATGCAATACTACTGTTACTTCGAAGACCAATCGAATCGACAACGTTGCAACGTCTAAGGCCTATCAACACACAAAATGTTTTCAAATTGGACTGTGATGACTGAAATTTATTCATCATTTATATCTCAAATACATAATCAAATACGGCGAAATATCCGACGCTTTCATTGTAAAAAATAAAGTTATACTAGGTCCGTGATTCTACTGACTTAAAACATTGAATCCAACACTTCTTACTCAACACTACGCTTTATTACCTCGACATAAAGATCGAATCGATATCATAGGTACGACTCAAATCCTTCAAACAATGGTTGATAATGAATGGGATTATCAACATTAAGTTTTTACTTTTTGCTTAAAGATGACACGGAATTTTCAAAAATCACTTTATCAAAATCAGGCAGAAATTCGTTGCATTTCACTCGAATAAAAAACGGATTGATCATACGTTCTTTTTTTTCCCAAAAATAAATATCTTTGTGATATCAATTACAATAATAATAAAGTGCAAGAAAACACATCCATCCTTGGTTCATCTTCGAAGTGATATGATGAAGTTATACAACATCATTGCCTTGGGATAGATGATAACATTGTAGCAAAGGATTACGATAAATAAAAAACAATTTCCCCAATTACTCTCTCATCATATTACTAAATCTTTCGCAGAAAAAATGTCGTAATCATATAATCAGAATCAATTTTCAGGTTAAACCTGTTGATATGAAACCAATTACTATACAATCATATATGATGTAAAGCTTTTTATATTTTCATATAATATATGGGGGTTAATATATAAGCAGGATTTTTTTGAACAATAGATATTTTGACCTGATCATCGTATACTGTAATACATTCATTTACAAGACAATCACTCGACTCTAAATTATATCGATTTTTATACGAAAATTTCAAGTTTATGCTCTAAAGTTTAAAGGTGCGTTTAAGTTGTTTTTAATCGTCAATTAAGTTTAGTTGATAATCAAAATAAAAGTTAGATGAGTTCTACCAATGTCTAACTTTGGCAAATATATGATCATTTCATTGTGACTTAATGGCAATTTTCATTGAATCACTTTTAAGAAAATACTAAGACTAAAAGTTTCAAAAGTTGACTGTTGAATTCTTGGTCAGGGTTTATATAACGTATATTGGATTTATAACGCGGATTTACGCATAAAATAATGAGTTGTTGGTGGTTAACCATATCTCATTTAATTAATTTATTAACAGTGTTGACATAAACTAGGGCTAGTATTTTATGATGGTCATACTAGAGGTAAATGAGTAATTTTCTTTGTAATAGATATATGCTAACGTTGTTATTTGAATGATTAGGTGGGAATCGGCTCAAAATTCCAAAATTTAAAAAGACACATTATACACTGTTTATAAAACATTATATTATATCATATTTCAATCAGAACATTCCAATACACCTCTTCACTACAATTGTATACCCACGAACAATGTGGACAGATTTTGTCGACGTGAAAGGTTGCTATTTTCACACATTTATATTTTATTTCAAATATCAGAAGTTGATACTATGATGTAGATGTGATAGTACTGTGAATATGAGAATATTAATAAGTATGTGTGTTGGTATTTATGAGAAATTAAAATGATGTAGTCAAAATAATAGAAATGTTTTTCTTCAAGTCCATAAACAAAGATGGTTTGTGACAGCCGGAAAATATAATATTCTTATTGTTAGACTTTTGGGCGTTGCCAATAGTTATTGATTCTAATTGTGGTCAAAATATGAGTTTTTGTTGCAAAGTTACATGGTATATATCAGGATTAAGTCTTCAACGCTAATCGCTAGATTTCAACATAATTATTATGAGCTGAAGCTTTCGCTTTGCCTTTTGTTAAACGATTACTCAACAATTATCCAGTACTCATTGCAATTAACTGTTATCTCAATACTAGGGATTTTTTTTGTTTCATATTATTAGTTCGTCTTTCAATAAAATTTATTGTTAATGATTCTGCTCTCATCTTTTGTTCATAAGCTATTTTTATATCTTTTCCGTCATCTATGACTTTTAAGCCCGCAGACAAGTTTTTCAATACTTCTTACAATAAAATCACAACGATCTTACAAATCAGATGATACATGTAAATTAACAAGGTTAACATAATTAACTTAGCCGTCTTCCAGTTTACGAGGTTCTTATGGTATACCTTCTTTGTTAATCGTTACGTACTTTGGCCGTGGTATAACGCTTGTTTACGTTACTTTTAATCCGGATACTTAATTTGTAATAATTTCAAATCTTTCAAAGGCTTCAATTAAGATAGCTTTTAATATGGTATCAGCTAGGTTATTTTGTTCATCAATTTATAGTAATCTATCCATCTCGTAGGTTTCATACGCTTCAAAAAAAATTCATTATTTTCATTATTACTTTGGTTTTATGGGTTGTTCAAATTTTATAAATTTATTCACATAATCATCATAAAACTAAATAAATAATTGTTATGATAAGTTGAACTTTCAACTGCTCAATAATATTATTGTGTTCTTTTACATAAAGATTCCTATTAAAAAGCTTGTTGTTATTTGACAGACTTCCTAAGTAAATCGACTGTGGGTCAACTTTTTACATTAGATAAATTTACAGTAAATTATGTTATTGGTGGTAGAAAACGAAATGTTTGTCATCGATATCTTTTGTCAATGATTATTTGAGACTGATTTTATATTATTGAGTAGACGTCATCGGTAAAAGAGCTATTCATCAATATTATAAACTTAGTAGTTGAAGAATAAATTAATGTTGTATTAATTTCTCAGTTGACATTAGTTTCTTGGCTCTAGACATTTATTTATACCGTCTTAATATTTATTGATTTTGTTTTGAATTTACCTCTTCATTGATTATTCATTGGAAATTTTCGCCTCGTATAAACTTTCGATGTCATTTCCATAAGCGCGCGACCTAAGATATCGTTGGGTATCGACGACGTTAACTTTATCGAGCTTGATGATATGAACTACTTACACTTTTATCGAAAACTATGATATTAGGCATTTTCATTATTACTATTATACAAGTGTATTGAGAACACATTACACTTCAAGTGTTAATTCTGAATTGAGGTTCCTGTAGGCTCGTGGTTTTAGAACTTCAAATATTTCATAGCATATTGCCTTATTGTTACAAAATTTATAAATTTAGACGAAATTGATATCGTCAATTTGTATGCTAATTATATCGAGATATTCTTTTCTTATTTACTAGAATAGTAAAAACTGGTTCCAAATTGAGATTTTTCAGTTTATTCAAATTTTGAAATACGATTTATATGTCGAAACAAATAAATATTTCCTTTAGCTAGTTTGTATAGTGGTTTGATCCATTGATTAACCGTTCCTATTGGATAATTGTCTCCATTCTTTGTATAGAATACAAGTCAAATCAACATTCATAAATTAGTGGTATCCTTCGTGTACTATTGGGTAGCATCACGACTAGTTAGAGAGAATTTCCCGTCAGTATATGAGGTGAAACTTGTGGCCCAAAAATTTAAAAGACAATGATTAATTTTTTTGTATTGTCGTATATTAGCTTAGAATTGAGTTTTTAAATTTATCTTTATACCTTTCAACGATGAATCTGAAATTTTCATGTAGTTTATTTATATATTTTCTTTGATTTCGTGGACTATCTTTTATTTCACAATCATTTAGTTGGTATTATGGGGGTCAAAGTCGCTTGGAGGCAATAATTGTCCAATTTTTCGTATAAATAGTTCATTATTGTCATCCCTATGGTTTTTCTTATAGAGTTTATGCGGTGTTTTAATGATTCCTTACGTACGTAGTTTAATGGTCAAGTTTTGATTTGTTTTCTACCTGTTAAGTGAACTAGTTATATATATACGTCCACGACTTTATTTCTTATATTCATTCCTTCAATTTATTCTTCTGTGGTGGCTAACTCGGTTTTCGCATCTTTATTGATTTATTAATTACTTGCGAGTGTATATTATCTCAGTTTATTCATTCGACTTGAAGATTTTTCTTAGTAGTCTTTTTGATATCGGCTTTGACTTATGTTTGCCAACTATATTATTATTATTAGTATGTTAAATTAGTATGTCTGGTTTTTTTATACGTAATATCCTTTATGGACCATTTCATTTATTCAGTTCACGTAATTTAAGGATTTCATTTTAAAATAGTAAAATGATTATGTTAATCTTCGATATATTGTTCCTAAAGTTGAGATCATCATTAATTTGATATTTTGGGAAATATATCTGTTCATCGTTGAACATAAAGTTGTTATGCATTGTAGTTTTTACAAAAAAAATGAAGCGATTTATTCGTTGAACAGTGATTATTGTTAAAGATTAATGGTATTGATATTGAGCTATTGAATTAAATAGTATCATTTAATTAATTCCACCGTATTGAATAGATTTCATTAGGTTTCTTCAAGTTTTTCATTCTTAAGGTAAGGTAATACAATACCTTACCAATTAAAATATTTATATTTTCAATTTGTCCCATGATTCAGTGGGTTTTAATAGTTACTTTTTTGTTTGATCCCTAATATTTTGTATAGGTTTAGAATTCATTAACTTCAATTTGGATATTATATATTGTACTTTAAAAATTTTCTATTTTAAATACGTGTTAATTTCGAATTTCTTTACCGTCTTGAAAGTGGTTTTCGCCGTCGACGACTGGAGACAATTGGCGCCATTCAAAAAAGATGCCGAATATATAACGCAAAACATATATTCATTATCCAAGGAAAACATTTCATTCAAACATTTATAATAGAAGTCTTCGATATTCTTCAAAGTTAATTTCAACTTTCAGGAGTTTAGACATGTATTTCATTATTGTAATAGAGCCTTTTCATAACGTTCAATGTTAAATATTTCATATTTTCAACTTTGCGGATTGAAGTATTCTGTAGAACCTATTAACTTCCGTGTGGTTCAAGTGTTGGTATAGTTAATGTAGTTTAGATTTCGATGAGATTTTTACCATTATCTCTGGACTCTCATAATAAAATCATAAGTGTTTTCGTTTAAAAGCGGGTGAAAACCTTAGCTGCCCCCACCTGATGTATTGATGTCTTTATTGATATTAATGTTATAAATACTAATATTTTGCAAATATGAATGGAACGAGGTGAATATATAACATGTATAGAACGATGGATTTCATCATTGTAACCATAATTGTTTCATGCAGTGAAAATAATTTTTCATCTGTTGAAAGTCAACATTAGCTTTATTGTGATTTTCATAGTTGATTTTTGTGACGGTAATGAGAAATAGTTGTAATGTGATGTATTATGAATAGACATGTGTTTAGTATTTTTCTGCCTTTTTGTTTGGTGTAATGCCTCAAAATGTGTGTTTTTCGTATCTATTATCATGGTTTCAAACTTGAGTAAAATTGGTGTTTTTGTGGTTGAAATGATAATATGAACTTCCACGTGTCGATAGATATAAAATTTATAATCATCTAATTATCACATTGTTTTGAGAGCCGTTTTTTATGTTATATGGTTGTATAGGCTTTTTTTTCTACCGTTGAACGGGGTTTTACCCTTATAGTTTATAACGGATTTTGAGTCATTCTTGTTTAAAGTAGCGGAGAATGAAGTTTAATTTGTTACCAGCTTTTCATGGAGTTTGCGAGTAATTTAAGTTTTACTACTAACTTGACCTGTTGAAATTTTCATATATTTCGTTACTATTACGACCATAATTTCTGCGGTGGTTGTATAAATTTTTTCTTCCTCTTAGTTATTCATTCAGTCTTCAGTTTCGAGATTCTGAGCCTGATTTTCTATGCCTAAACCTCTTGTATCTGTGATAAATATAGTATGTAATGAGACAATCTTCATTGAATGAATTGCGCAAATTATTTTTTAGGGAGATTATACCTATCTTTTGGGGGTAGTCATATATCACGGTTGTACATGAATACTGAAGTGGCCTTAATATTCCCTTATAGGCATATTCTTTGCGTTGTAAGGTCTATAAAAAATCTTGAACGCTTATGTTAACCTTGTAGATCTTTTCGCCCAATGTGGTTTATTAATTATATGTTTTTTTTTTCATTATCTGCTGACGAAAATTAAATATATGAAGTATTTTAGTGGATATATTTATCAGTATTTTCTTTTTTGTTTCTTCATTATCATTTATCATTGATCAGTCTTATTACTCTTTATGTCATATTATGTACAAATGATGTTTTATTAGAAACGTAGTTTTATTTCATCTTCAATATCTCAAATGCTAAGTACTTGAATTCAAATTTCGGTAAATGATTTTTAAAGAATCCCGTGAGGATTTATAAGAAAAGTAATAAAAATATAAGTATCAAACTTTTACAGATTGCTAGATATGAATGAATGACATTATTTTTGTGTGAAACAAATAATGATATTTCTCGTTATACATTATGATGTTATCCTATATTTTGACAAAATTAATAAAGGGTTTGATATCATTGTCAACTTTTTAACTGGCTTATATAGTAAATTGCAGCAATCTTTTCAGTTATTACTCTTATTTTTGGCTATTAGTCTAAGGTTTTTGAAATTTCTATAATAAGGGTAATCTTTGGTCATTTGTCCCAATACATCAAGTTTTGGAGTAAGATTTGTAATAGGCTCCCGCGTATAAACAAAATCTTTTTTTCTGATTAATGAGATGACGATTAATAAGTTTAACATGTTTTCCATGGTTATTTTTTTCTTTATTTTTATTACTTTACTGAATTTAGCGGTGATAGCGATCTTATTCAATCAAACATTGAATTGCTTCAATGTTAGTTTCTTGAGTCTCATTATCAACTGTCATTTCATTAGTTAATTTCTCTCCAAACCTGTATTTATCACTATTTCACTTTCGGATAAAGGTGCATAACAAATGAATAGGTTCAATTTTATCTTTAGGGTGTAATAATAGTTTTTGGATCGAGGGTTGAGCTTATTTATAATTTAGTATGAAGACTCTTCGAACTTATGTAACGGTTTAAGCTATCGTTAGTGATTAATATTCTTTTATCTCTTACGGATTTTACTTTAAAATACTAAATTAAAAAAATTTAACATATTGATCCATTGATGAGTATGTAAAAATATTATTTTTCGAGTAGCTCATAGTTTTGTTGTGAATCAAAATCTCTTTTTTACAGGTCTTTGTCCTTGATTAGGTGATACCTCGTTACAGGGTTTTTGTCCATATTTCAACCACACAATTTTCAAAGTATTAAATGAGTTGGGAAAAGTTCATTAGTTAATCATGTCGTTTTTAAAATAATAATTAAAGATGAATTGGTTGACAGAATTTGTCAAAGATTTGTTGGTAGAGTCCGTGTCATCGTTTCTACATTACTGGTTTTCATCAGAGTATTTGGCTAACATAAATCCAAACTCCTTAATTTCCATTATCTTGGAATCTTCATTTCCTATTTTAACCATTCAGTAATATAAAATTTATTTTAAAATTTAGAATTTTAGATTTAGTGGTTTTGGCGTGATTTGTCTGTTTCTTATAACTTTGCGATTGAGTTGCTTGTCGCGATTCAACGAGTCGTTATGTAAATGAGTGCTTCTGTTGCGACTTAGCTATCTGTATGCTGAAGGAGTTAGTAATTTCGTCGTCGTCCATTTAACTTGAAATTTAAAGACATTTCGGCAATTAGTTATCAAAAAGAATTTATTAAACTCAAGTTAGTAATCATTTTAGAAGTTAATAATAATAATACAATTTATTTTGGAACAGTAGTAAATAAAGCGAAGGCATTCAACTGTACTGTCAAATAAGTTGACTGTAAAGTCAAATACAGTATGTACATAATTCAGATCGGGGCATGCGCCAAGCCATTGGTCTACAAATTAGTGTGTAAACCGACTAGCGGTCTGTCAAACCTAAAACAATACATCAACCACTTGACTATATTATACTACTATTAATTCAATCACGAATTGAATCGATAACATTGTAACATCTAAAGTTCCATCAGGCAAGGTACTGATTATTGTTTATTGAATTAAACACAGATTAGCTAGGTAGAAGAAGAAGCTGCTTTCTGGTTACTTTTGGTACAATTGCAAGGTGTAGGAAAGATTTTTGCGAAAGGCCTCTACTACTTCGTTAGTCTTTATGGCAGTAAGTGAAGAAAACATTCGAAATAAGTTAGTCGTTATGTCAGTCGAAAAGTGACGACAGTATAGTCATCATCGAAAACATCAGTAAATCTTCAAAAAAGAAATTAAAGCCAAACGTTAAGTTGAAACGGCAAAAGTCTCAAATCGTCATGAGGAGAATCATTAAGTTTCTAAGTGCTCAATAGTTGGAAAATATCAAAATTTCTAATACTATTACCACAAATCTTCAAGTTCAAAAACCATATAACGAACGACGACTAAAATAACAAACAACCTTTAACTTTGTCTTTTCTACTAAAATTTCCCCTCTACACCACTCTTTAATCCCTCTACGTTATAAAATCGTCAATTGGATATGTCAGAAAATACGTCGAGGTCTCTACTTTAAGCGAAAACATCAAGAATAGTCAAGTCAAGCCAAAAAAGTAACATCACGCGACTCAACGCTAAAACACCAAGTCCTAATATTCTTAAATCACCAGGTTTTTTTTCCCAACCCACTAAATTCCTACAACATCTGAATTGACGTTAACTTGCCAGGCAAAACGTCAAAATGGAAGATTAGGACTGAATATGAGAAATTAAAGCGCTTGGACCCCTCTTCAACAAAATGTATAATAAGAGCCTTGAGGAAAAGAATGTTGATTAATAATTAACTAAAAAGTATCTGACTAACTTCATCAACTACTATACTACTATATCCTCTATTGAGATGGTAGCGAAAATTTTGACTGCAACGCTCACGTTTTTTTTTAATAAAAAAAAATCGTAAGTTTTTTGGTAATTAGATTATTAATATGTGTAAAGCGATTCAAAAAGGTGTCAAATTCAAATTGAAGGGAAAATTTAGCTGACGATAACTTTGCGTTTCAGATAAAAACTTGATTAGATTGTAAAAGACCTTTCTGGGGTTGGGTTAACTTAAAAATGCCTTTATGATTCTAATACTTAAGATGTATAGGGTAAAGAAAAGGATTTTACCAATTTTCAACGCCTTGATATATGGTTTTTTGGGGATATCCCTCATTAATAATGGTTAATTTAAATATTTAACCCCGTTAAAAAAATTTCATTTGTTGACGAGGAGGAATCTATCAATTTATTCGTTAATCTAGATTTAGTACGTGACAGCGCCGAATACACGTTCGGGGGAATCAGATCTCGTAGAGTAATGACTGTTAATGCAGTAAGAGAAATAGACGTCGGCGTTATCTATAGGTAAATAAAATAAAATTATTTAATAGTCTATAACTTTAAAAACCTCCATTAAAATTTTTAAATTACTTTAATTTTCTTAAGTTGTTCCTAAAAATTTTTAAACACTTTAAAGTAAAGATTTCTATGATAGGTACGCTTATACGCGGGAGACCATGACAGTTCTTATTATAGGACTTTACTTTTTAAGTTAGGCGTATAATAAATACCTTTATCATCGCTTTTTTGAAGCTTTAAGACTTGAGTTGACGGTAGGAGATATCATCGACGATTCGAACGATTATCGCGACCTTTTCTTAATACCTGGTAAAATCATCAACATTAATTTCAAGTTCCCCACAGATTTCACCATGATTTGTAATAACGTAAAAAAAAGAAAAAATGGTAAGCCTTGTAACTTGTTGGATATAAGAACAACACTTTTTTAAAAATTATTGACTGAACGTAAATTCCCTTTCTAGATTTTTGCTAACTGTTTCCTGAAATTCCGGTAGAATTAAACAGATAGGAACACCTGACTTTCCTGATAAGAGTAAAATTTTTCAGGGAAATTTACAATAATATGTAAAGATTGGTCGAATACTACGTCCATCTTGTATAATGATATACAGATTAGGCTATAATGTTATTAAAGACAATAATAAATAAAAAGAAAATGAAGTAAATACTAATAGATATCTTTAAAATAATTTCTCATAAGATTTTGTATTAGTAAGCAGTGGAGAAAACATCTATCAACTAATTTGCATATTTTTAATAGGTAGAAGTAGCTATTACTGGTGTTAACTAGTTTTAATTTGTTTTATAACGTCAAGATACTACCTGTAAAGACTTTTTCAGCCAGTTTAAATTTCCATTTACGATTTTGATAGCCTGTACGCTAAACTTAGTTGTTTTGTATCACATAACCAATAATTTTGGCGATTAGGATACCGAAAACCATCAATAGTATATTATCTTAATTGTAAGTATGGATGGACCCGAAGTTTAAAATTTGTACCCAAGTTTTTAATTTGGTACTTTAGAAATATTAGCGATAGTTTTAGGAGTCAGAATTAAGTGAACCGATTACTTATACAAAATGTCATCGTAAAAATAGTAAAAGGTATTGGATTTATAGTAAGTCCAATCATTAGTTAACAAGTCACTTTTCTACTAAGTGTTACCAATAACAAATGATATATTACTATTAACATCCTATATTTTCTAGTTGCCGTTACATGGATTATATTGTAGATTGCAAGTATAAAGAAGTTATGAACGATAATTATACCATAAAGCAAGTTACGTTATATGAAGATTTTAATTCTCAAACTTTTTAGCAATTAGCTGACCACGCTTCTTTGTATCGCTTGAATAAAGAAAACCCCTATATTTGCTTTGAAAATTAATCACATAACCTCTTATATATATTTTAACCCTCGCAAGCTCTACATAAACTATTTTTTTTAATTTATAATATGAGATATATGAGCATTAATGTATGTAATATGTAATAGGAGGTTATTTGCAGTTTTTAGCAACTCTACGGAAAGGTATTACTGCCACGGAAATTGATTTCCAAATTACTGTTGAAGAGGAAGTTATTTTCAACTTAGGTAAATAATTATCGTTATTGGGATCAAAGATTATACACAGCGCAGTTAGGCTGATTCGGATTCATATATTAACATCTCTTGCCCAATTTCTTATTTACTTGTCATATTTTCATATTTTCGTCGTTAACTTTGACGTCAACGTTGACAAATGGGATAAAAACAGCCGGAGGTTTCTTTTCGCCTTCAATTAGGGTTATATTTAGTTCCGTTTGAAAGCTTAGAAACTGCGGTGTTAAATTTAAGAGATTCAAAAATAGATTAATTACACTGTAATTTCAATTACCCAGCTATTTACAGGCTTTACGAAGTTTAGAAGTTTGTAGGGTATAGAAATGTTGAATAATATTCTGTCAATTCCATTCAAAAGCTTCATAATTATTGTAGCTCATGAAACTAAACCAAATGGAGATTTAAATTTATATTAAAAACGATTAGGGTTACAGTTTCAAGATTTTCGGTACCATGTTTTACTTGGAAGATAAACTTGTTCTTTTACGTCATAGAATTGATAACCTTTTTCCACGGTATGAAGTTTCTTAAGTCTTTGTCAGCAAAAGATATGTAGGAAATGTTGAGAATTATATGAATTAATACATACCTAGACCTTCTAGTTATTGTGGTTTGCGATAGTGGTAATGATTTTATGGCGGCGGAGTTTTAAACGAATGGTAAAATAATAGGTATTGAGTATAAATAAGTACTTATTAAGGCCTATTAGAATATTGAAAAGTTCGAAAGGATATACTTACCATTTTGAGAGGCATATAAAATACTTAAGTTGGAGATTAAAAGCGTAATGAATTAAAAGACACGTATTTAATTAACGGGGAAGGGCTTGAATAACACTGTAGGCCTTGACGGCTTAATTTTAACATTATTAGTTTTTTGAATATACCCTCGTTCAACGAATGAATTTCCATTATTGACAAGTATCTAAACGAAGTCCGTAGCATTTAGTAGAGCCTTGAAAGAATTACGAAAATAATCGGTACTGCGTTAAGTTATAGTTCCTTCAATATCGAGAAAATCTTTAAAAAGATTGACGTACTATATTTACCTTCATAAAGCGAGGTTTTAGTGAAGCGTAAGTTAAGTAAAGGGTATGGCAAATTTAATATTTCAAGTATCATTCATTTTGAAGAAATAAAATGTATATATTACTAAAAGTTTTGTGACATTGTGTATAAGTTAGATTAAACTTTATATAAGGGCAATTTACCACGACAATAATGATAATAATAATTATTTTAAAGTTAAGAGAATTAGCCAACAAAATTTTCGTCCTTCCATAATCGATAATCTGATGAAATGTTGACAGAGTGGCTGACTATTATAAGAAGGAATAATAACATTGAAGAATGCACACTGGGCTCGATCTACAATATGACTTAAGTTAAGAGGCAAGAAAATATAATTAAGATTTAGCTCTCAAGATTCGTATGAAAGGAATTATTACAACTATAGGCAAGACTTTGAAAAATAGGGATTAGGTAAAAAATAATTGTTTCCTTACTCGAAAAGTCGTATGATTCATGCCTTAACGCGATTTAACCCTCAAAATCCCAAATTTTACAGTCTGTAAGTCAAGGATTATTTAAGAAATTAAAAGTAAGAACGTAGGAAGGCTATACGAAAAGTTACGTATGATTATTCAAGAATACGACAATAAATGTAAAGATTAAATTTTCATGTAATCTCCAACGATTCAAAAAATTAGCTAACATTCAGTGGTTGTATTAAGAACAAGTGTATAATCCCAGATAAATAGGATTTTACTTTTGAAAATTGTGATATTACTGAAAAATATACTCAATTAACAATTAATATATAAAGGGTTGTATTGTCAAACCAACTAGGAAGACTATGTGATAAGTACTTATTAGAGACGCTCATACAATACGTTAAGCTATTGTACGGATTGGATAAAGTAAATGTTCATCAATTTTCAACTTATTAATCGTACTTCACATCAAAACTAGGTATAAACTCTTTAAATAATAATCCATGTTTGTTATTTACACAAAATGAAGATTTCGACTTGGTAGGTATATAAACTAAGGATATCTTTTTCATCAGAATTTCTGGTTTTATAACATTGGAATAACAGGCAATTCAAAACTTCAAGTTCTGTAATTACAAGCTTGTCACGATTCTAGCACATGGTGAAAATTTAGATTTTAACGAATCGTTAATTCACAAACATTATATTAACGATAGTAATATTTATCTCAACTTCTTTACAAATTTTTAAGGCGTTTATTTAATTCTGATGGATTTAAATATCGTAGCTAAAGATTAAAGGAATATGGAGAAATACGTTTGTAATATTTACGTCGCGATATTATACTAATAGTAAACTTCTTACAATCTTTCTACTAAGGTATAAGCCTAAAACCCAATAAACAAGGATTAAGATTGGTTAAATAAAAGGATGTATTGGTAGATAGAGAATTTGAACTTCAGATTTAACATAATTCTAATGAATTTGTTAAAGGTTAAATAAATGATATTTACGGAAGGCTTTTGAATAAATAACAATAATTTGTTGTTATGAATCGAATGTCGTACAACGATCATTTGTAATAATAAATATAGAAAACCAAATTTGATATTACTAGAAACCTAGTCTATCAAACCTTTGTTAAATATAAAAAAAATAGCTACATCGTATTAGCTTCGGAGTTTTACGATATAATATCCGGTTTCGATATAGGTATAACAATAAAAGAAACACATAATATCGTTACTAAATAATTAAATATTTCACCTATTTAGGTTATAATTTGTATCGACACGAAAAGTTTGTTTAATCTTTTTGAAAAACTAGGAATCTTTTTTGAGAAACGCCCTATAATGAATGTAATTGTTCTGGACTTGGGCTATTGACCATTGAGTCTATAGGTTACGTGAATATACACGTAACGGAATGTGCAGTATCCAGTCTAGGCGAGGTCTAGGCGCGGTCTGTGCACTGCACGTATGAGGGCACATGATGGGATGGGTACTAGCTATGCCCATAGGTCTTATACGATGGGTTACGGTAGCCTTGTTTTGGTTTTCTGCTATACTTGATTAGTAAACTTCATTTGGCACCTACTGAACTTACAATCATAAGTCGGATTATAATATATTATTAAATTTTTCTTTTTTTTGGTCCAAAGAAATATTTCTTATATAGACGGATCTATGGTAAATATTTATAATTTACATTACACTTTAACGTTATCGTGTTGAATGTACCGTGGGCCAATACCTAGTTTTCCACCTTTTTAGATATATCTTTTACTCTTTTAAAGCCGACTTAAACCGATATTAATTATTAATAAAATACTATAACTTATATTACGTCTCTAATGATGTAATTGTAATGATCGGGAAAATTTATTTTAATTATCGACTTTTCGTCTGACTTTGTTGACATCGTAAGTAAAATTTAATAATTTAAGACCGACTTAACGAGGATTAGTATTAGTTTGGCACTGACTCAGGGTAGAAAAAACCAACATTATAAAACGTAATTAAACAAATCTGTTTTTATGTAGACGCCGAAGTATTAAATAATTGAATTAATATTAAAAGCGAATTAAATATAGATTAAAAAAGTTCGGTATATATTCTTTTACGTATAGGGTTATTTTACGGCGGTGATCAAGTAAAACGTTACGACTTATTACGAAGCCGGCGGATACGAGGGTATATACGATGTAGGAAAGTTTTTCGATTATATTAAAACTTGTTTTGATAACGTTTATCGCGCGGATAAAACCTTAGACGAATTAGAGGGATTGTTTATAAGCTACTAAAACCTATAGGTACTATTTTTTATTAAGTTACAAATATTATTGGTTTTAATGGGCGAATTAAATTAACCTTGAACTATAAAGTGCAATTACTTATGCTTTTGCGTATCCCCATGCATCCGCGACAAATTCATTACGATAGGTGTAAACTGGGTAAACTACGTTGTAATCTTCACGAAGTACCCCGAATTTGCCGACGAATTAAAGTTTTTGGATTTAAAGCGACGTTTTGGTCGTTAATTAACGGGATCTGTATAAGTGTAATGGCTGAATAAAGATATAATTATAATGAGGGCTTATACCTTTTAGGTATCCTCGTTAAAAGGTTGTAGTAATTACGGCCAGTCATTTTAACATCGCGGCTAATTATTTTAGTGAATAGTTTCGGTACGAGTTAAAAACTGAGGACGTAGAGCGACGTAAGTAACTGTTAAGGAACGCCAGATTAGATTCGTTACGGGGCGTTGCCTACGTTATTATTCGACAAATTACTACTAATAAAGTTACGAATTCCGCCTGACGTTACCTTTAACTTAGTTATATGCGGTCTAAGTCGAAAAGGTAAATGAAGGTTTCCTATTAACGTCGATAAGGTAATCCTAATTCCTGGATACAGTTTCATTTAGAGGTAATATAACTTTAACAGCGTAATTTTAAAATATGAGAAAAAGGAATTTAGTTTAATTAAAATACGTATAAACGAGGAACTCTTTTTAATCTTTATACTTTTCAATAACACCTAATTTTTAAAATTTTAGTTAATTTTCACTATAATCATTATTATGTTATAAGTTAGGCTTGAATGCAGTATTTAAAAATAGAATGAATTCGGCTATTATATATCGTAAATTTAGATACGATATTAGGGTTACAGTAGAATACGCATTTAACTTAGATAGCCAAGTCTTGTATAAATATTAATAAATAGTCGAGCACGATATTAGTATATATTATTCCCGGAATAACGCGAGATATAATTTTTTGAATATTTTAGATACGATACCAACAGGTGATTTTGAACGTTGGCGGTAATTGTTTAATAGTTTATAGTTAAAAAGGCTTAATTGTCGACGCGCTAATAGTACGCTTTAGGTATGGGGATATACGAGGTTTAATGGGATCGGTTTTTATCGGCTTGGAAAAACATTCGTACTAAAAGGTATAATATATAGGGGGTTGATTTTAGTTAACTTCTACCATAAGCTTTTACATAATAACGCGAATTTCGTAAGGAACGACGTCAACTACAATTAAAATAGAAAAGAACTAGTTACGTCTTTTACTGAAATTGGCAGAATTCCGCGACTTATTCGATGAGGATAAGGCTATAATTTACCTCTATACAGGGTAAAACTTGATTACTACATTTATATTAAACCTAACGAAAAAAACATTTGTTGAACGATTTCAGGAACCACTATACTCGATGTTACGAAATCAACTTTTCGTGTTTTAACAATAAGTTACGGAATTCATAAATAAAGGTTGGGTTTGGGTACGCTTTTTATCAGCCGCGATGCCGGTATTTTTTATTTTCAAATTGAGGGAGAAATAACGGTTTTGTATCAATTACCGGGCTTTAAATAAGATTACGAATAATATCATTTTCCCTTAATTTTAATTAAGGAGACACTGAATATGTTATTGAAGTCGACGTAGCTTACAAAGTTGGATATTCGAACGGCTTTTTCCTATATCCAAGTTATATCCGAATAAAAAGAATTAACGGAGTTTCATATACGAATCGGATTATTTAAATAATTAGCTACTCCTCTTAGGCTCGCGAAAATTCCGGCGACATATTAGCTATATATTAATTATATAATAGCGAATATTTTAAATAATTTTGTTAAAGCTTCCTTAAATGACTTTTTGGTCTTTTTTTCCGGTATTAAATAAAATTATGGAACGAAAATTCGCTTGGTTTTAGAATGCCTTCGTAATATGTGGCTAAACTCAAACTTAAAGAAATATAATTTCGTAGTTAAAAAGGTAAAATACCTGGATTTTATTATAACGGTTAGGTTAAGTATCCGAGCCGACTTCGGAAAAGTCCGGGTAAAACTTAAATAGGTATTACTACGTATTATTCGAAAGGTTCGAAGTTTTTTAGGTTTGGTCAACTTTTATCGAGATTTCATTGGTAATTTCTTAGCGTTAATTAATTATTCTATCCGACTAACGAAGGTAGGAATTCATCAGGTTTATATAAAGCGGAAGGAATACATGTTTCCAATCCTAAAGGATACCTTTGTTACGACCTTGATTTTGGCATATTAAAGCCTAAATTGGCCAACACTAGTGAAAACCGACTATTCGGAAACGGAATTAAAAGGGTATTTGTTGTAACAGAATAAAAATAGCATTTAAAATTTAGTGTTTTACCATTTTATTCGATTAATTCACGCAAAACTTAATTATATAATTTACGATAGGGAGTTCTTCGCGGTGGTATCCTGTTTAAAAGCGTAATCTTTAAATTTGCGTAGCCTCCGTACCCCGTTTACGATCCTCATGTATTATAAGGGATTGGAATTTTTTTTTACCACGATTGATTTCGAAACGTCAAGTTAAATGGGCTGAAGTCCTTTCGCTTTTTCAATATCACTTGCGATACAAGCCCGTAATTTAGGGAGCCCGTACGGATATATTAACCCGCAAATCACAAAATCAGCCTAAAGTTAAAGAGCGTCGCGTATGGGTCTTTTAGCCCATTTTATTACTGTTGGTAGGCCTTTAGACGTTGCAACGTTGTTGATTCGATTGGTCTCCGAAGTAACAGTAGTATTTCGTGGTCAGACGGTAGATGTGTTGTTCTAGGTTTGGCAGACCGCTAGCCGGTCTGCATTGTAATTTGTATGACCAATTGCTTGGCCCATGCCCTAAAGTAAAGTGCAGTGTACAACACTCGACTTATACCCAATGGGGTAAATCCACACAAGTAATATACATATAGTACGGTTACCTTTACTTATAAGTAAAGTTGACCTACTGCATTACATGCAATACCATTGCAATAATGTTTTAACATTGGCGGCTTTTTGTTTTGTGCCTATACGCCAGCATAGCTTGCCGTTAACTGGTGGCAACCTCTGAAATCCCTCCTCAATTCACAAGCCAAACCCCTGTCAACTCCGATCAATTTGTACTAAAAACAACCTTAATTATGACCCCTTATATCTCTTTTGCTTCAAATTTCCGAGGCCTTCGTTCCTCAACTTCCGTACACAGATCTTTCGCTACAGACTTGCACGAATTAAGTATGCTACCACTTACCTACCTTTTACCAGTAGTTCAATATGCTACCATCGCCACCATTACCCTGGTGGTCTTCCAGTTTTCCAGGATATTCCTCTATATCACGTTTTGAACGGTCCATGTATCCCTCGATTCGTATAGTTAGCGTATTATTATCTACAAACCTTTCCAGGGCGCTATTAAATGTGACTTTAGTTATAAAATTAGAAGGATTATCTTTACCATTAATATACCGGAACTTATCAATTTCCTGGGTTTTATATACCTCCTTTAACGTTATTAGGTTAATTATTAGACGTTTTTTATTGGTCATACTTAATTTTAATAGATATTCGTAAAGGCTTTAGAAATCGATATACACTATTACAAGTATCGGTAACAAACCCAACTGTTTTGTAAAATCCTCAATATTCCGTTAGTCACTATGCCGATATTAAATCTTATTAGCATATTGTAAACTTTAGAGGTTAGCACGCTTCGAGTCATACGTTTATACTTAATAAATGTCTAATATACAAGGTTCCTGGTAATCGTAAATTTTTCTTTAAACCTTTTCCCGTTAACGAATATTATTAAAATTCCGATTCACGTCGTAAGGTTAGTATTATTAGCAAATAACTCGTCCGTAAAGATTATTAACTTCGACTTCGTTAGATCCACAAAAACCATTTTAATTCTTCTTTATACATAATCCATTTGTTATTGAATCCGTTTATTTAACTTATTAAAATCTTCTTTTTACGAGTCTTATGCCTATTCCATAATAGAAAGGTCGTACGATACCTCCCGTTGATATAACGTGACGATATAGACCGTGCGGGCCCTTTATTTTAGGTGTTTCTGTGCCTTTGCCTCGTTAGCCTTGTCGATAGTTTTCAAACCACTAATTTACCCGTTTTAGCGTAGGTTAATGTAAGTGTCTCTTTTAGCCTTAATATTATGGATACGAAGTAACGATTTCTTAAAGTTAAGTTATATGCTTTTAGCTAACATTCTTACTTTCTTATACTTTGAAAGACTTAACTTTTCCCTAACACGTTATTTCGTCATTATAAATCTAATATCACCGAGGAAAAGAGTATCGTTAGCTTACATTCCTACGATGCTAAATATTTTACCGTTGGTAATTAATAAGTACGAGTTAAATATTAAAGTTTGTATACCTGATTTGTTTTTAAAGGATACCTGGTACGTTAAAGACCAGTAAATGTTAGCTTTAACAAATCTATATAAAGATTTAATATAATGTATTATAGTGCTAGCCGAAAACTTATCCCTTCGTTTTTATGGTATTTTTAACAGTATAATCCGCTGAAGCTCGGTGGCAGATTGCGTGTAATCTTACCTAATATCCCGGTCATTAACTGTAAACTATCCTTTTATATCAACAGTTAAACTAACCGTAATGGTAACAATGAAACGTTAAATGATTTTCTAGATTATAAGTGATTAAGTAAGGATCCAATCCTTATCTTTATTACCGTATCGTTAGGCAATTAATCGTAACTTTTTGTACGACCGGTCCGTAATTTTACCCTAAACATCGAAGACTATCCTTAACTTAAAGATAATAATAGTTTAGCCTTTAAATTACGTTAACGGCATAAATTATATAATACCACGTAATAAAAAGCCATCAATTTCCACTTAATTACTTTTCTTAAAAGGCTTACCCGCTGTGTTAATAATGCCTTCTATACGTAAATTAAAGGCAAGTTTTCCGTTAAAATTTTCCTTTTAAAACACCCATACTGTTATATATGCCCTGCTAGATTTATAATCTTTATTTTTATCTTTTTAGTATATATTCTCCTTTTAAGTAATCTTTTACCCTGTCAACGTTTCATTGGCTTATTAATAATTAGCTCGAAAGGATTATATTAACTAATTCGCTCGGCTCCGCGGTTATTGACATCGGGATCTTCATTAGACTTAATAGGTCTTTTATACAGCTTGATTTATATAACTCGGAAAGGCATGGGACTATTAGAAATTTTAACCACTATATTTAAATTGTTAATACTTAAAATCTTGTACGGCCTATTTTATTAGCCCAACTTACATTACGTAAGGACTTTACTTTATAGGGATAGTAAAAGTACGTTTATTATTAAAAGTTCGTTTCTGGTATTAAGGATATCCTTAACCTGGCGGCGTATCGATTCTTTTCTTAGCTCCTTTAGTGACTTGCTATATGTCATAGCACACTTTTGGATACTTAACGAGGGTAGCAACTTAGCTGTTATTCGTGGGTAAGCTTTAAATACTAGTAAAGTAGGTACAAGTTCGTTAGGGATAATAGTATCGTTAAGATCTTTTACCGTTATTTAAAGCCATGCTTTTTAGATTATAAAGCTTTCAATTTCCAATACAAGAATATCGTAAACCCTTCGTAAAAGTAGGTATACCCTTTTAACTTTACCGATGCCTTAGTAAGCGTTTATAAAGACCTATTTATATTAAATCCTCATTAACTTTAAATTAATTTAAGATTTCATCGTAATCAAGTTAATACCGGTATCGTCAATTAATACGTTTATTAAACCAAAGTACGTGTTAATTTACAAAGTACGTAATACTTCCTATATTTCCTTCGCCGTAATAGTTTTATGAAACTTGGCGTCGTAAAAAGTCGTGGCGAAGTTTACGACGTGTTGTATTAGCTTACCGTCCGGGTAAAATACGTTTACGAAAATTTTCGAGTTAAAGTCTTATTTTTTCTTCAACGTAAACTTAAACCTTAAAAGGGCTTGAAAGTTCGTTTAAAAATAACGGCAAAGGCTTTTTACTACCTTCAATGTTGGTAAATCCATATATTTATAATTAGCTGCCTTTAAGACTTTGTAAAGCTTGTTAGTTGCCGGGTAACTAAACCTAGAATATAATCAATGAAATTCTGCCTTCGTTAAGTGAAACATTACTACCTTTCATCTTTGAAGATAAAACCAAAGATACGTTTATTTAAGGCTAAGTGGAAATCCTTTACCGGCCTTAATATATATTAGCTTTTTAGTCTAAATATTAACGTTAACGCCGTGGTTTTTCATATTCTTAAGATAATGAAGAAACGGGGTAAGGGATTTTAAAATGTAAAAAATAATAGGGTTAATTATCATTTTCACTATCATCGATAATAGTAAAGATATATTTTTCTCAAAGCTAAAACTAACACTAGCCTTAATAACATCCGCGTAATTAAATTCCGTAACAATATCCGTATCCCTCCGTAACGCGATGTACTACAAATAGCCTCCTGTTAAGTACCGTACGGCCCCTGTATCCGACATAATCTCCTACAAGACCTACTTCGCGTACCGGTTTTAAATAGTAAAGAGGTGTGTCAAATTAGGGTTTTTATCGTTATAACGGCGGTAGGGGTCTTTATCTGTAAGGCGTTACAAAAATACGTAGTCGACTAATTATTACGTGGCTTCCGAGCTAGTAACGGTATTATTATTAGTATTTACGTACTAGCCGATAACCTTTAGATTATTTTTTTTCCTTTTTCATTTTACTCACTTCGAATTACGTAACGCGCTTTATATAATCCCATTTTAAAACAAAGGAGTATTACATATAGTATATTACCTGTTTTATACTACGTTTGACGGTAATATAACATATTGACCAACAGCGCTATTTACCGTAAATCTAATATATCTTTACGTTTGAGTTAAATTTGCTTAACCGACTTAAAAATCTTGTAAAAAATAAATACCTTTTTCCGTAGGTAAAGGTCTGAACCCTTTGTTAACCGTACTTACCGGGTCATTCGTACCGTCGATTAATTTAATACGAGCTGAAATGATTTTCTTCATCACTGAATTCTGAAGCTTATAGATACATACCAGTTGAGCAGGAAATTCGAGTAGTGACGATCGCCAGCAAGGAAAGTAGTTGGCCAAAAGAACCCTTTACAGGTGACATTAAGGTATTACAAAGTGTATTCGAACTTTTTATAGCCCGTAACTGCTTGTCGAACTTACTAGCGTAAGGTACCTTCTCCAACTCCCACATTCCCTATTACTTATTAACAAAACATCAGCCTGTTAAGCATCTGATTGAAAAGGTTTATTTTACTTTCTGACTATTTCTTGTAATTGAACATATAAAACCACTTGGTGATGTTCTCGTCCGTATAATATTAGGTAAGATTAATATCGTATTGGAAGTTGCCTTTTATACTATTGTAAATTTAGCGGAAAAAGTTACAGTTCATTAGGTATCGGAGGTAATAGTCCTTAGCTTGGCTGGTAAGAATATTAGGAAACAACGAGTGAAAACCTGGCAACTTAACTTTTATCTGGCGGTAAATATTGAGAAATAAACGTAACTTGACGTCGAGGAGGTTATACGGCTTACCGTTATACTTCTCTTTTTCTCCCTAGATCTTAACGAACGTGTTAATTTCTGTATAATCCATATCCTTTATGGGGATTAGTTGTGGGGGAAGTATAATGTATTAGTCGTAATCCTCGTTTGCTAGGGAAAAGACTAAAGCTATTACTAGTATTAATAGGCAGAATAATTACCTTTAACTTAGTTTAGAGGGAAAAGGCCAATAATCGTACTTATAGTTAGTTTACGTATAAATGCGGTCTTTTCTTAGCTTAGCTGTTAAAACTAAACGTATTAAGAACTTTGGTAGAAATAGGCCTGGTGATATCCGCTGCGGGAAGGTTAGCGATAATCCTTTTGGTGTTAAAGGGTTCGGCGGAGCTTTTACTCGATAAACTGGTGGATTTAAAGGCTTAGGGAGTAAAAATCCATCGGTTCCTCTTGGGTAGGCCCTTACAAACGTATGTATGGTCGTTGTGGATTACTATTGTTAACATCCTCTTTACTTTTAGCTAAGGTCTATTGGGGGTTTTTATCTGTAGAACACTCATAAAATACTTCGATGAGGTTGCCTTCTTTACCAATCTTCAAATACAATAAAATCCCTTATCAGCATAAGTCAACTCTTAACTTAACTTTTACCAACTTCTCTGTCTTTTTCCATATATCCTAACTCCAGTCTCCATAAAACTCGACATAGTCATAAAAGGCCTCAATTCTCGTGTCTTAGTCGTTGTAATCGACGTTAATGATAAAGTGGCAGATGTATTTGGTGAAGTTCTCGGGGGTAAAGTCTTTAGTAGCTTCAGTAAACCAAAGTTCTTCATCGTAGTATTTTTCGAAAATGCCGCCGAGAGCCTTAATTTCCTTCTTTCGTTCGGGGTCGTTTATAGTGTTAATCCCGGCACGATTTGAAGCAATTGTAATGATCTAGCTGGTGTAAAGCGCAGTGTTGAACTTAATGATCTAAGGGTGTGGAGATTTGGCGATTCGAGGCACGTAAATTTTGCTGTCGACTTGGCGATTTAACGTAGAGTCGCGCGACGTAGCTTTCTTAACGCGACTTAGTGTTTTCGCTCGGAGCAGCGAACTTGACGATTGACGTAACGTGAGGAGTAGAAAGAGTAAAGTAGGTCAAAGTTTTGGTGTAAATGGTACGATCAGAGGTCGTTATTGGTGGTAGAGGTTAAGGGTGAAGGTTGTTTATTATTTAACGTAAAGATTAGTCGTTTTTCTACAGTAGTAATACCCGCAGTAGTACTGACTTAGCCATTTTCCAACTTTCCGTACGTTGAGACTTCTGACAGTTAATCTAAACGTCTTTAAAAAATATCTATAAAGATTTCTTGGTATTTTCGATAGCGATACCGACGCTACCTCTAAGCTACCATGAAAACTGATGCAGCTTAGAAGTCTTCTCTACTAACTTCAGTGAAAACCGATGCAGTAGTAGAGGCCCTTCGCAATAATCTTTCCTCAATCTTACGCAATTGCAAAGTGTAACCAAAAAGTGGCTTCTTCTTCTACTTAGCCAATCTGTGCTTAACCTAATAATTAGGCAAGCACTGATCAGTATTTGTAGGTCTTTAGACGTTACAACGTTGTCGATTCGATTGGTCTTCGAAGTAATAGTAGTATTGCGTGGTCAGATGGTAGATATATTGTTCTAGGTTTGGCAGACCGCTAGCCGGTCTGCACTGTAATTTGTATGGCCAATTGCTTGGTCCATGCCTTAGAGTGAAGTGTAGCGTACTGCACTCAACTTACACTCAATGCGGTAAGTTCGCACAAATCAATACACTTACAGTACAGTTAAATTTACTTGCAAGTAAAGTTGACCTACTACACTGCATGCAATACCATTGCAATACTGTTCCAACAATTGCCATATAAAACGTAGTAATAATAAATCTATGCATTATGAAAACGTATATTATAACAGGTCATTCGGAAAATTTTGTGAAAATCGACGTTTGGCTGTTAAATTACGACGATATATACCTTAAAAGCGAGTTGGAGGTTTTCGAAGGGTCCACGTAAACGGGATCGCCCTGAGCTTGATCTACGTTCGGGTCGCTATTTGGAATAACGCTGGGGGATTTTAGTACGCCGGAGCTAGTAATATCGCTACAGACACGACTCGCGATAAACCCGTTCACTTCGTTAATATTAAATAGTTGTTTTATTTTCGGCTTACGTACATTAGCGGAATTATAGAATTAAGAAATAACTAACAACCCATCATATAAAGTTCATCTGTTAAGAGTTTCCTAAAACTTTAAGCGTTTTATAATTAAAGTAGGATTAATTCGCGGTATACGTTACATTACTGTAATCGATTATAGCCATCTCGTTAGGAATTATTAACGACGAAAATCTTATAATACGCCTAGTATTCGCCTATTATAAATTATCCAGGTGGAAATGTTTTACTTCTAGTTTTTAAATGGGATTACTATTAGGACGAAATAATCGTAAATATTGGATGCTTATTTCGAATATATACGTAATATAATAGTACTAAATCTTTTCGTACCTAATAATAAAGCCTCTTTTAACCCTCCTTATCTTAGATGAGTATTAGGTATATATTTCCGTCGGCTTTATAATCGACCTATTATTTACTAATAGTAACCCTTAATATTTATTAGTTATTATGAACCGCTTTTTTCAATTTGTTCAATTCGAGGCTATATAGTTTTTAATTACCGATATATATACGGAACTTTTTTAGGATATATGGTGGAAGTTCCCTGGATTTCTAGTTTTTATTATTAGTAACCGCGGTTCGAAATTACGTAAACGTATTTTAAATGACTTTATGTTTTTAATGAAAGAATAATAACTTTTATTTACAGCATATTTCCCATAAACAAATAACGATATGAAGCATGTAAATAATAAAGTTTGAAAGTATTTACGTATTGTCGACGCTTTTTCTAAATATAATCCAACCTTATATATGTCTTTTTATCATTTTATATTAAATAACCGAAAGTCAATGATCATTAGGTTGAGCGCGAATCGTTTGATCAATAGGTATAAGATATCACTTATCCCAAGGGTAAATAGGGATACAAAGTCAATAATAAATCCGGCGGGGCGAGCCGTTGCGTTTTTAGCATATTTACGTAAAGGTACGAAGCTAAATTGAATGTTAAAAGAATATGTTTAATAATAAATAAAGGCGGCGGCGAATCGTCGACGACGTTAAGCGAAAAGGTATAGGGTAGGGGACTCGATTTGTCTTAGCTTTTATAATATTAAAATCAACCGCCCGAGAAAAAAGCTTAATTAATTTTATCATTAATACTAGATCGTTGACGTTTCAAACCCGTTCAATATCGTTTTTAGATATTTTTAATATATACCTTATATTTTACCTAAACTTAATTAAATAGGCAGTTACGAATCCTTTCTCCTCATAGGTTTCATCCGATATTTGCCTGGGATTGATTTTTGTCGTTAACGATATAAAGAAAAGTATATGTAAAGAATTTATAGATCAAAAAATTCTCGCAGTAAAAGCGGGGTGGGGTGGGGTTCGTTTTATATTAGTTTAGTAAAGAGATTATAATAAGCCGGAGTTAAAATTGTTGGAAAACTGTTGATATATTATAACTTTGGATAAATTCGATGTGAAACAACGAGATAAACGGATTTTCAATTGCTTGTTATTTCGACGTTGGCGTAAAGTATAAAATAAATAATTTACGCAGGGAGAATCGCTTATACCTCGAGAATGATATAATATTTATAAAAAGAGAATACATTTAAACATTTTTATATTATAATACGATAAATGAAACCAAATATATAATACCCGATTTTTTTCGGATAAGTATCTGACTATTTAACTGTTTTTATTTCGACCTGCCAAAAATTCACCTATTCGTTATTATTATTCTTATAAGTTATTAACGAGTAATAACTTCGTTAACATTAAGAGCCTTATTATGATTAATTCCAGATATTGAGAGAAACCAGTAAAAGAAAACGGTAACGGGCGTAACGGGCGTTCGTAGGCGTCAGAGAAAGGGGTTGGTAAAAGGCATGGTGGGCGCGGGATGAATCCGAGGATAAACTTTAGGAAAAGCCGACAATAATATTAAGCAAGAAGTGGAGAGGAGGTCGGAGCGGAGAAAGTAACTCTTTAAGCGGGTTACTAAAAACTATAATATATTAGGTTAGATTCAGGCGATGTGGTCTGCCCGGATACGATTTTCTGCCCGTTCGCGGTTAACTCAATTAATTTTTTTTCAGCTAACGTTAACAAATAAAATACGAATAATAATGGGCATCATACGGTTAAGCCTTAGATATTACTTGTTATACTTTGTAAGCCATAGCCTATATTAGCTATTAGGGATATAGCTTACATAGCTATATTATTTTGGTTACTTGATCTAATCCTCCAAAAGGGTAAACGGCGGGCGTTAAAAAGGGCTGGCGTAAAAAAGTTACGCGTTAACATACAGTTAGCTGGGGGAATCCTGTTATGGTAGATAAACGAAACCATAAAGAGTAACGAAAAAGATTTAAAAAAGAAAGAACCTAAGAGAAGGAGGTGACGGGAACATATAGCGAAAGGGATAATAGCTTATACAGCTGGTGCGGTAGGGATTCCTTATACCCGAGTAATATTTTGGAACCGAACAAATTGGTTAACCCACTTAAAAAAAGCGGGAGTAAAAACGAATCGGTAACCCAGAATATTTTCTTATCATTTATAGGTAAATGATGAAATATAACCCCCGTTTTAATAACAGTTTAGCGTAAAAGGGAGTATAAACGGGGTAAAGCCGTAACTAAACTTGTTATTGAAATATACTACAAAAGGGGTAAAACTACAACCGGGTTTTTATAACGTTAATTTATGAGCTTACCTTATTATAAACCTTCTGGTACACACGACAACTTTACGTATGATAAACTCAAACGTAAATAAAAGGAACACCCGAATTAAAACGGCGATTAATATACGATATGTAGGTGTTCTATGCCTATAAGGAGGGGAATTCACATTTATCCTCGTTATCACTAAAAACAACTTAGTCGCTTATAACGTAAAAAAATTATTAATTTTAATTGGCAACATAATATTGGAATATAATAAGGTAATATACTTTAAAAAACGGCTAATTATTTTTACCATTTATGCATATAGTGATATTAATAAGATGAGGCTTATTATAAACATTAGTTATAAAAACGAGAAAAAACTGAAGCGGTTATAGGATATTCAAAGGTAATTAAAGGTTTTAATACGAAGGGTAATAAAAGGATTAATATAAAAAGTTACGGTAAAGCGGGAAATCTTAAAGGGAGGTTCATGATATAGAAAATAAAAAAGAGAAATTTTAAGGGCCGCGTTAAAGTTCGTATTTATAAGTATATGCGGATCGGATTTAATTAAGGTTATGTATTACACGATACGATAAAGGGGTACGTCATACAGTACCAGCGGTAAAAGCGATATATTATATGGTATGTTAAAAGGTGCATTATATCGTATCGGTGGTAGGAAAGATACGTTATATGATACATTGAAAGACGCTGGCGTCTTATGGTTAAACCGGCTGATACGTTATATGGCACGTTAAAGGGGCGTATTATATGGCATCGGCGGCAAAAAATATATATTATACGTCATGTCAAGGGGGTTCGTTATACGACGTCAGCGACATAGGGTGAAACCAGCGGCATAGGATCAGACCAGCCGATACGTTATAATACGCGTTAGACATTACGTCGGCAATCCGCGTCCGGCTCACGTATTAGGCGGACGACGCCCGCACCCTACGTTTAACTGGTGGAATGCCGCAGCCTTTACTACATTCGAAGAAAAAGGGAGCATGTTATAGAATTAGTCTATTAATTATTAAGTCTATAGGTTATGTAACTGTATATGTAACGGAATATACAATACCCGGTCCGGGCGTAGTCTAAGCGCAGACCGGACGCGGTTCGTACACGGCACGTGTAAAGGCACGTGACGGGCTGGAAACTGGCCATGCCCATAGGTCTTGCACAATAGGTCACGGTAGCCTCTTTTGGTCTTCCGTTGTACCTCAATGGTAAACTCCATTTAGTACCTACTTAGCTTACCATCATATGTTGGACCATAACAGTAATAGCACTTCGCAAAAAATACAAAGTTTAAAAAAACCGAGAAACTCAGGTAAATCGATAGCAAAGACAATCCGACTGATATTATAACGAAATCAGCACCAAATAAAGCCTTAAAGAGGTTTGTGAATAATAAAAAGTTCATTCTACGTATCGAGGACTACGTTAAAAGGCTACCTGGCAAAGTAAAGTTACATACCGAGGATTAGGAAGGAAAGCAGGGGTATCTTGGAGAACTAAAAAATTATTAAGGAATTAAATCCGGCAAGATTAACTGGTACAGTTAAGTTGGAAGTTTGTATTAGTTTGTAGCGAAAGAGTTGTGCACGGGAGTTTATAAAGTCGAGACTCGGAACTGTGGAGCAAAGAAAGGTAATTAGAGTCAATTTGGGTGCGGAATTGATAGGCGTCTAGCCAATTGACGAGGAGAAACGTTGAAGGTTATCGTAAATAAGTAATCGACCACATTGACGTGCGTAAATAAAACAAAAAGCCGCTAATGTTGAAATATAGTAATTACAGTACAGTAGATTAACTGTGTAATCAAGTAAGTTACCTGTATCAATTGCAAGTTTAATGTATGATTTTGCTGTTTGACTGTATTGACTATGAAGTTAATTAGAATATAATCCCAATTCAGACTAGGGCACGAGACAAGCAATTGACAATATAAATTAGTGTGTAGATCGGCTAGCGATCTAGTAAACCTATAATAAAACATCTACCACTTAATTATGCAATACTACTGTTATTTCGACCACGATTCGAATTGACAACGTTGCAACGTCTAAAGTACTATTAGGAAAATCCTATCAACAATTGTCATTCCTAAAGTATTATAAAAACTGACGTAATTTGGGAAGTTTTCCCTACTTCTCGTCGTTTAGACTGACCTAATTTATAGGGTCCTTTCACCAAATATTTTCACTACTGCGGAGTATCTTTAAAACGGAGGGATTCTTCTTTTATCCAGGGTTTTTATGTTTAACTTACCATGAAACACTGATTAATATAAGTAAACCTTTAGGCTTTGTAATACATTATCGATTCAAATCGTAGTTAAAGTAACAAATGGTATTGTAAAGTCAAATGACAGTTGTATAGTTTAAGTTCTATGAGCTGTTAGCCAATTTGCACCCTAATTAGTATAGGGCAAAGCTTACCCCCTACTGTTTATTAAACAGGCACCTAACAATTACCTTATATCCATTACGATTAACTGTTTTACAAACAATTATAATCATATTCGCTGATGTTTCTTTATCAGGTGTTTGGTTTTCAGTCTTTGATATATAAATAATTGATTAATTCATCATAAAATATAATGAAAGTTGTATAGAGTTGCAACTCGTTAATCATTATTTACGTTAAAAACATGGTTACTAGGATAGGTTATGCCTTATACTTTAATTTGTAAGAGTTCATAGGGTTGTAACATAATAAAACCTGCAATATTTTATTTTCCACATCAATATAATTGTTTCTACCAAAAGTTCATAAGATAGTTACAACCGTAACAGTTTTAAATATGCAACAAAACAACTTTCACACCCTATGCATTTGAAACGAACCGACGTGAATTATGAATTTATGCTGTAATAGTTTCATTATTATTATGGGGTAATTGTTTTATTTCAATACTATTACTCGTGTAGATTATTCATCGTTGTTGGTACCTAGGTTCAAGTTAGATATGTAGTGTAATTGCAAGTTTATTAGGTATATGTATATCATACGGGCCATACGGGCCGTGCCGCACGGGCTAATCCCGTTTAGGATATCCCGACGGGAATGTAGCCACGGCCAATTGAACAGTGGGTCAAGTTGGCCTACGTACTCCATTGCAGGGCTGGTCTATCGATCACTATTCCCCCACAGTGACAGGGGCAAGGGAAGAGCGAAGGGGATGGGCCCCAGCAACAGACCAGCACGCACAATGTCCGGATGGCCTCCCCCCTCGTGAGAGAGCTTGCGTGAACGAGTTGACCGGTCGTGTGGGTGGACACATCATCGCTGCAGGCAGGAGGACCCCCTTTTCATGTATGGTGAGTCAAGTCTGAATGGCACATGACCTGCAAAACAGTGGGCCGGAGGGGGCCAGCGTTCGTGGGGACGGACGGAGCTGGTGGCGGCGTTTCGCGCCGTGGGCCAAAGTCAAATTCCGTACACACACACACACACACACACACACACATATATATATATATATATATATATATATGTATGTAGGAAAGGGATAGAGGGCGACGGTTTTCGAGCAAGCAGTGGGCGCTGGATGTGGTGCTAGGGTCGCCATGGCTTCAAGACAGCGAAAATGATAGCACAGTACCGGGTCCGTCCACAGAGAGCTCATGGTCGTCCGTCGGCTTCCTCTTCCCAAGGGATGAGTCCCAGTGCTGTAGGGACTGGGTTATGTCTGATGAGATGATGCCCGGGTTGGGAAGGACGGGAATTGCAGACGAGTGCGACTGTGCGAGTGGGCCTCGCCCCTGAGGATCAAAGTCAGGTAGGCATACCTCCGAAGCTAGCTCAGGTCATGATCCAATGCCTACAGCACAGACGAGAGTATCAGGGTGGCCCTTTTCAAGCTGCTGGCCTCACCGGTCCGAAAACGGCACCTTGAGCTAGCGCTGACTCTTGAGCGTGCATCTCGTCGCAAATCGCGGCAACGGAGTGGATGCCTGTGCAATACTGTATCAAATCAGATGACTGAACAGCAGACTCGGTTCAGGCAGGCTTCAAGGCATCCAAGGTTGGCAGACACTGGCGAAGGAGTGCGAAAGTATATACCGGCTGCAACGATCACGAGTGCTATTTTTACTGCATCGACATCCCCATGATCACAGCGCGACGATGCCATGATCCATCGGCTTCCCCATCGTGAAAACTCTGCCAAAAGAACCTTTCGTGGTGTCGTGAAAGTGGACGCTGCCAAGCACCCACCAGTGCCCATCCGTGGTGATGTCTGCGCTTCCGGCGGCCCCGGTGGCCGCCGCCCTGTTGTGCGTCTGGCCGCGGCACGTGGCCGTCACCAAGGCTGAGGCGCCTCCACGATCATGTCATCACATCAATACGACTGTACTGGTTCAGTCGCGAATCGGTCCAAGGCCAGCAACCGACCGTCGAATTCGTTGCTGTGACAGGCGTTCGCATGGGACAATTGGTGGCAGCAAGGCTGTCAGCAAACTCGAGTCCGGCGAGAGAATCTGGCCAATCAGGCTTGCGACGCTCAGATCTTTCTTGCTCGCGAATCACGGCAGGCCGCTGCCTCGCGTTGGTCCCAAAGCGGTAAGTGTGACGAGCGCCCGCATCTTCTAGCCAGTGGTCTTACACGGACAGGAACGAGGCTGGGGGCGGTTGGGTGGGAACTGCAACCGGCTCTGGAGGCTCGCTTCCGGCATGGGCATGTCCATGTCATGGCATCTTTTGAACTCGATAGAATCGGGAAAATCCGCGTCCACCCGCCAGTTGGCGCCCAGCAGTCCCTTTTTGAGTTGGAAGGCCAGCACGTCGATGCACTGCGATCATGGTGGGGGGCCAAGTTCCGAAGTGGCACCGAGGGACGCCCGTACGTAGTCACTGTATTCCACAACAAAAGACGCGTCTCGACTTCAGCCTCCTTGACGTCGGCTCATGATGACGATTGTGGCGATTGGTGGGGCATACTATGGTGGTAGGGGCAGGTAATAGAATGCATGCTGGTCAGGTATTTGGTTCGTGCGCCACACTGGCCAAAAATGCTCGTCCCACCCAAAAGATACCTGACAGGGGAGCATTCTAATTAGCACGACACCGTAGTAGAGGGTGGTGGTGGCCCGGCCTAAAGGGCGACCGCCCACCATGCATGGAATCACATGGGAACGTGGCTTGCGTGGATGCGGCCTACTGCCCATCTCGAGGCCGGCATGCTTGTCTGGCGTGTGGTGTGACTGTGCGACCGAACGAGCTCGACGTCGCCAGTCCATGACAAACGGTCCAAGTTGTGAAGACACTGCCAGGCGAAAGAAAGCAAGCTGCGGGAATGGCCCAGCTTACGCTGTCTCTTGCCCGTCAGTATCTTCACAGCACTCACGATACTGTTGTGCCACCCTCGAGTGTCAAAACAGGCCACACGGCATACGCATACGCATACGCATACGCATATGCATACGCATATGCATATACGGCATATGCATACGTATATGCATATGCATATGCATGCATACGTATATGCATACGCATGCCTGCACCGGTAGACGGGATGACGGAAATGCGGCCGACGGGTGTTTGCGCAAGTAGGTCTCGGCAGAAACGCGGGTATCACATCACTTCCGGGAGGGTGTGTAGGCAAGGTGACAATGGCACCACAGCAGCGATGCAGATCCGGCAGGATGGAATCTTGATAGATGTTCCACGGCATCGACGAATCTTGCGTGCGCGATGTGTCTGTAACACGTCACGAACGCCGGCCGTGCCTGGGCTCGTGATGATGGGGAGGGTTTGCATACGGGGAGGCAGGAGCGGGTTGAGGCGCGATGAAACGTCGGTGAGCAAAAGATTGGGCAGGAAGAGGGACTGATAGGGACTGATACTGTGTAGGTGCGGGCAGCAAGTCGGTTTTCGTCGGCTGTTGTGGCGTGGTTGTGGCTGCTGAGCCATGGCTTGCAGGAAGTAGATTTGACAAGAAGCAGCAGTTCATCAGGGACCCTGGCAATCCCACACTCATCCCACACTCCTTGGATTGTGGTGTGTGTACACAGTATGTGCGTTGCATGTGAAGAAGAAGCCTGCATGGTTTGGCATCATGGCGCAAGACAGCGGCAGAGATACGCAGCAGGCCCCGGGGAGGCGCCTATCGCGAGCACCAACGACAAATCACTTGACCAAAGACGTGACGAAGAGGCATCTGCGCGCAAACAAAGCTTCCGACATCTCACTTTCGGCCTTGGCCTCAGCCTCGGCAGTGTATGTACCGGTATAGCTGGATTCCTGTAGAGGTGCATTCCTGCATACCTGTATACCCGTACAACTACACACCTACAGAGTATACAGACTCCGTGCACAACGCCCCGCCCCCGGCGTTTTCGGCTCCGATGCCGGCCGAAGGCCTGGGCCGTCAAAACCGGGCTAACCCTTTTGAGGTGGGCCTGAAGATCGCCGTTGGAGTGAGTCTACCTGGGTACATCCAACCTCAAGCCCCTGTCCTTGTCTCAGCAGCCCTGCGCATGACGCACCTCTCGTCGCGAGTGCGATGAAGGGCGCTTGGCATCCCTCTTTTCCGCCTTCAGTATAGACTTACCTACAGCACCGTTGCTTCGTCCACCTCACAACCTACAGCACTTTGCCATCCCACGCTACCGACATGGACTTGGATGGCAGCCTGGCTGCCTCGTCCAGCCGAGCTATCGCCTCCTCCACACCCGAGCCTCACGCCCGCGCTTCTTGTCCTTGCAGCCTCCGCCGCCGTGCGTGCTCGGCCTGCTCCTCCTCGGCTGCAAGCGACAGCCCACTCCTGACCTCGTTTGCTGCCCAACCTGCCCCACCGACATCACACGAGCATGCACCTGAGGAACAGGGCATGAGCGCTGCTGCAGTCTGTGAGGCTGGGGACGACCAGGATGGCTATTGCGTGCAGCCAGCCGGCACTCTTCCCATCGTGCTTGTCCAGAATGGCCCATCGCTGGCAGATCTACCAACCGAATTGCTCCTTCACATTCTCGGCTACTTGGATGTCTTTGACTTGCTGCTCCTCTCCAGGGTGAGTGAGCACCGCAACGTCATGTTGTGCTACCTCTCACATTTGATCCGTCTTCCATTGTTTGCCTCTTTTCCCTCTTCCGTTTCGTATCTGAGGCAAGACAGGCAGACCTTGTATAACCTCTGCCCACGTCCAACCCCACCCCACATGCACTGCTGCCCGGCCTCAACGCAGCCCATCCACTCCACTTGAGACATCACCGTCCCAGCGAGCTGCCAGCCAGCCTTACTCAAAGTCCCAGGACGCCGTTTCAACCCCCACCTCCCAGTCCCATGCTAACCAACCCCCCACCCAAACAGACCTCCCGCCAGCTCCGCACGCTCGCCCTCGCGCCCACCATCCACCGCCTCCGCCTCCGCCGCGCCGCGCGTGCGCTGCCCCCGCTGCTCGCGTCGCCGTCGCGCCCGTCGCTGGCCGCCCTCGTCGCGCGCCGCGTCGTCCTGTCCCGCACCGCCGTCGTCGCGCGCCGCCTCGCGCGCAGCCTCGCGGCGATCCGCCTCGCACGCCGCCT